>CM061142.1:410255751-410855751 GCA_030789695.1 Scilla litardierei
CAAAGTTGTATTTTCCTTTTAAAGCTACAAATTTGTATAATTTGGACTGTATGGACTTTGGACTCTTTCTTGTGGGACTGGCCGATCCACATATTTAGCTTTTTATTAAATATTGCCTCCGCATGAAAATGTTTTCTTTGATTAAAATATTAATTCATGCATGTTTGTGCTCTGCTAGATAAATGGATAAAATTGCAAGCGTTGATTTCGAAGTGCTGGATGCATCAGGTAGAAACTATCTAAGCTGGCAGGTAGATGTAAAGTTTCACCTGCGGGCAAAGTCCCTCATTACTGTTGTGACAGAAAAAGAAAATGTTAGCGATATAGGGAAGGCGCAAGCCATCATCTATATTCGCCGCCATGTGGACAAGACCTTAAAGGCTGAATACCTTACGGTCGAAGATCCACTTGAGCTATGGACTGCCCTGAGGACAGGTATAAACATCAAAAAGATGTTATACTCCCAAGGGCACGATATGAGTGGGAGAATCTGAGACTGCAAGACTTTAAGTCCATTCCTGAGTATAACTCAGCACTTTTTAGCATCACCTCACGCCTGAAGTTGTGTGGTGAGAAAGTCTCAGAAGATCGCATGCTGGAAAAGACGTATACGTCTTTCCATGAAAAAGATGCGATACTCAGCAGTAATACCGTGAACGCAAGTTCACCAAGTATTCTGAGCTGCTGTTATGTTTACTCATGGCCGAGAAAAACAGAGAGCTTCTTCTCGCCACTTACAATATGCGCCCTCCCGGCACTGCCCCCTACCAAAAGCTCAACATTCCTCTTCCTCCAAAAAGTAGAGAGATAATAAAAGAAAAGAAAGACCACAGAAAGGGGGACAACAGAAAAGAACCAACGACCATGCACATCAGCAGCGAAAGAATGAAGGGAAGTGAAGTTCACCTGGCGCAGGAATGACAACAAGAAAAATGATGCACCCCACCCAAGAGGGATTGGGAAGACCAGTGCCACAGCTGTGGCATGACAGTCCATTGGTCCAGAGTGTGCAGGACCCCAGTGCATCTCTAGGAGCTTTATAAACAAAGCAAGAAAAAGAATGCTGAATCAAACTTGGTGGCTGCGAACAATGTAGTCAAGTTCACAGCAAACGACTTCGAATCAGATGATATGCTTGATTAGCCTGCTACATTTATCTTATCATTTTATTTTCAGAACAATCTATTTTATGAGAGCTTTTATGTAATTTGATTTCTGTTGAATAAAATTTAGTTTTCTGAATGCAAATGTTTACTCATCTTTTTAGATGGGATGCTCTCATGACTGCTTGGTAGACAGCGCTTCGACACATACTATCCTTCAGCACAAATGCTATTTCTATAGCATTATACCGTATACGAGCCTTGTAAATACAATTTCAGGGCCATCGGATATAATTGAAGGTTCTGGAATGCAACCTTGTTGCTCCCCAAAGGAACAGAAATAAAAATTAAAGATGCACTTTACTCTCCGAATTCCAAGCGAAACTTACTAAGTTTCAAGGATATCCGTCTTAACGGATTCCACTTGGAAACAGCAAATGTAAAAGAAAATGAATTACTGTATTTAACGTCTCAAGAAAATGGAGTTAAAACCATACTTGAACATTTTGAGAGCCTTTCATCTGGCCTCTACCATACAAAAATTCGGAGAGAGGAAGCAAACCTGACGGAGCACCTGAAGTGCCCGACATCAGCCAAATTCTTACTTTGACACGATAGACTTGGCCACCCCGGATCTGTGATGATGCATCACATCTTATCACAATCCCATGGGCATAACCTGAAGAACCAGAAGATTCTTCAGAAGGGAGAATTCCCTTGTGTACCCTGCTTCAAGGGTAAATTAATTACAGGGCCATCACCACTTAAAGTGGATATCGAGTCTCCTAGCTTCCTCGAAAGAATACACGGAGACATATGTGGACCTATCCACCCCCCTAATGGGACTTTCCGGTACTTCATGGTACTAATTGATGCATCTTCGAAATTCTTGTATGTGTGTCTACTTTTAACCCGCAACTTAGCTTTTCCAAAGCTCTTGGAACAAATAATAAAGTTGAGGGCGCATTTTCTAGACAACCAAATAAAGAAAATATGTTTGGATAATGCGGGGGAATTTACCTCTCAGTTATTTCAAGAATATTGCCAGGCAACAAGAATAGAAATTGAACATCCGGTGCCGCATATTCACACCCAGAACGGGTTAGCTGAGTCGCTAATTAAAAGACTCCAATGGGTTGCACGTCCATTGCTAATGAAATCCCAGTTACCGGTGGATGCATAGGGACATGCAATTTTGCATGCTGCATCGCTAATAAGAATAAGACCATCGGGAGGTAAGAGTCTATCTCCAATGCAACTTGCATATGGAACGTCGCCGAACATCTCTCACTTGAGAATCTTCGGCTGCGCAATATATATCCTCATTGCTCCACCTCAGAGGACCAAGATGGGCCCTTAACTTCACCTAGGTATTTATGTAGGGTTTGACTCACCCTCCATTATAAGATACCTAGAAGCCCAAATGGGGGACGCTTTTAAGGCACGTCTTGAAGATTGTGACTTTGATGAGACTTATTTCCCCAAAATGGGCCTAGACATTGAAAAGTCTAGCGCGAAGAAAATGTTAACGTGGGATACAAAAAGTCTGACCCACTACGATCCGGTAACAAAACAATGTGATGATGAGATCCTGAAGATCTTACACATCCAGAACATAGTTCATAGATTACCGGACTCGTTCACTGACAACCAGAAGATTGTCAGATCACACATCCCTGCTACAAATACTCCAGCTAGGATTGACATCCCAAAAGATGGATGCAATCCACCAACAGCAGAAGTGGCTGCACCTCCACAGAAAAGAGGCAGACCACCATGCTCCAAGGATAAAAATCCAATAAAAAGAAAAATATCCGGAGACCTTGGGACGATACCCCAACAGAGAAACGAGCTCGTGTCCATACCCTCTCCCCTCCCAGAATCCACTGCAGAGGAACTGCTGGGAGAAACTGAAATATCATTAAATTATGTACGTACATGGGAGGTATTGGACAGAAAGAGTACCATCGTCGACGATGACTTCGGGATTCACATTGCTATTCACGTCACCGGAAGCGATGATGATTATGATCCACATTCCGTTGCTGCATGCAAACATACAAATGACTGGCCTAAGTGGAATCAGGCAATAGAAGCCGAGCTGGACTCGCTTCAGAAACGTAAAGTCTTTGGAAAAATAGTTCAGACACCTACCGGTGTCAAACCTGTGGTATACTGATCGGTCCATATTTTACACCTTTTTTCTGCATATTTGCATGCCATTTCGATCACTCATATCATGCTTTTCACGAGTATTCGACGATATTGCGTTACTTTTCACTATTTCTTGTTTTTGTCGGATTTCAGGAAATATGGAGCGATCGGGAGCAAAAAGGAGCTTAAGGGACTTGCACCCACTCCGGAGCGTCACCCAAGGCTCTTTTCAGGGCTATTCGGCGATGGGAGACGGGTGGAAGAAGAAGGAACTCCGTAGGAGTGACGAGGAGGAGAAACGGAGAAGATTGGGCATTTTCAGCATGCCACTCGGCCGAGTGAAGGAGTCACTCGGCCGAGCAAAGAAGCCCGCTCGGCCGGCCAGATCGGACACGCAGTAGATTGAGTATCAGCGTGCACTCGACCGAGCATCGCCATCCCACTCGGCCGAGCATAGAGACACCACTCGTCCGAGTGGCATCACGACGACGGCAAGCAAAAATCACAGACTTACTGGAATCCGTCAGGCGATTGAGGGTTCCGACTCGGCCGATTACCGAATGCCCCTCGGCCGAGTGAGTAAAGCCACTCGGCCAAGTCACCTCCGAAGACAGGCCCCCAATACCCCTGACTTACTGGAATTTTACAGGGTCTATCACTCGGCCGAGTAGAGAAGCCCACTCGACCGAGAATAGAAGTCAACTCGGCCGAGTGATGCCGAGGACATGCAGCGCCCAGATTTTCAGACAGCCTCCCCCTCTTTTGAAATCTGCTATCATTCCAGCAAGCAAAGTATTTTTCTCATATTTTTTATGGATAGTAGACTTCATGACGATTCCAACGCCGCCAAGAACGCGCAAATCGGAGGTCGGATGAAATCTGGGGAATTTCTGTAAGTTGATGCTGCAGTGCTGGAATTTCCACTCGGCCGGGTCACATATTCCACTCGGCCGAGTGCGGCCTGGGCCCAGATTTTAAGTTGCGGTTTGGGCTGTTTTTGGGCACGAATTTGAGGGGTTTTCTAGGGTTTCTTGCTAGGGTTTTGGGGGAGTATTTAAGGGTTTTGTAGCCACCATTAGAGGGGGATCCCCATTATGTTTTCTTAGTTCCAAGATGTTTTCTTATTGATTATTTTAGAGGTTAGGCCATGCCCTAGGCCCCCTATTGGGATCTAAAAGCTTGTATTTGGATTGAAGATCTTCATCAAGCTAAGTATTTTCTTCTTTTTATTTGAATCTTTGTTTTTCTATCTTTTTGTATGCAAGCAATGATTTCTATTGATTCTCATATCATTATTGCTATGCTAGAGTAGATTTGTTGTTCTAGGGTTTGGGGATGAACCCTATGGATCTAATTTCATATTTGTGATGAATGAATTTCTAATTTGCTAGAATTGCTAGGAGGTTAGGTTGTGATTGATTTACTACGGATAGCTAGGGATTTCCATCGATTTGGGATTTGCAAGAGATTGGATTCTAATCGATGGGAAGGCCTAGATATTCGATTTAGATTTACAATTGGATTTCTCTAGATTTGGTTTGCAAGAGATTGGACCAAAGCTAGGATTTTTAATTGTAAATCTACACACATATTCGTTTGCAAGAGATTGGACGAATACGAACTATCACAACCTAGATCGTAACTCGAGTTTGCACGAGAGTGGGCTCGAGGAGCGATTGGACGATGATGTCGATCCTAATGTTAGTGGCTTAGGCTAGGGTTTGCAAGAGATTGGGCCCTATCCTAGGTTCGCTATAGACCGGCAATAGCGCGAGAGCGTGAGCCTGGTTCTCTATTCAGTTACGACTAGTTCACCTCGACACAAGTCTAGTAATATTGAGATTCACTATTCACAATAACGAATGGCGATCCGTAGTGGGAATTCCCTAGCCCTAGACGTCTTTATTTGATTTTATATCTTCGTACTTTGCCCGACGATTGTGACAGGATCGCCGCAAGGCAAATTCCTTCTTTTATTATATTGTATTTGAACGATATTTGACCGATTTCTTTATCATCGACACCGACATCCACCACCATTGCCATTACATCATACCATAGCCATCTCCACCAATAAAACATTCGTAGTCAAACCAACCTAGGATAGATTGGAGCCGACACCACCTCCTCGTGTTCGATACCCGCTCGCCACTACGCCGTGCGCTTGCGGTAAAACTACAATCGTCGCTCCGGGACGTGTATCCGGGGCCGATCAAGTTTTTGGTCGTGCTCTTGGGTTGCATTTTGGAGCGATCAAGTTTTTGGCGCCGTTGCCGGGGATGTGTTTCCCGTTGGGTGCCAATTTGTCACAATTAGGTTGATTAGACTACGAAAAAAAAACTAACAAAAGGAAATTTTCACCCCCGCCACCATTATTATCATTTCTATATTCTTTTGTGCCACTGATATCTTTTCTCCAGGTATTTATCTTTGTTGATCAGGTGCTATGGATTATACTGCGTGGACAACAGATTTTGATCAAAGTGCTCAGATGGGAGAATACTATTTTGATCAGAGTGCTCAGATGGGAGAATACTTTTTTGAGGAGATGCACTGGCCCGAGCTTGATGAGAGACAAAGGATCTTTTTTGATGAGATGCATGCACACCAGGTTGAAATGCAAGCCGGGCTTGAAAAGAGTAACCTTCTATTGGAACGGGTGAAGAGGCAACTTGAAATGAATGCGCTCATGTTTAAGGTTGCGACGATTCCCAAAGATATCAGTTCTGTTCCTTCATCTTATGGGCCTGAAGCATCTCCAATCATATTACCAGAGCCAGAATGTGCCACCGTCGATCCCACATCCTACAATACAGCTGTTGCATATGAAGAGTGGATGGATGAAGATACAGTGGAGGAAGCAGAAATTGAGCCACCAGCGCAGCCAGAGGATGATGGATTTCAGAGATTATTGGAGGGTCTCTTGGAGTCAGTGAGGTTCACCGGTTCAGAGAGCACTACAGCAGGTGATGCATTTGAGCTACGATTTGCAGATTTTGTTATGAACCGTGTTTCAGCTGCAGGAACAATTGAGGAGGACATCCATGTCAGTCTTGAGGGGGATATACTATATTTTCGGATTGCTTGCGGGCATTCCCGTCCACATGATACATCCCCACAAGTTGACACACCTGAGCAGCCAGCATCACCATCCCAGAGAGAGCCTACATTGATAGTTGATGAGAAGGCAAATGAGCACACTATCGAGCCAGAGCATGCTTTTGAGGAGGCCTTACAAACAGAACCAGAGCTTATCACCGAGGAGGTCATGCATCGGGACGAGGACACAGCCATTCATGAGGATCCCGAGCACTATCCTCCTCCATTAGAGCTTCCGCAGCCACCTCATCCTCCCACTGACGCAGAGGACTACCCCACAGAGCTTTTGGCCCCCCTTCAGGGAGATCTCTTTACTCCCTCACCCTTTACCTTTGATTTCCCTCCAGTGTATGATGTTTTTTATGATTCATCGTGCCTTTTGCAGGATTCGTGTACATACGATCAAGAGGTACGATGGGACGTATATGAGGAGGAGAGCGAGGAGTTAGCACCCATGGACACATATGAATATGATCAAGGGGTGCACTGGGATGAGTCTGACGATGATGAGGAGCATCTTGATAGGGTCCGCATCTATGATCTAGATTTACCTGAGCAGCATAGAGAAGACACCGTGGAGACAGCTATCACGGCACGTGAGGATATTGGATTATTTCCAGGGAAGTATCGTCCACCATTATTTATTCCATACATTTCTATAGACGATTCTCTTTGGGATACTTTTATTATGAGGGTGAATTTTTTGCGGCGAACTGATGCATCCTATTCTCTACAGGGTACAGGTGGAGTCCTTGTGGGAATGCTGGAGGATGCATTACTGGAGTTCGTTGGTGTTCGTGGACGCATGCACCTGGCGAAGCCACGGAAAGAGCAGTTGGAGCAGTTGCCTGCATCGGCAAAGATACTGGATCCGCCTTTTGTTATAGGTGATATCAATCCAGTAATGTAGAAATTTTTATGCTTTAAATAAACACGAATCCTCTCGACAGCGAGAGGACCGTATAGATTTGATTGAATAAATATCACCTCATATGATGGCAACAAAAATTTTTACTCCCCAAACCCATTATATATATTAATTGCCCCCTTCAAATTTTGATGCGTCACATCCTTTTGCTCACCACCATCGAGCATTTCTTTCAAGTGAAACCTCACATTCTTATTTGTTTGACTTGATCACGCTTAGCAAAATCGTGATTTTATTGATCGAGTCATTTGAATAGGATTGTTTGGTATAAGCTTGGGGGAAAGCGCTCTCATGCATCATTGTATGTGCATGTAGTTGCATTAGGATTTCATGTCATTCATTTCATCATTTTTCATTCACCCCCCTTATTATTATCGTTGTTCCTCATATTCTTCCACTATGATCACATGAGGACAATGTGAAGTTTAAGCTTGGGTGAGTGCATTTCCATGCCATCTAGTTGCATTTTTTTACTTTATTTTAGGGTTTTTTAAAAAAAAATTTCAAAATTTTTGCATCATCTTTTTGAATTTTCCATCTTATTTTCCTTTTATGTGTGTTCATGCATCATGTTATGTGCTTGTTTTTCTTTTCTTTCCTCTCTTTTATTTTTATTTCTTTATTTTTCTTTTCTTTTCTTCCACTAGATAAATTTCGTATGATGATATATCTTATTGCTTTAGTAGCCATTACGATGCTTATTATTCCTTGCCATGCTACTTAGAGTATTACATAGTCTTGCTATTCACATGTTCTTGCAAATCTCTTTCTTTTGATGATCCCTCTACATGAATGCATGATATTAATTGAAACTGAATGTATGGATTAGTGTTTAGTATGCTTTTGTTGGAAATGCACCAAGATTCACGCATCATTAGTATATCTGAAGCATCAGTTTTATTGTCTTATTCACCCTCTGTTGCATGCTTGTTATGATTGTGCGCTTTACTGCTTGACTTCACTATTTATTGAAATGATTGAGAATATCCATGCTTACATATGAGTTTTAGTTGAAGTATTATTTTATTGAACCGTTCGTGCACATCTTATAGTGAACCGAGTGTTACATTATTTCTTTCTCCATATATATCTTTTTATTCTCTACATGTCGCTTGAGTTCACCTCCTAAAGCTACTTATATCTCATCTATTTCCCAAAAATCCCCACAAAAGAAAAAGTTAGCTCCAAAAGTCCAAAAAGCCAAAAAGGAGCCAAAATCCAAAAAATACAAATCATATAGCTCCTACAAAAATCCAAAAAGAAAAATGAGAAACAAAGTCCAAACGAAAAAAATATATTTCTCTATCTCATTATTGGAGCCACAAAATACTTGGGAAAACCAAGGCAAAAATCTCATTTTCCACTATTATATTCCTTTGGATGCGACGCCTCAAGCTAAGCTTGGGGGGGTGAATTCATTTGACCATATGAGTGAGTATGACATTAGAGTGGAGACGTGCATGAATGGGAATATTCGATAATGCTTAGACTTTGCAAAATATATTAGATATGGAGGTTTTTCATGATTTGAAATAAATATGTGAATGCCATGACTTTTATTCTATTCTCTATTGCATGCTTGGTGTGTATCTTATATGCTTCATTTATAAATATGTAAATATATTTCATTTACACCTTTTTTCTGCATATTTGCATGCCATTTCGATCACCCATATCACGCTTTTCACGAGTATTCGACGATATTGCGTTACTTTTCACTATTTCTTTTTTTTGTCGGATTTCAGGAAATATGGAGCGATCGGGAGCAAAAAGGAGCTTAAGGGACTTGCACCCACTCCGGAGCGTCACCCAAGGCTCTTTTCAGGGCTATTCGGCGATGGGAGACGGGTGGAAGAAGAAGGAACTCCGTAGGAGTGACGAGGAGGAGAAACGGAGAAGATTGGGCATTTTCAGCATGCCACTCGGCCGAGTGAAGGAGTCACTCGGCCGAGCAAAGAAGCCCGCTCGGCCGGCCAGATCGGACACGCAGTAGATTGAGTATTAGCGTGCACTCGGCCGAGCATCGCCATCCCACTCGGCCGAGCATGGAGACACCACTCGCCCGAGTGGCATCACGACGACGGCAAGCAAAAATCCCAGACTTACTGGAATCTGTCAGGCGATTGAGGGTTCCGACTCGGCCGATTACCGGATGCCCCTCGGCCGAGTGAGTAAAGCCACTCGATCGAGTCACCTCCGAAGACAGGCCCCCAAGACCCCTGACTTAATGGAATTTTACAGGGTCTATCACTCGGCCGAGTAGAGAAGCCCACTCGACCGAGTATAGAAGTCAACTCGGCCGAGTGATGCCGAGGACATGCAGCGCCCAGATTTTCAGACAGCCTCCCACTCTTTTGCAATCTGCTATCATTCCAGCAAGCAAAGTATTTTTCTCATATTTTTTATGGATAGTAGACTTCATGACGATTCCAACGCCGCCAAGAACGCGCAAATCGGAGGTCGGATGAAATCTGGGGAATTTCTGCAAGTTGATGCTGCAGTGCTGGAATTTCCACTCGGCCGGGTCACATATTCCACTCGGCCGAGTGCGGCCTGGGCCCAGATTTTAAGTTGCGGTTTGGGCTGTTTTGGGCACGAATTTGAGGGGTTTTCTAGGGTTTCTTGCTAGGGTTTTGGGGGAGTATTTAAGGGTTTTGTAGCCACCATTAGAGGGGGATCCCCATTATGTTTTCTTAGTTCCAAGATGTTTTCTTATTGATTATTTTAGAGGTTAGGCCATGCCCTAGGCCCCCTATTGGGATCTAAAAGCTTGTATTTGGATTGAAGATCTTCATCAAGCTAAGTATTTTCTCCTTTTTATTTGAATCTTTGTTTTTCTATCTTTTTGTATGCAAGCAATGATTTCTATTGATTCTCATATCATTATTGCTATGCTAGAGTAGATTTGTTGTTCTAGGGTTTGGGGATGAACCCTATGGATCTAATTTCATATTTGTGATGAATGAATTTCTAATTTGCTAGAATTGCTAGGAGGTTAGGTTGTGATTGATTTACTACGGATAGCTAGGGATTTCCATCGATTTGGGATTTGCAAGAGATTGGATTCTAATCGATGGGAAGGCCTAGATATTCGATTTAGATTTACAATTGGATTTCTCTAGATTTGGTTTGCAAGAGATTGGACCAAAGCTAGGATTTTTAATTGTAAATCTACACACATATTCGTTTGCAAGAGATTGGACGAATACGAACTATCACAACCTAGATCGTAACTCGAGTTTGCACGAGAGTGGGCTCGAGGAGCGATTGGACGATGATGTCGATCCTAATGCTAGTGGCTTAGGCTAGGGGTTGCAAGAGATTGGGCCCTATCCTAGGTTCGCTATAGACCGGCAATAGCGCGAGAGCGTGAGCTTGGTTCTCTATTCAGTTACGACTAGTTCACCTCGACACAAGTCTAGTAATATTGAGATTCACTATTCACAATAACGAATGAAGATCCGTAGTGGGAATTCCCTAGCCCTAGACGTCTTTATTTGATTTTATATCTTCGTACTTTGCCCGACGATTGTGACAGGATCGCCGCAAGGCAAATTCCTTCTTTTATTATATTGTATTTGAACGATATTTGACCGATTTCTTTATCATCGACACCGACATCCACCACCATTGCCATTACATCATACCATAGCCATCTCCACCAATAAAACATTCGTAGTCAAACCAACCTAGGATAGATTGGAGCCGACACCACCTCCTCGTGTTCGATACCCGCTCGCCACTACGCCGTGCGCTTGCGGTAAAACTACAATCGTTCTCCGGGTGTGTATCCGGGGCCGACCAAGTTTTTGGTCGTGCTCTTGGGTTGCATTCCGGGGCGATCATATACAAATGTGTATTCGTCAGAAAAAGAAATGAAAATAATGAGATCGCACGCTACAAAGCTAGACTTGTAGCACAAGGATTTTTCCAAAGACCGGGTATTGACTATGACGAAACATACTCTCCGGTCATGGATGCGATCATTTTCAGATTCCTGATAAGCTTAACAGCAAAGGAAGGCCTAGATATGCAACTAATGGATATTGTGACTGCATATCTATATGAAAATCTCGACAAGGAAATATACATGAAACTTCCTGATGGCTTTTCTATGCCTGCTGAACTAAAAGGTAGACCTCAGGACGTCTACTTTGTTAAGCTACAAAGATCATTGTATGGTCTCAAACAATCAGGAAGAATGTGGTATAACAGACTCAGTGAATTCCTTGTTCAACAAGGATTCACAAACAATGAAGTCTGCCCTTGTATCTTCATAAGAACAAAGGGAAAAGGATTCGTAATAATTGCTGTCTACGTAGATAACCTAAATCTCACTGGATCTCCTGAAGAGATCGCCGAGATATCTGTAAGCCTAACAAAAGAATTTGAAATGAAAGACCTAGGTAAAACGAAATTCTGCCTTGGCTTACTGATTGAACATCTAAAAGATGGAATACTATTACATCAAACCACTTACACGAAGAAAATGTTGCAAAGATTCCATATGGACCAATGTCATCCACTAAGTACACCTATGGTGGTACGATCTCTGGATGCACATAAAGACCCCTTCCGGCCACTGGAAGGGGGGATATACTTGGTCCAAAAGTCCCTTATCTGAGTGCCATCAGAGCACTACTATATCTGGCAAACTGCACGTGTCCCCACATAGCGTTCGCAGTAAATTTACTAGCCAGATATAGTGCAGCGCCCACACAGCGCCACTGGACCGGGGTTAAGCACCTTCTGCGCTACCTCCAAGGGTCTACAGATTTGGGACTCTTCTACAAAAATGGAATATCCTCTACACTTGCAGGTTATGCTGATGCAGGTTACTTGTCTGATCCCCACAAAATGAAGTCACAGACTGGGTACGTGTTTACCTACGGAGGGACAGCCATTTCCTGGAGATCCATCAAGCAAACCTTGACAGCAACCTTATCCAATCACTCAGAGATCATTGCCATCCATGAAGCGAGTAGAGAATGCGTATGGCTACGCTCAGTTGTCCATCACATCCTGTCTACGACCGGACTGAAGACTGGAGATCTCGAACCTACTACAATGTTCGAGGACAATGCTGCTTGCATAGCTTAGTTATGAGGTGGCTTCATCAAAGGCGACAGAACAAAGCACATTTCACCAAAGTTCTTCTGGACGCATGAGCTATAGAGAGATGGCAAGATCGACATCAGAAAAGTGCAATCATGTGACAATTTGGCAGACTTGTTCACTAAAGCCCTTCCTACTGCCGCTTTTAGGAAGCTTGTACATAGGATTGGATTGAGACGCCTAAGAGATCTGAAAGCTTGAGAGCTTGTACAGATCGGGAGGAGTTAGGTAGAGTTTGTACTCTTTTTCCTTAACTATGGTTTTTCCCACTAAGTTTTCCATAGCTAAAGGTTTTAACGAGGCAAATCTCACCAACTCAGGATCCTGAAGTATCCACCCCATGCGAGACTCTCCTGCGCTCCGAATCCTGAAGTATTCATGAGCAGAGTCCACACCTAGGGCTGGATAAGGGGGAGTGTTGTGAACGGTTATTTAACCGTAGTTGGTTGAGATTCTGGGCTATCCTACAGATATGCACATATCATTGTAGCCCATATCTGTATTCTTCCAAATTGCCTATAAATAAAGAGCTGTGGGCTCTTCCCCCAGTAGTTGATTCATAACAGTTTCCTCTTTTTTTGTGGTGATTCTGATTTTTAATGCATGCACAATACTTTGAATGCACCAATTGACAGGATTTTGATTTCTGCGTTCTTTTGTTCTTTGCGTGGGGTGTGCTGTTAAAAAGAAAATCAATTCATTGAGATCCTTTCTTTAGGTTGCGTTATTTACTTTTTTTTCGGGCTCCAGTCATTTGCGTAAACAATCAGCAACGCAAAAATTTTTTGGCTCTTCTGTTAAAAACCCGCACCACGAAATTGTTACTTGTGATTTCTCTTAATTTTTCTTTTACAGCGGCTGCTTCCAAATATTCAGGGCTTGCAAAACATTGAGGAGAAAATCACATGTCCATCTTCTTCTTGCTGCTGCGAAGAGAAACTCACGGCTTGTGCAAGGGCAGATCTCAAGGGAGGATTTCTATCGCGCAGTCGACTTCGTACGCACATATCTCCTGATCCAGACGTCAGATCAACTCGCCGTTTACGCCCACGCGACCACATCTTCATGCTCTTCGTAATGGTGATAGACTCCTTTGCTCAGTCCTTAGAATCATACACAGTTCGAGTGTTTTTTACAACTGTAGAATTCAGATTCGTGCAGTCATCTTCCGAAGACTATATCTTCCAATCCAGACATCGGATCAGCGAACCGTTTGCGTCCACGCGATCACGATCTCACAAACTTTGTCACTGTGATATCTCTCTGATTTTTCACCGCAGTATTAAAGCTATTTGAATCTGTTTTACTTGTGATATTGTATTGTGAATAGCTTTACTCTGAAACAATCTCTGCACTTTAACTCTTGAACTATATCTTGTAGGGTGAGATCACTACCCATAAGTGTGATCAGATTTATTGAGTGAAATCCTCACAGGTCTTGGGGTCGGAGTTTTGCGGGGAGCCACCCTGTTAAAAAATATCCGTGTCTGATTATCTCTGTGATTGTGATTGTTTTTAAATTTGTGCCACACACCCTATCCACCCCCCTCAAGGGTATTTTTCAGGGTGTGTGCCACGGAGGTCGTCTTGGTGTGAGTCCTGCATGTCGACCTGAGTCGGCGAGTACATGTCTATCTTGTAAAGCTGTGCATGCAGCTTAGTCAGGATAGCCTTAAAGCTGCTCTCCGGCGGTCCCTGAGGACACGTGCATCTTTTAGATTCGGACGTGGCGCTGTCGTGTCTAGCTGAACCACAGGTACGGTGGCCCCTAGCCCAAAATATCATTTACATGTATTAAGCACGTTTATGAAGTTTAATTGAAGTTTGTACCTCAGATTATTCTTTAGACGTCTATTCCTTCGATGTTGTCATCCGGTAAATGTTGTCTTTAGTGAAAAGCTCATGTAGTCTCCCCCGAACAATGCCGTGGTTGCTGTTGGGATGTCTCTATTTTGGTCCCCCAACAAAATAGTTAGTTTTTTCACCTCTCAGATTTGGGTGTGTTTAGTGCTTAATCTCACTTTTTACTAGTTATGATTAGGCAAGGAAACAGACCGGAAGTCGTTATAGTTGCCCTCAATGATTGAGGATCACATATTTTGTGGGCACAATGATATGAACGAAAGTGACAATTGATTTGCTTTGCATTGCATGTGGGTTTCTCGTTGATAAGCAGCAGGAAAAGGGGTTGTTTCATGTGACATTTCGAAGCTTTTAGGTTGAAATTGTTCAACTTTTTTGCTTGGGTTTTTTTTCCTTTTCATGGAACATGAACCTAAGCCTTGTGTGTGTTGGGGGTTGTTGGGGTCACCTTTCTTGGGCTATAGACATATCAAGAAGACAATATCCAGCGGAATTCCAAAATCGTTGAACCAATGAACAAAGCTAATGACTTTCTTTACCAAACTCGTAACACAACAATATATGAAATGTAACGCAAAACAAACGATAAACATGCACTCGACACCAAGATTTATTACTCAATAGTTGGTGTACGTCCAGATGGAGAGATCACTACTGCTTCAATAATATTGGATTACGAGTTATGACGTTTGGTTCAAGAGAATAACCAAACCTGGTAAAAAATCGGAGAAGAAAACAATGGAGAACTCCCTCTTTTGTATCTCAAACAACCCTCTCTTAGCTGCTTTATCTGTCAGATCATCAATCAACAATCAACATTGTGTGTGTGGCCATTGCCGTTGTCACATGCTGCTGTGCGCGATCGCGCGCCACGTGCTTTGCACATGCATGCGCAACACGCTCGTGGGTCGCGCTCGTGGGCCGCACGGTGCTTGGCCGGACTGTGGACTAAAAAATCCCGAAAATTGATTCTATTATGGGCTTTACTGTTTATCAGTCTCGTCTTCAGAAAATCAGTGTTTTGGACTTCAAAAATCTCTAATAAATCTCCAAAAAATCCTCAAAAATCCCATATTAATCTTGGTATATTTTAGATGTTTTGTATCACATTTTTCAACATTGTAAACTGAAACTAAATAAGGCATCTCAAAATTTTAATTTAGAGAAATTTGCAATATGCTGCATATGCTTTATGAAACTAAGCTGTCACTTTCTATTTGTGATTATTATTCGTTATTTTGTTTTTAAAAAAAACTATTTCTAAATATTTAGTGGTTGTCGAAGTTGCCATCATAAATTATTATGGAAACAATTCTCCTTTTCTTTCACGAGTAGAACAAGATGTCACCTTTCCTTCTCAAGTGATGGTCCCGATATGCAAATTGGGCGCATGTATACTTACATCTGTTTGAAAATGCTGATCACAAAAAAAAATTGTTGAAACTGTAATCGGCAACAAATACTTCTGGTGTTTGGTATCTTGATGTAATGGTTTCATTCATATTTTTGGGCTAATTATTATAAAAAAACTATCTTTCGGTTTCATAGTTTTCTCAAAATAATGACTAGAACTTTGAAAATAACAAAAAATTACAATGGACCTTACTTTTTCCAAATTAGCATCAATGGAAAACTGGCTCAACTTTCTAAACATGCCTGAATTAGTTTCTTTAGCGTTTTATAAGCATCAAAAAATCATCTCAACTTATGAATAACATTTTAGAAAACTATCTCTACCTTGTAGAGGTTCAGAGCACTAATTTAAGGAAGTAAAGCTTAAGATAGTTTATAATTATTTTAAAAGTTTAGGGCATGTTCTTTTGCCAGAAAGGAGAGTGGAAAGTGCTATATTAGCACTGTTGATCCACTATTTTGGTGGAATCTCAGCTAACTTTCTCTCATCCTGTTCTTTTGCAAGAAAGTTGAAAATGGAATCTAACTTTCTCAATTTTTTTCCTAGCTTTTGTTTGGAATATGGTGGAATCTTGGGGTTGTGGGTTCCACGGGATGTTATCATCTCTCCCCCCCACAATCTCCTCATAATCTAGCTTTTTTCATCCAACTTTCTTCAACCAAAAGAACACAAGAAAGTGGGGTGGACCCCACATTACTTTCTCAACTCCACTTTCCATACAACTTTCCAACCAAAAAATAATATAAAACTCCATTTTCTCTCTTCTCAGATTCCACAACTCTCCAACTTTCTCAAATTCCCCTTTCAACCAAAAGAACATGCCGGAGTAGCATTTTGGAAAACGGTGAAACATAACAGTAATTTTTTGAAAATCAGCCATCCATTTTTAATGGAACATGGGGTTTACACCCACTGTACTTTCCTTAATGAAAGCATAACACATTAGTTTTTTATTTTTGGCATAATATTCTTTTTCGCATTTTCCGGTTTATTTGCAAGAACTATTTTATGATAAACCAAATAGCAGTATTTAACTCTTCATCTATTAATCGCCCCCATGTTCTTCTTCTTTCTTCTCTGATTTTCATCTAATAATTCTTTTACGATATGTCAAAAAGCAGTATCTGTTATTTTTGTGTGCTACAAAATTCCACATTTGCACAGCCTTGATGGGCCCATGCTCTCCCTTTGGTTGTTGGGGTCTTAAAGGAGTCAGCCAAACTCTTCAAGAGTGTCACCGACAAAGTGTGAGAGATAGATAGACAGCTCAAAAATCAGTGAGCTGAAGACAAAGAAAACCAGAGTGCTGCTGCCATTTTTTTGAAGAGAAAGAAAGAGAGCTTTGAGAGAAAAGGAGATCAGAGCAAAACATAGAGAAGAAAATCTTAGGGCTTGTGAGAGTCTAGGGTTCTTGGGTCTTTCTTTTACTTTGTTCTTCTTCGTTGTGAGTTTGTGAGGGCTTAGATCTCCTAAGTTTTTACTCACAACATGGTGAAGAAGGAGTTGGTGTAAAGTTCGTGGATTTCTTCTGATCAAGATAGTGGATTGTTTCGGAAAACTGGAGTACATTGATTCTCAACCGAACCAATGTAAAATCTGTACCTCTTGTATTTTCAAAAATGTTTTTGTGTTTGCATCTATATTTCGTTTGCGAAATTGCTACTGCAAGATTCGATGAGGTAGTCTTGTCATCCTAATTTTTGCAAGCCCATATTCCCTAGCTAACTGTTAGGGTTTGCTATTCCACGGGGGTTGGCAAGGTTTTTTTATCAACAAGTGGTATCAGAGCCCTTGGTTGCTTATGGGGGATTTGAGTAGAGAATATGGTGAGTTTATCAACACTTAAGATAGAAAGGTTCACTGGGCGTAATGATTTTACGTTAAGGCAATCAATGGTTAAGAATTACCTAAGGCAATCGAATTGTTACCAAATTGTCTTCGAAGAAGACAAAATTGATAAGGATGTAATGGAATCCCAAAGGGGCGAGATGGAGAGAATGGCCAATAACGCCATTCAATTGTCAATAGTCGATATCGTCTTGAGAGATGCATTGGACATGACTACGTCCAAGGACATGTGGAAGTAGTTAGGGTGGTTGTATATGAAGAAGTCTTTTACAAGTCGCCTCTACTTGTTGCAATGGTTTTATACTCTAAGAATGAAGCCTGGAACGGTGGTGAAGGACCACATAGACGACATGAACCGAATTGTGATGGATCTGCGGGGAATGGAGGTCAAGATTGATGATGAGAAACGGGTAGTGATCTTGCTATGTTTGTTGACTGAGGATTTTTCTAATTTTGTTCGGCTAATGATTTATGACAAACAATGCTCACAGTGGAGGATGTGAAGGCAGCTCTCGATACTGAGATTCTATATGAGAATGTCCATGATAGAGACCTTGGGTGTAACCATGATGAAGTCTTATATGTGAGAGGGGGGCCAGACAAAAAGAAGGTCAAGGCCACTTCAAGAGGAAGGACCGATCGAAATCTTATCAATCTCGAGATAGGAATTGTAGGGGTTTCTGGGTCTTTAGGGCCATAAATACGATGTCTGGCCTAAGTCAGTCGGACGAAGTTATCAAAACAGTATCGAAAAAATCAACTTAAAACAATTTTAAGTCTAGCCCTAAATAGAACAAACCTAGCCAAGATCTCTACTATCCCAGGGTTGGGTCCGACCAACCCCTAATGATAGATCTATCTAATAGCCACAATTTATAAACGCATGTTATTTAAACTACATACCTTTCACTTCATTTCTGCAGAATACGAAGCGCTGTTTTTAGCAACATTTCTTTTGCCCCCGCGCCACTTCTCCCGAGCTGAACCGCGTCCCGAGCCGCACATTGTCCAGAGCCGAACCGCTTCCTGAACCACACCGCATCCCGAGGCAAGAAACACCCTTGTCGCTGAGCCAACCACGCGTCGAAGAAGATTCACCTTGAGTGGATCCTTCATCAAGACTCCGGATCCTATCCGAGCTCCTTCGAAGCTTTGCTAGAGCTCGAACAGTAGCAAGGAAGAAATTTAGGGAGAAAGAGAATATTTGATTTAAGCTCAGATCCGGGCTTGCTCGCATTTAATGGAGCTACTCAGATCTGGAGCTTGGGACGATTTTCAAGGAGGGGAGTAGGCACCTATTTATATAGGCGACTAACCCTTCCCCTTCACTCCATATCCGATGTGGGACAAATAATTTTGGAGGAAAAAATTAATTAATGCTTGCCTCTCACAAAGATCAAACTTTAGCGAATTTTTCCTCCCTCACCGTTGAGCTTCGTAAGTGATACAACCTATCAAATCGAAGAGTGTTGAACAGTGAACGCGTAGGAAGAAACGACACTCAATTCCGACTTCGTTTGACCCCTCAAATGTTGTCTCAAAGATGCCCAAAAATTTAATTTTCGCAAAAAGTGCAGCAGCCATTTTTCTGCCCGCAATCCTAGGCTAGGTAGGGCCCACCCGCGGGCCCAACCTGCATTCTAGCAGGCGTAGCCCACCTGGGGGCAGGCGGGTCAGGCGCCCACCTATGCGGGCTGGCCCGACCCGCCTGCTGGGTGGGCTTGACCCGCCCAGGTGCGGGCAGGTTAGGCGCCCGCCCATGCGGGCGGGCCCAACCCGCTCATTGGACGAGCTTGACCCGCCCTTGTGGGCAGGCCCAGACCCGCCCAGCTTTAGGCAGGCGAGCTCGCCCCAGGGCTGGGCGCCCAGGCCCAAAACGGGCCTGGGCGCCTAGCCCAGTTGGGCTGGTGCGCCCGGTCCCCTTGGGACCGGGCTTTTGGACTATTTTTGCTCTAAATCCTACATTTCACGTCCATTTTGGACGCCGTTCGAATCATCGTTTAGACCGGGACGATCCCATCATCCTAGTAACCTTTTCCATGTGTTTATTATATTAAATATGTACGTAAACAATTTACGACACATTTAATACCATTTGCATCATATGCAAAATCTCCACATCTAATATAAAAACCATTTGCATCAAATACAAATGATCTGAGAGCATACATCCCCAAACAACTCCCAATTGCACACAAGATCATTTATCCCAAATGCAGGAACTAACTGCAAACTCTTTGAAGTTTTCTATCTCTTGCATCAAATGCATATTCTCCCTAATTTCTACCAATTACTTGACGAAGGTCTCACTATGTGTGAGATCCTACAGCCTGACCCTACTACAGGTGGGGCTCGAAACCCCAGACGGCAGAGACCACGACCAGCAGGTGCCGTCCCTGTTTCGGTATCATACTTATTTGGTTAAATCATTGACATGAGTATTGTCGGGCCACCTTGACTGTGTCCGTGATGAATACTGCAGTTGTAGTCTTTTCGTCAAAAATATGCCGCTTACTCAAGCATAGGGTTTGGTCAACTATCAACCCTACTGGATTGAACTTGGTTAGTCTCCATCGATCTTTTAGTCAAATAATGTTGGACTTCTTCCAACATACTCTGGCCAGAGTTTTTACAAAAAATCAAACTAACACTGCGACACTAACTCCCCTGACCAGGAGAGACGAATACTATGTTGGTCATTGCTCTCCTTACACGCTTCAAGTGTCACCCAACCAAAAACCTTTCAACGAGGCTTGCCTCGAGGTTAGATCAGTGATCTAAATGAAATCGTTCATGCACAGGTTCGTACAATGATCTCAAGTCTAAAGACCAACTTACCTATCATCACTAAGAGTTATCATTGACAGATTGATCAATCATAATCATATGATAACTCTCATTGGGTCGTTCAGTGAACTCATTCTCCAATGAGCACGTGTGTCTCGTCTTCGACTTCACCAAGTCGAACGACCATGAGATCATCGTCACCACTCCATGGTGAAGACAAAGACACAATGGTCTATCCGATGTTTCGATATCCTTTTCTTGAAACATCTATGGCCACGAACGATTTCAGACTTATGCTACTAACGGTCAAACAATTCTCTATGATCGAGATCCTTATTTCGATACTTGTTTAACCTCACATTAAGTCTTAGGATTTTACGTAAGTTCTAACGAAGACAACATTATTATTAAACTTAGGTAAATTCTTACCAAACAGCTTACTGTTATTTTGAACAAGATGTTTGTACACTTACACAGAGATAAATTGCCTTGAGTTCGATGGCATACCTATCTCCCAACATCTCTCACTAGCACTCGGGCCCATTTATCCCGGTTTTTATACCGCATTTACACATAAGTCTCTATAAACTTTATGTGATATAGCCTTTGTGAGTGAATCTGCTAAAACGTCTATTGTATACACTTAAGGGGTTTCTATGTACATTTCAGACCATACATTTGGATCTCATCCAAATTATTTCCTTGGTCTCTTGAAATCCATAATTAATGTCTTGCCTGGATCTTAACCAGTCCATCGTACCTTACGAGAATAATCCAAATAAGCTACTGGTCATTTAAACGGTTCATAATTATTTCTAATAAAGTGTCAAACTCTTTGACCACTTTGGCAAAACATATGTTTTGGCTCCTTGATACCTTGCATGTTTTTATTCGCTCCCACTGACCTTGAAAACTCTCTGGCCGATTCATATAAGTTTGTTCTTCTAAATCATATTTAGAAAACAGACTATACATGAATGCTCCAGTTTTCATAGTCATCATGAGTATTTACATCGAGTTCGGTCCGAATAGATTTGTACACATCTGCTGGCGAGATAGTTTCATCATAATCCGTTTATAGGAGTTAGGATGATAACCATTCTCAACCAACATAAGTTGTACTTCACTATTTTCTTTCTGTACCAATCTTCTGTCTTGAAGATTTACTTGCAGCCAATAAGAAACACTTTCTTTGGGCACGTAAATTAAAGTCCATACTTTATTTACATGCACAGACCTTTTCAGATTGCATCAAGTTTATTAATCAGAGTCACTACTCCGAATAGCATTCTGGAAGTTGACTAAGTCATCATCAACTATGATGTTTTACTAGACTAATCGTCTCACGAGACTCGAGTAATCCTTGTGACTTCCTAATGATTAATTTGAGGAATATTATATTTATAAGGTTCTAACATAACCTTATTAAATACCTAGTCATTATTATCTGGGTTTTAACCCAAAACAAAGATTGTTACTCAGAGTCACTATCTATGTATCACACTAAGTCTAACAGAGTACGATTCATGCTCTCTAACACACCGATGTATTAAAAGACTTGTCCTGAGAGAAAATATCATTTTCTTTTAGTTACGCAAGAATTATATAGCTAAGTATTCGACTCTGCGATCCGATCGAACCAGTTCAAATACTTCTTTCATTGTGTTCTCTATTTAATCAGACTTGTGTTTCATCAAGAACACGTGTCGTAATAAAATAAGAATTCCTTATCTTGGCTTATTCAGATTTGGGTTTGGGTACATCCGAATGTACGAGACTACAAGTTCACCAACTCATTCTCCCACTATCTTACAGATGGAATTTCGGCCATTATACATTTGAGACAAGATTCACAAGTGTCTTTCGACTCATAATGCAAGAGGTCAGACATCTCTTTACGTAACTTGTGAAACTTAGTCTCTTTAGTATGACCTAGTCTTGTTTTGCCGTATAAGATTTACTACTAACTTGTTTATTCATGTATTAACTCTTAATACAATATTGTTATACATTATTATCACATCAAAACATTTCTTCTAAAGTAATATGACGACATTCGCCAAGTGTGATATAAGTTCCATATGGCCTAAAGACCACTTTTGTTCATTAGCAAATATGTGAGACTATCTTTGTATAACAATTATTCTGAAATATTAGACATCAAACATGTCGTATTTTCAGTTCCTCCTAATATGCATTGCCTTATGATAAACCAAATATGCTTTCTTAATGAATTTTCCTTAGTTCCTTCTCCTTTCTAAATCATATTTAGACATTTCATATCCTAACATAAATATTAGATGTGCAAGCATCACGTGCATCTAAACACTTGAGCTTTACAACCTTGAGGAGACTTAACAAGTTGCACGTCTCAAGATTAATTTTGATATGTTGTCTTATACCGCTCTTACACTCATCTTCGAGTCAAGCAGTTTGATCGAAGTTTCAAGGCTTGCGGATTGAAACTGTTTTCCATACAACCTTGAGGAGACTCAACAAGTCATATGGAGAAACTACTTTGAACATCAGTATGTTTAAGCTGCCCATGTTCATATGGGCGAGTGTTAAGTAGCGTGCTCTTATTGTGTTAGATTTTAGAGCTTAAAGAAATCTTTGTCCTTAACTTAGATTTAGGAAGGACATTTTAATATCATTGACAACATAGTTTGGTTTTTCAAATATTCCTGAACTAATCATTTTTGTCCAGTTGACTTATTTCTTTTAAGGACATTATAATTTTGGATTCCACCAGGTAAAACATAGAATATCCCTAGTTTAGAATTTGTTCATGATTTTTAAATATAGTTAAAATGGTTTTTATTCAACTACATCCTCCCACTATTTCTGCGATCATCTTTAGCCATATAGATGAACGAATATAGTTATTTAATGGGATAGGGACACAACCACCCTGAGCTTCACAACCTTGAGGACACTCAACAAGTCGATCAACTCTGTTGTTGGTAGATAATCTCATTATCAATCATATCACATGTGAATCCCTATTGGTTTTTATCCCTAGTCACTTATGATCTTGAGGAGACTCAACAAACCATAATGACTAGTCTAGTTGAACCCTTATTTTCATGTCTAATATTAACTTACACCGATACTCGAGGAGACCTGACACATTGGTTTGGGTTAATACCAGACTACATCTCATGTATGATGGAGTCAGTTTCTAAGAGAGACCGTGTCATAGCTTGAGGAGACTCAACAAATATGACATGCAACTTTTAGTCCCCTAATCCAAAAACAATGAGGGCTACGGCTAACCTTGAAGAAGATTTTTAATGTAATTGAATAGATATAATCGACGATGTCATATAATCATAATTTGCATCCGTGCGGTCCAACGGAACATAGCCAGAGATTTGGCTAGGTCAGGATTTCTATCCCCAGTCGAGCTAGGGTGATCCACAACACTAGTCAAAAAACATTAGACCGGATCATGGTCCATTGAAGGAAACTTTATTATTCTATGTGTCCCATCGATTAGAATTGACTTCATTAAAACTAGTTAATCTTATCAACTAGTTGCATCCTAAAATTCGAAATTATTAGGATTGGTTAATAACTTTTATTAATGTCCTTATCAACTATAAGGATTTTAAAGGTGCTATCCTAATCATGTATTAGGCATTTTAAAATTCAAATTGCAACAATTTAAATCATAGCCTTTTGTTCGAATTATTATTAGAACAATTAAAATAATAATTAGGAGAAGGCTACCCTAAACAGGAATTTAATATGTTGCAACAATTTTTAAATCATAGTATGTCCAAAAATTATCTCATAATTTTCTGAAAGGTTTTAATGGCTATCCTAATAGTTTTTTCTTGAATTATCACATAATCAATAAAACTAATATAACCATTATCAACTAAACAATTTAGCTAAGCATAACAAAGTAATTAATATTTATCACATAAAATTTTCTTGCTAGACGTGCAACTTAAATTTTATCTCATAATTTTAAGTTACATAAAAAATTATCACATAATTTTAAAGATTTAATTTTAAAATAAAATTAAATCTAATTTTCAAAAACAGTTTTCGAAATTAAAAAACGTTGCTTTAAAACGACAATTTTAATAATTTAAAATTCAACCTCTATCTCATGGAGAAACATGCTGCATTTTATAAATTGCAAATCATAGATCATGTAGACCATAGCTCTGTTGCCACTGTAGGGTTTTCTGGGTCCTTAGGGCCATAAATACGACGTCCGGCCTAAGTCGATCGGACGAATTTATAAAAAAACCAGCATAAAAATCAACTTAAAACAATTTTAAGTTTAGCCCTAAATGGAACAAACCTTAGCATAGATCTCTACTATCCCGGGGTTGGGTCCGACCAACCTCTAAGGATAGATCTATCTGACAGTTGCAATTTATAAACGCATTTTATTTAAACTACATACCTTTCACTACATTTTCGTGGAATACGAAACGTCGTTTTCAACAACATTTCTTTGGCCCCTGCACTGCTTCTCCCGAGCCGAACTGCGTCCCGAGCGCACCTTGTCCCGAGCTGAACCGCTTCCCAAACTGCACTGCGTGCCGAGGCGAGCAACACCCTTGTCGCTGAGCCAACCACACGCCGAAGAAGATTTCACCTTGAGTGGATCCTTCGTCAAGACTTTCGGATCCGATCCGAGCTCCTTCGTAGCTTTGCTAGAGCCTGAGCAGGAGCAAGAGAGAAATTTAGGGAGAAAGATAATATTTGATTTAACCTCTGATCCGGGCTTGCTCACGTTTAATGGAGCTACTCAGATCTGAAGCTTGGGACGAGTTTTAAGGAGGGGAGTATGCCCCTATTTATATAGGTGGCTGACCCCTCCCATTCACTCCATATCCGATGTGGGACTATTAATTTTGGAGGAAAAATTAATTAAAGTTTGCCATTCACAAAGGTCAAACTTTAGCGAATTTTTCCTCCCTCACCGTTGAGCTTCATAAGTAATACAAACTATCAAATCGAAGAGGGTGAAACGGTGAATGCGTAGGAAGAAACGACACTTAATTCTGACTTCGTTTGACCCCTCAAACATTGTTTCAAAGATGCCTAAAAAGTTGATTTTCGCAAAAACTGCAGCCGCCATTTTTCTGCCTGTAACCATAGAATAGGTGGGGCCCACCTATGGGCCCCACCCACATTCCAGTGGGTGCAGCCCGCCCGGGGGCGGGCAGATCAGGCGCCTGCCCATGCAGGTGGGCCCTGACCCACCAGCTTTGGGCGAGCGGGCCCGCCCCTGGGCTGGGCGCCCAGGCCCAAAACAGGCCTAGGCGCCCAGCCTAGTTGGGCTGGGCACCCAGTCCCCTTGGAACCGGGCTTTTGGGTTGTTTTTGCTCTAAATCCTGCATTTGGCTTCCGTTTTGGACGCCGTTCGAACCTGCGTTTAGACCGGGATGATCCCGTCATCCAGGTAACCTTTTTCATGCGTTTATTATATTAAATATGTATGTAAACAATTTACGACACATTTAATACCCTTTGCATCATATGCAAAATCTCCACATCTAATATAAAATATCTTTTTCATCAAATGCAAATGATCTGAGGGCATACATCCCCCAACGGGAATGTCGACTCATGTTTCATATGCAAGCAGAGAGGCCATTGGAGGAAACGATGCCCGAATAGGTTTGTGATGAAAGACAAGGATGCTTCTGCTTCATTGGGATTTGAGGACATCTAGATTCGTGATAATAGAGAACATGAAGAAAATGGTAGAGACCCACAGATGTTCGTAGCTAGGTTGTCCAATGATGCACAAGTAGTGTGGTTGATGGACAGTGGATGTTCCTACCATATGACTCCACATCAGAGTTTTTTTTTCCACATATCAATCCCAATAACATGGAGGTTCAATCCTTATAGGAAACAATGCAGCATGCAAGACCGTGGGTGTTGGAACAGTTCGGATCTATATGCATGATATGATCATGTGTACCCTTGCTGATGATAAACGTTTGCCTGATCTTAGGAAGAGCTTAATATCCATTGGTGTGTTGGATAATATTAGATGTAAGTCAGTCATATAGAATGGGCAGCTGATGGTATCCAAAGGTGCCATTGTGGTGATGAAGGGAATGAAAATGGGGAATCTGTATGCCTTACAAGGTAGCACAGTTAAAGGCAAAGCTAATTCCACATCTTCTAGTTCTAGTGATGGACTGTGAAGTTATGGCATTACCGTTTAGGTCACCCATGTGATAAGACTCTTGATGTTCTCCTGTGAAGAAAATTAATTGGAGCTAGTGATGAGATTGTGGAGTTTTGTGAAAAATATGTGTACGGAAAAAAGACAAAGGTGCAGTCCAACATGGGGGTGCACTCTAGCCGTGGTCCCTTGGATTACATACATTCCGATGTGTGGGGACCATGTCCTGTGTAAGGACCGTCTATACCTTGCAATACTAACAACAAATACTCTAGAGGGGGTGAATAGAGTAATGACAATAATCATGTAATTAAAAATTAAACTTGCAAATGCAGAATTATAAGTGCAAGAGGAATTTAAACAACACAATCAAGCAAATGCAAATGCACAAGACTTTACCTTGGTTCTCCAACTTGGGTACATCCAGCCACACCAAATATTCACTATGATCCTACACAAGGTAGTGATTACAATCCCACACAAGGGATACCCTACACAAGGGATTTGAATACAATCCCACACACTATTACAAAATGGACCTTTAACAGCGCTTAAAAAAGGTCTTTAATAGCGCTTTACAAGCGCTGTCTATCTCGCCGCTGCTAAAGGGGGGCTGCTTTTAATAGCGCTTTACAAGCGCTGTTAAAGGGGGGCCTTTAACAGCGCTTGTTTGTGCAAGCGCTGTTAAAGGGGGGCCTTTAACAGTGCTTGTTTGTGCAAGCACTGTTAAAGGGGGGCTTTTAACAGCGCTTCTTACTGCAAGCGCTATTAAAGGGGGGCCTTTAACAGCGCTTGTTTGTGCAAGCGCTGTTAAAGGGAGGGCCTTTAACAGCGCTTGTTACTGCAAGCGCTGTTAAAGGGGGGGCCTTTAACCGCGCTTGTTTGTGCAAGCGCTGTTAAAGGCCCCCCCTTTAACAGTGCTTGTTTGTGCAAACACTATTAAAGGGAGGCTTTTAACAGCGCTTGTTTGTGCAATCGTTCAGTTGCAGTTGCAGAGTACAGCGACGTTTGAGGTCACAATTTGTGACAATATGCACTTAGAACCTAGATTACATACCATAAGCCAGACCCCAAATTCAAATTTTCTGCATAAAATCCAAAAGAAAAGAGAAAGATTCCAAACCTCAAAATTTTATTTAACCAAACATTTCTTCAATTTCTTACAAGTGACCAAATGACACAGGAAAAAAAACCCCAATATCAATCTACAAACCCTACAACATTTTTATGGGTGTCTGGATTTAACACCGAAAAAAGAACCTCATTCTGAGGTACCAATCGCTATATCCGTCCTATCTTAGCATCTATCATTCCATCTTAATACAAGCACATTCCAGAATTCATCCTAGTTACTAGAAAATATTGGCCCCCGCTCGACCACCAAGCAGTAAGTTACATGACTTCAGTGGTTCGGTTCTTGAGCCTATTTTCCAAGAAGATTGCATGCACGCCTGTTCGCACCTTTCACTCTGGAGTTCAGCTCATCTACATCATGTTGTAAATAGCTAGCCACTTCCTTGCCTGCCTTCAAATCAGGAGAGCCCTGCACAAAGATATCATTAGAATTATGCCACATTTTTAAGCAAGGAGGGGAAAATGTACATAGAAATCAATGTAGCAAGGAGGGGAAAATGCCATATTCATATAAACAGCAAAACTAGTTTGAACTGATAAAAATTTAGGGGATATACCTAGCAAATGCACTTGCAAAGTGTTTACATTCTCCGATCTCATGGGACATGCATTACAATTTGGCTTGGTTTTTGTACAGAAGACCTGCATGAAACCATCAAGTTATGTGCATTATTAATCAGGATATGAATATAATTTCATCCAGCCTCTGAAATTCAAGATCAAACCTTTCCAAAAATAATCATTTGATAATGCAGCTCATACCTGCACCATCAAGCAAATGCTTATGATGAGGTAGTTAGCTATATTATCATACTATCTGAACCCATGAGTCGTCATATTCAGATCTTTCAGAGACTTGTACATTTAAGTTTCAAGAACTCACAATGTCCGTTGATCAAGGGTACATAACCGAGGCCACATGTATTTCTGAATATGCTCAAGCATAGGGTACCTTTGAATAATAGAATGTAAAGAAATTTTTTAATTGCGCACTCCACAGTTTGCACTTTGAGGCGCACTCTTGCCGACTTGGAGAAATTTGTACCTACAAGCATTTGGTTATGTTCTGTACAAAATAGCTACCGCAAAAGATCCAATATGATATTATGTATATCATACAATAAAAACACTATTTTAAAAATGATAGGATAACCGAGGTAAGATGTAAATTAATAGAAATTTTGAAATATATTTGGATTTTTGCTCACCTCTTGCCCAGCAACTTCGACCTCATAATCACCTGCATCTGAAGTCATATTACTGTTGCCATGGCTATCTTCTGGTTTCACTGGATAAGTTATCATGTAATGTACTTCATCTGTCAGCCTACTGTCTGCTGATTGTTTGCTAACGGTTTCAGGCTGCAAATCTTCATGCAGGTCTGGCTCTGCCTCCGTTGATGCTTGGTACAGTGGTGTTGCAAATTCTTCCTCTAAGCCATCTGCACTATGGAGTGTTCTAACTGGAGAAGACCTAATATGTGTGTGTGTGCGCGCGCACGCGCACGCATGTAAATGTATTTATGTATATGTGTTTATGTATATAATGATTGAATCGAAATATCACGGCAGACAACTGTGATAGAATTAGAATATTGTGTAGCTTTTTTAAGCAACACAAATATTGTGTTTGAAATAGATATTGTGATTGAAACAACATATAACTGTAGCTAATTACCGTCATCAGAGGTGGATAACTCATGATCGCTAACATCAGGAGGCTCTGAATCTTCTGTTTGTTCAGCATTCTGGTTATTGCCATGCTCGTCGGCCTAAAAACATCTGGTGGTTAATCACTTGTAGGCATTATTTTCATTCAAAAAAATGTACGAAAAACTCACCACTGTTATTTATGCGCTCACTAACTGTATCATACAAATATTATATTCTCGCTCCACGTGCTTTGAACTTTGCAATCGAATCCTCCTCTCTGCAATGCCTTGCTGTCCACTGGAGTTAATAGAGCCATTCACTGAACTAGTAATGGTTTCGTGATTCCGGCGCCTAATGTTTATTTTTGTTCCAATGGAATTGGCTGGACCAGTTGAATTCTTATCAGAATTGGCATTGTGAACTCCTCTCTCTATGGTTTCCCACTTAAATCTGGCTTTTGCCTTCCTAACACAACCAACATCTTCCATAGAGTGATAAATTACATCATCTTTGTTGGAAATGGCCATCTGTAACTCAGAGGAATATGCAACGTCGTGTCTGTGGGAAGTGTCCATCTGTAAAGAATTAGATGATGAAAAGGGCAGCCTTGACGATGTAGAAGTTTCCAGGCCTAGGCTTTCCTATAATCATGAAAATGCACAGGAAAAGGATCAGTATGTAAAACTTAATCATCGCAGAAAAACTCAACCAACTTCACAATATACTTTGTTGCTTAATCGTGAACAAGCCTTCTCACCTGTGTCATTGAAGCTTCAGAAGGAACATCATAACAAATATCCTTGTTCCCAACTGAGTTCCAATTTGAACCTTGGTTGATCATTGAAATTTGACCATGAGAAACAACCTTGGTAGCTGAATTTGTCTGGTTAATTGACACGTCAGCATAACATTCTTCTGGAGTACTGAGCATAGCATCCGACAACTCAGTGACAGAGGCTTGATGGAACACCTGATATTGAATCTGGACATGTGATTCCTGGTCGACATCATAAGAATTTGCATCATCTGCACTGGGCAGCATCAGCAAATTTGAATACTCATCAGAAAGCAGACACCCATATTCGGGGCCTAGGAACTCTGAACTCTGCTAAATCATCAAACAAAGAAGCGTCCTGAATTCATAGAAGAACCGATCTTTTGGTTATGTTCTCTACAAAATAGCTATCGCAAAAGATCCAATATGATATTATGTAAATTATACAATAAAAGCACTATTTTAAAAATGATAGGATAACAGAGGTAATATGTAAATTGATAGAAAATTTGAATTATATTTGTTGCTTACCTCTTGTCCAGCAACATCAACAAATTTGAATTAAAATACATCCTAATTAGTTTCTCGTTCAGTCAAAATCACTTGAAAGTAGTTACTCATGCAACACTAGATAACTTTATCCTCAAATCTAAGCTCACATTATGATGTCCTTTATTTAGAAAAACTCGAGTCTAATTTCTTGTGCATTTATTATGAATGCTAACATTACACTTTCCATATTAATATGAAGTTTATACCAGACGTCTATTTAACCAAATGAGCAAAAGAGACATTTGCAGTAAAATATGTGTTCCAAAACAATCTAAAATCAAAACCAAGTTACTTACAAAAGAAATATAAATAAGTTAATTGACTACGAATGAGCACAAGGAAGCACATTGCCCTAAAGGACGGCTGTAGGTCCATGCAGCCAACCAAGGTAAGTTTCCTTTCTAGTTGTGTGGGTTCCTCCCTGTAGGTACCTTTGGTGTAACACAGTCACAAAGAATCGAAGAGGAATGGTGACAAACATCAAACCGGTGTACTCAGAAGGAGAATATTAGACAATAAGATCATTAAGCCAATGCCCCCAAAGAGAGATGATAACATTTATCTGCAAATCCTCTCAGCCGGTTGCCTTTTGTTAGGCTTTACAAAAATTGGGATCATCTGCTGAGCAATATTCGTTCTGAATTTCAATATTACCCTCGCTAATGAGTTGTTACAATAGCTCTAACAGCTATCTTTGGCCAGTTTACAATCAAGAGGGGCAGAGAAAATTGGATAAAGATGGGAAATAACATAAAATAATAGTAAAAGTGTGGGCCTCACCATGCTACGATTGTCTTATGCTGCCCCCAAGTTGGCACATGCACGTTTGATTCAAAAGCTCTGGGAAGTCCATAGAGTCTTATAAACACCAAATATTGTTTAACGACCTGCGGGTTTTTCCTACATGACAATATAGGACTGAAGTCTTATACTACTTGTTGCATAAGCAGCAATCAGAGCCATGGACATAGTTTGTTGGTTCAATGGTTAACATCATGTCGCATGGACATGGTAATAGAATCGCGCAACCACATTTATTAGATGATGATAAAGTAACAGTTTCATTGAAAAAAATTGGTTAATGAAAGAAAAAAATAGTGGGCTAAAGACATCCTGTCAATCTTGCTGTAAAATTAGAAATGATTTTCTGTCAAGTAAATAAAGACACATGAGACTAGAAGTTTTGCTATTACTAGAGAATTACAATGAGAAAATAAAACTGACAAGTGCCCCCATGTCCATAAAAATAAAGCATTCCAAAAGAAAGTTACTTATATAAACAATATCGTTCAGGTGTTTATTTGTGCTTATATTTCATAAGTGGCAAGGTGGTTCCTATAGCTACCATAGAAAGGATTTCAGACATGAGGCTACATGACACAGAATTGAAAGAAACAGTGAAGAAAATCAATAACTACATCATACAAATGAAAGAAAAATTCTAAAAAGAAGAAGTTAAAAAAGGAATCAAACAGACCCCTAACAGGTTAAGACTGTTGCCGAGAAAATTTGGGTAAATTAACAACTTTGTTGATGTCATATGCATTGAGGTTCTTTTATGTACAATACGTATTAAAACATAAACAAAAAGATGTGACGTGTAAACATCTTTTGCAAATAAACATGTCTTTTGCAAAGAAGCAAAACTATCCGGTCTGGGAACACAGTAATCCACTCTCATATAAAACCAAGTAAAATGATGTCCTGAGATCCCAAACTCAATCAGACTTAAGCCAGCTATCTCAGCCATTGCCATCTCCATCCATGCACTCAATGACAAATCTAACCATGTTGAAATCACCTCCAATGACACATCGATTGTTATTAAAACTCGCAGTCACATGAATCCTACCAGAAAACCTCCTTAAGGGTGCGGCAACAATGATCATAAGCCATAGTAATTACTTTAGTAAAACAATCATGAGTAACCTTAACATAAAATGAAAACTTACGTATCATGAAACGAGCCAACGAATGAGAATTTTGTGTTCAGAATGCCTATAAGGAAACCTTCAATTTTCTGAATAAATCTTTGCTAAAGGAATCCACAAGATGTAGTTAAATGCATGGGGAAGGGGTAAAAAGAATATTAACCAATAATTGCATCAAATGGAACTTACCAGTTTCGAATTTGAAGTTAATCTTAACCTCAACCAACCAACCTTACTCAGAACTCCGAAAAGCAACCGAGAGTACAAAATGATGCTGTAAAGAAATTTGGCAAATATTTATTGTTAAATTGATGAGTGTAACATACCAGGTGAAAGCACTAGCTCTCGCAATATTAATGCATTTGCACTTTCATTGAAGGATAGTTTCATCAATAGCTCACACGAGACTGCTCAAAAACCTCTTGTAACTAATCATTCATAAGGAATAGAATCGTGTGATAATGCTATCAGATGAGTGAATGGTTAGAGACTAGAAGAAATTCATTATACCAAACATCTGCATTATGCATAACCAACGACATATATATACCTTCAATGAGGATAACACATGTACATTTGTGTATTAGTGTATAACCCAGTATGCTGTTTTTTCGATACAGAATACAAAAACCCAGTGTTCACTAGCATATGGATGCATAATGTTAGAGTTACAAATTATACAGATACAAAGATAAATGAATTTCAGTATCTTCTTAACAGAAAAGCAGCATACATACTAAGTATTTTTTACCTGTACCTGTGATGTGTACAAATATCCATTTCATGTGTGTGTTCTCCAACATTTGAACCAATAAAATGTAAAATGGCAGAATGCAGTGAAAGGGTAGCCAACACTCATAATCATACTGGATGTGATTTAAAGATAAACGAAAAGCAAAGTTTGAATATATGCATTTTGTATTATATTTTAATTTGTTTCCACCAGATACTGATTTACCTATGGTACGGTCAGGCATATAATTTGCATGTTATAATCAACTTACCATGTAGAAGCAGTAAGAACAATCCAACGATGGATTATTGGAACCACGGGGGGAAAGAAAAGGGAAAGCAACCTGCTGGCGTACAGCCTAAAGAGGCCCACAAAATTTGCAAGGATGGTGTGAATTCAATGGGTGATCTGAGTCAACAATTCAAGAGACCAGTCTTAACCCAGTCTTTTGTGGAAGGCTGATCCAGGTTTGGTTTGGCAAACCATTCAGGCCCTAATTTCAAGTGCAACAGGAGGAATGTTTTTGTTTATCATATACTACCTCTAGGACTACAATCTCTACTCCTTCAAATGAATAACCCAAATGAATGTAAAAGAGTTTAAATTATAGAATAAATGAGTTCTAGACTTGTAACATAAATATTTGAGCGTATGTCTGTGTTGTGTGTGTACCTCGTTATCCAATTTCCTAAACCTCCTTGGATCCACAATCCAAATCATGCGACCCGATTTGCAAGGGGTTCACGATCTGCATTGTAGAAAGCATCGAAAACAGATACTCAAGCAAGCAGATACTCTAGCAAACACACCATTAAACAGTCCAACGGACCAGTTATATCTTAGCAACAACCAAAATTCTTTCTTGGTGGTGTTGTGCTCATGTCCACTCACAAACAATTGGCAGGAAAGACCCTTATGCATCTATATTGGTAACTATTTACCTTACTAAACAATATGCAGGAGCTAGAGAGAAGGATCGGTGAAGCCATAACAATACAAAAATGTGCAGCAAGTTACTACATAGAACACCACCACACGGCCTCAAGATTGATGTCACAAAATTTGTAAATTCTTAAAAAATTCGTGAATTATTCACGAGTCAAGTGGCAGCCGAACAGATTCAAGTATAATTCGTGCATAATTCACTGGTCCAAGAATCATTCGGTCAGATAGCAAATTATTTGAATAAATTCACAAATTAGTCACAATATTGCAAATTAATTAAACATTTTTAGCTCTATACTAACCCTGAAATTTAATTTTTAGAAAAAATTACATGATCATGATTTGCGCTTGAAACCAAACACGTAGAGTTGCATGTGCTGACGATTTGAGCATCATCTTGTTTGTGCTGCATTGGAGAAAATTTTTATAACCAAATACTTTTGGTAGTATTATTATATGTTAAGCCAAACTATCATATTTTCAGAAATTTCTGGATATCCTCCAAATTCTGAACTTCTGGATGTTGCTGAATTATTCCTAAACATCAAACTTGTGATTATGCTCAGGATAGGGCAAACCAATTAGACATTCTAGTAGCTTCCAAATTCAAATTCCTACAAATCACAATATTATACACGATTCTGGGTTTATGTTTAAAAGAGCAATCCAGGCTAACTATATGTGAATGTTTAGATAAGTGAATCTAGAAATATCCTAAAATCATGATACTGAAAATTCTTATCCTAAAAATTCTAAATTTCATTATTATCTCAGTGTTACATGATAATGATTCATGTTTTTTCCATCTTAGCAATACCAAAGCTTAAAACCGCAATTACGCAATACTAACCAACCTTATCTGATAAACTAATTGTTGGTGTGGTCATGTCTTATGACTTGATCAAGCACTAAAAGCCCAATACAGTGGCAACTTCTTCCTTCTTAGGTAACTCTCTTATTAAGACGACATTATGCAGTAGAATTTTGTCACTATATAATTGTACCTCTCTTATTAAGACGGCTTTGACATCTAGGCCAGTGTCCTTCAGAATGTCATATGCAGTAGAATTGACGACATTATGCAGGGCGAAGTAGCAGAGCTTCGAGCAATCTGAGAGGTCATCCATGGCCTTGAGATCCCACCTTAATGAGTAATCAAGCATTGGTTTAGCACTAGGATAGAAATTAAATTATATCAGAATTAGCCAGCGCTTCACCTTCTAATTGCAACTGTGAACAAATAGAGAAGAAATATTTCAAATTATAAAACAAGCAGTATGCCATTTAAACCAAAAAAATGCACCATCGCCTCCACGACTTAAGCTAAAATACACCAAGTTTAAAACTTTCTGCGAAAAAATTAATAATAATAGGCACTGTGTAAGCCTTGCTCAAGCTACCTGATCCTGCAAAGCTTCTGCTAGAGCGACATCAGCCTGAGCATACGAAAGGCCTTCAAACAAATCCATAAAGCTTTGTGTAACAGTGTAAGGAAATCCAGTATCTATGTAATGAACCTCCACCTGTCTGTTGGCATTCATTTTTAATTTTTTTAAAAAATCAGAAAACCTGCAAACAATATCGAAATTTCTCATTAACACAAGCACAGTTGGCCAAAGTTGATCGCAAATTACTCAGCAAAGACGAGGAACAATGTAGAATCAAAGAAAAGGTATACCATTCAGAATCAAAAACCTAAAGACATGAATAAATTCAACACGACAAAATGTAGAATCATCTTGTCGGCATCATCTGCAAACGAGAAAATGGAAATCGATTATCAACAATTTCACACAAAAAGACAAGCGAAATGACCGAATTATAATGCAAATACATCAATCTCGAAGAAAGGAATCGGAAGCCATGGGATAGATTCCGATCTCAGCTCGAACCGAGCGGCGATCGAGAAGAGACACCGATCGGACCCCAAGAAAAAACCAATGGAACCGACGAGGAGGCGGCGAATCGGTCGGATCCGATCAATGCGGGAATATGGCTTGGGGTTGCTCTAGGGCTTCTCGAGCGCACAAAGCGGCGGCGGGAATTTTCAACGAAGCAGCGGCTGCGGTACAAAGCAAATCACGTGATCCTAGGGCTTGGGTTGCAACGAAGATGGCATCGCGATCCTAGGGCTTGGGTTGCAACGAAGATGGCAGTGGACGATCCTAGGGCTTCAGAGCGCACGAAGATGGCAGCGGAGCTTCGGAGCGATATTGGGAATTTACTTAAGTGATTACATGAGTCGGGCTTCGGAGCGATCGATATTGCGAAACCATGAATGTATAATACCTTTAACAGCGCTTGTTTAATACAAGAGCTGTTAAAGACCACCCTTTAGCAGCGCTTACACAAACAAGCGCTATTAAAGGGGGGGCCTTTAACAGTGCTTGTTTATGCAAGCGCTGTTAAAGGCCCCCCCTTTAACAGTGCTTGTTTGTGTAAGCGCTGCTAAAGGGTGGCCTTTAACAGCGCTTGTATTAAACAAGCGCTATCTATTGGGACTTTTAACAGCGCTTGTTCTAAAGAAGCGCTGTCTATTTGGACCTTTAACAGTGCTTGTAAAAAAAAGCGATGTCTATTTTCTGACATTTAACAGCGCTTCTTTCTACAAGCGCTGTGTATTATCTGTGTCTCTAATACACAGCGCTTGCAGAAATAAGCGATGTCTATTGTCGGACCTTTAACAGCGCTTGCAGAAAGAAGCGCGGTCTATTCTCCGACCTTTAACAGTGCTTGCAAAAAGAAGCGCGGTCTAATATATGTGCCTCTAATTAACGGCGCTTATAATTGGCAAGCGCTATTAAAGGTGTGCTATTAAAGGTCCTTTTTGTAGTAGTGACACAAGGGATACCCTACACAAGGGATTTGAAAACAATCCCACACAAGGGATATGAACTTCACAAAGAGAGAACCTAACTCTCACAAAGAGAGTACTCAACCAACCCTACACAAGGGTGAAACTCTCACAAAGAGAGAAACTAACTCTCTCAAAGAAAGTTAAGGTTTTAAGAAACAAATGAAACAAATAGACTCTTACCTATGCCTTGATAAGATGAACTTACTCAATATGAATGCAAAGCATGGAAGAGGATCTCCAAGTGTTGAGATGAGCTTGATTGCACTTGGAGAATTTCTTTTGAGCTAGCTTCAATGCATGAAGAGGAATGTGCTTATGAGAGGGAAATGAGAGAAAGGAGAGGCTTTGATATTCTTAATGATCTTTAACAATGATCAAGTGTTCCAAGAGTTCTAAATGAACTAAGCACACTCTTATATATAGGAAGCCAAGAAAACCCCATAAAACCCAAGCAAAGAGCCAAAAAGATAAAAATGCAGCGGCTAGAAAATGGCATTTTACGGCTTAGACATGCACCTGTAAGTCAACAGACAGGAGACTAATCAACGACTATACTATTCCCAGCGGCTATAATCTGTGCCAGGACATGCGACTGTAGAAGACTACACAGGCGCCTGTACACTGTGCTGGCGCCTGTAAAGACTTCAGCAGGCGACTGCCATGAGGGAAGGAAAGGAGCTGGGAAATGTCAATTTTCGCACTTGTACATATAGATGACTAGAGAACATTTTTCAGGCATATGAAGTATGACAGAAGACTGACAATTGAACTTCAGTCGACTGACATATAAGATGGAATGAAGCCCAGAATTGACAAGTTACACACTTTGGTATACAGGCGACTGTAGAACAATTTTCAGTCGCTTGATGGATGATAGTCAACTGTCTATTGTACTTCAGTCGTCTACACCAAAAGCTCAAGTAAGAGTCAAAGAAATTTGAATTGTGATGTGCATAATAGCCACCTGTGGAAGGCTAGACAGGCACCTGGAGATCACACAGTCGCTTGTCATATCTATAGCAGGAGCCTGTTGGAAGGCCAGAGACTCCAATTGGAGTTTATGGCATGGGAAACCTATTGGGTTGGATTCTATGAAGATCCTAAGGTTTACTAATATGGTTAATGCATATGCATAAATGAGTGACCATCTAATCAAGGCATTGCAAGATCCTAGACTTAAAAAGAGAAATGCAAGTAATAAATAATTACATGGATTACAATTTGCATCTCCTAGAGTCTAAGTCTTCAAGCATGAGTGGCCTTGATCTCCCCATCATCATCCAAGCTTTGGCACCTCTTAATGAGCTTCCCTGCATCAAGTTCTAAGCTTTGGCAATGCTCCATTTGGTGTCCGTCCTAGCACCAAGCATTTAGTCCCCAAAAAGCTATTCTTCAAATAATAAACATGAGACTAAAGACATTGAGAGTCATTAGCAACAACATAATGTTGTGATCATCATCAAAAAATATTGGTCTAAGACACCAATACTTAACATTCTCCCTCTTTTTTATGATGACACGTATTATGTAAAACATAAACAAATAAAGCACAATGCTAATGAGCTCCACCTACTTATATGCACCAATTGAAAATAGATAAACCAATTGTAACACAATAGTAACACAATAATGACATATAATAGGCATGGATTACATAAACCATATCTCTCATATCTTTCTCCCCATATATGAGTATCTCTCTCCACATACATGATATATGATGATTTACATAATCCCATATCTCTCCCCCTTGTCATTGTCAAAAAGGTGGACATCAAACATACAAGAAATAACTCTTGTTACTGACTCCCTTTTAAAAATGTGACAAACACAAGAGATTAATAGATGTATGATACCTAATTGTAAACTTAAGTGGGTATCAATCACTATCACATGCTCTCCTTAAATCATAAAAAGGGTCAAAATGATGACTCTTATGATCAATACCAATTGTAAAAGAAAAACATTTTTACCAATAGAAAGTAATAATTGGAGCTATATACCTAAATTGTATCAATGCATGTATATGAAAAGATCAAGCAGCATTGATACAAATGACATTGCCCATAGAAAACAATGCATATAAAATGTTGGCAACATCAATGGGTTGAGTTTGAGAACACTATAACCAATTGTAGAAAGTCATCTCAAACATAAACCAACAGGAGAGTTAAAATATGTTTTAAAATAATTTTAAACATACATAACATATTAGCTCCCCCATTGTCATACATATGGATCAATAAATACATGTGTAACAATGTAATCCCAAGGTCACATTTTCATGAAAAATTATTTGAAAAATATTTTCAAAATCATGAAAAGTCACACACAATCAATGTGTATGCTTAAATAAAAAACATTAAATAAAAATACACATGCAATATGCACATGTGTGAGAGACCTAAACATTAGGGAACCAAACCCAAGATGAGTTTGATTTCTAATGTAATCACATGAGGTGATCACATCCCTAACTAAAGAGTTGATATATCTATCCCTCTCTTGCACACTATACCTAGTGATTTCCTAGGCAATGGTTTTGCCTTTGCAAGAGGGGTGGATGTGGCATGCTTAGGTATAGAAAAATATTTCTTGGCATGCAAAGAATGAGGGGTTTGCTTCTTAGCAAAAAATAAAGAGTTTTTATTCTCCCTCATCACCTTGTGATTTACATGCTTCTTGTTAATGTTATTGTTATACAAGAAAGCATGGTGATTCTTCTTAGGTGCTTTAGCAATATTTCTTGAATTTGCACCATTTGAAGAATTAGAGGTGGATTTGGATACCACATTTGGAATATTACCCAAACCTCCTCTATGATTTATCGGATGTTGTTTTTCCAACAAATCGTGGAGTGAATCCCTCGAATGAAAAAAGCTTATGAGCTTTTGGGATTAATTCATCTTCGCATTTCAACGTAAGTTGTTGAATGCGAGCCTCTAAGCTAAGATTTTGAGCTACTAATTTATCATTTGCAATGCTCGAATCCTTAACTTGAGAGAGAAGACTGTCTCTCTCACTAGTGTCACAAGTATGCACATCATTCATATTTACTTTAGTAGATTCTAATTCATGCAACCTATCCATAGCATCTTTAAATTTCGCTTTTAATTTAGAGTATGAGTTGATGCACTTACTTTCCCCATTGGAGACCACATTCTAGCAATATTAAAGCTCCTCGTACGATAGCTTTAGCTCCTCCTCATCTTCTTCATCGGATTCCTCCTTACTAGAGCTTGACGAAGACTCCTCCCCTTTTGCCATGGCACACTTCTTTCTTTGGCGTTGAGCCAAGCCTCCACGTCTTCATCACTTGAGCTTGACGAGATATCCTCGAATGTCGTGAAGCACTTGAGGACATCCTCCTTGTCATCATCTTCTTCGTCATTTGATTAGTCCTCACTTGAGTCATCAAAAGTACCAACAAGACCCTGCTTCTTGTTCTTGTACTTGGAGTTGCCTTTCCGATATTTCTTCACTTTCCCTTTGTAAGAATCTTTGGAGGGGTTGAAAGGGATTCGGTAGAGAGATGATCTTTGTCATTGTATTTGTAATAAATCTTGTTAGATTTAGAGGCAAACTTTGACAAAGACTTACCTTGCTTGACCTTCAAGAACACTTTGAATCGCTTGGCAAGATCAATGAAATCATCATCACTAGCCTCGTCCTCTTTATCTTCTTCACTTGAAGCTTCATGATGTAGTTTCTTTCTCCATTTGATTGGCTCTTTCGTGACATGGAATGCAATCCCCTTTTGCTTTTTCGGCTTCTCGAGCTTGGATGGTTGAATCTCCTTCTTATATTAAAGCTTTACTTCGTACGCTATGAGATTTTCAATGCACTTCTCAACGGTGTATTTGGACATGTCATTAGACTCCAAAATACCGTTGGCCTTTGACTCCCATTGAGGTGTAAGAGAGTCAAGGATCTTCTCCACTCGATCCTCTTGGAAAATCACCTTCCCAAGTCCTTCCAATACGTTCACAATATCCGTGAACCTTGTGAACATTTTCTAGATGCTCTCTCCTTTCTACATCTTAAACAATTCATATTTAGATCTAAACACACTTTGTTTAGATTTCTTTACCTTTGAAGTCCTTTCATGAGTATCTTCAATGTATGCTCAAATTTCATTGGCAGTTTTGCAAATGAAGATGCGGTTGACCTCATAGGGACTGATGACACAATGGAATGCGATCACTGCCCTCGCATTGGACTTGATCAAATCCTTCTCTGCCTTTGTCCTTGTTGACACAGGTGTAGTAGGGTTCACAAGAGGAGCCTTTGTGACGTCCCAAAGGTCTTGACCCTCCAAGTAGATCATCACCTTGATCTTCCAACTTGGATAATTTGTTCTGTTGAAGAGCGGGGGTCGGACGGTTGATAGACCTTCTTCTTGAAACATAGATGAAGCGTTGAATTCCATCATTGTTGTATGCTTCTAACTCGCTCTGATACCAATTGCAAGGACCGTCTATACATTGCTATACTAACAACAAATACTCTAGAGGAGGAGTGAATAGAGTAATGGCAATAATCGTGTAATTAAAAATTAAACTTGTAAATGAGGAATTATAAGTGCAAGAGGAATTTAAACAACACAATCAAGCAAACACAAACGTACAAGATTTTACCCTGATTCCCCAACTTGGGTACATCCTGTTGAGTATTGGTGTTTCATACCAATCTTATTTTGATGATGATCACAACATTATGTTGTTGCTAATGAATCTCATGTTTTAGTCTCTCAGTTTATTTCAAGGATATCTTTCTTGGAGACTAATCACTTGGTGTAAGGATGGACATCATGTGAAGAAGAGCCAAAGTTTGGACTCAAGGAGTGCCAAAGCTTGGAGATGATGGAGAGCAATCAAGGCATGAAGATTGAAGACTTAGACTCTTTTGAAAGCATTGTAAACCATGTAATTTACTTTATTGCTTTCTCTCTCTTTTGAGTCTAGGGTTGATGTAATGCCTTGCTAGATGGTTTACTCATTCATGCACATGCATTTAACCATCTTAGTGAACCTCAGGATTATCATAGAATCCAACCCAATAGGTTCACTCTTTCTGTCAGTCGCCTGTTGAGGGAAACACAGTCGACTGGGTGATTTCCAGTCGCCTGTAGATCCTTCTACAGTCGCCTGATATGCACTGCTCAAGTCAACATTTCTATTGACTCACACTTGAGCTTTACGCACAGTCGTCTGTCAATCAGTTCCCAGTCACCTGTATATTTACAGTCGCCTGAGATTTGGTCAACAGTCACCTGTCTAGCGTAAGTGCAATCTCTGCATCTCTCTGTCTTCTCTCCATACGTTACAGTAGTCGATTGATGTAGAATGTACAGTCGCCTGACTATTTGACAGTCGACTGTAGTATTAACATCAGTCGCCTGTGCGAAGAATTGGAGAAAGAGTGCAGCTCTCTGTTTCGAACCATCCCCTGCAGCAGTCGTCTGCTGAAGGATTTACAGGCGCCTGTCCTGTTTGTCAGTCGACTGTATTGACTTCGTCAGTCGACTGTCCTGGCTCAGATTATAGCCGTTGGATATTTTCTAGCCGTTGATCAGTCGACTGTCTTATGATCATCAGTCGACTGTTCCTGTCGTTTTCACCCAGTTTCTAGCCGTTGTAGATTTGTTTTTCTGGCTGTTTCTTTGGGTTTTTGGGCTTGATATAGGATTCCTATATATATGAGTGTGCTGTCATTCTTGAGAACTCTTGACAACATTTGATAAGCTCTTGACTCTATAGAAAATCTCAAGAGATCATTAAGCCTCTCTCAAGCTCCCTCATTTCCCTCTATTGAGCATTCATCTTTCTTCATGCATTGAAGTCCAGCTCAAGGGAAATCTTCCAAGTGCTCTCAAGCATATTCCAGCACTTGGAGATCCTCTTCCATGCCTTGCATTCATTCATGAGTAAGCATCTCAAGGCATAGGTAAGAGTATTTACTTTACAAGGTGTAAATTGCTTTCCTATTTCTCTTTGTGGGATTAGGACTTTCTCTCTTTGTGGGAGTTTCTCTCTTTGTGGGAGGTTGTCTCTTAGTGGGACTTAGGATACTCTCTTTGTGGGAGTAACTCTCTTTGTGGGAGTTTAGTGTTCTAGTGTAAGACTAACCCTAATTCTCTGAGTGGGAGTTAGTGATTCTCTGTGTGGGAATTTTGATCCTTGTGTAGGATTGGTTGGGTCCTTGTGTAGGGCATAAATCCTCTTTGTGATGTATCTCTTTGTGGGATTTGTATTCACTTCTCTGTGTGGGAATATAGTGAATATTGGTGTGGCTGGATGTACCCAAGTTTGGGGAACCAGGGTAAAACTTTGTGTTTGCGTTTGGATTGATTGTGCCATTTAATTCCGCTTGCATTTATAATTCCGCATTTGCAAGTTAAATTTTATTTGGACAATTTTATTGCCATTACACTATTCACCCCCCTCTAGTGTGTGTTGTTAGTATTGCAAGGGTTAGACGATCCCTACAATTGGTATCAGAGCGAGGTTATAGCATACTGCAACGATGGCATTCAACCCTACTTCCACGCCTCATGAAGAAGGACTCTCTACCGTTCGACCCCCGCTCTTCAACGGAACCAACTATCCGAGTTGGAAGATCAGGATGATGGTCTACTTAAAGAGTCACGACCTTTGGGACATAACGGAGTCACCATTCGAGGAGCCTTCTACTCCCGCGGCATTGAGAACTAAAGTGGAGAAGGACTTGATCAAAGTCAATGCTAGGGCTATGTGTGTTCTCCATTGTGCCCTCACTCCGAAAGAGTTTGATCGCATCTCCATGTGCAAATCAGCCAACAGCATTTGGCATACTTTGGAGATCTCTCATGAAGTGCTACTTCAACATAAGGAAGAGACTCAGTTAACCAAGCCCGAGAAGAAAAATGGCATTGATCTTCATGGTGAGAAGGAGTCTTTCAAGTGGAAAAAGCAGTTCCAACAAGAAGCTCCAAGTGAAGATGAAGAAGTTCTTAGTGACGATGATTACATCGAGCTTGCCAAGCAATTCAAGAATTTCAAGGCATTCCTCAAGGAAAATCAAGGTATGTCTTCTTCAAAGTTGGTTTCACAGTCTAACAAGTTGGTTTGTTTCAACTGCAGTGGAATAGGTCATGTGGCTACCGAATGCCCTTCCAAACCCAATATAAATTCCTATAAGGGTAAATAGAAGAAACATTGGAAAGCCAAGTCCGAGGTCAAGAACCAAAAGCAGTGACTTAGTGGCACATTTGATGATACTGATGGGGACACATCTAATGATGAAGAAGAGGATGACAAGGAGCACGATCAAAGGTGTTTCGTTGCCTTTGATGATTCCTCATCAACTTCATCTAACTCTAGCGGTGAAGAGATAGAGACATAACGAAACTCCAAAGAAGAAAGTTGTTTTATGGCTAATGGGGAAGAATCTTCATCAAGCTCAAACGAGGAGGATAGTGATGAAGAAGCCGAGGAGGAAAAACCATCCTATGAGGAGCTTGAATACCGCCTAAATGTGGCCTCCAATTTGGCTAGTAAGTGCATCGATTCTTATGATAAAATGAAAGCTAAACTTGATAATGCAATGAGTAGGGTGCATGAGTTAGAATCTGCAAGTGTAATTCATGATGAAAGGCATGTTTATGACACTTGTGAGAGAGACGCACTTCTCTATCAAGTTAAGGAATTGAGCATTTTTAATGAAAATCTCATTACTCAAAACCTTAGCTTAGATGCTCACATTCAACAACTTACGTTGAAATGTGAAGAGGAATCCCGAAAGCGCATAAGCTTTGTGTATTCTAGGGATTAACTCCACGATTTGTTGGAAAAACAACATCCGACAAATCATAGAGGAGGTTTGGGTTATGTTCAAAATGTGGTTCCCAAACCCACCTCTAATTCTTCCTTTGGTGCAAATTCAAGAAATATTGCTAAAGCACCTAAGAAGAATCACCATGCTCTCTTGTACAACAATAACACTCACAAGAAGCATGTAGCCCACAAGGTGATGATGAAGAATGAAGAATCTTCATTTTTTGCTAAGAAGCAAAATCCTCATTCTTTGCATGCTAAGAAACTTGTTTCTACACCTAAGCATGCCACATCCTTCCCTCTTGCTAAGGCAAAACCTTTGCCTAGGAAATCCTTGAGATTATGGATTTCCACTAAGGCTAGTGTGCAAGAGAGAGATAGTTACATCAACTCTCTAGTTAGGGATGTGATCACATCGTGTGATTATGTTAGGAAATCAAACTCCTCTTGGGTTTGGTTACCTAATGTTTAGGTTCCTCACACATTTGCATATTGCATGGGTATTATGCTTCTATGCTTATTTTTATGCATACCCATTGATTGTGTGTGTTTCATGTTTTTGAAAATATTTTTCAAATTTGTTTCTTTTCATGAAAATTGGGACCTTAGGGTTTATTGACATACATGCATGATCCATGTGTATGTCAATGGGGGAGTTAATATAATGTATGTTTAAATTATTTTAAGAACATATTTTAACTCTCATTTCGGAGGTTTTTTGTTTTGAGATCATTATTTATATTTGGTTATTTTGGGTCTCAAACCAAACCTCTTATTTATTGCCAACTTGTTTCATATCTCATTTTTTGGCAATATTCGTGTGTATCTTTGAAGCTTGATTTCTTCATATCTATTGCTTTGATATACTTAAGGCCCATGGCTCCAATAATTAATTGGTATTAGATCCTAGAAGTCAAAAGTTGACCATTTCTATGATCTAGGGGGAGTATGGGATAGTGAATTGATACCCACTAAATTTTATATTTGGTATCATACATATCTTTCTTTTCTTGCATATTGTCACATCTTGGTTAAGATGTTAAAGGGGGTGTTTTTGATGTCCACCTTTTTGACGATGTCAAGGGGGAGAGATATATGTATTATGTGATCATATCTATAGAGGGGAGAGATATATACATATGCATATGGGGAGAGATATCTCTATGGGGAAGAGATATATGGGATTAGATAAACCATTCTTGTTTGCATGATTTTATTCTTTGCAATTGGTTTATGCAATCCATGCCTATTATATGTCACCATATTGTTATTGGTTTTTGAGTATTTACCTTTGTATAGCTCATTACTTAATTGGTGCATATAAGTAGGGGGAGATCATTAGCTTTGTGCTTTAATTCTTTATGATTTACATAATGTGTGTCATCATCAAAAAGGGGGAGATTATTGAGTATTGGTGTTTCATACCAATCTTATTTTGATGATGATCACAACATTATGTTGTTGCTAATGAATCTCATGTTTTAGTCTCTCAGTTTATTTCAAGGATATCTTTCTTGGAGACTAATCACTTGGTGTAAGGATGGACATCATGTGAAGAAGAGCCAAAGTTTGGACTCAAGGAGTGCCAAAGCTTGAAGATGATGGAGAGCAATCAAGGCATGAAGATTGAAGACTTAGACTCTTTTGAAAGCATTGTAAACCATGTAATTTACTTTATTGCTTTCTCTCTCTTTTGAGTCTAGGGTTGATGTAATGCCTTGCTAGATGGTTTACTCATTCATGCACATGCATTTAACCATCTTAGTGAACCTCAGGATTATCATAGAATCCAACCCAATAGGTTCACTCTTTCTGTCAGTCGCCTGTTGAGGAAAACACAGTCGACTGGGTGATTTCCAGTCGCCTGTAGCTCCTTCTACAGTCGCCTAATATGCACTGCTCAAGTCAACATTTCTATTGACTCACACTTGAGCTTTACGCACAGTCGTCTGTCAATCAGTTCCCAGTCGCCTGTATATTTACAGTCGCCTGAGATTTGGTCAACAGTCACCTGTCTAGCGTAAGTGCAATCTCTGCATCTCTCTGTCTTCTCTCCATACGTTACAGTAGTCGACTGATGTAGAATGTACAGTCGCCTGACAATTTGACAGTCGACTGTAGTATCATCAGTCGCCTGTGCGAAGAATTGGAGAAAGAGTGCAGCTCTCTGTTCCAAACCATCCCTTGCAGCAGTCGTCTGCTGAAGGATTTACAGGCGCCTGTCCTGTTTGTCAGTCGACTGTATTGACTTCGTCAGTCGACTGTCCTGGCTCAGATTATAGCCGTTGGATATTTTCTAGCCGTTGATCAGTCGACTGTCTTATGATCATCAGTCGACTGTTCCTGTCGTTTTCACCCAGTTTCTAACCGTTGCAGATTTGTTTTTCTGGCTGTTTCTTTGGGTTTTGGGGCTTGATATAGGATTCATATATATATGAGTGTGCTGCCATTCTTGAGAACTCTTGACAACATTTGATAAGCTCTTAACTCTATAGAAAATCTCAAGAGATCATTAAGCCTCTCTCAAGCTCCCTCATTTCCCTCTATTGAGCATTCATCTTTCTTCATGCATTGAAGTCCAGCTCAAGGGAAATCTTCCAAGTGCTCTCAAGCATATTCCAACACTTGGAGATCCTCTTCCATGCCTTGCATTCATTCATGAGTAAAAATCTCAAGGCATATGTAAGAGTATTTACTTTACAAGGTGTAAATTGCTTTCCTATTTCTCTTTGTGGGATTAGGACTTTCTCTCTTTATGTGAGGTTGTCTCTTTGTGGGACTTAGGATAATCTCTTTGTGGGAGTAACTCTCTTTGTGGGAGTTTAGTGTCCTAGTGTAGGACTAACCCTAATTCTCTGAGTGGGAGTTAGTGATTCTCTGTGTGGGAATCTTGATCCTTGTGTAGGATTGGTTGGGTCCTTGTGTAGGGCATAAATCCTCTTTGTGAGGTATCTCTTTGTGGGATTTGTATTCACTTCTCTGTGTGGGAATATAGTGAATATTGGTATGGCTGGATGTACCCAAGTTTGGGGAACCAGGGTAAAACTTTGTGTTTGCGTTTGGATTGATTGTGCCATTTAATTACTCTTGCATTTATAATTCCGCATTTGCAAGTTAAATTTTATTTGGACAATTTTATTGCCATTACACTATTCACCCCCCTTTAGTGTGTGTTGTTAGTATTGCAAGGGTTAGACGATCCCTACACATCCGGCCACACCAAATATTTACTATGATCCTACACAAGGTGGTGAATACAATCCAACACAAGGGATACCTTACACAAGGGATTTGAATATAATCCCACACAAGGGATATGAACTCTTATAAAGAGAGAACCTAACTCTTATAAAGAGAGTACTCAACAAACCCTTCACAAGGGTTAAACTCTCACAAAGAGAGAAACACACTTTCGCAAAGAAAGTTAGAATCAAACTCTCACAAAGAGAGAAACTAACTCTCACAAAGAAAGTTATGGTTTCAAGAAACAAATGAATCAAATAGACTCTTATCTATGCCTTGATGATATGAACTTCCTTGATATGAATGAAAGGTATGGAAGAGTATCTCCAAGTGTTAAGATGAGCTTGATTACACTTGGAGAATTTTCCTTGAGCTAGCTTCAATGCATGAAGAGGAATGTGCTCATTAGATGGGAATGAGAGAAAGGAGAGGCTTTGAGATTCTTAATGATATTCAATAATGATCAAGTGTTCCAAGAGTTCTAAATGAACTAAGCCCACTCCTATATATAGGAAGTCATGAAAACCCCATAAAACCCAAGCAAAGAGCCAAAACGACAAATCTGCAATGGCTAGAAAATGGCAGCTTACGGCTTGGACAGGCGCCTATAAGTCAACGGACATGTAGTTGATCAAACGCTAGATTATTCCCAACGGCTATAATCTGAGCCAGGACAGGCGAATGTAGAAGACTACATAGGCGCATGTACACTATGCAGGTGCATGTAAAGGCTTCAGCATGCGACTACCAGGAGGAAAGGAAAGGAGCTGAGAAATGTCAACTTTCACGCTTGTGAATACAGACGACTGGAGAACATTGTTCAGGCGCCTGAAGTACGACATGCGACTGACAATTGAACTTCAGTTGACTTGCCACAAGATGGAATGAAGCACAGAATTGACAAGTTACGCACTTTGGCATACATGCGACTGTAGAACAATATTCAGGCACTTGATGGATGATAGGCAACTGTCTTTTATACTTCACTCGTCTGCACCAAAAGCTCAAGTATGAGTCAAAGAAATTTGACTTGAGCTGTGCATAACAGCCGCCTGTAGAAGATTGGCCAGGCGCCTGAAGATCACCTAGTCTCCTGTCCTGCCTTCAGCAGGCGCCTGTTGGAAAGCTAAAGACTCCAATTGGAGTTCATGCCATGGGGAACCTATTGGGTTGGATTCTATAAAGATCCTAAGGTTCACTAAGATGGTTAATGCATATGCATGAATGAGTGACCATCTAACCAAGGCATTACAAGATTTTAGACTCAAAAAGAGAAATGCAAGTAATAAAGAATTACATGGATTACAATTTTCATCTCCTAGACTCTAAGTCTTCAAGCATGAGTGGCCTTGATCTCCCCATCATCTTCCAAGCTTTGTCATCTCTTGATGAGCTTCACTTCATCAAGTTCCAAGCTTTGGCAATGCTCCATTTGGTGTCCATCTTTACAGCAAGCATTTAGTCACCAAAAAGCTATTCTTCAAATGATAAACATGAGACTAAAAACATTGAGATTCATTAGCAAAAAAATAATGTTGTGATCATCATCAAAATAATATTGGTCTAAAACACCAATACCTTACATCATGTAGCGTCAGTAGGTGGTGCTAGACACTTTGTCCTCTTCATTGATGATTATTCTAGGAATATTTGGACGTACTTGATGAAGACAAAAGATCATACCTTCATAATGTTCAAGCAATGGCTAGCCATGGTTGAAAAGCAAACCTGCAAGGCGATGAAAGCCCTTAGGTCCGATAACAGAGGGGAGTACATCTCGAGGGAGTTCACAGAATTCTGCAGATCCCATGGGATTCGACATCATTTTACTACATCGGGTGATCCGCAGTCGAACAGGGTTGTAGAGAGGATGAATCAGACGTTGTTGGAGAGAGTGTGATGCTTAAGGCACTCGGTCAGATTGGAGAAGGAATTTTGGGGGTAGATTCTCACGACAGCCGTGCACTTAGTGAATCGAGTTTCTTCGGCGGCTATTGATTACCAAATTCCAGAATAAAATTAAAGTGGGAGCATTGGTGATTGCTCATACTTACGCATCGTTAGTTGCTTGTGTTAGTGCTTATGCCATAGGCCTAATATTTGGACCTTTATGTTATGTCATTTTTTAAATTATAAAATGGTTCTCTTAATGTTATTATTATATTGCTTACATGTTTCATTATAATAATGTTTGAGTAGATGTTTATGTTATTCTAATTATCCCTAGTCATTCATCACTAAAGGTATAATGATGAATTAAGACTTGTATGAGTTTGGTTGATAATTATGAGATAATTATAAGTATGGTGATATAAATCAAACTTATGGGTACTTGTTGGAGAACATAGACTCGCTATGAGATCATTGTATGGATCAGTGTCATAAATGATGCCAAAATAGTTATGTCATAGAATCCTTAAACCTGAGATCATCACAGTTTCTTACATGAGGACCATCATGTTTTGACATAACCAAATCTTATCTTTAATAAGATAATCATAAAGGTTATGATTGAACATGATGTTAATTATGCAGAGGAAAGTGAATGAACAAGGTGGAATTTGTCACTCTTATGAGATAGATATCTAATGGGCCTCTCGATAAGTTAGACTGAGAAATTCATGGTCGTGCTCATATGAATTGATACATAATCAATGTCATTTGATTTTATCAGTCTACTTAGTAATCGAGAAATTAAATGTTTGAACAATATAAGTATGACACTATCCATGACATATGTTCTAATAAGATATCGTGTGACAAAAGGATTATGACATGTTCTATTGGTTAGATTAATATCAGACTAATGATATTCATATTAATTGGGTAGTCATAATGTCATGTTAGAGACCACTTATGACTTTTGGGCTTATAATAGGATTAGGCCCACTGCCAATTTAATATGAGCCTATTGGGTCACACTTAAAGAACAGAATGGATCGGATAGGGTTTTAAATGATATTTCAAATTTAAAATCTGATTTGAAATTTGAAATAAGGCGATATATTGTCACGCCCCGCTTCCCAAAAAGAACGGAGGCGAAGCGTGACTAAGTCCCGCTTAAGCCGGGGCTGAGAGCCAAGACCCAATAAGCGTCTGTGGTATTCCAAAACGAAGGAACAGGTCCCTGCATGTTAGTACGGAACAACAAAAGTATTGAAAAGAGATATCATTTCATTTTATTCCAAAATTAAACATCCAAAGTACTGAGAGTCTAAAACGCCAAAAACGGCTACAACTGCAAGAAAGAGAAACTACTGGTGCAAGCACCCAACTAATATGAAATGGTAAACTCCGAAACAGCAACAAGAGGCCTCTAACTCTGGTCCTCCTCTGGATCGTACTCCGGATCAACGTCCTCCGGCTCCACATCAGCTGGCAAGTCTGCCTCGTCGATGTACTCTGGCTCAACACCTGACGTACATCACCAAAAGAAGGAACTGTACGTCAGGTAAGGTCTACAAAAAAGGTTAGACCAAACTGCAAGTGTACCAACTTTTAAACAACGATTTACTGGTTGATTAGCAAGCTAGGGTTATAACTGAGTAACAAAAGAAGTAACGCAGCAGGAAAGTAAAGCGTAACAAGTAGTAGTCGTAGCGTGTGCTACCAACTACGGGACTAGCCTACAGGTGTCAAGGCAAGTCGGGACGTGACGGTACAAGACAAGACAAGACAAGTGAGACACGAAAGGGTTCATGCCTTACGGTTCGAGGGGGATCAGACCCTCTTGCCGTGCGCACGCTCAACCCAACCCCAAACCCCAAGGAAGACAAGACAAGACAAACAGTACAAGGGATCACTCGCTCTAGCTTGGCGAGTGCCCTATTACCCTCTGGGCTATGTATCAGTACAAGGGATCACTCACTCTAGCTTAGTGAGTGCCCTATTACCCACAGGTTGTGAATCGGTACAAGGGATCACTCTCTCTAGCTTGGAGAGTGCCCTATTGCCCGCAGGCTGTGAATCAGTACAAGGGATCACTCTCTCTAGCTTGGAGAGTGCCCTATTGCCCGCAGGCTGTGCAAGACGGGACGGGACGTGACAAGACGGGAAAGGTTATTCTAGGGTGTCCACACACACGCACACACATGATAACCCTACGATGTCAAAAGTTGTTGTTGTCAGGCTCAGACTTCGTCGTCAAGTCTGAGCCGTCAGGGGTCGTCCCAGACGCTATCATTTCACGTCCGGTTCTATTTGTTCATAATTATCAGTTCTAACCAACTAAGGCCTAAGCACGGCCAAAAGTGCAAGTGGGATACACTTGCCTGCGATGGCGAGTGTGTCGTCCTCTCGAAGCGTCTCGTCCAAGCGTCTCGTCCACGGAAGTCCGTCTGAAATAGCGCCACGGCGACGGTGTCAGGTCTCAATTTCATCAAATCCTATTAGAGTTCGTTTCTAGGTTATCGGGACTATCCTATTCGTCAAAAGTCACATTTTGATGTTTCAGCCTAATCGACGATCTATCCTATGTGCACAGTCAAAAAGTCCATTCGTCGATTTTCTATGTTTGTACAACGTTTTACTGGTGCTGGAAAGAAATTTTAGTTCAAGTTGTCGTCTTTTAGTTTAGGGTTCAATCAGCTATTGTGGGGGTTTCTACGAGTTCAGGGGAACCAACCTTTACTGGAGTTCGTCGTAGGATGGAAGTCGTGTCTGAACGGAGAACTCCTCAGCGTCAAATCTGGTCCACGCACGAATTTCCAAAAGCTGAAACTTGCGATGAAGGCCTGCGACGTGTCGTAACGTCGTAGACGGCAATCCCACGAAGTAGAACACCTAAGTGGGGCCCACAGCAGTGCTAGGGGTCAATGGGGGACCCACAATACCTCTGGAGAACTTGGGGGGCCCACCACAGGAGTTGGTGCGGAAGAATCGATGTTGCGACGATCGGTTGTCTGTCAGACACAGTCGGTGCGGGGGTTTCTCTCGGTCAGACCGAGAGGGGCTCTCGGTCGGGCGAGTTGCAGCGCAGCAGAGGCGGGGCTTGGTGTGGAGCGAGGGGTTCCCTCGGTCAACCGAGCGGATCTCTCGGTCGGACACAGCGGGTGCGGGCTGTGCAGCGCTTGGGGGCGATGCTGAGCAGGCTCTCGGTCGGTGCGGGCGAAGTCTTCGGTCGGGTGCTTGGGCGGGGGTTGCAACGAAGCGGGGTGCGGAGTGGAGCGGGGTGCGGCGATGGCTTCGGTCGTAGCGGGCGGATGCGGGCGGTTTATTCGGTCGCAGCGGGGCACTGCGGGTTGCAACGTTGCAACGTTGCAACGTTGCGGAGCGGGGGCGGATGCGGGAGCGGGCGTCGGTCGTGCACGGGAATTCGGGGGCGGCTGTCGATCGTGCACAGCGGTGGCTGCTGTAACGTTGCGACGAACTTTTGGAGAGTGTTTTGACGGCTAGGGTTTGGGTGGCTGCGAAAATAACTTAGCCTACGGTTTATTTAAATAGAATAGAGCTAGGGTTAGGTCTAGGGTTTTTAGAAATAATTTAAAATATTTAAAATAATTAAAATAGCTAAAACAACTCTCCCTCACCCTCTCTCACGCATGGGGTGCGGCCAAAAATGTGAGACTTGGTCAAAAATTATTTTAGAGCGTTATTATAATATAGGAATTTTATTAGAAATAAAATATTTATAAAAGTAGGTTTTAAAAATATTGAAAACTTATCCAAAAATGGAAAATAGGTCAAAAGAAGTCTAAAAATTGTAAAATAATTACGGGGTGCTCGGGACGACGTAAGAAAGAGAACCAAGAAGACGAATCTAAAATTCGACGTCGAGAGACGAAACTAAAAATAGAAACGTCTCACGTCAAAACAGAAAATAGTGACGTCACTTCAAATAAGATAGAATCGTGGAAGAACAACTTGAGAAATGTCGTTTCAAAATAATTCCACAATCTAATACTCTCAGAGACGATCACAACGACATATCACACAAAAGTGTTCAAAATCAAATAGAGTCTAAAATAAACACGTGCACGATCAAGAGCACGTGCACAAAGAAAGTACGATCGGAAACCAACCGTTACATATATCTTAACTATTAAGATATTATCCCAAAGATATCTCTGCATGACTGAAACACATTACAGGGTTAACAGATTTTATGTCTTGTAAATATATTATCTAAATAAAACGCGTTAAAGGGTTAACATGAGATTCTATATACGATATAGAGAGGCTTTTCAGACGCTACGTGATCTCGGCCTTTTGAAAAAAATACAGAGCGAGAGAAAACCCAATTTGCGAATAAGGAGTTAGCACCCTTGCAACTTCCGATCGTGAAGTTCATGTGTGGATATTGGTAGAGGGTGGTCGTTCATCGAGCAGCACATGCAGTCCGATTTTTTGAACATTCAACAAAGGTTAGTAATCAAGTTTAAATAAATTGAAAGGCATGGATCTTTGGTAGGTTTCTATTTTTTCCTCTACATATAAATTTTGTTATGCATGATAGAAAACCTAATAGCTCGGCCTATGCTTTAGATAGGGGTGACAAGTTTGATTCGAGTGCAAAAAAGTATATTTTTCTCGGTTATGGTGATGTCGTGAACAGATATTGCTTGTGGGATCCAATAGGGCGCAAGGAGATTTTGAGTAGACATGTCACCTTCATTGAGTCTGTGATGCTCAGGATGAAACAATCTCATTTGAAGGATGACGAGACACATGTGGAAACCGCGCCATAGACGGTTGATCTTTCGATCCCATTTCAGTGGAGACCGAGCAAGATGCCCATGGTCGAGGCCCCATCTGCGGTACATGATGAGGTCTATGTTGAGGACCGATTGTAGACACTTGTACAAGCATATGTACGTGATGAGTTTCATGCAGATGAGGTGCATAGGTCTAAGCGACCCAAGAAGGCACCCCGAGAGACTTGGTGCTTGGGATTACACGGGTTTGTCTTTTGACGACAAGGCATCATATGCCTTGAGTATTGAGCACGAGGAATCGATGACCTATGGTGGAGCTGTAAGCTCGAGCGATGTTGCAAATTAACAAGGATCGATGAAGGAAGAGATGGAGTCTCTCAATCATAATAACACATGCGATTTGGTTCACCTCCTTGAAGATAAGCGTGCCAGTGGCTGTAGATGGATCTATAAGGTCAAGGAAAGATTGACCGAAGATGGTGGTGATGTACAATATAAAGCCACTTTAGTGGTTAAGGATGTTGTACAGAGGAAGGGAGAGGACTTCAATGAGATATTTTCTCCGTTAGTGAGACACACTTCCATTCATGTTTTGTTATCACTAGTCGTATCCATAGCATGGAGTTAGACCAACTCGATGTCAAGACCACATTCGTACATGGGGAGTTAGATAAGGAGATATACATGCACCAACTGGAGGGATTCGTGGCAGATGGCAAAGAGAGATCGGTCTGCATGTTGAAGAAATCTTTGTATGGGCTAAATCAGTCGTCGAGGCAGGGGTACAAGAGATTTGATAGCTTCGTGTTGAGTGTAGGATACAAGCGAAGTGTGAAGGATCAATGTGTTTATGTGCACACATTGAATGATGGCTCGCGTGTCTACCTCCTACTCTATGTTGACAACATATTGATTGCTTCCTGCAACATGTCTGATGTCAAGAAGCTGAAGTTGAAGCTGGGGAGAGAGTTCAATATGAAGGACATGAGGCCAGTGAAGAAAATCCTAGGGATGGAGTTTAACCGAAATAGGAAGCATGGTGAGCTGAGAATATGTCAAAGAGGTTACATTGAGAAGGCACTAGTCCGTTATGGAATGGAGAGTGCAAAACATGTGGCTACACCTCTTGACGCTTACATTCAGCTTTTGGCATTGAGTCACCGAGCACCGAGGATGAGAAGAAGGCAATGTCTCAGATGCCATATGCTATTGTTGATGGGAGTTTGATGTACACGATGGTTTGCACACATCCAGATATGACACATGTAGTGGGGGTAGTAAGTAGATACATATCAAACCCCGACAAGAAGCATTGGCAGGTTATCAAGTGGATATTGCGTTATCTGCCAGGCACAGTTGGTGTCGGGTTGCATTTTGGCAGAGGCGACAGTGTGGTGTTGACATGGTATTGTGATTCAGACTATGCTGGTGACAGCGACAGATGGAGATGGGCCACTGGTTACTGTTTATGTTGGGCACTACAGCAGTGTCGTGGCGATCAGTCCTACAGTCGGTGGTCGCGTTGTCAACCACGACGGCCGAGTTCATTGTTGTAGTGGAAGCGGTGAAGGATGACAAGTATCTGAGATGTCTACTAAAGGATTTGGAGATGCCGCAGAGATTGTCATTGGTTTTCAGTAATAGCCAGATAGCTATTCATCTTGCGAAGCATCAGGCTTACAGTTCGAGGACGAAGCACATATAGGTACGTGATTTCTTCCTAGAGGAGGAGAGCAAGAAGATTGATCTTTAAAAAGTCCCGACTGAGAAGAACACTGCAGACAAGTTTACCAAGCCCGTTCCTGCCATCAAGCTCAAGACATGCTTGATCTTGATTTGTTTGGTGGCTTGAGTGTGACGTCGAAGGGTGCGGATTCTGAGACAACGAGGAGGTCCGTGGAGTGACCATGGAGTTTTGATCAACGTAGAGCTTGAATGAAGTGCTGGAGATTTTGTAGTTAGGTAGAGTGTTATTTTTGTGTGCTGTAAAATTCCTCATTTGCACAGCTTTGATGGGCCAGTACTCTTCCTTTAGTTGTTAGGGTCTTAAAGGAGGCAGCCAAATTCTTCAAGAGTGTGACTGACAGAGTGTGAGAGACAGATAGATAGATCAAAAATCAGTGAGCTAAAAACAAAGAAAACCAGAGCCAATCTTTTTTGAAGAGAAAGAAAGAGAGCTTTGAGGGAAAACGCGAGAGTAGAACCTAGAGAGAAAAATCTTAGGGCTTGTGAGAGTCTATGGTTCTTGGATCTTCCTTTTGCTCTGTTCTTCTTCGTTGTGAGTTTGTGAGGGCTTGGATCTCCCAAATTATTACTCACAAGATGGTGAGAAAGGCGTCAGTGTAAAGCTCATAGATTTCTCCTGATCAAGGTTATGGATCATCACGAAAAGCTGGAGTAGGTTGATTTTCAATCGAACCAGGGTAAAATCTGTGCCTGCCTCTTGTATTTTCAGAATAATTGATGTATCTGCATCCATATTTCGTTTGGTAAGTTTGGTAAATTGCCACATCAAGATCCGATGAGGAAAAATGATGTTGTAGTCTTGTCACCCTAATTTTTGCAAGCCCTACTCCCTAGCTAGCTGTTATGGTTTGCTATTCCGCGGGAATTGGCACGGTTTTTTTAATCAACATTATCTAACTTCAATCAACCATGTAACGATACATCAAAGAAGAGTGTCCAGCTTCTATCGATAATGGTACGCCAAAGAGGAGTATCCAACTTTTTATCAAGTAATTATACATAAAAGATATATATTAAGTAACTGATTATCAGAGTGCCCACTGTCTGATAAATGTAGGTCTTCTTATCACAATATTAGCTACATTAATATAATTGATACACAGAGCTTTATGTATAATCAGATTAAGATAGGCAGAAAATTCATGTAGAGTCAAATTAAGTTGTCATTTCTCATGCTTCCCATGTTGGCTTTAATATTATGATTCAAAAAGGCAGCTAATTCAGGCCTTATTTAAGGTTAGGCATATCTGCTAGATCCAACACTTTTGTTAACTTAGAATACACTAACAATTTCCTTAAGTTTATTTAGCAGGATCTTTCACAGTTGCCGTTAGAATGTCTCTGTTTAGGACTTCCCCCATAATTTGTTATTGGTGGCCATTGCATCGAGTTACTAATACATTTTTTCCTTCTATGTAGATCTGTAGTCACGTCTCTTGTTTGTTAGCCCATGGGGTTTTCTTTTCTTTGCTTTGTTTTATTGTGAGAGAAGAAGGTACAGACCACAGACAGCCCATAATATCTTTAGACGGTATCAGGTATAGATATTGACACAATTTAGCACAATACTGGGAGAAGTGGGGGGAAATTTGCAATCTATGTAGAAGATGAGTTTCTTCTTTGTTGCTGTTAAGGGTACTGCTGAGAGCCTCTGAAGTAATTAGACATCGCATAATAAACTAGTATAGACTGCATTTGTATGTCGTTGAGCTTGGAAGGTTTGGACACCCTGTAGAGCTTGGAAGGGAACTGTTGTTGTGGGTTTCTGTGAGATATCAAACATAGTCCCACATTTGCTAGACAAGGGGACTGAAGGTGCAATAAATATGAAATTTGAATCTCGTTTGGTACGAGGACTTTTGGGGAGAGCCCAAGAACAAAACCATGAGAGAGGCCTTGCGAATGACCTAAAGTCGACAATATCATACCAATGGCAGAGATTGAATTGTCACGATCTTATGTTTGTACGCATGGCAAGACTTCTTCCTCTCTTCCGCATGAAGCGAACTCCTATAAGTAGCCCATGTGTCCACAATGTAAAAATCCAAATCAAGATAAATCACATTATTATGATCCACTGTAGGTGGTTCTTTCATGAAGCAAACTATGATGGTAAGAAAGCTCGGGAGTGTGTAATCCATGTGTCCACAATGTAAAATTCCAAATCAAGATGTTCGGTATAAGAATGAAGAAAAGGATCAATTGTACGGTAGCAATCACATTATTATGATCCACTGTAGGTGCTTCTTTCATGAAGCAAACTATGATGGTAAGAAAGCTCGTGAGTGCTACGATTGTTCAATACTCTGATCTTGGAGCCCTCCCAATGGAGGGCTTAATGGATGCTGAATAAGGGGCTTAATCCTAGGTGGAGGTGGTTTTTGCAAAAAGGTGGAGAGAGGGTGCTGAATAAGGGCTTAAAATTTTAAGCACATGTTCAACAACTGACTCGGCAGGAGGCTTGGTTTTTTTCCACTTTATGCCATTATTAGATGTCTGATTCACAAGAATCAGACGTCTGACATCTCCATTCAGCCCCTGTTTAAGCTCTCCATTGGGAGAGCACATGTGTTGAAGCTGACGTGGCACAGCTTCAGCCCCTGTTAATGGTGGAGAGAGATGCTTAATCCTAGGTGGTGGTGGTTTTTGCAAAATGGTGGAGAGAGAGAGGGCTGAACAAGGGCTTAAATTTTTAAGCCCATGTTCAGCAGTTGACTCAGCATGTGCTTAGTTTTTTTTTTTTCACTTTATGCCTTTATCAGATGTCTGATTCACAAGAATTGTGAATCAGACGTCTGACATCTCCATTTAGCACATGTTTAAGCCTCCATTGGGAGAGCACACTGGCTGAAGCTGATGTGGCACAGCTTCAGCCACTGTTAGGGCTGAATGGTTCAGCCCTAAATTGGTAGTGCTCTTAGTATTAGTGCAAGGCAAAGGGGCTGAAGCTGACGTGGCACAGCTTCAGCCCCTAGTATTGGTGCAAGGCAAAGGGCTGAAGCTGACATGGCACAGCTTCAGCCCCTGTTGGGGCTGAATGGTTCAGCCCTCAATTGGGAGTGCTCTCAGTATCGGTGCAAGACACCGTACATTGTTGATGGCTCACCACACAATAATAGTAGGGTGAAAGAAAGGCGGCAAAAATGATTTTAAACGTTGTTGATGGATCACCACACGATAAAGGTAGGGCGAAAGAAAGGCGGTAAAAATGATTTTTATCTACAAGTGTCAGGACACCTAGCGCAATCAACATCAGATAAGGATGTAATAACAAGAGGGGTGGAGTTTAAGAGAAATGACAGGAAGTTCGAAGTGTTAGCAATATAATGAAGAATACGTTTTAGTTGAAATGATATGAACACTTGTAGGCGTGCTTAAAATTAACACACACAATTAAATACATATAATATTGTTTGATATAGGAATCCTCCAATATATGTTTTGATGATAAGCAAACATAATGTTTGGACTAATGTATTTGTGCAGTTGTTAGGATATTACTAACAAAGGACAAAGGACCAAAAAGATCAAGTGTGAATGACGAAACAAGCTTCGCAAAATTACGTGATGGTGTGACAAGTTAAGGCAAGATGACTTGAAGACATCTATGACAAGAAGATAAACTAAATGCTACAACAATCAAGCATACAAATTTATATTATGTATTTGAGGTAATTTGTATTTCTTGTAGTATAATATTTGTTATAGCCTTAAAGATGCCACACACATACACGAAACCTAAGGAATAATTGAGTACTAATATGGTATTAATCCAAGACAAGGCTCTTATGTTTCATATTTAGGATGTGCATTTTTATCTTAATTAGTCGACCAATGCACTACCTTTAGTCGCCTAATAGATGGCTTAAAACAGGTCAAGAATTTGACATATCAGGTTAGTCGACTAATGCAGAACCATTACTTAACAAATGGCAAAGCACTAGTAGACTAATAGTTGAACACTAGTCAACTAATCAAGTAGCCGTTGACTGGTTTTGACTTTGATTAACTTGCTATTTTCTAGATCTTGTAAAGGGAATTTTAGACATTCTCTCTCATAGATTTTCATCTATATAAATAAGGAATAATTCTTAGAGGTTAGACTGGAAAAATAAAAAGAAAATTCATTTCTGTTGGCCAAAATACGGTTAGTTCTTCTATATCTTTTCTGAGCCAAGTAAAGAGAAGGAAGCCTTAGATTTCTATTCTCCATTGTTCACATCCCTGTAATATAAATCATCACCCATAGCCACATTCACTCACAAGAGCTTCGGCTTCAAGGCTATAAAGATCTTGTAATCTTTCTTCTACAAGGTATTGTTGGGACACTATAGATGGAAAGTAGAAACTAGGGGGTGTGGGTGATTAGTATCTTTAATAAAACTCAAAATTTCCCTCTAATAATCTACCTAGATTATGAAATGGAGTTACCTAAGTATAACCAAATCAAAGAGATAGCTTGCAATAATCAAGAAAAAATGCGAAAGCTAAAAACACAACGTCAGCGAAAACACAACCACAGAGACAATGATCTACATTGGTTCCCCAATCTTGGGTACGTCCAGCAACACGTCCTCAATAAGGACATAATCCACTATACTTTGGGATCACAACACGTTTTAAATGGAACAACACATCCTAAATGGAACAATACGTCCAATACAATGGACAACACCTCTCACAAAGAGAAAAGAAAAGAAATAAAGATTACAACTTACTTTTTTTTACCTCCTTTTACCTATAGCCTTAGATGGATCTCTCGTGTGATGAAGTGAAGGCTAGATGACCTCCAAATAAAATCTAAGTGAAGCTTGTTGGAGATGAATGAGTTTTGGCCAATGAATTTGGGAGTTGAAAGCTAAGTGGCCAATGGAGAGGTTTTGGTGCTTAAAAGCTTTGGATGAGAAAAATGAGTTTTTCTAATTGATAGATTGATCAATGAATGCTCAATAAATTATGCACCAAAAACCTATTTAAAGGGCCCAAATCATGCACAAAACTGTCCCAGAATACCGTTCAAATAGCTAGAAAAACGGCTAGAAAACGAGGCTGAAAATGGAGTTTTTCTAGGCCATAGTTCAAAGTAGTCGACTACTTTTGGAAAGTAGTCGACTGCCTTATTAAAATTAGTCGGCTCCTTTGGCCACTTCCGTGAGCAGAGTGCAAAGATCTTTTCCCATTCAAATTAGTCGACTACTTTCACAAAGTAGTTGGCTACTTTGCTGATGCTTGGTTCATATGCGTTAAAACTTATCAAAAATATTTTAAAACATTTTAAAATTATTTTTGTGTGATCCTAAGTGCATGAGAGCTTCATCAAAGACCTTGCACACTATCAAGACTCAAAAGAAAGATTATATCAAAATAAAATGAAAATTACATAAGTCTTGATGTAACTCTATCTTCAAGCAATGCCTTGAGTGCTTTGATCTTCATTGTCTTTGATAGGTCCATGACTCCTTTGTTAGGTATTGGTGTTTTAGACCAATATTATTTTCATGATGATCACAACATTATATTGTTGCTAATGACTATCATGTTTTAGTCTCATGTTTAATCAAATGGAGAATAGCTTTTTGGAGACTAATAGCTTGGTGCTAGGATAGACATCAATAGGAGCATTTCCACATCTTGGAACTTGATGAAGGGCAGCTCATTAAGAGGTTCCAAAGCTTGGAAGATGATGGGAAGCATCAAGGCATCAAGAGCTTGAAGCCTTCAACTCTAAGAGATGTAAATTGTAATCCATGTAATATTTCTATTACTTGCATTTCTGTTTTTGAGTCTAGGATATTGTAATGCCTTGATAGATGTGTCACGCCCCGCTTCCCATTATACTTGGGAGCGAGGATGCAAGCGTGTCCGCATGTGCAAGTAAGGATGATGTACTTTTGCTTTTCTTTCCTCCTTGACTTAACACAATAAGCGTCTATATGAAATCTTTCAGGTTCTTGCATCCATACTCAAATAACGCAAATAATTATTATTACAAACTCAATCGTCTCAGAAATGGGATACAACAATAATGAAAGGAAGAGAGGCCTTATGGCTCTTACAACACATAATACACAAATTCAATACAATGGAACACAAGGAAAAGCGGCTTAAGAATATCTTCATGGGAGAATCCTGCCACTAGTGGGTCATGCTACACTGCAACTAGGATCTGTAAAATGCCCTCAGAACCTGATGGACATTGCATTAAAACACAAATACAATGCCCGTCAATGAGGGTTACTCATATAGGTTCCCAAGCATCAACTTCATTTAAATAATTAAAATGAATTTAGATGTGCAATGACATTGTATAATGTTACGAAAGAAATTTAACAAAAGATGTGAGCATGCTGAAGGTTAATACATAAAATTAAACAACGATTATCACATGATTTGCATTTCAAACAAGGTAAAGGTAGTTTGCAAGTTGAATGTTTTTCAGTTATTTGTGCTCGTGATAAGTCCATGTCTGAGTAAGTAAATGTTCTTGATACACCCTATCATCGGGGTTTACTGTGACGCTTCTTGCCATTCCTAACCGGGAAGATGTCCAAGATGCTTGCCTCCATTAGTGTGGTAGGGAGGTAGCCGTAAGATGTTCAAGCCACATTTACAGACTCTACTACATGAACCCACGTGTATTGTCTAGTAATCGACTAGGTTTCACCCCATCTGTATTCGATGGATGTCACATATATGTTTTTGAGGGTTGTGTCCGACCCTCTGTCCAGTTTAGTCCATTTTACTAGCAGGCAGATAGTAAATTATTCCAAGCACACAACTTCATTATTACATGTCCATTAACATCAGAAAGCGACTAATAAAGCGAAAACCTGCAATTCAGCTCTAACGTCAACAAGCGCATTAATAACAGATTTTGGCACTATGGTTGAGTAGTTTAGTTTTGTAATTCATTTACAATAAAGTACTTGCGAAATTAAGAAACTAAGAGTGTTAGAATATATAAGAGAGCAAGTGCATAGCAAAATATAAGAATATGCGGTAATGTGAGAACATGAGATTCATACACGATTAATACATGATTTACATTTGAAATAAATTAAACGTAATTTGCTTTAACAACTTGCATTAACACATATTATGTTAGCATAGAAGAATAGTACTAACAGATCACGTTGCATTAACACATATTGTTTTATTTAGATGAAAGAGATGTGGGGAACCTACTATATGATGCGTAGATCTGAAGAGGAGGCGGACGTTAGGTGTCCAAGTGATTGTAGCGTAAGACATGTTTTATCCACGTCATTAAAATTCATATTATCAGGCTAAAAGATTTTTAACCAATTAAATTAATACTAAAGCTAACTTATATAACTTAATATAGAGCTAACTCTTTAAAACATATAATTTAACACATTTAATTTGAAATCTATTTAAAACATATAAATTGAAATCTATCTTAGATAACTTAATTAACTTAAACTAACTTACCGACTTAAAATAACTTATATAAATATTTAGTATGAAAACCATTTATTCAAGGGTTATTTAGTACCGACCCCCTGTGTTTTCTCCAAAATTAGTACCACCCCCCTATGGTTTCAATAATTAGTAAGACCCCCCTCTGGCACCTCAAGTTTTTCGCCACAATTAGTATCACCCCCCGGTGTTTTCTCAAAAATTAGTATCATCCCCTATGGCAGGGGGGGTCTTACTAATTATTGAAACCATAGGGGGGTGGTACTAATTTTTGAGAAAACACAGGGGGTCGGTACTAAATAACCCTTTATTTAAACTAATTTATACATACTATATATAACCTCAAAACTTAAGTAATAAATCATAACTTAAACTAGTTAATATAATTTTTGAAACTTAATAACTTAAAACTTAATACTTAAAATAACTTTAACAACTTTAAAATTAATATAATTTTAATGACTTTAAAACTTAATAACTTTAATAACTTTCAACTAACCAAGCAACACAATACCCAAATTAAACTTGTTTCAGAGTGTTTTCTCACTACAAAGAGTTGACCGTGGAGAACCCGGTCAACGTGGTCAAGGGGGCCGCTTTGGGTCCCTTGGGGGGCTTCGAATTGGTGCAGAAGGGGCGAGGGGAAGCCTCGGCCCTTGTTGAGATGCTCGGCCTCGGATAGTCGTGCTCGGCCTCGGCTGAAAGGGTGACGAGGGGTAGCCTCAGGCGCCCGGGTAGATGTACGGCCGACGGGAGACGAGGGGAATCTCGGACCTGACTAAGACGCTCGGCCTCGGTGGGGCGTGCTCGGCCTCGGCAGGTTGACGGTGAGGGGAAGCCTCACTATCCAGTCGGACGAGTGGTCGGAGAGGGGCGAGGGGTAGCCTCGGCCCGTTGATCAGCTGTCCACCTGCGTAGACGAGAACGCTCGTCAGGGGGCCGGACCTTGGTTCCGGCCAAATCCCCTCCGATGCCTAAGTCAGATAGTGATCTGAGAAAGGAGGCCCGGCGGAGACGGTTCGACTCGTGAGGAGATCGTAACGGCGTCTCTCGACGCGAGCGGGGGAGGAAGGAGATGAATTGGGGGAACGAGGTCGTTGATGGAGTACCTTAGGTTTTTGTTACCTTAGATGCCGTCCCTTTCTTCGTCGTCCTCCGAGCCCTTTTGTAGAGCTCCCTGCGTGATTGCCTCTGGCCCACGTCCCACACCCGCCCTCGATCGTGCCCCATCTATCTGCCCCCTCGCCGCCGCTCTCTTCGCCCTTCCAGCACCTCCCCATTACCGCCATTTAGTGGTCGCGCGTTCCGGGGAACGGTTTTCGCAGGAGTGGGTGAGTGTCCAGCGGGTTATCGGGGCCGGGTCGGATCGACATTCGAGCAGATCCCTTACAGGGCCTTCGTTGAATGGGCTTGAGGTTGCAGGTGGGCCTTCGACCAGTAGTCGGGCTCCTGGGCTCGTGTCTTTTGGGGTCTCGGTCAAATAGGCGTAACAATTGCCCCCATCGGTCGAGTTGATCGGCTTCGGCCTGTTCGGCTCGGCCGATGTGACCTCTGCCGATTTTGGCAAGCTCGCCAGTCGATGCCGACTCATTTATTAGTCGTCATCATGGGTGGGCCCGTTCGATATTTTTAAGGCGCGGGCTCCGAAGCGCCGTTGGTCCTCTGATGCCGCCACGTGTGGCTGCAAACTTACCCCCTCCGTTTGCGGGGCCGTCTTCAGTTGAGAAGCTGAGGGGTTCGGGCGCCGCCATCGGTGGGATCGATCGGCCTCGGCTAGCTTGGTATAACCGCTCCGCCTCCTGGGGTTCCGAGTGGCGCTTCAGCCGAGGCGTGGTCATAAATGTAGGTCATGATGAGGCGGATCGATTGGACTTCCCCTGGCGCCGGTTTCGAAACGCCGCCAGTTCTTCGAAGCCTGCCGCGCGTTCTTGTCAGCCGCTTCAAATTCACCCCTGCGCCCGATATATAAAATCCTCAGCCGCGTTGATCTCCACTTCTCTTTTGCTTCTCCCGGTATTTCAAAGCTTTCCACAACTCGGAGTTTCCCGTCGCCTTCGCTTCCTTGCCTTCTCCAGACCAGTCGAAAAAAGGTAATTCCTCTCTCGCTTTTCATCTCATGGCTGCCCTTAGGATAGGTGGTTCTGGTCAAATGGCAAGGGATCCTTCGGAGTCCAGGCGGGGTGAGCCCCGGCTAGGGGGATCAGGTTCCCCCGCCGGGAGTCGTTCTCTTCAGGATAAGGGGAAGGAGAAACTTTTTCCAGACTACGCCCGTGATGACGTGGCGTCGGCTGCCGTACGGCTTAATGTGCCCCCGGTTGTCCTCCGTACGCCGTCGAGGACCCCTCCTTCGGTGGCCGCGGAGATCCGGGAGAGATATCTCTGCTTCCCATACGAGGTTCGGGTTCCATTTGTCGACGAGCGGATTTGCCTTCTGAGGAGCAATGAGGTCGGCGTCTACGTCGAGATGTTCCGCCTGGGTCTTCGCTTCCCGCTCCATCCCTTCTTCATCCAGGTCATGGAACATTTCACAGTATCCCTGTGTCAGTTCACCCCGTGTTCGATCGCGGTACTGACGGGCTTCGTAACGCTCTGCTGTTCCCGCGGTCTGGAGCCGACTCTCCCCCTTCTCTTCCACTTTTACCAGGTCCAGACGGTCGGTTCGGGGTCATGGCTGCTACTCCGAGCTTGTTCGAGGAGGGAATGCCTGATCGGGTTACCCCGCTGGTCAGGGGATTGGAACTCGGATTATGTTTTCGTGGTCTTCTTGGGGGAGGCCCAGATTCTAACAAGCTGGGGTAGTTCTGTCCATCCTCGCCCGTCGTTAGTTCTCTCAGACGCCGACCGGGCAGCCGCTGCGCTTCTGTTGGCTCTTCCTTTGGAAACGAAGTCCATCTGGTCTTTGTTGGACGACCTACTCCTGAAGGCCGTCTTGTGGTCTCCGGGTAGGTCGCTTTTCCATCCCCGGATCGCCCTATGACTCATCCTGATTTCGGTCTCCTTTGCAGGGATGGCTGGCCGCGAATTCGTCCGTGACGTCGATGAGCTGATCCGTCGTGGAGCCGCTCGGAGCCGAGGTAGTACCTCTGGAAGGGCGCCTCGGAGGACCGTTGAGGAGGAAGTGCGTCGAGCCGAGCCTTCCGTGGGTAAGGTGGTGGCCGCGCCCCCCGCCTCTTCTTCTGGCGATCCCCTTCCGGGGGGTGAGGATGGTGCGAGGCGGAAGCGTCCCCCTCCGGCGTCTTCGGAGTCCCACGGTGGAAAGAAGAGGAAGGAGAACGTGGATCCCTCCGGTCCGGAAGGTTCCGCGCTTCCCGTGGCGTCCGCCGGGGATCCTTCGATAGCTTTGCCAGCCACCCCCCTCGCAGCGTCTTCGCCCGTATCACCAGGGGTCGGGGCCTTGTTGGCGAGCGACTTGGCTTCGATCGTCGTCCCTGGGAGTTCGATGTTTGCTGACCGAGCCCTGGCCCAGCAGGTTGCCGAGGTCTCCGTCCCTCCCCGGGACCGCAGCCTCCTCAAGAAGATCCCGGCCGACAAGATGTCGGATTCCTTGGTCTGGATCCTTCAACAGGTTCGGTTATCTTGCTATCCTCTCTTTCTCTTTATTCTCTTCTTAGCCCATGTCTCGTCTTTTCAGGGTTCAGCGCTCGCTGTGGAGTTGCAGTGTCGAGCCGTCCGCTTGAGGGAGCTGGAGGAGTCCTCCATGAGGGCTCAGGAGCGGGCCGGGGCGGCTGAGGTGGCTATGACGGAGGCCCAGATGGAGTCTCGGCGTCTCAACCTCCGTGTGGCCGAGTTGGAGGGACGAGTGGGTGACCTCCAGGGAAAGCTGGAGGATGCTCATCAGTCGGCTGAGGAAGCGGCGTAGTCGTTCCGCCTGGAGAGGGAGGAGCTTCAGAGGGAACTGTCGGATCGGCGCCAGGTGGTGCGGCTTGCAGAGGAGGTGGAGAAGGGCGTCGTCGAGACCCTGGGGAAGAGGATCTTCGAGGTTCTCAGGGGGGCTTTCGGTAAGTATGAAGACCTCATCGCCCCTCGGATCGTCGAAGTCGTCCAGTCTTCTTTCCGGGAATGTGCGGAGCGTGTTCGGCAAGCCCCACCGCCGGTCGATCCCCCTCGCTCCGAGCAGGGCGAAGTGCCCGAGGATGTGTCCTCCCGAGCTCGATCTCCCTAAGCCGTCCCTCCCGGCCTTATCCTCAAATTTTTAAGCATTCGCTTCGCTTTGGGCCAGTCTACTTGAAATGGATCCCTGGCCCCCGCTATCTCCTTCGGCTTCGTTATCGGCTCCATGGCCAATAATTGCTGGTTGCATGGCTGCTAGCTTGGGCTACTTACTTCGGGTCTTTTGTCGCAAGTAGATTGTTTGTAGGGTGTTTCCTTCGCCTTGCTCCCCTGTAAATAAGACGCATTTTTGTATTCTGGTTAGCTATTATAAACGAAATCGACTTACTTGGACTTCTTGTGTACTTTGCGTTGTCGCCTTGTTCTTGGCTTAGGAATGGACGAAGCTGGCGTTGGCTGGGGGGATCCTCCCCAGACTTAGGGGCGCAGGAGTCGGTCAGCGAGGGCAAAGCTCCTCGGCCTAGGACCGGTCGGCGTCCGTATCTGCTGGGGGAATTGCCCCCAGACTTATGAGCGCTGGCGTCGGTCGGCGAGGGCTAAGCTCCTCGGCTTAGGACCGGTGAGTCGGTCAGCGAGGGCAAAGCTCCCCGGCCTAGGACCGGTCGGCGTCCGCGTCTGCTGGGGGAATTGCCCCCAGACTTATGAGCGCTGGTGTCGGTCGGCGAGGGCTAAGCTCCTCGGCTTAGGACCGGTCTTGGGGGGATTCTCCCCAGACTTAGGGGCACAGGAGTCGGTCAGCGAGGGCAAAGCTCCTCGGCTTAGGACCGGTCGGCGTCCGTGTCTGCTGGGGGAATTGCCCCCAGACTTATGAGCGCTGGTGTCGGTCGGCGAGGGCTAAGCTCCTCGGCTTAGGACCGGTCGGCGTCCGTGCCTGCTGGGGGAATTGCCCCCAGACTTATGAGCGCTGGTGTCGGTCGGCGAGGGCTAAGCTCCTCGGCTTAGGACCGGTCGGCGTCCGTGCCTGCTGGGGGAATTGCCCCCGGTCTTATGGGCGCTGGAATCGGTCGGCGAGGGCAAAGCTCCTCGGCTTAGGACCGGTCGGTGTCCGTGCCTGCTGGGGGAATTGCCCCCGGTCTTATGGGCGCTGGAATCGGTCGGCGAGGGCAAAGCTCCTCTTCCTCCTCCAGTGAGGCGACGATCCCCAACCTTTCATGCTATTGGTGTCATGTCAACTCCATCGGGGTTTTAAATGAAGATAACAAAAAGGGATGCATTTGTACTCTCAAGAGTCCTGCCGGACCGGTACATTTGGAGGAAATGGAAGAAAAAAGAAATGAAGCTAGACAGGGGGATGTAAACTTAGATAACTCCCTCATATTAGGCCGCTTCCGGGGGGAGAGACGTCGCCCGCTCACTCTATGATGCGGAGGGGGCCTTGGATGGTGTTGATCTTCTTCCCCTTGTCTGGCTGTGTGGAGGTCCCTTCTCCGTGGGCCGGCTCGTCGGCCTGATTCCTGGCGTGCCCTCGGCTCATCAGCTTCTCAATGTCCTTTTTCAAATGCCAGCAGTCTTCTGTGTCATGACCATCGTCTTTGTGGTACTTGCAGTACTTCTCCCTGTTCTTCCCGCCTCTTTTAGCCTTCGGTGGGGGGCGATCAGCTCGCTCTTCCTTCTGTACTTGGGCGAGAATGGCGTCCGGGGTGATGTCCCTCGCGCTTTCTCCCCGCTGCCTGTTCCTCTGCCTCTTCTCGGTCCGGTACCCTTCGGGGCTAACTCGTCCGCCGTCGCCGCGCTTGGTCCCTCGAGCGGCCTTTCCTGCATCCTCGGCCAAGGCCTCCTCGGTCAGTATGAAGCGTTCGGCCCTTGCCATGATCCCGGGGAGGTCCTTCGGGGGGTCGTTGTGTAGGGACTTCTTGAGGCCCCTGTGGCGAAGTCCTTTCTTAAGGGCCGTCTGGACCACCAGGTCGGGTGGGTTGTTCACGTTCAGCCTTTCCGCATTGAAGCGGCGCATGAACTGTCGGAGTGGCTCGGCCGGGCCTTGCACTATGTTGAACAGATGTTCAGTACCAGGTTTGATCAGCCTCCCCGCCATGAACTGTTTGCAGAACAACTGGGCGAGTTGTTCGAAGCTGTCGATGGAGCGGCCGGGCAGGCTGTGGTACCAGATCCTCGTCGCTCCCCTGAGAGTAGAATAGAAGCCCCGGCAAAGCAGGTCATCGTCAGCTCCCTGGAAGGCCATGTCCCCCTCGTAGTCCATCACGTGGTGTGCCGGGTCTCCTATTCCATCGTACTTTCCCAGCACCGGGATCCGGAATCGGGAGGGGACCCGTGCGTCGGTTATTCTCCGTGACAAGGGGCACCGGTCTCCGTGGATGCCTCCGGGGATGCGGTACTCACCTGCCTCTGGATCCACCGGGGGTGGAGGTAACACCGGCGCCAGCGGGGCTGGCTCCGCAGCCTTCGCCACGCTGGGGGCCGGGCTGTCCCGACGTTCCCGACTCCTCCTACGGGAGCTCCTGCTCCGCCGCGATCGGTCTCTCGAGTGGTGTCGTTCGCTTCTCCTGCGGCGGGACGACCGCGATCGACGAGACGAGGCCGTCCTCGATTCGCCGTCCGTCCCTTCGGTCTCTCTTCGGCTCCTTTCACGATAGGGTGAGGAGGCGCGTGACCTCGCCTGACGAGAGCCGGACAGCGTGAACCGACGCTCCGTGTTCGGTTTCCGGGTCCCGTGGTCGTCGACCACAGCGGACCGCAAGTGTGGGGGACCCCCCGCCCATCGATGGCTGTCGTCCAACGTGCCTCCGTTGGGTGGCGCAGGGCCGACGAGCTGCTGCACCGTCGCGACCAACGTCTGGAGGCTCGCGTTGGTCTCCTGAGCCAGGGCGTGGAGCTGTCCCTGCGTGGCCAGTTCTGAGCCGCCGGTTTCTTCGGTGGAGAGGGTGGGGTGGCCGTTGACGGGCGTGTCCTCGGGATTGCCGTTTGTTGTGCCATTCCCCTCCTCCGGGATGGGGGGCATGCGCTTCCTTCCATTGCTGGCTCGTGCCATCGTTGGTGTGGTTTGCTTCTTCGTGGGACGGTCTTTCGTTCCCACAGACGGCGCCAGATGTTTCAGAGTGTTTTCTCACTACAAAGCGTTGACCGTGGAGAACCCGGTCAACGTGGTCAAGGGGCCCGCTTTGGGTCCCTTGGGGGGCTTCGAATTGGTGCAGAAGGGGCGAGGGGAAGCCTCGGCCCTTGTTGAGATGCTCGGCCTCGGATAGTCGTGCTCGGCATCGGCTGAAAGGGTGACGAGGGGTAGCCTCAGGCGCCCGGGTAGATGTACGGCCGACGGGAGGCGAGGGGAATCTCGGACCTGACTAAGACGCTCGGCCTCGGTGGGGCGTGCTCGGCCTCGGCAGGTTGACGGTGAGGGGAAGCCTCACTATCCAGTCGGACGAGTGGTCGGAGAGGGGCGAGGGGTAGCCTCGGCCCGTTGATCAGCTGTCCACCTGCGTAGACGAGAACGCTCGTCAGGGGGCCGGACCTTGGTTCCGGCCAAATCCCCTCCGATGCCTAAGTCAGATAGTGATCTAAGAAAGGAGGCCCGGCGGAGACAGTTCGACTCGTGAGGATATCGTAACGGCGTCTCTCGGCGCGAGCGGGGGAGGAAGGAGATGAATTGGGGGAACGAGGTCGTTGATGGAGTACCTTAGGTTTTTGTTACCTTAGATGCCGTCCCTTTCTTCGTCGTCCTCCGAGCCCTTTTGTAGAGCTCCCTGCGTGATTGCCTCTGGCCCACGTCCCACACCCGCCCTCGATCGTGCCCCATCAATCTGCCCCCTCGCCGCCGCTCTCTTCGCCCTTCCAGCACCTCCCCATTACCGCCATTTAGTGGTCGCGCGTTCCGGGGAACGGTTTTCGCAGGAGTGGGTGAGTGTCCAGCGGGTTATCGGGGCCGGGTCGGATCGACATTCGAGCAGATCCCTTACAGGGCCTTCGTTGAATGGGCTTGAGGTTGCAGGTGGGCCTTCGACCAGTAGTCGGGCTCCTGGGCTCGTGTCTTTTGGGGTCTCGGTCAAATAGGCGTAACAAAACTCATATGAACCCAAAACTCAATAAGCAATTTTATAGTTCAAATACTCATTAAGCATACTACCTTACCCAATCCAAACCCAATTAAAATTCGTTTGAACCCATACCCAATAAGTGTACTTACTTAATTAAAACTCAATACCTCGTACCCAATACACAATCAGCTTTATAGTTCAAATGAAACCCAATAAGCAATAGTTATAATTCAAATACCTAATAAGCAATAACTTAAGCTCAAACCCAATATTTTATTAACTTGAATCAACCCCATACCCATAAGAAATTTAACCAATCTTCATGCTATCATTTCATGTCATTAGTTACTAGAAATAGGCTAGCATTTCCTATAATCATTAAGCGAGTATTCACTACCAATTGGAGTTATCGTTCCCTTTGGTTAACTACTAACAATAAGTTAATATTAACATGGATCTAACTTCATTAAGACATTAAGCTACTATCATTAACAAATGACACTCATCCAATGAAATGATAGATTAGTTCACTTGACAACTTTTGCAATCCATAATACAATGTCCTATTGGTTTCAGTGCTTCTAATTTCATATTCAACTTATAGTAAGATTGAGCAAAACTGTAAATTATTTTATTCAATAGTAGACTTCATGCATTAAGAAATAGATATACATGTCAACCTAGATAAGTGAAATAATCAATGTAATGCATGCTTAGTTCACCAACAATGAGCTCCAATTAATAATACATTAGGAACTTGGGTTGCTAATATTCATGTATTTTGTTGATCAACATGTATAACAAATACTGCATGATAGAGGTATGAAAGAGGCTACTGCATGAATATTATATAATTATCAATTTATGTATGAATTTCATCATGCTTATCCACCAGGCCGAACAAGGTAATAAATGGGTAATACAACAAACCATGCTCTGGTGGGAAGTATCCAGTATTGATAAGTGAGGGTATACAGTATATATCTAAATATACTTATAGTATTTGAGGCCATGCATTATAGTATGTCAATAACGCATCATGTGTTGGTATCATTTGGCAACTACTGCTGCAAATTCTATATGGACATGTTACATATGATATGCATACTCGGTTAGCAAATTTGTTTTTCAAGTGAAGCCTTTCTTGTTGAACTTAAGAAGCTTGAGATTTATATTAGCTTAGGATGCAAGCAAGGAGTTCTAACTGTAGTTTAGCTACAGAAAGTTTTTGGTTAATGATTAGTGATTACATGCTGGTAACATTAAGAAATTAAAATTTAACCCATTATATAGTAGAAACCTGAGACATATTTGTTAAAATAAAACACATCATTAATGTTTTATTTTACCGTCACCATATCTAATGTTAATGTTAAAACGAATATATGCAATAATGAAATTCCATTATTAGGGCTAATGATAACACACGTCCTTAATAATGATAATGATACATGTAATTTAGAGATTAGGATGCTAGGGAAACCTACTATACGTTGCGATCCGAGGAGGGATGCGAGCGTTGGTTCACCGGCGATGGAATCGGGATCGTCGGAAGACCGCCGGAGCTCGAGAAGTCAATGGGATCTTGTTGGGTCATTACGTCGAACACTTGATAGGTAACATTCGGCGAGGAAAGGAGATCCGAAACTCACGTGTCTCACCATCTTCCCAAGCAGTGAGGGAGAAGAAGGGGAGGCCCGGAAATCGCGTCGTGCGTTGAAAGGGGGCTGTCGGCCTCCGGCAGCTAGACTCCGGCCGACAGCCGGACAGGGGGGCGGCCAGAACAGGGGTAATCTCGCTATTACCGTACTTAATGTTTTTGTTTAATCATAAAGAATTCTTAATGTCTTAGCTGACATCCGAAAGTTTGCCCATGTTCTTAAATTAGTGAAATTTCATGCAGTCCTTGCTCTGGCCATACCCATACCCAATACAAACCGTAGTTAAACATTAAGTTGGAAATGGGAGGGGAAAGAGAGGAAGAATGGAAATGAGATGGAGTTGGCGAGCATGGTTTCGGCATTGATACGGCTCTGACGGAGGGCGCCGACGAGTGGGGGAGGAGACGAAGGCCTAGGTGGTTGCATGGTGAAGACGATTGGAGTGCCGTCGCTCACCGTCGGTGAGCGACGGTAGGCCGACGGGATCGTCAAAGGTGGGATGAAAGAAGGAGGATAAGGAGAAGAAGAGATTGGGTTTATCAAATGAAGAAGAGAGATTGGCTTGTGTTTTTAAATTTATTCCCATCTCCCATGTGTGTGTGGTTGCTACCTATTGAAGAGAGAGTGGAGGACATAGGTTTATTTGCATAGGTTTAATTGGAAAAATAAATGGGTGCTAACTTTAGGTGTAGATCCACATTTTGTGGATCACATAAATAGGGGGCCTAAAATTAATTAGGGGTAAAGGAATTTAATAAATGAAATTTGAAATTAGTCAAAGTAATTAGCTAAAAGTAATTAGTGAAAATAAAAATAAAAAGGTACATAATAATAGTATCTTAAAAAAACTTAATTAGTTTAAGAATTGTATAAACTTATTATTTGAAATTGTTCGAGAGTATTTATACCAAAATACGGTAGTGATGGATACGGGCCGTCACAAGATGGTCTACTCATTCATGCATATATTTAAACCATCTTAGTGAGCCTTAGGATTATCATAGAATCCATCACTATAGGTTTCTCTTGCCATGAACTCCAATTGGAGTTTCGGGCTTTCCAACAGGCGACTAATGAAGGAAAGACCGTCGACTGGTAATCACCAGGTGCCTGGCCAACCATCTATAGGCGACTGTTGTGCATAGCTCAATTCAATATTTCTTGACTCTTTCTTGAGCAATAGGTGCAGTCGACTGAAGTTCATTTGTCAGGCTCCTGTCGACCATCAGGCGCCTGAACATTGTTCTAAAGTCGTCTGTATGACAAAGTGCATAACCTGTCATTTTTAGGCATCACTCCATCTTGTGGGTCGGTCGAATGTTGTAGAGTTCACTGTCGCCTGTCATTCTTCAGTCGCATGGACTTTGCTCTTCAGTCGTCTGAATGCACAAGTGCGAATGTTGTGTTTTCCTGCTCCAGTCCATCCCATGTGACAGTTGCCTGACGAAGTCTTTACATGCACTTGCACATAGTACAAGAACCTGTGTAGTCTTCTACAGTCGTCAGTCCTAGCTCAGATTATAGCCATTGGGATTAAATCTAGCCGTTGATCAGTCGATTGATATTCCTTCTTCAGTCGTCTGTCATTGCCGAAAAATCCCAGATTCTAGCCGTTGCAGAATTCTTCCTTTGACTTCTAACTTGGGTTTTATGGGTTTTTTGGGGCGTCTTATAAATAGGAATGGGTTTAGTTCATTTAGAACTCTTGGAACTCTTAAAGATCATTAAGAATCTCAAAGCCACTCCTAATTCTCATTTTCCTCTCATTAGAGCTTTAATCCTCTTCATGCATTGAAGCTAGCTCTATGGAAATCCTCCAAGTGAAATCAATCTCATCTCAACACTTGGAGATCCTCTTCCATGCCTCACATACTTCATTGAGTAAGTTCATCTCTTCAAGACATATGTAAGAGTCATTTGTTTCATCTTTTTCTTGAAACCCTAATTCTCTTTGTGGGAATTAGTTACTCTCTTTGTGGGAGTTGGTCACTCTCTTTGTGAGAGTTTAACCCTCGTGTAGGGGCGATTGTGTTCTCGTGTAGGATAACCCTAATTCTATGTGTGGGAATTAGTTTCTCTCTGTGTGGGAGTTAGACCCTTGTGTAGGGTAGGTTGAGTCCTTGTGGAGGACAGATCCTTTGTATAGAGTATCTCTTTGTGAGATTGTATTCACTACCTTGTGTAGGATCAAAGTGAATATTTGTATGCCTGGATGTACCCAAGTTGGGGAACCAGGGCAATCTGTTTGTTACCGTTTTCTTGATTGTGTTGTTTAAATTCCTCTTACACTTATAATTCTGCATTTACAAGTTTAATTTTTAATTACACGATTATTGTCATTACTTTATTCACCCACATATAGAGTGTTTGTTATTAGTATTGCAAGGCATATACGATCCTTATAATTGGTATCAAAGCGAGGTTGAAGCATTCTAATAACGATGGCATTCAACGCTTCTTCCACGTCTCAAGAAGAAGTTCTATCAACCATTTGACCCCCGCTCTTCAACGGAACAAATTATCCAAGTTGGAAGATCAAGGTGATGATCTACTTAGATGGTCAAGACCTTTGGGACGTCCCAGAGTCTCTGTTTTAGAAGCCTACTACACCCACGGCCACAAGGACAAAGGCGGAGAAGGACTTGATCAAATACAATCCGAGGGCTATGAACGCATTTCATTGTGTCGTCACTCACAATGAGTTCAACCACATCTTTATATGTAAAACGGCCAACTAAATTTGGCATACATTGGAGATTTCTCATGAAGGGATTTCAAATGTAAAGAAATCTATGTTAGATACAACATGTTGTTGGATACAACGATCGATGACTTCGTGTTTGGTGATAACAAATGTGTGTGAACAATTTGATGTGTGTGAACAATTTGATGTGTGTGCTAAGTGTTTTCAGGAGTGTCAAGCTCGTAAATACTTAAAGGGGGACTTAGTCAAAGTGATGGAGAAATATACAAAGAAGACTTAGTTAAAGTGATGGAGAAATTGTAATTTATATGCAATTTGGACTTGGTCAAAGATGGAGAGATATGGAGAGATCTCATTCAAATCAAAAGCGGGTGAACCAAATCCCAAAGTGATTGAACCAAATCTCATGCAAATCAATTTGTGATTAAATGAGATCCAATTTAAATCCCATTGCCATTCAAATTCAAATCCTATTGCACTCCAAATTCAAACTCCATATCCTATTGTGATTAGAAGAGATCTTCCATATGATTAGTTCAAATCCAATACTAGTTAGGATTCCATCCTATCACCTAGTTTTATGGGATTCTATTTGAGCCTAATTAATCCCCTCTTCATCTGTATAAACCCACATCTAAAAGGAGAGAAAACAAGGTGGCAACCAAAAAGAATAGGCGTGGCCAACACCAAAGAAAGAAGCCTACATCGTCTCCTCCATTGCGCAAATCTCCAAGGCCTTCAACATCTCCATTGTGCAATATCCCAAAAGCCACACCTTGGCCACAACATCCCAAAAGCTACATCCTTGTCGCAATACAAAGCTAGCCCTCTCCTCCTAAGTCGTAAGTTTCAATCATCTCTTCTCCATTGCGCAAGATACAAACAAGAGGTCCTCCTCCTTATACCACAATACAAAGAAGAGGCCAACACACCCTTTGTTGCAACATCCAAGCTTCAATCATCTCCTTCTACCTTGTGCAATACATCAAGCTTCAAGGGTCATCTTCAACATTGCCGCAACTTTGCTTCTCCTCCACCATTGCCGCAATGTCAACCAAGATTCAACAGAACTCCAAGGATGCAAACATCTACAAGGAGATCCCAAGCCATTGCTGCAAGTCCTCAAGTTGCAAGGAAGCCCTCTCCTTCATCATCCAAGCCAAGAATTCATTCATCCATTGCGCAACACAAAGAAAGCCAAGAGCTTCATCTCCTTATTGTGCAAATATACAAGGAGTTCATCAACATGGCCGCAACTTCAGAGCATCATCCATAGGTGGCCGTGATGACTACATCTTGTCAGACTAGTTCTGACCATGCGCTGATCGACAGAGACGGCGACACAGATATGAATTGAGCTTCTCTAAACTCTTTGTTATTTTATATTTGTGTATTGGTGAGTTGATTTTTGTAGTTACTTATTCATTCTTTTAGGGTCTTGTCTTGTTAGTGCTAGACCAGAGGGTCATGACTAGTCAGGGCTAGTCAAGAGCGAGCGTTTACTAGATTAATAGTGTTTGGCACTTTGGTGAGTGCGGTACGAAATTGGTGAGCGTAGAGTCGGTGCTCATAGTGCTTTAGTTGTACCCTTGACATATTAATGATAGTATCTACTTTGGGGCTGGAGTAGGTTGTTGGTGCGACCGAACCAGGGTAAATCTATCTGTGCACTTTGTGATTGCTTTTATTTACTCTGCATCTGGCTATCTGTGCTGAATAACTGCATGTGTGCATGTGTTCTTGAAGAATTTTTATTAGCTTATTCACCCCCTCCAGGCTTTAATCCAGAGCCAACAAGTGGTATCAGAGTGAGTGAGAAGATCTAGGCTAGATAACCATGCCTATCTCTGATTCAGCTTTTGCTGAAGGCCAGTCTATAGTTAGACCCCCTAAATTTAATGCACTGATTTTTCTTACTGGAAAACAAGAATGAGAATTTATTTAGTGTCTGTTGATTATGATGTGTGTGATATTGTTGAAAAAGAATATGAACCCCCCACTATTAAAATTGAAGATATACTGAAATTCTAAAACAAAAAGAGAAATGGGATGATGATGATACAAACGTTTTTCTCTGAATGGTAGAGTTATGAATGCACTTATTTGTGATGGGAATCTAGTCCCACCCCAAGTGGTTTGTTTTGTTGATGATCACACCAAATGTTATTAAATTACTAATCATACTACTTAAGTGTGTAGGTTGCGCAATAAGCTAATTGAAGCTCGAAACATACTCCGAGAAGAAGAACTTCAACCACACACATAGAAGATGAAGATGAATTTAGCTCGCAACTTCAAAGCTCAAGCACAAGAAGAGTTCAAAGATGAAGCTCAAAGAATTTGCTCAAGCTAAAGCTAAAGAGGAGCTCAAATTCAAGCGAAGCATATGCAACTAGCTCAAGCTCATTCATGGCTTCAAGTTCTTCATAGAGTCTAGTGTGTGAGTTGTTTTTCATTTTCTTAGGATTATGTCAAAGCCAAGAAGAATTTGCACACACACAAAATGATTTTCTAAAATGTTTTTAAAACTCATTTTAAACTTATTTGAGAGCATTCTTTTCATAGAAGCTAAGTTTCAATTTGTAGTCAACTACAAACACCCTGTAGTTCACTACACTGATTTCTGTCTTCTACCAGAAAAGATAGTCTGGTAGTCGACTACCTAAGTTAGGGAGTCGACTACCAGTAGTAGCAGATTTTCTCTGAGACACTCTGGGAGTCGACTACCAAAGTTAGGGAGTCGACTACCAGCTGTGCGACCAGAATTCCTTGATTCACTCTCTCATTTATTCATTGCTTGATTTTTGGGCTGAAGTCAAACTTGATTTGAATTATTTTGAATTCTCCTTTGGCTCTATAAATAGAGACCCCATGAGAACATTTTCCTCACCAATTTACTCTTGAGCAAAATTCTTATTCTCTCAAAAGTTCTCATCGTTCTCATCGCTCTCAAAGTTCTTCATAGCCAAAACGGTTTTTCAATTTCTGATCTTATTGCTTATATTCTTTTATAATTGTTTTTAAGATCATTATTATTTTTGGCTATTGCAAATTGGTTTTCAAAATCCTTCTCTTTGATTTTTTATATTCTCAAAGGATTTTTGAAACATCTAGATTCTAGATCACATCGAATAATTTCATATTCTTTGTGTGATCTAAGAACACATCTAGATTCTAGATCACAGTGAATAAACTCATATTCTTTGTGTGATCTACGGACGATTTAAAATTCTTTTAGCCACGTTAAGCACAATTGCATATTTAATCTTGGCTATAGAATTATTGGGTGTAAAAACCAATCTCCACTAATTCATTGTGGTGTATTGGATTTGATTTTACTTGTAGTCCCTTGGTGATAAGGGTAGTTGTAAATCCTTGTTGTAGGCAAGGTGTTTGTGAAAAGTCCTCGGATTGTGAGACAAGGTAAAGTCCTCGGGTTGTGAGGCAAGGGTAAAATCCTAGACAAGTCTAGGTGGTCGGAAATCCTAGTTGTGGCTAGGTGTTTGTATTGCTAAGGCAATAGTGGAAATCTCGTACCGGATTGGTCGGGGACTGGACGTACCCAGGGTTGTGGGGAACCAGGATAAAAATCCTTGTGTTTGCGTTTGATTCTCTCTGTGATTGTGTATCTCTACTTTGTTTATCTTAATTCATTGAGTATTACATTTGTAACTCATTCATAATATATTGCAAGATTAATTTCTTTATCTTCTTCTCTCTTATACTTCTGTGCAATCGTTTATATCTTCATTAAGTATTCGCTTAACTAAGTTGTGCATAATATCCCTCTGGGAGTCGACTACTGTTCTTAGGGAGTCGACTACCAGAAGAGTTTTATCTCTGACTTGTTTTGAAGATTAATTAAGTTGATTAAGAACCAAGCGTAGATCACTCTACTTGGTTTCTTAGGCAACATTAGAAGGTTTTGTTTTGTGTTGATTGATTAAAGAACGAAAAAAGTTTTATCTTTATACAACACTACTCAACCCCCCTTCTAGTGTTGTTTGCCATCCACAGGATCCAACAATTTGCTCTTTAGATAAAGCTGAGTTTAATTGTATCTCTCAATGTCAAACTGCACAGAAAATTTGGAACACGCTTGAGGTGGCACATGAGGCACATCGCAAGTGAAGGAGTCCAGACTTGATTTTCTCAGTACAGAATATGAAATCTTCCACATGTGTCCATCAGAGTCCATCAAAGAGATGTTTGCGAGGTTCACAGAGATCGTCTACAAATCTAGCTCTCTTTGAAAGCCATACTCAAGCCTGGAGTAAATAAGGAAGATCTTGAGGGCATTGCCGAGCTCCTTCCATTCCAAAATGACAGCCATTTAGGAAGCCAATGATCTATCAAAGATGAGAGTGGAAGACTTGATAGGTAACTTGATGTCACATGAGCTTGAGCTGCAGAGTATAGAATTAAGAGAGAAACCAAAGACCAAGGCTCCCAAACAACTAGCTCTTCAAGCTAAGGAAGATAACAGCGATGATGATCTTGATGAGGAGCAAGCATTAATGGTCAGAGGTTTTAGAAGATACATCAAGACCAAACAAGGAAGAGCTGAGATGGCACAAAGTTTTAATCGCTCTAATAAATTTAATCCGCCTAGAAATACTTCTGAACAGAATACTACTGATAAAATTCAATGGTTTAAATGAAGGAAGCAGTGACACTTTATAAGGAATTGCCTTCAAGAAAAGAATAACACTGCGAAGAAGAAAGGAAAATCTTTAGCGACAACGTGGGAGATGATAGCGAGGATGGGACTCAAGAGAAGACTGCTCACTCCTCCCTTTGCTTGATGGGAAAGCATGAAGAGGTAAAATCTTGCACTAAAATTGAACTTCTGACAATTTGTAAAGGAATGAAAGATGAAATTGAAGATTTAGAATCTACGATAGATTGCTTAAGAAATTCTAACTTTGAACTGCAACAAGAAAATTGTGATATGTCTAAAGAAGTTAATAAAATGAAAGATAAAATTGTTGCATGTAATTCTACCATTGATCTGCTGAAAAAAGAAAAATCTAGCATGCATGATAAAACTGAATGCCTTAATTTTCATACTTTATTAAAAGAGAATGACATGTGTAAAGAAAAATTGGTTAAACTAGAAACTGAAAATAAGGAGCTTATTGAAAAGATGTGCATGCTAAAAAAATGAGCTTAAAGGAAAAATGATTGATTTTGAAAAGGAAGCTGAACATGAGAAAATGAATGAAGAGGAAAACAAGAAATCTTTCATTAGTAAATGCACTTTGCTTGTGAATGAAAGTCTCTATTTGAAATCTAAAGTCACGAACCTAGAATTGACCATTAAGAAATTTGGTGTGGAGAAACAATCTTTGGATATAATTCTTGGAAACCAAATATATGGCAATAATAGGCGTAGACTTGGATATGATTTGAAACGTGTTGAAAAGTCAAAATATATAAAAGTTCACATTGAGGCAACAAAATCTAGAAATATTCATGCAAAGTGCGTTACATGTGGTTGTGTTGGTCATACTTCTCATTATTGCAAATATAGGAACAAAAACATTAAATTCAAGCAAATTTGTGTTCCTAAGAGTTTGATGACTAACGTGAGTGGACCTTGTTGGATTCCAAGGTCACACATAACATCTTTCGTGTAGGTAAGATGGAGTGGTGAGGAACTATAGATTGGACGTCGCATTTCGTTAAAAAGTTCCTTAGCCAAACGACATCGCGAATGTATGTTTTCTTGATTGAGCGTAATGAATACCTTCATAACTTTTTGTGTGCTTAATATGTTTTTGTTTGTGTGCTAGTTCATTTGTTTGTGTGCTAGTTCATTTGTTAGGATGCTTTAGTTCTTGATAAACACAAAAAAATGAAAAATACAAAAAGCTATAAAAATGGTGCTTAATGTGTATCTTTCTCTTGAATCATTAAATTGGTATTATTGAATGACATTCATATCCATGTAAAAATTGATGTATTATTATTATAGCTACATGTGCATGTTTGATTTTCTAAATAACCATGATATGTTCAATGATTAGAATAATTCGATTTCTATACCTACACTTTCACTTCTACAAGTTTTAAATGTTGTTGTAACAGGATGAAATTAGTGATTCATGATCTCATTTCTCCCAACCAATCAGCCTTTTTAAAAGGGAGACTACTCTCTGATTGCGCTTTACTAGCATATGAGCAGATTCAGGATTTTAGTAACCCAATGGAAGCGAGAGCATGCCTAAAATTAGATTTGAAGAAGGCTTTTGACAGTGTCAATCGGGAATTTATCTATTATATTCTCCACCGTATGGGATTTAGCAGGAAATTCTTGTCTTGGATTAAAGAATGCATATCATCTCCTACTTTTTCTGTATTGGTTAATGGCTCGCCAGTGGGTTTTTTTGATGGTAACAGAGGCATCAGGTAAGGGGATCCTCTCTCTCCTTATCTTTTTGTAATTACTATGGAGGCCTTCTCATTACTCGTAGAGAAATCTTTGGCAACTCGTAAAATTCATCCCATGAGAAGATCAGGTGCTATTTCTTATCTCCTCTTTGCTGATGACTTGCTATTATTTTGCCGGGCGAATAAGCATTCTTTTTACGGACATAAATCATTACTGGAAGAATTTGCCAATTTAACTGGGTTGGAAATTAATTGGAATAAAAGTATTGCGATGTTCAGTAAGAGTACTAAGTTTCCAATGGAGTTAGCTAATCTATTGGGTATTAGGCTTGGAAGTACTATACCACATATCTCGGTTTACCTCTTTCTTCTACTTACCCAAAACCATCTATGTATAATAGATTGATTGACAAGTGTAAAAAGAGACTATTGGGATGGACGTCCCCATGCTTTCTATTGCTGGGCGTATTGAGCTAGTCAGGACTGTAATTTATGGAATGATCACATTTTGGATGCAGGCTTATCGCATTCCCAAATCCGTCCAACGAACCATCACTTCTTTATGTCGGAAATTTATTCTAGGTTCCTCTAATGTATGGGCTAGGAAGGATATCTGTGCCCCTAAAGAGGAGGGGGGTGGGATTGAGACTCCTATCCGACCTTAATCATGCAGTGGGAGTTAAACTCACATGGCGTATGCTTTCTACTGAGGGGCTTTGGGCATCTTATATGCGTAATAATTACAGTGATATTAAAAAAAATTTTGCAGCAACAGGGAAAAGTACGTAGTCTGGCTCGTGGAAATTTATTCTTCATTGTAGACAATACTCTAAATTCCTGATTAAGAGACATATTCGTGATGGCTCCTCTACATTGTTTTGGTATGATAACTGGTTGCCATGTGGCCCCCTAAGTGATATTCACAATGTCCCACCTGAAGCAAGTAACAAACTGGTGAATGAATATTGGATTAATGAAGGCTGGGCAAAAGTACCAGAAATACAACTGCTCTTGCCACTATTGCAAGACATCACACTAACTCTAGGCACAGATTCGTGGAGGTGGTCTCCAAGGCCGATCAGAAGAACAGTGTGCTCCACAAGCACCGACAGTCAAGCAGGACACAATACGGGAGGAATTGTGAACTCAACTGATGATGCTGCACATCTAAATAGAGGGGCAATAGCTGACAGTCCGGCTTTTAGCTTTAAAGAGGCATGGAATGGTACCCGTAATAAAAGCATGGCCTTCCCCTATTCAAAACTGATCTGGCACAGTAAAATTGCTCCAAAAATGTCCATTACACTTCTTAGAGCATTACAGGGGAAGTTATTAACAAGAGATTTGATGGGGAAATGGGGAATTCAAACAGATACCCACTGTGTTATATGTGAATCTGGGGAGGATGAAAATATAAGCCATATTTATTTTGAATGTGACTATTCAAAATATATCTTACACAGGAGTCTTCTCAAAATGGGTGTATCTGACCTTGTTATTCCTTTGCTGCCTAAGGTTGGAGACTATTGTCTATTGCATTTCGCTAAAAAAAGATTTGTTAAGCTTGATGGCAAAGACTGTTTTGGCGACAATTGTTTGGCACATTTGGAAGGAAAGGAACAGAAGAATTTTTGATGGGATCAAAAAATCTAAAACAGCTCTATTTGAAGACATAGCCTCAGACACCAGATGCATTCTTAGAGACCATGAAGCTGACTCACCTGAAGCTATGCGAGCTATGGAGAAGTGGGATTTTAGAGATGCAAGATAGATCATTTCTTGTAGCTACTATCTAGTAGCTTGACTTTGTACAGAATGGAAGCGAGGGTGGGGTTGTTGGAAGGGGGGTGACGACGCTTGTGCCCTCTCCCCTCTCTGACATTCCCTCCTTCATTATGCTTCAGATTGTACTCCTTGTACATTTTTGTTATTTTAATAAAGATGCACACTAACTTTCCAATATATATATATATGTATATATATATATGTATATATATATAGATGGATCTTCAAATGCGAAAAAAGGGCTTTTCGCACCGTGCGAAAACAATTTTTTTATTTTTTGAAATTTTTTTTTCAAAAATTCTTTTTTTGATGTTTAATCCATACAATTATATACCCCAGGGAAAATAATGGGTGAACCCGTTGGGCATTAGAGCACACATCCACCAGTTACAAATTTAACGGTCTCAAAACGTGCGAATTTGATGAAATGCCTTGATCGAAGGCCAAATGGCATTATTTCTCAACCATTATTTTTTGAGGGGGGTATAACAACATATAATGAGGGTGGAAAAAAGAATTTTTGAAAAAAAAAATTTCAAAAAAAAACTAAAAACATTTTCGCACGGTGCGAAATGTTTGCATTTGAAAATTTTCCTATATATATATGTATACATATATATATGTATATATGTATATATACATATACATACATATATATATATGTATGTATACATTTATATATGTATGTATACATATATATATGTATGTATACATATATATACATGTATACATATATATGTATATATATATGTATATATACATATATGTATGTATATACATATATGTATGTATGCATGCATACATACATGTATGCATGCATACATGCAGACATACATACATACATGTATGTGTACACATACATGTATGTATGCATGCATACATACATACATGTATGTGTACACATACATGTATGTATGCATACATACATACATGTATGTGTACACATACATACATGTATGTATACATACATAGATATACATGTATACATACATAGATATATGTACATATATATATGTATATGTACATATATATATGTATATGTACATATATATATATATATATATGAGGACTATGGAGGTGTGCTGACAGCGCAGGAATTTTTTCCTGCGCTGTCAGCAATTCGGGGGGTTAAAAACAATTTTTTTAAAAAAATTTTGCAGTGTGTTCTACAACCTGTTACCTAGCTCCTCACCAATTTTCAAGTCGATCAAACATCGTTTGAGCCTCCGTTCATCCATTTCAAAAACGTTGCGCCGACAGTTTGGAATTCTGTAGCGGTTTTTTTAAATGGATGAGCGGAGGCACAAACGGTGTTGGATCGACTTGAAAATTTATGGAGAGCTTGTTAACAAGTTGTAAAACACACTGCAAAAAACATTTAAAAAAAAAATTGTTTTTAACCCCAAATTACTAACAGCGCATGAAAAAATTCATGTACTGTCAGTACACCTCCATATTCCTCATATATATATATTATATATTGTATATATATTGTATTATATATTATTGTATTGTATTATATTATATATTATATATATATTATATATAGCCTTAGGCACGAAAAAACAAATTAGCATAAAAAATTTAGCAGAAAAACAAATTCGCGTAAAAAAATTTAGCGGAAAAACAAATTAGCGTAAAAATTTAGCCGGCGCCTTCAGCGCGGAACAACAATTTCGACGCAGATAAACAATTTCGGTGTGGGCGCCTTAGGCGCGAAAAACAAATTAGCGTAAAAAATTAGAACAACAAAATCAGTGTAAACAACAATTTCGACGCGGGCGCCTTAGGCGCGAAAAAAATTAGTGTAAAAAATTTAGAGGACACCTTCGGCGGGGGCGCCGAAGCCTTATACATATAACCAGTGCCCTTGGGGCACTGTTCATTTAAAAAATCTTGAACCCACTAATTTTAAACAAACATCAATAATTAAAGCTTAATAATTATTTGGTCCCCTCAAAATTTTAGTTCCCAAAAATTTAGTTTCCCCTGGAATATCAGCATATGGGATCGAAATTTTACAGGGTTTTGCAACGCGGATCAATGAGTTGGCGGAACATTCCCAAGATGAGATTGTGTGTGTGCAGACCATTTTTTCATAACTAATATTAAATGAATTGGTTTCCCTCCACTTTTGTTCCCCACACCAAATAAGTTTTTTTTCATAACTAATATTAAATGAGTTGGTTTCCATCCACTTTTGTCCCCCCCAACAAATAAGTGTTCAAAAAAGTTTCAATGCTTTTGTGTATTCTCAGTAAATTTTCCTTCAATCCAAGAAATCCCCCCCCCAAAACTTGATATGACACTACCACATAGGATAAATTCAAAATCTCCCCTCAATTGTAATATAGATATATAGATATATATATTCATTTCAATTCTTTTGAGCTCTATTTTTTATCTAAGGCAAGACAAATCATATCCCTTAGATTTTCAGTTATTTTTCATCCTGCATTCACTTTTCAATATTTCATAAAAGATATCTCCAAATGTACAACAACGTTTAATACTTGTGGAAGTGAAAGTGTAGGTGTAGAAATCAAATTATTCTAATCATTGAACATGTCATGGTTATTTAGAAAATCAAACATGCACATGTAGCTATAACAATAATACATCAATTTCAATATGGATATGAATGTCATTCATTAATACCAATTTAATGATTTAAGAGAAAGATACACATACGATCCAATGCAACGACACTAACCACGAGTATCCAACATAAGCTTTAAGAGTAAACTTTAGCGTTGGTGTTATACTCGTCAAGAAATGCCACTCCACATCTAAGAGTCCTCATAGGCTATGTTTTGGGTGTGGTAACTTGAATTCATTTTTAATGAGATGGGAAAAATCAATCCTAGATGATATCATGTTACATAGAAAAGTGAATTGATTTTGGTCGAATTTCTTGAAAGCTCTCATTATGTACTTCAATGTTTAATCATCACACTTACACGATGGTGTAGAAATCGTTATAATTTTCATTGGATTTGATGTGTCTATTCTAAGAAAGACTACATGCAAGTATTTGTTATAGTTTATAAATACTCTCTTTTTGCATGTGGTATGACATTGACTTCGTGTACACTTTTAATGATAACAAAAGGGGGATAATATTGAGAAGATTTAGATTTGGTTGAATGATGTGCTTAATGCTTAATGTGCCTAATGAATAATGTGAATATGTGAATATTGTGCTTAATGAGTATGTGTTCAAGGGGGAGCATGAATATAAGGGGAGCATGCATACATGTTGAACATCATTGCATATCAGTGTATTTGTATTATTTCCTCCATCATCACACTTCACACACACATGTCACGACGATATTATTTGGATCGTTATTGCTCAAATTATATATTGGTTTGTCATCATCAAAAGGAGGAGATCGTTGGATACAAAGTGTAGTTGGATACAACTATCGATGACTTTATGTTTGATGATAACAAACGTATGTGAACTATTTGATGTGTGTGCTAAGTTCTTTCAGGAGTAACAAGCTCGTAAATACTCAAAGGGGGACTTAGTCAAAGTGATGGAGAAATATGCAAATAAGACGTAGTCAAAGTGATGGAGAAATTGCAATTCATATGCAATTTGGACTTGGTCAAAGATGGAGAGATATGGAGAGATCTCATTCATATCAAAAGTGGGTGAACCAAATCCCAAAGTGATTGAACCAAATCTCATGCAAATCAATTTGTTATTAAATGAGATCCAATTCAAATCCCATTGCCATTCAAATTCAAATCCTATTACAATCCAAATTCAAATCCTATTACAATCCAAATTCAAACTTCATATTCTATTATGATTAGAAGAGATCTTCTATATGATTAGTTCAAATCCTGTACTAGTTAGGATTCCATCCTATCCCCTAGTTTTATTGGATTCTATGTGAGCTTAATTGATCCCCTCTTCATTTATATAAATCCACATCAAAAAGGAGAGAAAACAAGGAGGCAATCAAAAAGAATAGGTGCGGCCAACACCAAAGAAAGAAGACTACATCTTCTCCTCATTGCGCAAATCTCCAAGGCCTTCAACATCTCCATTGCGCAATATCCCAAAAGCCACACCTTGGTCGCAACATCCCAAAAGCTACATCCTTGCCGCAATACAACGCTAGCCCTCTCCTTCTAAGCCGCAAGTTTTAAGCATCACATCTCCATTGCGCAAGATACAAACAAGAGGTCCTCCTCCTCATTGCTGCCACACAAAGAAGAAGCCAACACACCCCTTTCCGCAACATCCAAGCTTCAAGCATCTCCTTCAACCTTGTGCAATACATGAAGTTTCAAGGGTCATCTTCAACATTGCCGCAACTTTGCTTCTCCTCCAACTTTGCCGCAACATCAACCAAGCTTCAACAAAACTCCAAGGTCGCAACATCTACAAGGAGATCACAAGCCATTGCCATAAGTCATCAAGTTGCAAGGAAGTCCTCTCCTTCATCGTCCAAGCCAAGACTTCATTCATCCATTTCGCAACATCAAAGAAAGCCAAGAGCTTCATCTCCTCATTATGAAAGTCTTCAAGGAGTTCATCAACATATCTGCAACTTCAGAGCATCATCCAGAGGCGGTCGTGATGACTACATCTTGTCAGACTAGTTTTGACCATGCGCTGATCGACAGAGACGACGACACAGACACGAATTGAGCTTTTCTAAAATCTTTGTTATTTTATATTCTAGTATTGGTGTGTTGATCTTTGTAGTTACTTATTCATTCTTTTGGGGTCTTATCTAGTCGGTGCTAGACAAGAGAATCTTAACTAGTCGGGGCTAGTCAAAAGAGAGCGTTTACTAGATTAATAGTGTTTGGCACTTTGGTGAGTGCTGTACGAACTTGGTGAGCGTAGAGTCGGTGCTCATAGCACTTTAGTTGTACCCTTAACATATTAATGCTAGTATCTGTTTTGGGGCTTGAGTAGGTCGTTGGTGCGACCGAACCAGTGTAAATCTATCTGTGTACTCTATGATTGCTTTTATTTACTCTGCGTCTGGCTAGCTGTGCTGAATAACTGCATGTGTTCTCGAAGAATTTTTATTAGCTTATTCACCCCCCTCTAGGCTTATATCCAGATCCAACAATCTAAACAAAGTGTGTTTAGATCTAAATATGAATTGTTTAAGATGCAGAAAGGTAAAAGCATCTCGGAGATGTTGACAGGGTTCACGGACATCGTGAACTCCTTGGAAGGACTTGGGAATGTGATTTCCCAAGAGGATTGAGTAGAGAAGATCATTGACTCTCTTACACCCAAATGTGAGTCAAAGGCCAATGGTATTTTGGAGTTTAATGACATGTCCAAATACACTGTTGAGGAGTGCAATGGAAATCTCATAGCATATGAAGTGAAGCTTCAACACAAGAAGGATATTTAACCATCCAAGCTCGAGAAGCCGAAGAAGCAAAAGGGGATTGCATTCCATGCTAAGAAGGAGCCAATAAAGTGAAGGAAGAAATTTCATCAAGAAGCCTACAGTGAAGAAGATGGAGAGGATGAGGCTAGTGGTGATGAAATCATGGAGCTTGCCAAGCAACTAAGAGCATTCCTGAAGGGCAAGTAAGGTAAGTCTTTGTCAAAGTGTGCATCTAATTCTAACAAGATTCCTACTTTTTATACTTGTAGTGGTAAAGGTCATCGCTCCACCGAATGCCATTCCAAACCCTCCTAGAGTCTTACAAAGGTAAATGGACAAATTTTGGAAAGGGAAGTCCAAATTCAAGCACCAAAAGAAGGGTCTTGTCGGCACATTTGCTGACTTGGATGAGGACTCATCAAGTAATGAGGAAGATGATGACAAGGAGGTAGCCCACATATTCTTTATGGCATTGGAAAATCTTTGCTCAAGGTCTAGTAATGAATATGTGGAGGCTTGGCTCAACTCCAATGAAGAAGTGTGCTTCATGGCAAAAGGGGAAGAGTCTTCGCCAAGCTCTAGCGAGGAGGAATCCGACGATGAAGATGAGGAGGTGCCAAAGCTATCCTATGAGGAGTTTGAATATCGCTACAATGTGGTCTCCAACGGGGCAAGTAAGTGCATCAACTCATACTCTTAATTAAGAGCGAAATTTAAAGATGCTATGAGTAGGGTGCATGAATTAGAATCTGCTAGTGTAAATATGAATGATTTGCATGTTTATGACATTAGTGAGAGAGACATACTTCTCTCTCAAGTTAAGGCATTGAGCATTTCTAATGAAAAATTGCTAGCTCAAAACCTTATCTTAGACTCTCGCATTCAAGAACTTACGTTGAAATGTGGAGAGGAATCATAAACGCTCAAAAGCTTTGTTCATTCTAGGGATTCACTCCATGATTTGTTGGAAAAAACATCCGACAAATCATAGAGGAGGTTTGAGTTATATTCAAAATGTGGTACCCAAACCCACATCTAATTCTTCAAGTGGTGCAAAATCAAGAAATATTGCTAAAGCACCTAAGAAGAACCACCATGGCTTCTTGTATAACAATAAAGAAGCATGTAAATCACAAGGTAATGAGTGAGAATGAAAATTCTTCATTTTTTACTAAGAAGCAAAATCCTCATTCTTTGCATGCCAAGAAATATTTTCCTACACCTAAGCATCCCACATCCACCCCTCTTGCAAAGGCAATCTCATTGCCTAGAAAATCCTTAAGTCTTTGGAATCCCACTAGGTGCATTGTGAAAGAGAGGAAAAGCTATATCAATTCCTTAGTTATGGATGTGATCACCTCATATGATTACATTAGGAAATAAAACTCCTCTTGGGTTTGGTTCCCTAATGTTTAGGTCTCTTACACATGTGCATATTGCATGGGTATTGTGCTTATTTCTATATTCTTAGCATACACATTGATTGTGTGTGATTTTTCATGATTTTGAAATTAGTTTCAAATTTTTTCCATAAAAATGGGACCTTGGGGATTACATTGTCATACATTCTTTTGTATATCCATGTGTATGACAATAGGGGAGTTAATATGTTAAGTATGTTCAAAACTATTTTAAAACATATTTTAACTCTCATTTCGGGTTATACTTGAGATCATTATTTACAATTGGTTATTATGGTCTCAAACTTAACCCATTGATGTTGCCAACATATTTCATGTTAGATTTTCTCTTGACAATGTCATTTGTATCAATGATGTTTGATCATTTCATATCCATGCATTGATACAATTTAGGCCCATGGCTCCAAGTATTATTATTTATAATTGGTAAAGTTACTTTTTTCTTTACAATTGGTATTTAGATCCATAGAAGTCAACAATTTGACCCTTTCTATGATCAAGGGGAACAAGGGATAGTGATTCATACCCACTTTAAATCTACAATTAGGTATCATATATACATCTCTTAATCTCTTGTGTTATTTATCACATTTTTAAAGGGATTCAATAACAAGAGTCACTTCTTGTATGTTTGATGTCCACCTTTTTGACAATGACAAGGGGAGGAATAAGGATTATGTAAATCTAACATATGTATTCATGAGGAGATGGATACTCATACATGTGGAGAATGTTATTACAATTGGTTTATGTAATCCATACCTATTATATGTCACTATTGATCATACTTAGATTATTTACAATTGGTTATCTATGTGCAATTGGTGCATATAAGTAGGGGAGCTCATTAGCATTGTGCTTTAATTATTTTTATTTTACATAATGTGTGTCATCATCAAAAAGGGGGAGATTGTTATGTATTGGTGTTTTAGACCAATATTGTTTTGATGATGATCACAACACTATGTTATTGCTAATGACTCTCATGTTTTAGTCGCATGTTTAATCAAATGGAGCAATAGCTTTTTGGAGACTAATAGCTTGGTGCAAGGATGGACATCAAGAGGATCATTGCCAAAGCTTGGAACTTGATGAAGGGAAGCTCATCAAGAGGTTCCAAAGATTGGAAGATGATTGGGAACATCAAGGCATCAAGAGCTTGAAGCCTTTTAGACTCTAGGAGATGCAAATTGTAATCCATGTAATATTTCTATTGCTTGCATTTCTCTTTTTGAGTCTAGGATTTTGTAATGCCTTGATAGTGGTCTACTCATTCATGCATATGCATGAACCATCTTAGTAAGCCTTAGGATTATCATAGAATCCATCCGAATAGGTTCCTCTTGCCATGAACTCCAATTGGAGTTTCTGGCTTTCCAACAAGCGACTAATGAAGGAAGGACATGCGATTGGTGATCACAAGGCATCTGGCCAGCCTTCTTGATGTGACTTTTGTCCATAGATTAATTCAATATTTCTTAAGTCTTTCTTGAGCAATAGGTGCATGCGACTGAAGTTCATTTGTCAGGCTCCTGTCGACCATCAGGCACCTGAACATTGTTCTAAAGTCATCTGTATGCCAAAGTGCGTAACCTGTCATTTCTGGGCATCACTCCATCTTGTGGGTCAGTAGACTGTTGTAGAGTTTACAATCGCCTATCATTATTCAGGCGCCTGGACTTTGCTCTTCAGTCGTCTGAATGCACAAGTGTGAATGTTGTGTTTTTCTGCTCCAGTCCATCCCATGTGACAGGCACCTGACGAAGTCTTTACAGGTGCCTGCACATAGTACAGGCGCCTGTGTAGTCTTCAACAATCGCCTATCCTGGCTCAGATTATAGCAGTTGGGATTAAATCTAGCCGTTGCTATGTCGAGTGATATTCCTTCTTCAGTCACCGGTCGTTGCCAAAAAATCACAGATTCTAGCTGTTGCAAAATTCTTCCTTTGGCTTCTAGATTGGGTTTTATGTGGTTTTTGGGGCTTCTTATAAATAGGAATGGGCTTAGTTCATTTAGAACCCTTGGAACTCTTGAAGATCATTAAGAATCTCAAAGCCACTCCTAATTCTCATTTCCCACTCATTAGAGCTCTAATCCTCTCCATGCATTGAAGCTTGCTCTAGGGAAGTCCTCCAAGTGAAATCAATCTCATCTCAATACTTAGAGATCCTCTTCCATGCTTTACATACTTCTTCATATCTTCAAGGCATAGGTAAGAGTCATGTGTTTCATCTTTTCTTTAAACCCTAATTCTCTTTGTGGGAATTAGTTACTCTCTTTGTGGGAGTTGGTCACTCTCTTTTGAGAGTTTAACCCTTGTGTAGGGGGTGATTGTGTTCTCGTGCAAGATAACCCTAATTCTCGGTGTATGAATTAGTTTCTGTTTGTGTGGGAGTTATACCTTGTGTAGGGTAGGTTGAGTCCTTATGGAGGACAGATCCCTTGTATTGTGAGATTGTATTCACTACCTTATGGAGGATCATAGTGAATATTTGGTGTGGCTGGATGTACCCAAGTTGGGGAACCAGTGTAAAATCTGTGTGTTAGCGTTTGCTTGATTATGTTGTTTAAGTTCCTCTTCCACTTATAATTCCGCATTTACAAGTTTAATTTTTAATTACACGATTATTGCCATTACTCTATTCACCATATAGAGTGTTTGTTGTTAGTATTTCAAGGCATAGACAGTCCTTACAATGATTCTCATTGAATTGATAATTGAAGCACTTTAATCTACAAATACATTCAATGAAATAATTAGTACCAATATGATCCTCATCATTAAAACCAGCTAGGGATACTCAATATCCAACATTCTCCTCCTTCTTGATGATAACAAGATATTGCATAAAAATATGAAATTTTCAATGCAATGCATGAATGTGACACTTCTCCCCCTTTGGCATTATCAAAAAGAAATATTCATTCTCCCATATATACATGCTTATAGGAATCCAATATCCTAAATGTGATACCAGTATAGATCCACAAGTATAGAATTTGTGCAAAAACTTTTGCTTAAGCGCCCCCTAAATTTGTGCACCATTTACAAATAATCATTTCTCGCAATTTTCTTGGAGCAAGCTAGTAACCCCCATCAAATTTGAGAACCTACAAATCAAACATACAATTTGGTTCTCTTTTCTTTTCGAGTCCATGGGGTTAGATACACAAGTATAGAAAATCATACATTAGGGAACCAAACCCAATTTGGTCTTGATTTCCCATCACACATATACTTATAATCTCTACAATAATGCACATCATGCATGAACCTAAAAATATATTCATCTTTCATTTGTAGTTTTTCATATTTAAGAACCCAAACTTGGATGAAGTCATTTCTAGATCTACGGGTCCTAGTGTGCTCAATTTTAGGACGGTCATTTTGTGTACCATATCCTTGGCCAAATTTACTATTAGAGGGCCTTTGATAATCAAGTCATCTAATTTCTCTTTGCCCATATTGAAATTATCCACATTTTTATACAACTCGTCATATTAAGTCATAGTGGTAGTCAAGAGCTTATCTAAGTCATCTAACCTAGTATGAAGATATCTAATCTATTCACTAAGTACTCTATTTCTAGTAGCCTCTTTTAAATTTTCCTCCATTATCTTTTCCACATCTACAAATGGCATGCAATCACGATGAATCTTTTTAAACATACTATGTTCCTTAAGCAAAGATTAATATGTGGAAAGTAACTTCCTAAACACAGCATCATTCACATCAATAACATCATTATCACTACAAGAGGATTCGGATTCGGATTCAGAATTACCTCATTTTTATCATGAATTCCCATGAAGCACATGTATGTTTTCTCCTTTCTTTATTCCTTTTCCTTTTCTTCTTCACTCTGACTTGATGAATCATTGGATGAAGCATTGGAATCTTGGTCCCAAGCTGCAAATGCTCACTTCTTGCGCTTTGGCCATTTTGATGCTTCTTTGCTTTTATCTTTTCCCTTGCCCTTCTTCTTTTGTAGTGGACATTCCTTAATGCAATGTCCGGGCCTATTACAACCAAAATAAACAATTTCATGATATAATATTTTCTTCTTATTAAAATTTGACTTACATTTGAGAAATTTCTTGAATTGCTTGTCATAAGGCAAATCTGCTCATCATCGGACTCTTCCTTCTCCGAGGTAGCATTCAAAGCAAGTGTCTTCTGTAATGCCCTACCAGCTACTGCACAAGTACTAGAGGGGGGGGGGGGGGGTGAATAGTACTTTAAAATAATAAGGAGTATAATTCCAAATTAAATTGCAAACAACTACCAAATCAATTTGCGGAAGCTTAAATTGAACGACAACACAAAATTAACAATGCTAACAAACGATGTTAATGGGTTCGGATCCACCCAAGTCTCCCCGACTTGTTCCCGGTGATCCTACGTCCCAACCACCCGGATCCCCTCCGGATACTTGAGTTAGAAACCCTAACTCAAGATTTCCACTATGAATATCTTGTGAAAAACCTTCACAAGATCAAATCATACATGCAATAGCAAACGTGAATCCCACAACCCGGGATCACAACATTCTCTCACAACCGAGAGAATCACAAAGCAATATTAAAGAGTTTAATATGAAATAAACAATCTTACCACAAAATCCTATACCTTGAGTTTTTCTTACCCAAATGGTGAAATGGAGGATTTGAGGAAGATGAAGTCACCAAGACCTAGCACCAAGGAAATGACCAGCAATCGGTGCCTAGGAATGATTTGGAGACTTGGATCAAGCAATAGCTTGAAGAGCTCACCAAGAACAACCTTCTCTCTAGATGGATTCTAGATCTAGAAATGAGAGAGAATGGGTTTCTTGTGAGGAAGAGAGCTTTAGATTTGAGTGAGACTGGCTATCTCTATTGATCTCAATGAATCTCTGAATGGAAGCTCTAACCTAGATAGAAATGACCTAGGTTCGTATTTATAGGGTCCCATAAAAACAAGTTAGGTCATTCTCCAATGGATAGAAATCTGTGAGAATTAGTCGGTCAAAGAACAATCACTGACCGACTAGTTCATCAACTAGTCGGTCAGTCAAACAGCATGGACCGACTAAGTGAAGATCTGAGAAGAGATAGAATTTCAGACCTAGAAATCTAGTCGGTCCAAGAAGACTTTCTGACCGACTAGTTTCACAACTAGTCGGTCAGTCAGTGAACGTAGACCGACTAAGAGGCAAAATGAAATAGTCTGAACACAAGTTGACTTAGTCGGTCCAAGAACAAAAGTTGACCGACTAGATTGTCAACTAGTCGGTCACCAAACGTTCTTAGACCGACTAACGATAAACAGTAGCTTAGGAGAATTTTAGCATGAACAGTAAGTCACAACTAGTCGGTCAAAGAAGCATCACTGACCGACTAGTTCACAAACTAGTCGGTCGGTGAGTCAACGTAGACCGACTAACTGTAAACAGTAAAGTCCAAGAAATTAAGGAATCAAACTAGTCGGTCCAAGAAGAGTTGCCGACCGACTAGATCACCATCTAGTCGGTCAGTACTTGTTCTTGTACCAACTAACATGCACAATAAAGTCCGAATCGAAGCGCGATGCTTCGAGGAAGTTAGAATGAACTTGTGCAAGGATCCTAGAGCTACAAAATGAGCGTAATGAAGATAGAAACGTAAGATATACTCAAGGCTTAACATTCTATATATCGAAGCTAAAAGACTATAAATAAAACCTTAATAATCGGTCTTCGAGAGCTTCGATTGAATCTTCATAACTTCCAAAACGTCGCAAGAGCTTCAACGAAGCTTTAGGCATGAATACGAGCTTTGGGAAGTATTGAGATGTCGCTTTGAATGTTCTCGTGAAATTGGCGACGATCTCCAATACCGCGCTCACAAATTGTTAGTTCATGGATTATTTATGTTTGCTCATCATCAAAACCAAATCCGGGGAGTCCAATATTCAACATTCTCCCCCTTTTTGGTGATGACAAACCAACATAAATAATAATCAAAAATAATGATTCAAATGTAAAATACTTACTCCCCCTGCATTGATGACACGTTAATTCCAAAATGAATATATATGAATTGCATCAAGCAGACGAGTAAGATAAATAAAGAGAATCGATTTTTGAAATATCGGATTTTGAAAATCCTTATATATATCTTAACTCCCCCTGAATCTAACATATCAAACTAGATTCTTGGAAATTGAGTTAAATTTTCATTTGCGCTATTTATTATCATTATCTATCCCCCTTTGGCATTATCCCAAAAATGGGGGGCATACAATGACAACAACTAGGAAATGGAAAATCCAACATTGGGAGTCGTAGACAATGACGATGGACCAAATTGACACCTAGGAAAAAATGTGGAAATCAAATCAAGGTGTGCCAAAATGTCCATTATCAAAAAAAATAATCAAAAATCATCAAAAATACCAAATAATTATTCATTTCTTGAATAAAGAAACATTCTCTTCAATATTCAATATTCTTGGTTAAATTTGTGCATGGAAAACAATTCTATACAATTATAGAATTTAAATCTATTTAACCAAGTTTTCATGCGTCGAGCGACGAATTCACACATCACATGCATTGAACGAATATTAAATGTGCACGACGAATTAAGACAAAGAGAACGACGATGTATATATATAAATGATAAAATCATGAGTACATCCAGCAAAAATATCGATACATCAAATGCAACATACCCATAAAAAAGAAATACATCATCATCATCATCCACATCAAAATAAATACAACATCATCATCCACATCAAAATATAACAACATCATCGACATCATCCAAAATACATCAAAATATCATAACCCTCATACTCTATCCTAACCCAAAAATACTCTCACAAAGATATATCATCCAAAGCGAAGTGGAGAGTCCTCGGAACAGCGATCACGAGGAAGTGGCTGGATCTGCAGTGTCCGTGGGTCCAGTCGACGGAGTGGACTCAGGCTCTGCAGGGAGAAGAGGCGTCTCAACAGATGGAATCGTCGGGGCAGGAGTCGAGACGTCAACGACGGGCTCGACGGCAGATGTGTCAACAGGAATATCAGTAGGCACGGCAGCAGGGTCAGCAGCAGGCTCAGAAGTCTGAAGTGCTGAAGCAGAAGTCTCTGGAGCACCGGAAGTGGTGCCATCTCCAGGAGCTGAAGTGGTAGCAGCAGCAGCAGCAGTGGCCTCATCGCCACGGGCTAAGGAAGTGACAAGCTCGTCAAGTTCCTCATCGTCCATCTCCTCGGCCTCAGAAACTGAAGGAGGAAGATCAATCCCCATCATACGAGCCATACGGCAGACTACCTCCTCAGTACGAGCCAAACATGAGTCGTGCTGACGAAGTAGGCGTACGACATCGTCTAAAGTGGCAGGAGGAGCGGGGGCTGCAGCAGCTGACGGAGTGGACTGGGAAGCAGATGCGGTAGACCTCTGCACGTGACGAAGCGCCGCTAGAGATTTCTTCACGGCCGTCGCGTTCAGAGGAGTACCCAAGGGACGCTCATCGTCAGGAGGGAGAGGGACTCGGAAATGACGAAACACGAGGGTCAACAGGCATGGATATGGAATATGCGCAGATTTTTTGGTCTTGCGTATACACTCGAAAGAGTCCATCTTATCGAGTATCACGCGAGCCCAATTAATCTCGCACCCCAAGAAAAGAGCGTAGATCAATTTCAAGAACGGTTGGGATGGAAGTGAAGATGATCCATACTTAGGGAGTAGGCAAGACTTCAAGATCAGGTTAAGGACCCACGCATTCGGCTTGAAAGATTTCGAAGGAACACCAATGAATGCGGAGGGGATAACCTGGAAGATATCTGAAAGAACTGACTGATCCAAGGAAGATATGTCATCGACGGAAATGTCCGAAGGAAGGAGACCACACGACGAACAGCCAAGAATCTCCCCCAAGATTTCTGCCGTGAGAACTATAGGAGTTCCCAAGACAGTAGTCTCAATGGAGTGACTGACATCGTACTGGCCTCGAACGCGATTGGCATAGAACAATTTCACTAGGCGAGGATACGGTTTGGGATTGGCCTTAGGATCATAGCGGACATAATCAAGGAGACCACTATAGGAGAGGAGATCGGCTAAGCCAAGGAAATCCGAAAACTGAACGTAGTGCTCCAATAACATCGGGCAGTGTTCAATACGGTTGTAGGCCGCGAGACACATAGGGTCGTCGCGACACAACGATATGTCAACACCCCCCGCTGGCATTGGGCCCTTTCCCTTTGGCTGGCGAGTCCTAGGACGAAGTGGAGGAGTGGGTTCCTTAGTGCTAGGCTCATCCTCAGGGATAAATTCAGTGTCGGAATCGGGAGGAGTAGAGGGTGAGTGGAGAATAGCCTTCTTGGATTTAGATTTGCGGGGTTTGACGGTCGCCGTCCTCTGCTTCTTCAGAGTAGGCAAAGACGGAGAAGCTTGGGTTGATTTGGCACGACGTTTAGGCTTAGGGGGATTCCTAGGGTCGGAAGGCCCTACGGTCATAGGAGAAGCCCCAGAAGAGGCGATGGGAATCCTCGTCTTTGCCATGGCACGACGAGTACAACCAAACGATGATAAGATCAAACACCAAAGCACAGACCCTAGAGTGAGAATCCGAAACACAAGCCCTAGGTTAAAACTAGAAACCCTAGGAGCTAGAACCCTAGATGAGATGTAAAACAAACCCTAGAGTAGGAATCGACCTAGGAGGAGGAGGGAGATACCTAGGAGGAGGAGGCGACGGCGGCGGACGGCGGCGATGGCCGGAGTCGACGGGAAGGTGAAGAGGCTCGGAGGGGTTTGGGGTTTTCGGGCTTGAGCTAAGAAAGAGACCGACTAAAATGATTTTTAGTCGACTGAAATGAGATTAAGTCGGTCGAGATCTGGAAAAGACACAACTGCCCTAACATACTTAGTCGGTCACAGTTCAAGCACTGACCGACTAGATTACGATCTAGTCGGTCGGTCAATGAGCTTGAACCGACTAAGTCGAAACAGAGGCAAACAGTGAATTTTAGGGCAAGATTTAGTCGGTCGCAGTATACTCACTGACCGACTAGTTTTCAATCTAGTCGGTCGGTAAGTGTACTGTGACCGACTAAAGAATGAAAATGATAAGATTAAGATTGAAGCTTGATCTAGTCGGTCTGAGTTCAATTGCTGACCGACTAGATGAGCATCTAGTCGGTTGACAAGTGAACTGAAACCGACTAGAAGAGTCCAAAAATTGATAATTGATTTCTCTTCACAAACCACTTGGATGAAACATCTTAACACTCTCATTAGTCATCTAAATTACCCCATAAAACGTCGAAATCTTAAATACGACATTGAAATACGAATTCGATCATAAATTCAAACAAATCACATAAAATTCCCAAAAATTCAATAAATCTAGCATGAACGAAATATCGCAAAATATAATAGCATGCAAGATAATTGAGTTTAAATATGAATCCTATATCTCGGATTCACCCATAATCCCCAATTCTCGACGCAACCGCACAAACGAGTCCTCCTTTAGGGGTTTCGTGAAAATATCGGCGATTTGCTTTTGGGTTTCAACGTACACTAAAATGATGTCCTTTTTAGCAACATGATCATCTAAGAAATGGTGTCGGACATCTATGTGTTTTGATCGGGAATGGTGCACCGGATTCTTTGAAAGACAGATAGCACTTTGGTTATTCACCATGATAGGGCTAGTACCACAGTGAATACCAAAATCCTTCAATGTGTGTCTCATCCAAAGAACCTGGGCACAAGCGGCACCGGCGGCAATATATTCCGCCTCGGTGGTTGAAAGTGATACGGAATTTTGCTTCTTGGAAAACCAAGAGACAAGAGAATTTCCTAGAAAATGACAAGTGCCACTAGTACTTTTCCTGTCGGATTTGCATCCCGCATAATCGGCATCACTGTATGAGACTAACTCATACGTGCTAGATTTCGGATAAAGTAATCCAAAATCTAAAGTGTAACTTAGATAACGGAAAATACGCTTTACCGCTACTAAGTGAGACTCCTTAGGTTGAGACTGATAACGAGCACATACGCATACGGCAAACATAATATCGGGCCTACTTGCGGTAAGATAAAGTAAACTACCTATCATACCTCGATATAGACGAATGTCTACATCCTTACCGCCCGTATCCTTGTCAAGATGCGTAGTCGTGCTCATTGGAGTCTTTTTCCCGGAAGCACTTTCCATTCCAAATCGCTTAAGCAACTCCACCGTATACTTCGTTTGGTGGATGAAGATTGCATCGTTCAATTGGCGAATTTGGAGACCTAAGAAATATTTGAGTTCGCCCATGTGGCTCATCTCAAATTGGTCCTTCATAACATTAGAAAACTCTTCGCAAAGAGTGAAGTTAGTAGCACCGAAAATGATATCATCAACATAAATTTGAACTAATAAAATATCATTATTCGCATGCTTAACAAAAAGTGTAGAATCGGCTTCGCCCATTTTAAAATTCAAATCCAAAAGAAAATTCTTTAGGCGATCATACCAAGCTTGAGGAGCTTGTCTCAAACCATAAAGAGCTTTCTTTAGTTTAAAAACATGATTTGGAAATTTTTCATTTATGAAGCCCGGAGGTTGAGAAACGTAAACTTCCTCAACAACATCTCCGTTTAAAAATGCACTTTTAACATCCATTTGAAATAACTTAAAATTTTTATGGCATGCATAAGACAATAAAAGTCTAATTGATTCTAATCTAGCTACCGGAGCGAAGGATTCTTCAAAATCGATACCTTTCTCTTGTCGATAGCCTTGAGCTACTAACCGAGCTTTGTTCCGGACGACGACTTGATTTTCGTCGGTTTTGTTCTTGAAGATCCACTTTGTCCCTATGACGGTGTGGTTCTTCGATGGCAAAGGAACAAGCTCCCATACCTCATTCCTCTCGAATTGAATGAGTTCCTCCTCCATGGCAAGGATCCAAGCACTATCTTCGCACACTTCAACGATATTCTTTGGCTCTATCGATGAGGCAAAAGCACAATTGGCGAAGTGGTGGACTTGAGATCTCGTCTTGACACTACCATTAATATTGCCAATAACTTGCTCATGGGGATGGTCGCGAACGGTATGAAGCCGCTTGGGAATACCTTGATCACTAGGCACATTCTCAACAACTTCATTAGTCAGGTTAGTCTCAATAGAATCAATTGAATCAATAGACTTATAATTTTCAAATGAATCACATAAAACATCCATAGAATCATTATCATTTGAAATTCTAGAAGTAGTAAAATTCTCATTAAAAGAGACATGAAGTGATTCCTCGATCGTAGAGGATCTTTTGTTGTATATCCGGTAGGCTTTGCTACGTGAGGAATACCCAACAAATATCCCCTCATCCGATCTCGGATCAAACTTGTCCAAATTATCATATGTGTTTTTAATAAAACATTTTGCGCCGAAAACACGAAAATGTTTAACTTGAGGCAATCTACCAAACAAAAATTCATAGCAAGTTTATTTGGTGCCAGGCCTCAAAAGTATTCTATTAAACACATAACAAGCGGTGTGTACCGCTTCCGCCCAAAATTGATAACCAAGTTGACTATCTTCGAGCAAAGTGCGAGCACACTCCACAAGCGTTCTATTCTTCCTCTCAACAACACCATTTTGAGGAGGTGCGCGAGGGAAAGAAAACGTGTGAGTAATTCCAAGATCATCACAAAAATTTGAGAAAGACTCATTCTCAAATTCACCCCCATGATCACTACGAATAGTGACAATGGTGGTTCCGATGAGATTTTGTACTTTCTTCACAAATATTGTGAAGTTTTCAAAAGCTTCATTTTTATTACATAAGAAAAATACCCATGTAAATCTTGAATAATCATCAACGATGACTAGTCCATATCTTGCATTTCCTAAGGAAGCAACTCTAGTTGGCCCAAATAAATCTAGATGTAATAGCTCTAGTGGCCGTTTCGTAGAAATGCTTTTCTTAGGTTTAAATGAAGATTTAGGAAGCTTGCCACGTTGACAAGAATCACAAAAACTTTTCTTTTCGAAAACGAGCTTCGGAAAACCTTTAATGGAATTTAATTTCGAAAGTTTATAAAGTGTTCCAAAGTTCACATGTCCAAAGCGTCGATGCCATAAGTGTTGTTCACTTGTGTTGGCAACGAGACATTGTTCATATGACTTAGGAAGATCCAAAATATAAATATCTTTATGGCGTGTGCCAGAAAATAATAATTTATCATTATCATTTGAAATATGACACAATCCTTTCGCAAAGCTAACTTTGTAACCTTTGTCACAAAGTTGGCTTATTGAAATAAGATTATGATTTAAACCATTAACTAGATAGACATCACTAATTAAGGGTTTAGAAGGGTTACCCACTTTACCAACACCGACGATGGTTCCGCTCTCGTTGCCTCCAAATACGACGCGATTTCCATTTGCAATGGGAACCACTCCGGAGAGCAATTGAGCGTCACCCGTCATGTGTTTTGAACACCCGCTATCGAGTATCCAATTCCCTTTGGAGCTAAATTTAAATTTGTTGCTCCTCTTCTTTTTCTTTTCCTTGAGTACCTAAAGATAGAAACTTTCATATCATGGTACCCAAGGTCATTGGGTCCTCAAAAGTTAGACCTTTGGAAGCCAAGTCCAATTGGACTTTGACTTCCCCACATAATTTCTACTATGCACAACATCCGAAAAATAAGCATTCATATATTCTTGTTTTTCATCCATGCTTGTGTCCTTTGGGCTCCAAATAGTGAAAATTTTGGGAGCCATCATCCTATTGGGTGCATGCATGCGTTGTTGGTTTCTACGTGATGCATGACGTGGATAGGCATACGGAACATGATGGAATGGTGCATGACGAGAATTATTCATACGATGAGGTGGGTGAACATATGCATGTGTGGAAACACGTGCGTGAGGGTGTCTCACATGGTATGCACGTGCCCGTGAACGTGTAGCATAGAAATCATCATATGTGTGAGATGGTGGAGTAGGACGTGTGTTCCTACGTGGCATGATATTTGTGTACATATAAGCATGCCCCTTCTTTGGAGGTCCACCCAAAGTGGGTTTCTTTCCAAAAGAGGGTGTGGACGAGGTGGAAGCACCATTGGTAGATGAACTACCAATAGAGTGTTTGCTACCACTCGTAGAGTCACCGGAAGTTGGCCTAACAAAAGTAGTGGCCGCTTTGGATGGACATCCTATCGTATATCCCACGCCAATGTGGTGATTGGCCGGAAGTAAGTCACTTAGGATTTTATCCAAATGGTCCTTACCCTTATTGAATCTATTGATTCGGCCTAATGTGTTCTCATATTTCTCTTTGAGAGAACGCATAGAAGTATCTAATGTGGATACTTGCGATGTGAGCACATAAACACGAGATTTAAGATTCTCGTTCTCAATACTCAAAGTCGAGTTTTGAGAAGTTAAATCCGCTATCCTATGTTCTTCCGGATCATCAATGCTAACATGTTCAAGTTTAGATTTGAGATTAACAATCTCATTTCTTAACTCTTCAACAACGGTGTCGTTGTTGGTGATGATAGTCTTAGGCGAGGTTTGAATGCTAGCTAGGTCATCTTTTACTTTAGTATATCTATTTACTAATTTAGTGTATTTAGACCATAAATGAGAGTTAGCATCCCTAAGATCATCCATAGTTACCTCATCGCCTTCGTCGTCGCTATCATCGGAGGAGGAAGATCCTTGATCATGCTCCTCTCTTGCCATGAAGCACATGTGCGCTTGCTCCACTTTCTCATCATCCGACTCTCCGCTTGAGGAATCCTCGGAGTCGGTGAATGTTTCTCCGACAAGTCCCTTTTTGTACCCCTTTTTGTACTTCTTTGACTTGTCGAACTTCGGCGCCTTCCACTTCTCCTTTTGCTTGTTTTGAGGACAATCCGCTTTGATGTGTCTCGGCTTATTGCATTTAATGCACAAAGGTGGAGAGGCGTTAGTAGAAGTAAACTTAGATTTTTGTTTGAAGTTACCCTTTCGGAAGAAGCGATTGAACTTCTTTGCCATGAGTGCAATGGATTCCATGTCCATTTCTTCTTCCGAGTCCTTATCATCGGTAGAGGTGGATGAAGCCGCCTTGAATGCAATCGCCTTTTTCTTAGGCGCATCTAGGTTCAAATAGGACTTCATCTTTTCTTGTAACTTCACCTTGCTATCTTTGCGTACCTCGTATGACATCAAAGTACCCATTAGTTGAACTACGGTATATTTGTTCATGTCATTACCTTCCTCGATGGCGAAGGTACGTTTTTCCCAAGAAGAGGGAAGTCCTTCAATTAGCTTTGAGCACTTCTCCTTTTGAGTGTAGGACTTGCCGAGGGCCTCTAACTCGTTTATTATGTCAACAAAACGAGCGTAATATTCTTTCATCTTCTCGCCCTGTTGCATATGAAACATTTCGTAATCTTTGTTTACGACTACGAGTTTAGAGTCTCTTACCCTACTCGTCCCTTCATGAAGAATGAGGAGGGAGTTCCAAATTTGATATGCACTCTTACATGTGCATATCTTATTGAAATCCTCGGGCTCCAATGCGCATTGCAAGGCGTTCATTGCCTTGGCATTGCTTACCTCCGCGGCGATCTCCGCGGTAGTCCATTTCTCAAAGTCTTCTTCTTTGGGTTCGATGTATTCCTTCATTGTAGTCCTCCATAAGGATGCACTCCGGAGGAAGGTTTCCATCCGGCATTTCCAATACCCATAGTTGGTACCGTTGAAGAATGGAGGCCTCGTAGAGGAATGTCCTTCCATCACCAAAGATGCTCCTTCACGATTCCTGAAGGTGTCATAGTTGGAAGGTGGAGGCACGGTCTTGTTGTCGTTGGCAGACATAGCTGAGTATCTGGCTCTGATACCAAATGTAGTGCCCTACCAGCTACTGCACAAGTACTAGAGGGGGGGGGGGGGGGTGAATAGTAATTTAAAATAATAAGGAGTATAATTCCAAATTAAATTGCAAACAACTACCAAATCAATTTGCGGAAGCTTAAATTGAATGACAACACAAAATTAACAATGCTAACAAACGATGTTAATGGGTTCGGATCCACCCAAGTCTCCCCGACTTGTTCCCGGTGATCCTACGTCCCAACCACCCGGATCCCCTCCGGATACTTGAGTTAGAAACCCTAACTCAAGATTTCCACTATGAATATCTTGTGAAAAACCTTCACAAGATCAAATCATACATGCAATAGCAAACGTGAATCCCACAACCCGGGATCACAACATTCTCTCACAACCGAGAGAATCACAAAGCAATATTAAAGAGTTTAATATGAAATAAACAATCTTACCACAAAATCCTATACCTTGAGTTTTTCTTACCCAAATGGTGAAATGGAGGATTTGAGAAAGATGAAGTCACCAAGACCTAGCACCAAGGAAATGACCAGCAATCGGTGCCTAGGAATGATTTGGAGACTTGGATCAAGCAATAGCTTGAAGAGCTCACCAAGAACAACCTTCTCTCTAGATGGATTCTAGATCTAGAAATGAGAGAGAATGGGTTTCTTGTGAGGAAGAGAGCTTTAAATTTTAGTGAGAATGGCTATCTCTATTGATCTCAATGAATCTCTAAATGGAAGCTCTAACCTAGATAGAAATGACCTAGGTTCGTATTTATAGGGTCCCATAAAAACAAGTTAGGTCATTCTCCAACGGATAGAAATCTGTGAGAATTAGTCGGTCAAAGAACAATCACTGACCGACTAGTTCATCAACTAGTCGGTCAGTCAAACAGCATGGACCGACTAAGTGAAGATCTGAGAAGAGATAGAATTTCAGACCTAGAAATCTAGTCAGTCCAAGAAGACTTTCTGACCGACTAGTTTCACAACTAGTCGGTCAGTCAGTGAACGTAGACCGACTAAGAGGCAAAATGAAATAGTCTGAACACAAGTTGACTTAGTCGGTCCAAGAACAAAAGTTGACCGACTAGATTGTCAACTAGTCGGTCACCAAACGTTCTTAGACCGACTAACGATAAACAGTAGCTTAGGAGAATTTTAGCATGAACAGTAAGTCACAACTAGTCGGTCAAAGAAGCATCACTGACCGACTAGTTCACAAACTAGTCGGTCGGTGAGTCAACGTAGACCGACTAACTGTAAACAGTAAAGTCCAAGAAATTAATGAATCAAACTAGTCGGTCCAAGAAGAGTTGCCGACCGACTAGATCACCATCTAGTCGGTCAGTACTTGTTCTTGTACCAACTAACATGCACAATAAAGTCCGAATCGAAGCGCGATGCTTCGAGGAAGTTAGAATGAACTTGTGCAAGGATCCTAGAGCTACGAAATGAGCGTAATGAAGATAGAAACGTAAGATATACTCAAGGCTTAACATTCTATATATCGAAGCTAAAAGACTATAAATAAAACCTTAATAATCGGTCTTCGAGAGCTTCGATTGAAACTTCATAACTTCCAAAACGTCGCAAGAGCTTCAACGAAGCTTTAGGCATGAATACGAGCTTTGGGAAGTGTTGAGATGTCGCTTTGAATGTTCTCGTGAAATTGGCGACGATCTCCAATACTGCGCTCACAAATTGTTAGTTCATGGATTATTTATGTTTGCTCATCATCAAAACCAAATCCGGGGAGTCCAATATTCAACATCTTCTTCTTCTTGGCTTCCTCCTTGACATGCTTTCATTGGAGTCGAAACTCATATGATGTGAGATTAGCATCCCAATCATCCAACGTCATCTTTGATAAATCATTTCCTTCCTCAATTGTTGATGCCTTTCTTTCCCATTCTAGTGTTTAATGCCCTTAAAGTAGATATACGATGTAGTGTGCGTATGAATAGTGGTTAAGTGTAGAAAGGGATGTGGTCATTTGTGATTTGCATTGGGATGGCATGAGAGGTAATTAAGTACCCAAGAGTATGGGTAATTTCATTCCCATTTCATACAAGTGGCAACCTTGTAATTATAGCACCAAGTTAAAGGGCTTTTATTAAGAGGCATAGTGTAATGGCCTCCTTGTAATTCTAGCACTAAGGTGGAGGGCAATTATGAAGAGACCTTGTGTAATGGCATCATTGTAAATACAACACAAAGTTGAATGGTATTTAATAAGGATCTTTGTGACATGGAAAACTTGTAAATAAGGTGTTGGTGCCAAAATTGACGTCAAAGTTGATTGGGCTGAAGAAGGCCCCTTTATTGGGATGGAGCCTCGCCAACTATTGAACTGGGACACGTGAACAAGCGTCTCCTGGTCCAGAGAACTAGGATTGGACTCCAAAGATGGATGTCGATCTAACTGCGCGGTATCTCCATAATCCTATATCATGAGACTATCGTTAGGGGGTCGGGGTTGGGGCCCGACCGATTCCCCTCCGACGCTCAAGTTAGTCTCCATTAGATGAAAACATATAGAGTAAGGTGATGAGGAAAAATATTAGAGAGGGAGATGAGAGTGCATAGTTTGTGTGGTACTTAGCCATAGCCTAGATTCAAATCTGGCCTCCCTTTTCCATTTGGTCCCTGAGATATTTATCTCATCCTTGCTTTGTAACTTCCCTCCACCTTAAGTGGTCAATAATTGCTCAATTAGTGGGCTTTGAATTAGTCCTCAAAGAGAGTAACCATCCCCCCCATTATTAAGCCTTTCATTGTCCCTTTTGAGGCTATTTGACGTGTGTGTGTATTTTATATATTCACGCACATCTTATTTGTGTTTATCCGTTATTTTCCGCCGTCCCGTATCCATTTTCTCGTGTTTTCTAGTTTTCTTTCACTTCTCCATGTTTTTGTGTGTTTGCAGAAGATTTCCAGCGTATGGGACATATAACGAAGATATCATGAGTCCCCGGAGCAACGGGAGGAGTCACGCGCAATCCAGAGGGTCAAACGACTAAGATTGCCATCTTTCAGCCCCCACCTGATCGGTTGGACACAGCCAACTGATCGGGTGATGCACGCGTATCCGACCCGGACGCAAGCTGAAGCGAAATGCAGCCCAACTGACCGGTTCACCAACCGGTTGAACACAGCAGAGTTCTCGGGAATTTGGAGCTGAATTCCAACCGATCGGGTGATATCTCACCCGATCGGTTCATCTGTAGCTGATTTTCCAAGCAACGACCCGGAGAGCTCAACCGACGGCTGGCTGACCGTGTGAAGTCGACAGAAGTCTCTGTTCTTTTGGGCAATAATTCCAACCGATCGGTTGACCTGATGCTGCTTCTCCTCAAACGACGACCCGCTTGCGCCAACCGGTCGGGTCAAGCGAGCGGGTGAAGTTTCTGAAGCCCGCAGTCGAAGCATCAAGCAGCTCACTCGATCGGTTGATACTTCAACCGATCGGGTGACGTCGTTTTCTATATATAGTTGCCCTAGGTTTTTAGAAAGAGAGCTGGTTATTTTTTCTGTCCTTTTCTCATTTGTGACGGTTGGAATTTTATTGTTATCTGTAAGTTCTCTGATCTTTGTCAAACTTTAATATAGTCTTAATAGCATTGCTACTACCATGTTTCAATTGCCTGATCATGATTTTTACGGTCGATTTTCATTTAGATTGCTTTTTAGCTATAATGTGTGAGTAGTTCCCAAATCTGGAATTTTGGTGGAAACCCCTTCGTGGGTTCTCCCTAATGCATCCATAGGACTAGGATTTCGATAGGGATTAGGAATTTATTGGTTACGCGTGGTGTTTCATTTTCATCGGCGGGAAAAAGACCGCCTTTGACCGTATGGCCAAGGGGGAATAAACTTGGCGGTTGACTCCCTAGCCGCAGCTCACGCCCTTAGCGTAGACATTGAATCCTAGCGTGTTGGAACAGCAGGATGAGATCTTGGGAGTTATCGTTGCGAGCTTAGTGCTCCCGGAGTTGGTCAGTGTTAATGGACATGGGAATGCCCACTGACCGAACCCGGGTAGTCTGGCGTATCATCCTGGGCACCGATCGGAATATCGGGCCCATAGGACGCTGGTATCACTCTTAGAGGCAACGTCTCACCACTAAACCCTAATTCCGATCGTACTCCTATCCGTCGGTCGTAATAGTGAGAACACATGATAGGGTGGAAACCGAAGTCCTAGGTTTCCTTTATATTGTTTATCCATCGTATCTATATTTTATGACAAACCAACGATCGATTCGGGCTAGCTCACTTGTATGGTGATCCGGTTCCTCTCTGATACAAGCACAACCATGCCTCCCTGTGTTTGACCCCCAAGCCACACTACAACACCGTGCGCTTGCGGTATAAATATTTAAATCTCGTATCCCTAATCCTATTGCACACTCGCATGCATCACAAAATGTGGGACGTCACTATTGAAGTGTTCATTTAAAGTGGTGGGAGTTTGACTTAGTTATATGGCCAATTAGTTGACAATTTGACTTTGTAATGGTATATCCTCCTCGGTGGGCCTCGTGGCTATTGGGCCATGGCGTATCACTCTTAGTGGGCCTTGCTCATCGGGTAGACTTTTATCTACCCACTTCGTGGGCCGGACCCATGATGAAGTTGGTATCAACAATAGCCCTCATCACCTGAGCTTAACCTCTAAAAAGGTTAAGGTCGGGTGATGTGATAACTATGAGGAATGAATAACTTTGGTCGAGCTGTCGGGTTGTCTCGCAAGGAAATGACCTCCCGACCTTTAGCTGGTAAGTGAGGGATGCGGTCCATTGGCTTACAATTGATATCGAGCTGTGTTAGCGAATCGGTTTGTGATGACTTTGAAGAGTAAGACACATACTCGTATAGTCGGATCTGATTGCTTATCTTGCTTGGCCTGTGAAGAATCGGTCTTCAATCAGCTAGAGGGTGGGCTTTTCGAATTACGGTCCACAGTCGTCCGGTTGCGAGGGGGCAGCCCCTTTGACTTCCGTCTGATGACGAAGGTTGTCGTTCTGTTGCGAGAGGGTGGCCCCTTTGGCTTACTGGCGAGGATGAGGATTACCGTTTGGTTGCGAGGGGGTGGTCCCTTCGGCTTACGGCCCACGATGAGGATTGACGTTCGGTTGCGAGGTGGTGGCCCCTTCAGTTTCCAGCTGATGACGAGGATTGTCGTGTCGTTTAGCGGCAATGGATTAGCCCCTTGGATTACGGTCGACGATGGATGTCATTCAGTGGTGAGGGGTTGGCCCCTCAGCTTACAGCTAACGACAAAGGTTGTTGTTCAGTTGCGAGAGGTGTGACCCCTTCAAATCACGGTCGACGCCAAGGTTGGTCATTTTGTGGCGAGGGGTTGGTCCTTCGGCTTACAGCTGACAACAAATATCATTTAGTGACGAGGGATTGTCCCCTCAGCTTATGGCTAATGATTGAGGTTGTCGTTCGGTTGCAAGAGGTGTGATCCCTTTGACTTATGGCCGTCGACAAGGTTGGTCATTCAGTGGCAATGGGTTGGTATCTCGGCTTACGGCTGATAATGAATATCGTTCAGTGGCAATGGGTTGGCCCCTTAGCTTACGGCTGACGACTGAGGTTGTCATTCGGTTGCGAGGGGTGTAACCCCTTTGACTTACGACCATCTATAAGGTTGGTCGTTCAATGGCGAGGGGTTGATCCCTCGGCTTACGGCTGACAAAGTAAGGAGTTCACGTCGTTTAGTGGCAAGTGGTCGGCCCCTCGGCTTATGGCTGATGACATAGGTTGTCGTTCGGTTGCAAGGGGTGTGACGCCTTCGACTTATGGCTGACGATAAGGTTGGCCATTCAGTTGAAGGGGTTGGTCCCTCGGCTTAAGGCTGATGACGAATATCTTTCAGTGGCGAGGCATTGGCCCCTTGGCTTATGACTAACGACTGAGGTTGGCGTTTGGTTGCGATGGGTGTGACCCCTTCGATTTATGACCATCGACAAGGTTGGTCGTTCAGTGGCGAGGGGCTGGTCCCTCGGCTTACGGCTGACGACATTAGGAGGTCGCGTCGTTTAGTGGTAAGTGGTTGGCCCCTTGGCTTACGGCTGACGACGTAGGTTTTTGTTCGGTTGCAAGGGGTGTGACCCCTTCGACTTACATCTGATGACAAGGTTGGCCATTCAGTGGTGAGGGGTTAGTCCCTCGGCTTACAGCTGACGATGAATATCGTTCAGTGGTGAGGGGTTGGTCCCTCAGCTTACGGCTAATGATGAAGGTTGGCCGTTTAGTGGCAAGGGGTTGGTCCCTCGGCTTACGGTTGATGATGAATATCATTCAGTGGCGAGGGGTTGGCCCCTCCGCTTATGGCTGTTGACGTAAGAAGGTCGCATCGTTCAGTGGCAAGAGGTTGCCCCCTCGGCTTATGGCTGACGATGTAGGTTAACCATTCAGTGGAGAAGAGTTGGTCCATCAGCTTACGACTAACGATGTAAGGTTGTCATTTGGTTGCGAGGGGTGTGACCCATTCGACTTACGATCGACGACAAGGTTGGTCGTTCAGTGGCAAGGGGTTGGTCCCTCGGCTTACGGCTGACGATGTAAGAAGGTCACGTCATTCAGTGGTAAGAGGTTGGCCCCTTGGCTTATGGCTAATAACGTAGATTGGACGTTCAGTGACAAGAGGTTGGTCCCTCAGCTTAGGGTTGATGACGTAAGAAGGTTGCATCGTTCAGTGGCAAGGGGTTGGCCCCTTGACTTAAGGCTGACGACGAATGTTGTTCTCGCCATCTCACTTGGATCGTCCTCGCCCATGATTAGTCCTCTTCACTTTGGGAGTCGCTTCCTGCTGATGGATTGATGTGTATTGTTGATGCCAAAAAAATCGAGGCGGTGCTTGCCTCGGCGAGGAGGACACAACAGTATCGATGGGAAGCTGTATTCATCGAGTCGCCTTTGACTCGTGAAGCATCCTTTATAATGACCTGTAGTGGTTCCCATCCTCTATTACTAAAGAAAACTGGCATCATGAGTTAAGCTTGTTCGGAGCTCGAAGCTTGGATAAGACTTGGACAAATTTTTGATGCACGGATGGTGGTTGGCCCCCAGAGCTTAGAGCTCTAAAAGCGGCTTGGTATAGTAAGCCTTAATGAGGAAGCCAAACTAAGCGGTGCTGTAGTTTGCCGAAGTCAGCAAGGCATCTCGACATTTCAAAAGAAAAGCATGGGGATTTTGAATCCTTAATCTAGCTTGCCATTCGAATTAATGGAAGCTCGGTTGGTTCTCCGAAATTGAACTTTGATCTTCCATCAAACTATGCTCTGTCCAAGCTTGGAAGAAGAACGGAGCTTAGCGAGGGTGGGGAGAGCACCTGATCTACATTTATTTGATCGTTGATAAAAAATTAGTAAGGATACGACCAATCATCAAACCAATGATTATTTTTAAAAAAGATAGGAACAGAGCTTCTAAAGCATAGCCAAGTTCCGAATGATTAAGCGATGAGAAATAAAGGGTGAAACTTCCCATATCCAATTTCCCCTTAAGCAATTTGGTTGATATTTCTCGGATAATATGTATAATTTGATCGATCAAATTTAGATGAGGCTTAGACGCCAACTTGGCCCCATGATGGTTGCCAACGTTCTCATAATGGTCATCAACTCGATCCTATGATGGATCAACCTCGGAGGGTCAGGCTCGGAGGTTCATAACGAAGCTTGGACATCTCTTCGCTTAATTCTGCACTCTGTAACATGAGAAGCAGATCAAAATTACCAGTGGAGCTTTGGCTTAAAATGTATAGCATGGTCAGCAGCGTCATGAGCTAACGTCGGATCCTGAAGCGGATCCAAGTTGCGAAATGCTCTGGGTGTGGCTTCGACGACAAAATAACAGATCGATCCATTTTAGTAAAAGTTAAACATTGAAGCTCTGGGGCCCACCTATGTGTTATCTTGCCATTATTGCCTTGGGCTTAGGGCCTGTTCTTTTGTAGGAAAGTATAAGTGGGAAAGTTGAGAATGTGTGGAATCTGAGGAGAGAGAAATTGGTGTGTAGTGTATTCTTTTGTTGGAAAGTGGGGTTGGATTGTGGAGTTGGAAAGTTGAGGTGGGTCCCACTTCGTGTAGTGTGTTCTTTTGGTTGAAGAAACTTGGAGTTGGAAAGTTGGATTGTGTGGTGTGGTGAACCTAGGTAAGGTTACCACCCTAAATTTTAGTCTTTAAAATAAAAATTTCTTTTAAAAATCAAATCAGAAGCATTGGAATTAATCATTCATATAAAAAATATTTAAAAATAGTTAAAATATTACACGGAGGCCTCCGTTTGCATTTGTTTGAAATAAAAAAAGCAAAACGACAAAGTACGAACAAGCATTCGAATTGTTTTCACGCGCATCAGCAAATCAAAGCAAAAAAAATCATTTGGCTTCTCTGATTGGTTAGAGGAGAGAGCGGGGCCCACCTTTGTTTGGGATTCTTGTGTAATCCGCCCAAATCGCACAGATAACAAACCAATGCTCAGATTCCCACTGTCACCCTCCACGTTGACTTTTTTTCCCCTATTCTCAAAACCTCAAAAGAACACACACCAAAAATCTCGGTTAAGGAATCTTGTGAATAGTGTATAAATAGTTTGTGATAGTAATTTTTGAGCTCTCTCTCCCCCCAACTTTTGGCCAAAAGAACAGGCCCTTAATGTATACCCTTTCCTAGTCTATCAGCTTGCGTGACAACATGAGGTTTGAAGGGGCCCACTCATGTGGGTGGATTATTCTTTCCTCATTCATATATCCCCATACTTTTGGTCGAAGCTGTTGAGGTCCAAGCTCCGGCCACCGCCATCGCCACCCCTTGGATTTGAGATCGGCACTCCAAGCCATTGACATAGCTCGAAGACGACAAATCTGCAACCAAATCAAAGGAAAAGCAAGAACAAAACTACAAAGGAAAAGGAAAAGGTAAAACTCAAGTGAGTTGGTTTCATTCAAATTCTCGATAAAATCCATCTTCTTACAACTAGCCTCTTTTATAGGCATTTCTCTAACTAACTTCTGTTAGAGTCCCTAACCCAATTCAGTTAGGCCGTTAGAAATAGCCAGCTGGTGTAACCGCCGCAGAAGGGTGTAGAAACTGTTGGAATGATGTAGAAGTTGCCGGAATCCCACGGAAGGAAATAGCTTTGTTCGCTCCCATTTACTCTCCTTTAGGATTTCAAACCCAACGGCTAGTAGTCCATTACCGCCAAGAACTACCTCAACATCAACGGTCATCAATGCATCCATCAACACAAATGGACCGATATTATTCAGTTGACAGGAACAAGTGGTCCAACTATAGATTTCCTCTCCCAACTGATGCCTGCTCATCTCAGCTAACTCCGACGCTGATTGCTCTTGGTTGATCATCTCCAGCAGTTGAGCTTGACTCCGACTACCAAGACCCCCGACATTCCCTCCTCCTGGTGCGTCGCTGATGGAAATCAAATTGGAAGTGAAGAAGTCCAGTTGGGTCTCCAACAAACCCACACTCTCAAAATCGACCTTGCCCTCAAGGTCGGAAGTGGCCAATTGGCTTCCTGTAAGCACTGCTTTATTGGTAGGAATAAGGAGGAGGATTGTCTTGTATATTACAATAGCTTCTTCAAACGAATATGCATTCTCTATAATGTTTGAGTAGGGGTGGATAATAGAATTCATGTAGAATTTGGTTGAGTAATTAAAATCATGCAGTGCATCTTGTATTTTACGGAAATTCATAACAATTGCAAATTCCCCCCTGGGTCAAAGCAAAAGTGTGCCATTGTCTTTCTGAGCAACATACACTGAATTCTTTTCTGACAGTTCATGGCCATAGCCTGTGCCGGAATTACAAGCTCTTGAGTTGGGCAATATATGATAACTCCCACTTCATTCCAGTAGCTAGAAGAGTTCGGATAAGCATCCTTATTGGCTTGTCTCAAAGCTTAACAGTGATACTCCATTCCATATAACATATTAGCAACGGTTTTATTATCAGAGATGGCTGCTTCGATGGAGTCATGGCTTGCCCTTTTAACGGAGCCACCAAATTCGTGGCCCTCCATTTCAACGGAATCACCGTCCATTTTGCTGCTACTTGATATTTGGTAGGCTCCACTTGTCAAGGCAAACAATGCCATCAACACATGAACAAATTCAACATTGGATAAAACCACATATTTGGAGCTCGTAGGTAAACCTCCATATATTAGAGGGCCCTCCGATTTGCTGCCCTCAGTAGTAGGGGCTCCCTTGTGAATGAAATCAGAGCCAAGACATGGAGAAGGATCTGTCATGTCGTCAGCTTCAGTTTTCACTTCATCCCATTGTGAACCAACTGCAGAGAAGGACTGTGAGGCTCTCTTGGCCTGAATTTTTTCATTTGCACTTTCAAGCCTGGATGAATCAATAAAGCAGTCAGCAATTGTAGCAACATGTAAATTCTTTTGAGAATTCTGTGACTCAAGGATGGCATGTTCTATCATCCGAGCCCCTTCCGGTGTAAGCCATTGGCCAAAAAAATTAGATGATGTTGTCAGCCACTCCACAAGTAAGTTGCCTCGAACCAGGAAAACACTCCAGCCTAAGCTCTTGAGAGTGTCCAGGAAAGCACATAGGTAGAATTTCGAAAGATGTTCAGGAGCAGCATAAAGACTATTGAAGTTGTACCACTCTCCATTTAAATTTTGAATGTATAACCAATGGCAATGTGAGTGACATATGAATGCATTCTTAAGCTCAGGATCATGATCTTGCCCCTCTACATTCGAGTTCACATGAATAACTTGCAGTCTCCATACCGATACGGCCCTCTTTAAGACATGGGTGTTAAAATTTCCAGTGATGGTATTGTGAGAAGCCCGAGTCAAGAAATCGCCCAACAACTTGTTGCCTTCTCGGTTCATGTTGAGAACCTCCGTCCCCTTGATTCCAAGTCCTCCCGGATCAAAACAAAAACACACACTGCATTTAAGATGATACAGTCCTCCAACTTCGACACCACCAGGGTCAAAAACAAAATATCTTTCTATGGCCAAAGCAATGAGAAATGAGGGAAAGTAGTTCATATTCATAGGCTCATCTCTTTGCACATATCTCACAACCTCCTTTGGACTAATCTTAACAAAATTCTTAACAAAATTTTGGAAGTAGAAATGGATACCTGGGTAGTGGACTAGTGACGTGATCTTAAATGACTTGAGAGAATTCCCACAAGGAATATGATCATTCCCTTTAGAATTTACAGAAGAACTTCTCTTAGTCATAAAGAGATGAAACATTCCTTGCATCTTCTTGCTTAACTTCTGACAAATCTTCAAATTTTTCAACATGGCTCCAAGAATATCACTCAGATCCTGAACTGGAGGAAGAAGTTTCTTGCACTTGAGGAGGATTTCCGCAGACTTCATATCTGCTTCTTTTTTTCTTGATCTTCACGTTCTTGGACACCCGTTTCTTCTTGTCTGCAAACTTGCTCATCTTCATCCAAAAATACCAATGGGATTTCAGCATATCAGAGTGGGCAGCTTCATGAAAACCCAAAGCTCGATGAGCTTGCTCCCTATAGTAGAAGACTACAGAACTTCTGGGGTCAAACTCCATGATTTCTGAGCCAATTGCTATACAACTTTTGTAGTACCCATTCATTAGACAACAACCCATCAAATTAGTTAGGCAATGCAAATATTGAGCATTTCCTCTAATTGTTGGGATGTCGTCGAAATGAATCTTCGCGAAAACATATTGGTCGGCTGCCTCTTGGAATCTTCCTTCTTGATATCGCTCATTCCCCTCTTGAAAATGCTTCAGAGCTTGCTGCAGCAAAATGTCGAACACCTGGCATACGTTCGCCAGAACAAAATGCTCTGAGTTACAAACTTCGATGTTCGAAGACTGAACATCGCCTGAGTATACCAAGGTTGGGGTCGCAGCAGATCCCAGAAGAATGAAATTAGATGATGTCATGCCTGGGCCAAACTTCCCATTGTTATAGCACTCAGTGCAGAAATCAAAATCTTCCAGATTCGGACAATGATAACACGTGCGTGAGAAATCCGATGTGCAAGAGTCGCAGAAGTATCGGAGACATGGAGATGCAGATTCCCCCTCCTTGATCTTCACTGTTGGAAGGATCCCTTGGCAGTTGATTCCAGTTGTTTAGCTTGGATAGAGACTGGAATTGAGCGGAGAGCAGTGCAAACTATGCCTCAAAATCGACATGATCCTTCGCCCATCGATCGTTAGCCGCAGCTAGGGATTCCATTATCGGATTGTCGCTGCCCATCGCTTCGTCGGATCGGCTCTCATCCCCATGGCTCGTAGTGAGCTCTGATACCAAATGTTGAGGTCCAAGCTCCGGCCACCGCCATCGCCACCCCTCGTAGTTGAGATCGGTGCTCCAAGCCATTGACACAGCTCGAAGACGAAAAATCTGCAACCAAATCAAAGGAAAAGCAAGAACAAAACTACAAAGGAAAAGGAAAAGGTAAAACTCAAGTGAGTTGGTTTCATTCAAATTCTCGATAAAATCCATCTTCTTGCAACTAGCCTCTTTTATAGGCATTTCTCTAACTAACTTCTGTTAGAGCCCCTAACCCAATTCAGTTAGGCCGTTAGAAATAACCAGCTGGTGTAACCGTCGCAAAAGGGTGTAGAAACTGTCAAAATGATGTAGAAGTTGTCGGAATCCCACGGAAGGAAATAGCTCTGTTCGCTCCCATTTACTTTGCTTTAGGATTTCAAACCCAACGGCTAGTAGTCCATTACCGCCAAGAACTACCTCAACATCAACGGTCATCAATGCATCCATGAACACAAATGGACCGATATTATTCAGTTTACAGGAACAAGTGGTCCAGCTACAGATTTCCTCTCCCAACTGATGCCTGCTCATCTCAGCTAACTCCGACGCCGATTTCTCTTGGTCGATCATCTCCAGCACTTGAGCTTGACTCTGACTACCAAGACCCCCGACATTCCCTCCTCCTGGTGCGTCGCTGATGGAAATCAAATCGGAAGTGAAGAAGTTCGGTTGGGTCTCCAACAGAAGCTTCGTCGAAGGGAATCTCGAAGGGGCACGTCGTTGCTGGTTTGTCAGCAAAAGCTCTGTCGAAGGGGTGCACTGGTTCGCCAGGGGAATAGGTCGAAGCTCCATCGCTGAAGGGACGATCGATTGCTTTGGAGATCCAATTAAAGGGTTGGTTGTGTGAAATACTCCGTGGCCGAGTGAAAATCTGAGGCTCCTTCGGTCTATGAGCATTGCCTGTTCCCTCCGAGGTGTGGCGAGCTTTGGTCAAGGTGCGGCAAGCCCGAACGATCCAAGTCAGGCTCGGACATGTCCTTCTTGAGGCACTATGAGCTTGCGACGTGCTCAAACGACCTAAGTCAAGCTCGGATCTGTCCTTCTCGAGGCACGGTGAGCTTGCGGCAAGCTCGAATGACCCAAATCAAGCTCGGATCTGACCTTCTCGTGCTCGGATTTGTCCTTCTCAAGATGCCTCATAGGCGTCAGATTCAAAATGGCAGATGGCGCAGCAGTTTCTTGAAGGTTGAATGAAGTTGTATACTGTTTATTGGTGTTTTCTCATCACTGAATCGTTGACCGAAGGACATAAGGTCAACATGGTCAAGGGGACACATGGGACCCTCAGGTTTCGTCAGGTGTGTGATTGCCCGACAGTGGTAGCTCGGATCCTTACGCCGGCTCTCCAAAGGGTAGCCTCGACGTGTCGAGGGTGAGCGGGCTCGTTGCTGGGAGAGCTCGGCCTCGGTCGAAATGGTGCTGAGGGGTAGCCTCGGCCTCACGGGATCTGCTTAGCCTGGACAGACGAAGAAGCTCGTGGGGGGGGGGAACCTTGGTTCCAGCCAAGTCCCGTCCGATGCCTAAGTCAGAACGGATCTGGAAGGTGAAGGCGGGGCTAGTATGGCTCACAGGGTAGCAGATACGCGTGTCCTCGGACCGAGTTATGTGAGGAAATGTAAATTTGAAAAAAGGTCTTTGAGTAGAATACCTCTGCCTCTTGGTATGCTGGGAGAGCCCCTTTTCTCGGTTGCCTCTCGAGTCCCTTTATAGGGATCATCCCATGATCGCTCCCCCTCCACGTCCCCCCTTTCCGCCCCGTGATCCGCCTCCTTGAAGGTGCCTTCATGCACCATGAAGGTGGGTTAATGGCGTCCCTTAATGGTCATTAATGGGGAGTGTTTTGGGGAGCGGTTAGCTCCCGCTGATGTGGGCTGACAGGGCGCATGTCCCGATCGTGGCTGACCCGATTCCGAGTCCTTGTGAGGGCCTCGATGATCGGCCCAAACTCCTTTTGGGGGCCTCCAGCTTCAAATGTGGGCTTGGGCCGCTCGTTCTCGGTCCGTCTCAAAATGGTCGTATCAATTGCCCACATCGCTCGTGCCGTTCAGATTCTACTGGTTCGGTTCGGGCGATGTGACTTGTGTGGATCTTGACAGGCGCGTCAGTCGAGACAATGCCATTAAATGGAAGGCATCATGATGCTGCCCGGTTGAACTTCTCCCGTCCCTGGGTACGGAATTCGAAGCGTCATGCCTCACGGGTTGTCGACGCGTGTGCACAGGTGGTCGACTCGCGATGGGGTGAGAGAATTCGAGGGGGCGGTATAAAGGGAGGCCACTGTCCGACGGACAAGGATTTCGCTTTAACACTCGTCATCCTCTTCTCCCCATCCCTCACAGCTGTCCTGGATCTTCCCCAGGTGCTGCCTCATGTCGTCCTCCTCTTTAGTCGCTGGTTCAGGGTGCCCGTTAGCCGCTACCAATCCAGGATATGCTCATGGGTCCATCACGGCGGTGCGCTGCCATGGGGGTGAGCTCTCCGGGGTGCCTACCGAGGTAATGGGGTGGCAGTTGTTTGTTTGCGCCACTTCGATTGGAGCATTGCGCTCCAACTATCTTCTCCCCCCATGTTCCGCCCGGGCCCCTGAGAAGGACGAGTGGATCTTCTTCTCCAGCCCTCGTGAAGTCGGGGTGTACGAACAGAGCTTCTGGTTAGGGCTCCGATTCCCTCTCCACCCTTTGTCATCGTGTTTCTGTGAGCTTATGGGCTTACCATATATCAACTCTACCCCAATGCCGTCGGGTCTCTAGTGGGGTTTGTCGTTCTCTGTGTGTTGAAGGGTATAGATCCGTCCCTCTGACTCTTTGCCCAATTCTTACGCCTAAGCCACCATCAGTTGAGAGACTGTCTTTACATCAGTGCCCGACCGAAGAAGAGCTTGGTGCTGGGGCTGCCGAGTTCCTTAAAGCACTGGAAAGGAGAGTACATATTCGTTGGTTTCCCATCGGAGGTGAATTTCCCGGCCCGATAGGGGGCGACGAGCACACTGGCCCTCGAGCTAGGGAGCCCTACCAACGCCGAGCTCAAGGCAGTCGACACTTTTTTGGCATTCCCCACCTCGGACCAAAAGATCGACGTCCTCTTTTCCGACCTAAACCTGCGGAAGACCGTGTGGCCCATCAGTGAGTCTTTGTTGAAGTCCTAAATTTGGGGGAGCTGATGTCTGAAACCCATCCAAGTGAGACAGTTTCCTTATCTTGTCCTTTTGTGCAGGTGGGTTCGGCCAAGGCTCTTCTCAGCACCCTATTCCAGTCACCGTCCCGGATCCCAACCCACGGTGGCGGGACCATGTGTTGGATGTCCGGAAGAAACCGCAGGTTGGGTTCTCTGGAGTGGTTTCTAAGAGGGCGAGGGGGCAAGCTCCGCCAGCTCTGGGGGAGGAAGCGCGGAAGAAGGCCCGGGTCCCTGCTACTGTCGAGGGCGTCCCTCCCCCTGAGGGTCTCGCCCGGCCTCCCCAGACGAAGGACTCGTGGCCCTGGTTCGGCCCTCGCCTCCCCTGTCGGGACCGCTCCCAAACGTTTACGAGCGGTCTTTGGGTGTGTTTCGGCCAGCCGAGGCCGAACTGCTGCGGTATGGAGAAGGTTTACTCAACCCCCGCTTTCCAGTGGGGGTGAAGGAGTCTGTCTTCTTCGATTGCAGGGTGGCGGGTCGGCTGGCTGAAAACTACTACCTTCCTTTGGACCAATCCGTGCTGGACGGGGTGAAAGGTGACCAGCTTGCAGCTTTCGTGATATAGGTTGGTCAATAGGTGAGGTCTTTTGTATGTTCCGTCTCTTGCAAGGGCCTTCAGCTCATCTCCTCCTTCTGATGCAGTTGTCCTCGGTCGGCCTTTCAATGAGACTCCAATTTGTGGCGCTCCCAAAGGCCAGGGTAGGTCAGGCCCAGAAGCCTGAAGCCGAGGAGGGAGAAAGTGGGTCGACCCAGATAGCTGAGGCGTGCACCAAGTCACTGGAGACTCGGATGGCCGAGCTCTCAGCCGACCTGGAGAAGTCAGATCTGGAGAGAGCTTTAGCACTGGACAAGAAGGCGAAGGCCGAGGATCAGATAGCCGAGTTGATGAAGGCCACCGAGGCAAGAGGGGATGGTGGCCCAGCAGTGGAAGCTGATGCCATGGAGCTCGCAAGCCTCTGGGAGGCGATGGAGGAGAGAGAGCGGGTTCTCCTGGTTAAACTTAATACGAGTTCTCGGGAGACCGAAAAAGAGCGCGCGGAGCACCGGCACCAACTTGCCGTCCTCGAGGGGTGGATCCAGGAGCTGGTAAAGGTGGATCCTGAGCGGATTACCAGGGAGGCTATGGAAGAGTATGCCACATCTTTTATCGCCGGGGCGATGTATGTGGCGTTTGAGAGGGGATTCACCCGGTGCCGGTCTGAGATCTAACGAAGGTTCACGCTTTCCAGGATTCGATTCAAGGAGCTCTGACTGGACTCTGAGGGTGAGGAGGAGGCAAAGGATGTACACCTCGAAGGTGTCGAGCAGCCAGTCGGTGCTCCCAAAGATGTTCCGGATGCTCATTCGGGAGGTGGGGTTTAGCCCGTTAGCCTCACCGTTCTTTCGTAGTTCCGCACATGGCTTTTGTGTAATACACTCTTCTCATTTGTAATGAGATTCCCTTTTTGTTTGTGGTTGTATGCCCCTTTTCTAATCCTGGATGGGACACTTGAGCTGATCGGGTTGGTGGAGTCTCCGCGACTTGCTCGGAGATCTGGCCGCCGGGTTGGATCCCCAGGATGCTCAGCTGATTGGGTCGTTGGAGCACCGCCCTCGGTCTTAGGGGCCGATCGCCCTATGGGGGGACTTGCCCCCGGTCCTACAGGCGATCGGGTGATCGGCCTGCTGGGGGAGTTGCCCCCCAGCCTTACGGCAGATCAGGTCGGTCGGCCCGCTGGGGGGCTACCCCTCAGGCTTACAGTCGACCGATACTCTGACCAGCTGGGGGAGTTGCCTCCAGCCATACAGTCGGTCGGGTCGGTCAGTTTGCTGGGGAGCTACCCCGGGTCTTACAACTGATCGTTGGGACAGTCTGCTGGGGGAGTTGTCCCCAGCCTCACGGTCGGTCCAGTGATCGGCCAGCTGGGGGTGTTGCCCCCAGCCTTATGGTCGGTCGGTTTGATCGGCCCACTGGGGGAGCTGCCCCAAGCCTTATGGTCGGTTTAAGCCGATCGGCCTGCTGGGGAGCTACCCCCAATCTCACGATTGAATGACCAGATTGACCTGCTGGGGAGCTGCCCCTAGCCTCATGGTCGATCCGATGACTGACTAGTTGGGGGAGTTGCCCCTAACCTCCCAGTCGGTCGCGTGGCCGGCCCACTAGGGGGGTTGTCCCCCAGCCTTGTGGTCGGTCACCGAGATGCTCAGTTAGTAGGGTTTGCCCCACCTTGGTTGGGTCCGTGAAGCGAATTGAGGTAGAAAGAGTTCTTCATTCGTGGATTCTTTCTCTTTTCAATACATTCGCTCAGATAAGGGGATGGGAAGATACATTTGTTGTTGACCTCACTGATAGTACTTGTGCAGGTGCTCGGCGTTCCAAGTGTAAGTCAGGACCTTCCCTCCCAGATTGGAGAGCCGTTAGGTCACAGGTCCAAGGACCTCGGTGATCTTGTAGGGCCCTTCCCATTTAGCAGCGAGCTTCCCTTTGCGGGTGACCTCTGGGCTGAAGATCGCCTTTCTGAGGACCAGATCCCCATGGTGGAAGCTTCTTCCCTAGCCCAGAAGTTGTAGTAACAGGCCACCTTTTGTTTTTGCTAGACGATAGTGGCCAAGGCCCTTTCACATCGCTCGTCCACAAGCTCCAGACAGAGTTCCAGGCCCTCTGAGTTTTTCTCTTTGTCGAAGTGCTTGAGGCAAAGAGACTCCTCACCTACTTCAATGGGCACCACCGCTTCGGCGCCGTAAGTAAGCATGAAGGGGGTTTCTCCTGTGGCCTGCTTATGGGTCGTCTGGTATGACCAGAGTATCCTGAGGAGTTCTTCCGTCCATCTCCCTTTAGCTTCTGTTACTTTCTTGCGAAGCGGCTCGATGATACATTTGTTGGCGGCTTCGGCCATCCCATTGGTCTGAGGATGTGCCACAGAGGCGAACAAGAGTTTGATCTTCCAATCCATGCAGAAGTCCTTTAACCCAGCGGAATCAAACTGCTTACCGTTGTCCATGACGATGGACCGGGGATTCCAAATCTGGAGATGACGAAGTTCCACACGAAGCTTTTTGCCTTCTTCCAGGTTATGGAAGCCAGTGGTTCAGCCTTAATCCACTTGCTGAAGTAATCCACCGTGACAATCAGGTACTTCCTCTGCCCCTCCTGGAAGTGAAGGGTCCGAGGATGTCCAGGCCCCACTTAGCGAAGGGGACGAGGCTGATTATTGGAGCGAGCTCCGACGGGGGAGATGAGCCGAGCTTGGAGAACTTCTGGCATTCCTGACACCTTTGGACATACTCAGTGGCATCGTTGGCTAAGGTTGGACAGTAGTACCCTTGTCTCAAGATTTTCTGGGCGACCGTCTTGCCTCCATGGTGATTTCCGCAGATCCCCTCGTGCACCTCCCAGACGATGTAGTCAGCCTCCTGCGGCCCGAGGTACTTGAGGTAGGGAATGATGTCCATTTTCGTCCAGCGCCTTCTGTACAACACTCCCTCATGGAGTACGTACCGGAGTGCCTTTCACTCCAGAGATCGACGCTCGTCCAAGTCCATTGGAACTTCTCTACTGGAGAGATATCGAACGATCGGATCCATCCAAGTCGGCTCCACGTCAATGACCATAACTTCCTTTACCTTCGTACTGGGGGACCGAAGGTTCTCTATGTAGATGGCGTGACCCAACTCCGTGGGGGGAGGCCAACTTTGACAGGGCTTCTACGCGGGCATTCTCCGATCGCGTTAAGTGGAAGGTCTCGGTGTGTCTGAACTTGGACAACTCGGTTCTGGCCGAGGCTAGGTAATGTTGCATTGCCTCTTCGCGAGCCTCGTAGTCTCCCTGTAGCTGGTGGATGATGAGCTTGGAATCACTGAGGAGGCATACAGATTGTGCTTCGAGCACTCGGGCTAGCCTCAGACCATTTATGGCGACCTCGTACTCGGCCACGTTGTTGGTGGCCAGAAACCCGAATCGGAGTACGTACTCGACGATGTTTCCGTTGGGTGATCGGGTAACGATGCCGGCCCCGTTCCCTGACCGGGTGGCTGATCCGTCTACATGGACTACCCATGTGTCCTGGTCCCCTGGACGATCAGTAAGAGCGATGTCAGTCGAAAGGAAAGATACAGGCTGAGGAGTTACCACACCCGGGGACGTTTCATCAGGAGGGTTTCCTCCATTCACAGTGCATTCGACGATGAATTCCGCCAGGGCTTGTCCCTTAATGGCTGTCTGCAGCTTAAATTGGAGGTCAAACTTGCTCAGCTCTGCCCCCCAATTCAGCATCCTCCCCATCTGGTCGAACCTCTTAAGATTCTGTTCGAGTTAGAAATCGGTTAAGACCAGGATCGTGTGGGCTTGGACGTAGGGTCGGAGTCTCCGTGCCGAGAGCATGAGGGCATAAACGAGCTTCTCCATGGGGCTGTACCGTCCCTCCGCATCCCTCAAGACTCGGCTGGTGTACTACACTGGCCTCTGTACCTCGTCGTCTTATTTGATCAGCACCAAGCTCACCGCCTCCCCTGTGCATGCCAAGTAGAGGCTCAGTGGTTCCCCTTCCCTGAGTTTGGAGAGGAGTGGGGGGCTGCGGGTACTCCTTCAGATCAGCGAATGCTTGGGCGTAGCTCTCGTCCCATTGCACGGCCTTCCTCTTATCGGCGGGCTCGGCGAGGGCTCTCCTCAGGGTCCTGAAGAAAGGAAGGGAACTTTCCGCTGACTTGGACAGGAAACGCCCCAGGGCGGCGATTCGTCCATTTAGCCACTACAGCTCCTTGATCGTTGTTGGCTCCCGCATGTTAACCAAATCCTCGATCTTGTCGGGGTTCGCCTTGATGCCGCGATTAGTGATCATGAAGCCCAAAAATTTACCGGATCTCATCCCAAACGTGCACTTCGTGGGATTAAGTCTGATGTTGTGTCTCCGCAGCCGCTCGAAAGTCTCCCAGAGGTCCGTGATGTGGTCGGCTAGGTCTCTGGACTTGACTAACATATCGTCCATGTAGAATTCAAGGTTCCTTCCTATCTGGTGACCATTCTTTGGTAGGTTGCCCCCGCGTTCTTTACGTCGAAGGGCATCTTCTTGTAGCAGAAGGTCCCTCGGTCGGTGGTAAAGGATGTCTTCTCTTCATCCTGAGGGTCCATTTGGAACTGGTTGTATTTGGAGTAGGCGTCCATGAAGATGAGCATCTCGTAGCCGGATGTGTTGTCCACGAGATGGTCAATGCAGGGTAGTGGGTAGCTATCTTTGGGACAGGCCTTCTTGAGATCGCTAAAGTCCATGCACATCCGCCATTTGCCACTGGACTTTTTCACCATCACGATGTTAGATAGCCATTCCGGGTACCAGACCTCTCGGATGAATTCGACGTCAAGCAGGCGCCCCACTTCCTCAGACGCAGCCCTCCTTTTCACTACCTAGGTTTCTCTTCTTCTGCCTGACTGGTTTGAAATTGGGGTCGGCGTTGAGTTGGTGGGTGATCACTCGGGGGTCCACGCCTGGCATATCGTTGGGCGACCAGGTGAAGACATCCAGGTTGGCCTCCAAGCACCCGATTAATTCACCTCTCAGGATCTGGTCTAGCCCGGACCCGATGGAGACGAATCTTGAGTCAACGTCCGTGATAGGAATTAGTTCCGGTTCTTCCCCAGGAGTGGGCCTCGGGCCATATCTCTGGTCGAGTAGGTCCATCAGGTTACTGTGCTCCTCGGTACGTTCCACGCCGACCAGCTGGTAGCAGATCTTCGGTTTCGTCGGGTCGCCTCTGACCTGCCCGATTCCTCCCGGGGTCTGGAATCTGACCACCCGATGGAGGGTCGAGACCACAGCTCCAGCCGCGTTGAGGAACAGGTGACCGATGATCCCATTATAACCGACCCAATCCTCAGCACCACAAACTCTATCGTCAAAGTAATCGAGTTGGGTGGCTCTCCGAGCGTAACAGGGAGGCGGATTACCCCCACGATGGACGTGGAGTGACATGTGAATCCTGTTATGGGCCCAGAACATGGCTCAAGGTCTTCGATCCTCAGCCCCATCCTTTCAAGATTTGACATGAAGAGGATGGTGTACGAGCTGCCGATATCGACGAGTAACCGTCTGATAATGGCGGTATCGATAACGACAGAGACAACTAGTGCTTCTTCGTGCGGCGGCTTCACCTTCTCTGCGTCCTCCCCGAAGAAATAATGGGGCGGGGAAGAGTTTCCGGAGTCCCCGTCACTTGCTCCCGCGGGTCCAGACCGGGGCTCGCTCGGCCCCCCGGCACGGGGGTGTGTCGAGTAGTTAAGGTTTTTCCCAGAAGATCGCGAAACGGACCCGGTACTGATGTCGACACCACGGTTCTTCTGCGCCGAGGGGGGCGTGGCCGTGACATCGCTGGTGTGGTTGCTTAATTTGGGTGTTTGCTCGTTCCCACAAACGACGCTAGATGTTTGCTGGTGTTTTCTCATCGCTGAATCGTTGACTGAAGGACAGAATGTCAACATGGTCAAGGGGACACATGAGACCCCCAGGTTCTGTCAGGTGTGTGATTGCCTGACAGGAGTAGCTCAAATCTTTACGCCGGCTCTCCAAAGGGTAGCCTCGGCGTGTCGATGGCGAGCGGGCTCGTTGCTAGGAGCGCTCGGCCTCGGTCGGGATGTCGCTGATGGGTAGCCTCGGTGCCATGGGATCTTCTTAGACTGAATAGATGAAGAAGCTCCTCAGGGGGGCTGGACCTTGGTTCTCGCCAAGTCCCCTCTGATGCCTAATTTAGAACAGATCTGGAAGGTGCACGCGGGACCGGTATGGCTCACAGGGTGGCCGATACGCATGTCCTCGGACCAAGTTATAGGAGGGAATGTAATGTGGAAAACAAGGTCTTTGAGTAGAATACCTCTACCTCTTGGTATCCAGGGAGAGCCCCTTTTCTCGGTTACCTCTCGAGTCCCTTTATAGGGATCATCCCACGATCGCTCCCCCTCAACGTCTCCCCTTTCCGCCACCATGATCCGCCTCCTTGAAGGCACCTTCATGTGCCATGAACGTGGGTTAATGGGGTCCCTTAATGGTTATTAAAGGGGAGTGTTTTAGGGAGCGGTTAGCTCCCGCTGACGTGGGCTGACAAGGCGCACGTCCCGATCGTGGCCGACTCGATTCCGAGTCCTTGTGAGGGCCTCGACGGTCGGTCCAAACTCCTTTTGGGGGCCTCCAGCTTCAAATGTGGGCTTGGGACGCTCGTTCTCGGGCCGTCTCAAAATGGTCATATCATATCCATTTTGGAAACAACTCGGAAGAGTCCACCTTAAGCCCCAGTTAATTCACAGAATCGGTCATTCGAGCTTAGAGGCAGTTGAAGCTTGGATGGTCTGGTCGAATGGTTTGATCGAGACCATGTGTAGCTCGTCGAAGTTAGTTCGACGAAGCTCGAATTCAAGGCCCAGAGTGGTCGTAGGAGCTTGTTCGACGAGTCCCGGAAGCTTGAACTGAGCTCGGGATAGAATCAAGCGACGTACGGAAGCTCTGCCCAATGGACATCGATCAAATGCTTGGGCTCGGCCCCGGAAGATCAGCTTGCTCGACCTGGGAAGAGCAGGCTCGAACCGCCACTGCTTGCCCCAATTCTTCTGATATCCCGAGGAAGCATGCGACAGAATCAAGCGCAAGCTTATTATCTGATCCGTCCTGCTACTACAGCGTCAAAAATCAAGTGAGAAATCAAAAAAGAGAAGCTCTTTATACGTCAAAAGCCTTGTATTTGTTTCCTGTAGGGAGGTAACAAAAAGAGAGGGTTGCACCTTTGCTAAGCAGAGATGGGAAGAAATTAATTCTCTTTTTGCAAGGGTTTTAAAAAAATCTTAACAAGAACACAAGCACACTAATGAGATCGATTTTTTCGTTGCTAATTTCGGTTATAATCAGTCATTTTTTGATCACTTCAAAAGATATCAAGAAAGCTGAATAGCTACAGAGGAACGAAAGAAGAGAGTTTCCAAAATAGAAGAAACTCGGATCGATTAGGAGTAGAGTAGCATTTACCATCCCTTCAAGAATTGGCCTTTCAAGACGATGGGGTGAGTCGACATTTGTAAGCACTAGGTGGTGATAGGGCTGTCGGCTCTTTGTTCTCACAGACGGCGTCAAACTGTTGATGCCAAAATTGACGTCAACGGTTGATTGGGCTGAAGAAGGTCCCATTGTCGGGATGGAGCCTCGTCAGCTATTGAACTGGGACACATGAATGAGTGTCTCTGGGTGCAGAGAACTAGGATAAGACTCCAAGGATGGATGTCGATCTAACTTCGCGGTATCTCCGTAATCCTGCATCATGAGAGGATCGTTAGGGGGTCGGGGTTATGACCCGATCGATTCCCCTCCGATGCTCAAGGTAGTCTCCATTAGATGAAAACGTATAGAGCAAGGTGAACATGAAAAATATTAGAGAGGGAGATGAGAGTACATTGTTTATGTGGTATTTAGCCATAGCCTAGATTCAGATCTGGCCTTCCTTTTCCCTTTGGTCCCTGAGATATTTATCTCCTCCTTGCTTTGTAACTTCCCTCCACCTTAAGTGGTCACTAATTGCTCAATTAGTGGGCTTTGAATTAGTCCTCAAGGAGAGTAACCATCCCCCCATTATTCAGCCCTTCATTGCCTCTTTTAAGGCTCTTGAAGTAGTCATTTAAAGTGGTGGGAGTTTGACTTAGTTATATGGCCAATTAGTTGACAATTTGACTTGGTAATGGTCTATCCTCCTCGGTGGGTCTCGGGGCTATTGGGCCATGGCGTATCACTCTCAGTGGGCCTTGCTCATCTGGTAGACTTTTATCTACCCACTTCGTGGGCCGGACCCATGACGAAGTTGGTGTTAACACAAGGGGAGTTTTTAGAAGATATATTTTATTTAATTATTTCTTTAATTCTTCTACTTTCTTCTTCTTCCTTCTTTTTTTTCTTTTCATTTTTCATTTTCTCCTTTTTCCTCTTCCATTAGGGCCGAATTACACATGAAAAAACAAAACAAACAAAAAGAAGAGAAAAGAATGAAAATCAAAGGAAAAGAGGAAGAGGAAAAGAAAGGAGAATAAGAGAAAGAGGAAGGAGAATGAGGAGAACACTTCATCCCACTTGGATCAAGGTAGGATCCCCCTACTTTGTGCAATAAATATTGATTTAGGGTTGTTGTTGTTGTGGTAGCTCCATTTAGTAGGAAAGATGTAATTTTTAAAAGATGTAATTTTTAGTTAAGTTACAAATTAAAGTTAGCACCTTTCTTAAGCAGTGTGTTGTATTTGTGCCAAAAATGGAATCTTTTAGGGTTCTCCTAACTAAAGTTGGCAAATTTAAGTTATTTCCATAATTAGTTTTATAAGGATTAAATCTTTTATTAAGAATCAAGCTAAAGCTAGTACCTTTCCTCAACAACATGGCATATTTGAGCCAAAGGTGGAATCTTTGTTAGATAACAAGCTATATTTATGCCAAAGCTAGCAATCCCTTTATTAAAATATGTTTATGGCAATGAGTTTCTCACTAGCAAAGGTTTTATTAACGCTAGTGCCCTTGATTGAATTTGTTTATAAATTAGAATGGTATTAACTTCATGCAATTTCCATTAGCCTTCAGAAAGATTACTTGTTGTGTAAGAAAGCTTTCATATTTGTGTAGAATTAACTTTCATGCAATTCACATTAGTATATAAATTTTACATTTTTAACGTAGAATTGCTTAATCTTGCAACTAAATGTGGGTATTGCTAAGTAGTTTACTAAATGGGTATTACTTAAGCTTGCATTCTATTGGTTGCATTTGCAAGATTGCATTTTAATGGTGTTGAATCATTGGGCCGACACCCGAGATGACTCGACCGATGGATGACTTAGGCCGACAAAGCCCATAAGAGAAACCCGATATTGACTCGGTCAAAGCCCACCAGCCAGTCGACCATTGCACTCTCATTACTCAAACGTGGGTTTGAAGGCGGCCTCATAAATAGTAGGAACATGTGCAATGCTTACTCCTATTAAAGGAGGGAGATCATGGCACCATAATCGATGACAGTTATTCTCCAACGTCACTGACGGGATCCAGGAGGCCTATAAATACCAAAAGGATTCCAATTCCTAAGGTACGAGATCTAATACACAGACTCTACTCTTTCAGCATATATTTCTTCCACTAAAGAGCTTGTAACGTCAGATCTGAGACGAACCTCTGTGGGTCGATCTCTGCTACTCCAAGCTCCCTCTCTTCCTTAAGTTCCCAATCTAACTTAAGCATCGGAGGGGATTTGGGTCGGAACCCAGATCCGACCCCCTGACACTTCCTTGTGGTGCAGATCGCCGAGTCTCGATCTTCTGTAAGGGTCGTTCCAGAGCGTCCCAGCCTCAATCCATCGGCATACAGGCTGCTCGAAGGTCGATCAAGCATCGCAAGCCATCCATCATCTATCAACCAACCCTTGTTCTTCCAACCTAGGGTCCCACTCAACTCGCTGACGAGGGCTCCAACTCAGGACAAAGGGTCCACGTCACCAAGACAATTGTTTTGGTCATTTTTGGCCTTAACGGTTTAGCACCATCTATGCAAAAATTTAACCACAAAAATTTAACCAGCACGACATGTCAAAGCAATAAAAAATCTATGTCGGTTGGACCTAGCAATATCGGACCGATCCAAGGTCCGAGGAGAAACAAAAAGCGAACAGTGTCCTGTTGGAGGATGCCTCGAACTCTACGTCCCCATCTAAATGACCTGCAAAGGCCACCAAAGAACCTAAGGTGACCCAGAAGCAATTCGACCAATTCGTAGAGCGAGTCGACAAAAGTGTCGGCGTTTTGGCGACCCTGATACACCAAAGCATAGGAGATCCCGCGCTCACAAATGAGTAACTACCACCTCTAAACCTGACCCTAAAACCAACGAGAGGCACGGTCGTGCTAGGGGATTCGAGAGATCCAAGGATGGATCGACAAGAGAACACCGCACACGGTACAACCCCCATATCTCACCAATACAACGAAGGGGAGAATGAGCATTGTTCTTTTGGCTTCCTGGGAGGACCCACCCCCTCCAACTACAAGGAGACGACCCGCAACATCCTGGATCAGGTAATATACGGGGTCCCCCAGGTTACAACTCTCACAATCTTGCAGGTGGATACGAGAGGAGAGAGGAAAACCCAAACCGGTCCTCAAGAGCTGTGTACATGCAAGCTGGGAAAGGGCAATCTCTACTCATCCAGTCTGCACTTCGGTAAACTCCACTGAAGGAGAATAAGAACTCATCTCCTTCCCTTCCGAAGTTCAAACTCCCCGCACTAACAACTTATTATGTCAGAGGCGAACCATGGTCGCACATCTGCAAATATCTAAATGTGATGCTTCTTCATGGGGCCGATGAGCCATACCTCTACCGAGCATTTCACGATACCCTTATCAAGAGGGTGGAATGCTAGTACGATGGGTTACTCGACGGCTGTATCGGGTCGTTCTACGAATTGGACGACCTGTTCTACATACAATTCGTCGTCGGTCGATGCCCCAAGAGGAAGTCCTCTCACCCCTTTATGCTCAAACAGAAAGATAAGGAGTCAATCCGAGCCATTGTCCAGCGATTCAACGACGAAAGGCTCGAAGTAGATGAGAGGCCAGATGTAACCGTCATCACGGCTTTCACTCAAGCGGTGCTGAACAAACACTTACAAAGGGCGCTCCACCAATTCCCGCCTAACAGCCTCGTGGAGATGTTCAATATATCAGATCAGTTCATCTTCTCCAAGGAAGCAGAGGAACTGACTGAGGGGACTGGAAAAGGCACCCCTGCCACCGTGGAGTCACCAAGCAGGATAGACCAACTGAAATGACCCCTCGCCAGGAATCTCGGGATAAGAGGCCGAGAGAGAAGCCCTCGAAGCAAAGAGCTCCCAACTTATGCGAGTGCAAGTGTGCCCAAAACGGAGGCCTCGCTTATGCCCAACAGGAAGAACTGGCCCAAGAATCTGCCAAGAAAGGTAAGTATGAGAAGAGAGACGACATCAAGTTTTGCAAGTACCACAATGACTAAGGGAATGATACCAACGAATGGTGGACACTCAAAAAGAAGATCGATGCACTGGTAAAGCATGTGCATCCCAAAAAACTAATCAACGATCAACCCAGTAAGGAGGGACCCTCAAAGCAAAATGGCAAGATGATGGGGTCGCCCATCACTAAGGTGGTCAACTAATAAAGCTTCTAAGCTCATGGTCGAATGAAAAGCGTGGAACAAAATCAACTCCTGACGAAACTCGGAAATTCCTGTATGCTTTTTACTTTTTTCAATAAAGCATGTTCTTCATCAAATAAATTCTACTTCTTTTTAAATACAACTTTTTTCGATATAGCATTTAAGAATTTTATGAAGAGAGTCCCATCAGATTCCCCTCAAAAAGGATCCTATCCTTGGGGAAATCTAGATGAACCGAACTCACGTTGACGAAACCCATGTAGACCCTTTTGTGTCGTCAGCCGTAAGTCGAAGGGCCATCCCTTCGCTACTGAATGACCCTAACATGTCGTCAGCCGTAAGTTAAAGGGGCCACCCCTTCACCACTGAACGACCCTCTCGTGTCTTCATCCGTAAGTCGAAGGGACACCCCTTCGTCATAGAACGACCCTAACATGTCGTCAGTCGTAAGTCAAAGGGGCATCTCTTTTCCACGGAACGACCCTCTCGTGTCATCAGTCATAAGTCGAAGGGCCACCCATTTGCCACTAAACAACCTTAACATGGCATCAGCTGTAATTCGAAGGGGCCACCCCTTCTCCACTGAACGACCCTCTCGTGTCGTCAGCCGTAAGCAGAAGGGGCCACTCCTTCGCTACTAAACGACCCTCTCGTATCGTCAGCCATAAGCAGAAGGGTCCACCTCTTTGCCACTGAACAACCCTCTTGCGTCGTCATCCGTAAGTCGAAGAGGCCACCCCTTCGCCACTAAACAACCCTCTTGTGTCGTCAACCATAAGTCAAAGTGCCACCCCTTTGACACTGAAGACCCTAACATGTCGTCAGTCGATAAGTCGAAAGGGGTCACCCCTTCGCCACTGAACGACCCTCTCGTGTCATCAGCCGTAAGTCGAAGGGACACCCCTTTGCCACTGAACGACCCTAACATGTTGTCACCCGTAAGTCAAAGGGGCCACCACTTCGCCACTGAAAGACCCTCTTAAGTCGTCAGTCATAAGCCAAAGGGGCCACCCCTTCGCCACTGAATGACCCTCTCGTGTCGTCAGCCGTAAGCCGAAGGGGCCACCCCTTCGTCGATAAACGACCCTCTTGTGTCTTCAGCCGTAAGCCAAAGGGACCACCCCTTCGCTACTGAACGACCCTTTTGTGACGTAAGCCTAAGTCAAAGGGGCCACTCTTTCGCCACTGAATGATCCTCTCGTGTCGTCAACCGTAAGTCAAAGGGCCACCCCTTCGCCACTGAACGACCCTAACATGTCGTTAGATGTAAGTCGAAGGGGCCACCCCTTTGCCACTGAACGGCCCTCTTGTGTCGTCAGCCGTAAGTCGAAGGGCCACCCCTTCGCCACTACACAACCCTAACATGTCGTCAATCGTAAGTCGAAGGGGCCACTCCTTTGCCACTGAATGACACCCTAGTGTTGTAAGCCACAAGTCTAAGGGCCACCCCTTTGTTACTGAACGACCCTATCATGTCGTCAGTCGTAATTCAAAGGGGCCATCCCTTCGATGCTAAACAACCCTCTCGTGTCATTAGGCGTAAGTCGAAGGGCCACCCCTTTTCCACTGAACAACCCTCTCGTGTCATCAGCCGTAAGTCGAGGGGCCACCCCTTCGCCACTGAACGACCCTCTCGTGTCGTCAGCCGTAAGTCAAAGGGGCTTCCCCTTCGCCATTGAACAACCCTCTCGTGTCGTCGGCCATAAGTCGAAGCGGCCTCCCCTTCACCACTGAACGACTCCCTCGTGTTGTCAGCCGTAATTCGAAAGGCCACCCCTTCGCCACTGAACGACCCTCTTGTGTCGTCAGCCGTAATTCGAAGGGCCACCCCTTTGCCACTGAACGACTCCATCGTGTCCTCAGCTGTAAGTCGAAGGAGCCACCCCTTTTCCACTGAACGACCCTCTCATGTCGTTAGCTGTAAGTCGAAGAGGCCAACCTTTGCCACTGAATGACTCCCTCGTGTCGTCAGCCATAAGTCAAAGGGACACCTTTTTGCCACTGAACGACCCTCTCGTGTCGTCAGCCGTAAGTCGAAGCGGCCACCCCTTCGCCACTGAATGACTCCCTCGTGTCGTTAGCCATGAGTCGAGGGAATTACTCCCTCGCCACTGAACATAGTGGTCTATTTTTAACATGGTTCGATGCCTTACCCTCGATCATCTTGGGCAAGGGTCTAACCCATCAAAAGGGGTCATCAGGCATTATGACCACACGACATGAGCGACAAAAAACAAAGATATACGAGCTAACTCTTCTGGTGCTTTTACTACAAAATTGTTTTCATTTACATCTCAACTACCCCCTATACATTCAAAAATTAAAGCAGGGGTAAGAGGAGTGACAAGATTCCACAATGGCTGGCTAAGCCCTTGATCTCCACCAAGCACTGTCGCATGCTCTTGGTCTCCCGAAGCACCACTACCCGCATCGTCACCCGTCGTGGTGACAACGTCACTGATGGGAGCGACCTCCCTCGTGCCTTGACTTGGATCATCGTCATCAAGATCTGGAAACAGCACCAGGATCCTGTCGGTCTCAACAGAGAGGTCAGGGAATCTATCCTTCACTTCAGATCGACATCGCTCGTAACCTTGCGTGTATAATTCGTCGAAATTGAGAAATGAGTCCTTGAATTCCTGGACTGCCCTCTCTGCTATGACCTCGATATTGGTCTCTCCTCCAACAGAGCCTTCTCTGCTCGCTCTGTTAAAGCGGCTTGTTCAGCCTCCCTCTCACGAGACTCACGAAACTCACGATGGAGCCACTGAAGCTGATCTAGTCTCTATTCGCAAAGAAGCCCAATCCTTGTCAGCTCGACCTGAGACTTCTCCACGACCGACTTAACGGCCCCCATGGTGACTTCGTGATTAGCCACCACCGAGGCATGTCGATGCAACGTAGCAGTGGCCACGAGAGCCTACAAACAACGCACGATAGTTAACATCCATGCTTGCATCACCTACAATGGAGGCTGGTGCAGTAATTACCTGGTCATTAGCATAGACGGCCATTGATGCAAGCCTCTCATAATCGATGCTCTCTACGATAGCCATGTCCTATGGTAGGGTCGTATTTTCAGCAATCCAGGATGCAGTCCCGCACTCCAGAAGAGCGGAATCTTCTCGCCTCATTGGAAAATCCATTCAAATGAGTTCCTCTACAGAGCAATTAAATGGAGTCTAAAGAGATCGACTCTCCAGCAAAATCGGTCTGAATTCATTAGGGATGTCTTCAGACAATGGCACTGGAGGGAACATGCCTCCCCAAGGCCAGGAATCCTCGTGCAAAAGAAGCTCCGGAGGGACCCAGGTCTCCCTCGAGTCTCCCTCTAGAGGAGTTCCCCGCTCCTGCTAATGGATCTGCTCCGCATCTTTAGTCGACCCAGATGGCTCCGAGTCACTATGGAGAATCCGTCGCCTCTTCTTGTTTACCACAATGGCAACCACCTCAAATTCGGAGGGGGCTCCTCCTTTTTCTTTCGCTGGAGACGGGCCACCTGTGTAGCCCTCTCAGCAACAACGGGCCGATCCTACGACGATTGAGCCATCCTTCCTCCCATAGATAGCAACGAAGGAGATAGCATGCTCTCCTCAGCCTCTCTAATGGAAGCCTCGACTCCCTCGCTTAGAACAGGGTCCACCTAGTACTCCAGACCAACCATTCCTGCAGAAGAAATAAACATGTTAAGTCAGGGAACGAAGGTCGAACAGTTGATAGGCACGATCGAATATACTTTTCGTCCACACGGTCTGGCACAACACCAAGTCGAACCACATCCACTTCATCTTCCTCACATTCTCTGGCAGACTCGTCAAAGCATCGGCGGCTTCCTTCTCCTCTCTAGTCAAAGGCTTGTCTTCAGCAGGACCTAAATCAGGGACACCCCCAGCAGGTATAGAAGCTTGCCTCTCCCAGAAAGACCCCGAACACGAACTCATCCTTCCATTTGGAATTAAAAGTCGGGAGTTCTTCAAATAATTTCTTGCCTCGATGAGCTGTTATCATATATCAGCCTGGAGTCTTGAGAGGAGGAATCGAGAAGAAGTAATTGAACAGTCTTAGCGACGGTTCAATCCCTTTCATCACGCACAGAGATATAAAGCCTATCAATGCACCTATGGCACTCGACATCAACTGACATAGAGAAATGTCCAGGGTCCACAAGAAGTAGCGCATGAATGGGTGCATGGAGAATCGAAGCCCTCGTTGGAAAGCTTTGACATAAACCCCAAGTTCCCGGTCACCAAGACGATGGACCCTCTCGTCTCTCCCCAGCATCTGGATCTGATAGTCGAGGCAGACGTAGTTTCTTTGAAACTCAGGAATCTGATCTACTCCAAATTTGGACCTTAGATTTGCGATCAGACCAGGCTCTATAGCCCCCTCCTTGTTCTTCTGCATGACGGTAACTCGACCTCTCTCAGAACTGGGAACGGAGGACGAAGACATTTTTCAGAAGGGGATAGCAAAATCAAGAAAGACGAAGACTGTATCTTCAAATTCCTGCACGGGAACCGTCTTATATCTACAAGACAAAAACTGCTTGATAGAATGCATGTCGAAGATCTAAGGCTCTAAGCATCTTAGAGTTCGAATCGGTGGATCATCCGAATTGGCGAGGCGGACGTTTTGGCGCCTAGAACTTGAGTATTAATTCCTTGACTGCCGTGCTCCATTAATACGATGTAATGTTGCTTGACCCCAATAGGCAGACCCTCTGAGGCCGGGCAACGAGGGTCATTGTTGAATCATTGGGCTGGCACCCGAGATGACTCGACCAACGGATGACTTAGTCCCATAAAGCCCCCAAGAGAAACATGATATCGACTCGGTCAAAGCCCACCAGCCAGTCGCCTGTTGCACTCCCATCATTCGAATAGAGGTTTGAAGGCGGCCTCATAAATAGCAGGAACATGGGTAACGCTTACTCTTATTAAAGGGAGAGATCATGGTACCATAATGGATGGCAGTTATCCCCCAACGTCACTGACGGGACCCAGGAGGCCTATAAATACCAAAAGGGTTCCAAGTCCGAAGGTACGTGATCTAATATACAGACTATACTCTTTTAGCATATATTTCTTCCACGAAAGAGCTTGTGATGTCAGATCTGAGACAAACCTCCGTGGGTCGATCTCAGCTGCTCCAAGATCCCTCTCTTCCTTAAGTTCCCAATCTAACTTAAGCATAGGAGGGGATTTGGGTCAGAACCCAGATCTGACCCCACGGACGATTCCTTGTGGTATCGCCAAGTCTCGATCTTCTATGAGGGTCATTCCAGAGCCTCCCAACCTCAATCCATCGGCATACAGGCCACTTGAAAGTCGATCGAGCTTCGCAAGCCATCCATCATCTATCAATCGACCCTGGTTCTTCCAACCTAGGGTCCCACTTAACTCGCTGATGAGGCTCCGACTCAGCACGAAGGGTGCACGTCAGCAAGACAATTGTTTTGGTCATTTTTGGCCTTAACAAATGGTTAATGATGTTTCATTGAAAATGGTTCATGGTGCAAGTGGACGTTGATGAATTTTTATTTATGTTTGGAAGAATGGTTTATGTTAATGGAGAAGGTTGTTGTGGTAATTGGCAAGTGAACTCTAATGAAGTATTTTGTTGTATGGCTCATATTGGAAAATTCATGTAGCATTGTATTCCTTTTAATTCAATGCATGTATTATGTTGCAAGCTTTATGTTGCAAGCTTTATGTTCCCTTATGTCACCTTACTGCAAATCTAACGTTGTATGCATTTTAATGTTGTGATGCTAATAAAGAATGTGGATGTCTAGATGGACTGTGCAGGTGAGCACACTAGAAAGGGGTTGGGGGAGAACTAGGTACTAGTAGGGTGTGATGAATGGACTGTGTTGTGGCAGTGATAATGTTCCTTGCTCAATTTCGGGTACATGTGGTGATCTTCGTACCTTTCTCAGTTTCGGATACGATGTATTGTGATGTTGTGGAGTTTTCCTCACTCACACTCCGATGCGGGAGGATATGGGTGGAGTGAGAGGCCCCATTAAGGAAACAGTGCTCGTGTACCACTGGCGGGTGCTCCTTACCGCCCCACCTTGGGGCACGGTCTAGTTCCTCATTTTCAATGACACACCCATGTTTCCAAACGAAATTAAATTACAGACTTAATTGCTTTAAATTCCCGATTTGTGATTCTTAATTTTCTTGACGGACGTAACTGTGTTTTCTTTCATTCCTTGTAATATATTGTGACTAAAAACAACACTCCCCAAATTAATATTTACATACTGCACGAGTTAGGTTTCCTACTTGGACACGCTTGACGTGCTCCAATTTGTGGTTTTCAGTTCATGGAGCTGGAGGCAGGGAGATGGAGATGGAGTTTTGGTTGAGCAGCATGGGTTGCAAGTTGGGTGGTGGGGGGAGAGGATGAGAGTTTGTACTTTTGGGGTTTTGTCGCTTTGGGTGAACTGTATAAGATGTTGAATAAGAGATGTAAACTATAAATTAGTGGATAATAAGGGGTATTGGTTATTGTTTGCCTCTGGCATGTTCTCTTTGTGACTCTTTGTGTTGTTGGTTGGCTTTATTTTGTATGTGGGAAAATTACAAGTACTACCCCAGTAGTGCGCAGTGGTCTGCTGGTTTCTTTTGTTCTTTTGTTCTTTTCTCCTTCGTAACACTCGTTGCTCTAAGAGAACATGGGACAGATTCGTACTTTCTGGGTATCCTGGGGAGCTGGGCGTTGCATGGTGTGAGTGACTCATGTAGCTTGTGTTGGATACAACATATGTTGAATACAACAATCGTTGACTTCGTGTTTGATGATAACAAACGTGTGTGAACGTTCTAATATGGGTGCTAAGTGTTTTTTAGGAATGGCGTGCTTGTAAATCTTCAAAGTGATGACTAAGTCAATTGATGGAGGAAATGCTATTCACATAGCAAATTGGAAGATGGAGAAATTGCTATTCATATAGCAATTTGTACTTGGTCAAAATGGAGGGATATGGAGTATCTCATTCAAATCTCCCTTGGATTGATTCAAATCAATTAGAGATCGATTCAAATCCTAATCCTATTAGCATTGCTGATCGCTCCTTATTTTATACCTTTTTCTTCATGTTTTCATGTCATTTCGATCGCCCATATTGCATTGTTCACGATTATTCGACGATATCACGTTGCTTTTCACTATTTCTTGTTTTTGTCGTATTTCAGGAAATATGGAGCGATCTGGAGCAATAATGAGATCAAGGGACTTTCACGCGCACCAGAGCGTTGCCCACAGCCTTATTGGGGAGCTAGCAGTGCTAGATGATGGGCAGAAGAGGAAGAAGTTCGATAGAATCGACGAGGAGGCGAGGAGGAGAAGAAAAGAGCCCAGAAATAGCTCACTCGGCCGACCCGAGCGTTCACTCGGTCGAGTGAAGGAGAGCGTTCCACCGAGTGAAACGGTTACATGACTGCCGATTTTCAAAGATCACTCGGCCGACCAAGAAAACCCACTCGGTCGAATGGAGAAGCCCACTCGCCCGAGTGGAACAGGGATTTTCTCCCGAAAATCATTCAACTTACTGGAATTTGGAGAAGATCCACTCGGCCGAGCAAGAAAGCTCATTCGGCCGAGTGAAGAAGACCACTCGCCCGAGTGGAACAGGGTGACAGACCCCCGAAACCCCCCATTTCTCTGTTTTTATTTGGGTTTGTCACTCGGCCGAGTAACATGCTCCACTCGGTCGAGTAGCGCAGTCCCACTGTGTCGCTAATTAGGGTTTTTGGCTGCGCCGGGGCAAATCTGTCAGGAATTTCTGGACGATTTTGACTTGTATTTAAGGCTAGTTTTATTCCTAGTTTGAGGAGATACTTGAAGTTAATTTTGACGGCTATTCTTATTGTAATTCTCAGCTGGAGATCAAAGACGCGCAATTTGGTTTGTTCTTTTTGTCTAAATTTCTAGTTTTAATGAATTATTTTCTCTTTACAATGAATTGTTCTATGGTCTTATTTGTTAATTCTGAGATTACTATGATGAATTGTGAGTATTTTCGTTGTTCTAGGGAGTGGGGTGAACCCTATGGACCATATCTTAGAATTGTGATGAATGAATTGAATTGTTGCTAGGATTGATGTACGGTTAGGTTGTGATTGATTTATTACGAATAGCTAGGAATTGCCATTGATTGGGGTTTTCAAGAGATTGGATCTCAATCGATAGGAAGGCCTAGATATTCGATTTAGGTTTATAATCAAGATTCTTTAGATTTGGTTTGCAAGAGATTAGACCAAAGCTAGGATATTTATTATAAATCTGACATCCCCCACGTTCTTGCGTGTGTGTTGTGATCATGCAGGTGTGCAATAAGATGGGGGCACGAGATTTAAATATTTATTACCGCAAGTGCACGATGTTGTAGTGTGGCTTGGGGGTCGAACACAGGGAGGCGTGGTTGCGCTTGTGTCAGAAGGGACTGAATTCACCCGATGGGTGAGCTAGCCCGAATCGATGGATGGGTTGTCACGGAATGTAAATACGGGGCTAAACAATATAAAGGGAAACCTGAGACTTCGGTTTCCACCCAATCATGTGTTCTCGCTATCACGACCGACGGACAGGATAACGATCGAAGTTAGGGTTTAGTGGTGAGACGTTGCCTCTAAGAGTGATACAAGCATCCCATGGGCCCGATATTCCAATTGGTTCCCAGGATGATACGCCGGACTACTTGGGTTCGGTCAGTGGGCATTCCCATGTCCATTAACACTGACCGACTCCGGGAGCACTAAGCTCGCAACGATAACTCCCAACATCTCATCCTGCCTCTCCCGCGCGCTAGGATTCGATGTCTACGCTAAGGGCGTGAGCTATGGCTAGGTAGTCAACCGCCAAGTTTATTCCCCCTTGGCACAACGGTCAAAGGCAGTCTTTTTCCCGACGACGACAATAAAACACCCCGCTTAACCAATAGATTCCTATTCCCTATCGATATCCTAGTCCTATATACGCATTAGGGAGAACCCACGAAGGGGTTTCCACCGAAATCCCAGATTAGGGAACTACTCACACATTATAGCTAAAAAGCGATCTAAATGAAAATCGACCGTTAAAAACATAATCAGGCAATTGAAATGCGGTAGTAGTAATGCAATTAAGATAATAGCAAAGTTTGACAAAGATCCGAACACTTACAAATAACCAAAAAATTCCAGCTGTCACAATAGGAAAAAAGACAGAAAAAATAATCAGCTCCTGTTTCTGAAAACCTAGGGCTTATATATATAGAAAATGACGTCACCCGATCGGGTAAAGACTCAACCGATTGGGTGAGCTGCTGCGATCTTCGGCAGCGGTCTTCAGAAACTTCACCCAGTCAGGTGACACGATCGGTTGGCAGAAGCGGCTAGTCGTTTGGATCATGCGGTCACCGGGTGAACCGATTGGTTGATAAATCAACCAATCGGTTGGAAAACGTCGCCCAAAAGACAGTAACTTGTGACGTTTTGGTACGATCTGCTGGCCGTCGGGTGAGCTCTCCGGGTCGTGTCTTTGGGGGAATCGGCTACAGATGAACCGATCGGGTGAAGGTCACCTGATCAGTTGGAATTCAGCTTCAATTTCCCGAGAAGTCTGTTGGGCTGAACCGGTCGTCGACCCGGTCGGTTGATGCTCTCTTGCTTCAGCGGCTGTCTGGGTCGTGCACGCGTGCATCACCCGATCGATTGGCTGTATCCAACTGGTCGGGTGGGGGCTGAAAGATAGAAATCTTGGTCGGTTGACCCCCTGGATCACGCGTGACTCCTCCCGTTGCTCCGGGGACTTATGATATCTTTGTTATGTGCCCCCTATGCTGGCAAACTCCTGCAAACACGCAAAAACATGGAGAAGTGAAAGAAAACTAGAAAATACGAGAAAACCGATACGAGATGACGGAAAATAACGGAAAAACACAAAAGAAGACGTGTGTGAATATTGAAGGGATTTCTGGGACCCTTAGGGCACAAAAACTCTATGCACGTCCTAAGTCGGACAGAACATAGACAGAAAAGCAGCGGAAAAATAAACATGTTAATCTAATTAACATTTAACCCTAAGGTCCAAGACCCTAATCCAAGATCTATGCCGACTTGTGATGGGTCTGACCATCCCAAGAAGGATCTAGCCTACTGCGATTAAATTAAACTAATGCTTAATTAAACACATACCCGGAATCTCAGCCCTGGGGCAGTTGAGATGTTCCGCACCGTCTTCCGAGCCGTTCCCCGTCCCACGTCGAGCTGCTCCTCGAACCGCTCCCCGAACCGCTCCTCGAACCGCTCCTTGAACCACTCCGCATCCCGAGGCGAGCAATCCTCGTGCCGCCGAGCCAACCACGCGTCGAAGAAATTTATAGGGAGCGGAGAAATATTAATTTAAGCCTAGATCCGAGCGTGCTCCAACATTTACGAGAGCCGCTCAGATCTAGAGCTTGGGACGAGTTTTGAGGAGGAGAGCAAACCCCTATTTATATAGGTGATTGACTGCTCCCCTTTCTCAAAATCCGATGTGGGTCTATTAATTGGATTAATTAAAATCAAGTTAGGTTGCACTTCACAAAGTGCAAACTTCCGTGAATTTTAACTCACTCACCGTTGAGCTTCATGATCGATACAACCTATCAATACGAAGAGCGTTCAACGGTGAACGCATAAGAAAAAACTGTTCGTCAATCGGAGTTCGTTTGACCCTCCAATTGATCACTCAAAGTTCAGCCCACGGCTAGTTTTTCGCAAAAACTGAGTCGTCAAAACTGTTCTGCCATAGGTGCAGAAAATCTGTAATTGTGGGTCCCACCAGGCCAGACCTGGGCACTGCCCAGACCTGGACCTGGGTGCCCAGGTCCAGGCCCAGGCCCAGGCCTTACTGGGTCTGGCCAGCAGGCCAGACCAGGTTCAGACTGGGCTGGTCTGCCTGGTCTGGCCTGATCTGACCCTTTGGGCTGTTTTGGGCATATCTTGAGAATCTGGCATCCGATTTGGACGCCGTTCGAACCTGGGTCTAGACCGGGACATTCTCTTCTTACCAATGAACTTTTCCTTGCGTTTATATTATTAAATATTGTCTTAAACTATTTAAAACACATTTAATCTCTTTTGCATCAAATGCAAAATAGTCCCTATCTAAGCTTAAATTATCATATTGCATCAAATGCAATTATTCCATCCCTTGCATCAAAATGCAAAATATTCTCCCTAACTAATTTCTACCTATTACTAGACGAAGGTCGCACTCTTTGTGTAACCCTACGGCCTGACCCTACTACAGGTTGGGCTCGAAGCCCTATACGACAAGGGCCACGAGCAGTGGCTGCCGTCCCTGTTTCAGCATCATCATAATGTGGTTAGCTCATCAACATGCGAATTGTCGGGACCACCCTGACCGTGTCTGTGATGAGTTCTGCAGTTATAGTCTCTTCGTCTAAACTATGTCGTGTAGATCAAGTCTAGGGTACGGTTAAACTGTCAACCCCAATAACTTGACTCCGGTTAGTCTCTATCGATCTTTAGTCAATTAATGTTGGACTTCTTCCAACATACTCTGCGCAGAGATTATACTAAAGACCGAACTAACTCTACGACACTAACTCCCATTGACCGGGAGAGACAAATCCTCTCTTGGCCATTACTCTTCTCGTACGCTTCAAGTGACACCCGATCAAAGACCTTTCAACAGGCCTATCCTCGAAGTTAGGTCAGTGATCTAAGTGGCACCGTTCACGCACAGGTTCGTAAAATGACCTCAAGTCAAAAGACCAACCAGCCTATCATCACTAAGAGTTATCATTGACAGATTGGTCAATGTAACCATATGATAACTTTTGTGGATCGTTCAGTGAACTCATTCTCTAATGAGCACATGTGTCTTGTCTCCGACTTTGCCAAGTCGAACGATCATGAGATCATCGTCACCGATTAACGGTGAAGACTAAGACACAATGGTCTATCCGATGTTTCGATATCCTTGTCTCAAAACATCTACGACCACGAACCCTTTTAGACTTATGCTACAGACGGTCAAACATTTCTCCATGATCGAGATACTCATCTCGATACCTGTTTGACCTTGCATACAGTCTCAGGACTTTACCTAAGTTAATATCTAATGTTTCTACATTATAACCTAGATAAATCATTACCAAACAGCTTACTGTTATTTCGAACGAGATGTTTGTGCTATTCACACAGAGATAAATAGCCTGGAGGGCATCATTCTCCTACATCTCCCACTTGCACTCATGCCCATTTATCACGGTATCTTATACCGTTTTACACATAAGTTTTCCTGACTTCATGTGGTAGAGCCTTCGTGAGTGGATCTGCTAAAATTGTCTACACTATAGACTTAAGGGGTTTCTATGTTCATGTTAGACCAACTATTTGAATCTCATTCAAATAATTCACTTGGTCTTTTCAGAAACCGAAATATTTTTATTTACTTGGATCTTATCCAATTCATCGTACCTTACGATAATAATTTTAAATTAGTTTATTGGTCAATTCAAATGGCTCATATTTATTTCTGATAAAGTATCAAACCTTTTTGATTACTTTGTCAAAATATATGTTCCATCCCTTTGATGCCTCACATGTAATTTATACGCTCCCACTGACCTTGAAAACTTTCTGGCTTATTCATATAAGTTGATTCGTCTAAATCATATTTAAAAAAATGAATTTATAAGTGAATGCTCCAATTTTCATAGTCAACATGAGCGTTTCACATTGAGTTTGGTCCGAGTAGATCTGTACACATCTGCTGGCGAGACGGTTTCAACATAATCCGTTTACAGGAATTAGGATGAAAACCGTTTTCGACCAACATGATTGTACTTCACTATTTTTTTTCTGCACCAATCTTTCAACTTAAAGATTTACTTGCAGTAAGTGAGGAAACATTTTCCTTGGGCACGTAAACTAAATTCCAAAATTTATTTACGCACACAGACCTATTCTGGTTGCATCAAGTTTTAAATCGGAGTTACTACTCTGAATTTTATCCAAGAAGTTGACTAAGTCATCATCAATAATGATGTCTAACTCGATGATCGCTCCGGAATGTAACCCAAAAGGGCGACCGTGTAGTTTTACCGCAAGCGCACGGTGTAGCGGCGAGCGGGTTATCGAACACAGGGAGGAAGAATGACAGTGCCTGCTCCAAACAACCTGGCTATAAGAACAGAAAAGAGGGAATTTGCCTTTTGGCGATCCTGTCACAATCGTCAGACAAAGTATGGAGATATAAAATCAAATAAAGACGCCTAGGGAATGGGGAATCCCCGCTACTCACCGTATCTCGTCAGTGTGATTCATTGGTATCACGATTGCTAGGGTAGAATTTCGGATGAACTAGTTGCAACTGAATGTAAAACCTAGCTCACGCTCTCGTGCTGTTGCCGGTCTATAGCTATCCTAGGTTTGGGTCCAATCTCTTGCAAACCCTAGCCTAGGCAAGCTAGCATTAGGATCAACATCATCGTTCAATCGCGTCCCGAGCCCACTCTCGTGCAAACTCGGACCACGACCTAGGTTGGGATAGTTCCTACCCGTCCAATCTCTTGCAAACGGGTATCGGTATGGAATTGCAACCGAGAACCCTAGTATCGGTCCAATCTCTTGCAAACCGATACTACGGAAACTCAATTTCAACCCAATTTGGATTTCTAGGGTTTTCTATCGAATTGGGATCCAATCTCTTGCAAATCCCAATCGATATGAACACCTAGCTATCTGTAATAAATTGATCCCAAACTAACCCTAATAGCAATTCTAGCAATATTTCTACCAAATCATCACAAATCGGAAATTGGGCTCGTAGGGTTCATCCCCACGCCCCAAGACGTTAGGACTACTCACAATTCATATCACAATTGCAAAAATAATCAATTGAAATAACTATAGAATTCATCATAATATTCAAATAAGCAATAAAAATGAGATTTTTAATGGAGAGGGAGACAAACCAATAGAGTTCTCCAAGAATCCAACAAAAATAAACTTTTCTCTCCTCTCCAATCACAAAAATCAAAAGCTAAAAAGTTTAATCTAAAAAGCTGCAAAAAGCCAAGGGAAAAGCTCCCTAACCTAGGTTAAAAACTGGGGTTAAATACCCCCCAAAATCGTCCAAAAAACTGTGACCAAAATGCCCCTTCGCAGCCTGAAAATCACAATTTACGCTACAGGCAGTGCGGCTCACTAGGCCGAGTGACAAAAGTCGCTCGGCTGAGTGACAAACCCTGAGAATTTCCAGTAAGTCTGGGGTCTTGGGAGTCTTCACTTCGGGCGTCGCTCGGCCGAGTGAGTTGTCGTCACTCGGCCGATGGCTTCTATTCACTCGGGCGGTCGGCATTTTCCACTCGGCCGAGTGGGTCTTCTGAAGCTCAGGCAGACGAAAAACAGTAAGTTGGCTCTTTTTGATGGGCGTCGTCTGAGTGCCACTCGGGCGGACGGGGTTCTGTCACTCGGCCGATGTGGCTTCTGATGCTCGGCCGAGTGCACACATGAAGCGTGTCTGATCTGGTCGGCCGAGCGGGGTCTCGCTGGTCAGCCGAGTGACTCCTTCACTCGGCCGAGTGAGACACCAAAAATGCCCATACAGCTTGTTTTTGCCTCCTCGTCGCTCCTACGACGTTCTTTCTTCTTCCGCTCCTCTCCAATAGCAAAATACCCCTCGGGAAAGTCATCGGTGACACTCTGGAGTAGGCGTATCTCGGGATCACTCCAAATCGCTCCAAATCTCCTGAAATACGACAAAAACAACAAATCGTGAAAAGTATCGCAATATTGTCGATAAATCGTGAAAAGCGTGATTTGAGCGATCCAAATGGCATGCAATCATGCGGAAAAAAGGTGTAAAACACGGAGTGATCAAAATCCCCCAAGCTTACCTCTTACTCGTCCTCGAGGAAGATAAGTAAAAGGCGAACCCGGTGGATTCGGAAAACGAAAATGACGAAAAACAAAAAACGAAAAACGAAGAAGAAAGAAGAAAGCGAAGAGGGAAGCTGCTAGATCATTTTTCTCAGGACGTGGGTTTTGCTTACTCATATGGCATGCACCGAATGTAAAACACATGTCAAAGAATTTTATTTCGATATCATAGTATAATGGTGCAAATAGAAATAGAAAACCCAAGAATATCGATATAACATGAAAAACGGAATAGTTTTAGAATTAACATCGTCTGAATCATTTAAAGCGGTATACAACATCGCAGATCACACACTTTTCAATTGAATGCTTTCTAAGAGGACTATAAGAATATCACGCAATAGAATAGATAGAATAGAAAAGTGTGGATTTCATGAAATGAGTGCTAGGCATAGATTTCTGGATTTCGTGAAACTAAAACGATCTCACCGAGTATAGAATATTACTTAGCCTAGGTTGTCGTGCACCGTCAAGTAGTCACTCTCTCACACATCATTGGATTCCCTCCCCCAAGCTTATCTATAAGCGTGGTGGCATAAAAAACAATATTTACATCCCCATTTTTATGAAGCTCCAAAAGTAATGAAAATAAAAACAAAAAGAGAGAAGAAAGAGAGAACATGAGATGGGATCGTTTATTGAGATTCTTTTCTCTTTTCTTTTCTTTTTCTTTTCTTTTTCTCTCTTTTTTTTAAATAGCATATATACACAATGATCCCAAATTAAAGAGAAATAAGGATATACAAGAATTTTTTTTCTTTTTCTTTCCTTGGTTTTGGGAAATTTGGAGCTAGGAATTAATAGCGGGGGAAATGCCATATATTAGAATCGCAAAGGGGAGATTCACCAATGATTTTAAAATAGAGAATTGATGTTCAAGATATGTGGAGAAAGAAATAAATATGTCTCTCAGTTCACTCTATAAGACGTGCACGACAACTTCAGCAGGGTAATCTAATCTACTCGGTTTCGATCACAAAAAAGCAAAACTAATCCAGATTTATCATAGCTAACATCATTCAATCATCCTGAAGTGAAATGTACAAATCATGCATATAGAAGTGATATAGGAAAAGAAATCGGTACTCCAGATATAAGCATTCAATGCGTGAATCTTGGTGTGTTTTCTGCGATAGCATACATATGAATATTCAGACTCAGCTAATAATAAAATTTCATCCATTTTCATGCTGAAAAAGTGTGGGTTACTATCTCTAAATGCAAGGCAAATCAAAGCATAGGATATCAGAAATAAAATCTAAGACATGACAAATATAGCATGCATATAGAGAAAGCTAACTCCACGTCATCATCATCACAGAAAAGTCATCTCTAGCATGAGATGAAAAAGAAATAAAGATAAAGAGGGAAAATAAAGCTATATACAATGCATCACACAAAGAAAATAAGAAAAACATGATGCATGGTAAAATAAAAGAAAAAAGTGATGAAAATGAGTGCAAATGCGGAAAAGGGAGTCAAAAAATTAAAAATAAAGGTGGTAAATCGAAAAGAACGTGAGAACTCACTCCCCCAAGCTAAAGTGCACAGTGTCCTCAATGTGCGAAGTGTGGGCACGCGAGGAAGCCGCTCGAGAACCTGGGTGAGGCAATAGTGAATGTGCGGAAGTAGGTCGAAGCGGCGAGCCATATCGGTGACGGTGGCGGACAGGGTCCTAAGGTCACCTCTGAGGCCACTCACCGCCCCCTCGAGAGCACGAATGCTCTGAAGTACAGTGTCAGGGGGAGGTGGTGCAGAGGGACGCACCTGTCTGTGCTGTGCAGGATGGGGCTGGCATACTCGGGTGGCGTAGGTGATGGGCTCAGCAGGCATGTGGAGGAAAGGTGCTGTGCTCACAAGTGTGGGCCGAGCCTCAGTGTGAGGCCGGGGCGCAGGCTGGTCAGACGTGGAGGCAGCAGCAATGGAAGTGGAGTATAAAAGTGGCAACGAGGTGGCCAGAGAGGTCGGTGACACAGACGTGTGGACAGACGTCACGACACTCTCAGAAAAAACGGCTGCGGTGGAGACAGAGGTGGAAACCACGGTCTCCATGACGGCAGCAAAAGAGGGCTCTCCGCTCTCAACTATAGTCGGTGGGTGCTCGGGGAGGGCGGAGGAAACGGGCTCAACGGACAGAGGGCCAGCTGTGGTGGGAGTGGTGGGGGGCATGGAGGTAGTGGAGGTGGGCTCAGCGAGGGTACTCCCGACACCGGCAGAAGTGTGGACAGAGGTGTCGGGAGCAGCAGAAATATCGGGCTGCTGAGGGGCCACGGGGTCAGTAGGAGCAACGGGGTCAGCAGGTGCAGCGTGGGCCTGCTCAGCCTACTCAGCCTCCTCGGCCTCAAGCACATAGGCGACGGGGATCAGGAGATCCATCGCCGGAAGCCAGTCCACCTGTGCTGGTGCTATCTGTGTCCGAGCTAGGCTCGGGAGGATCATGTAATCCGCACCGAATGGACCGTGCAACCAAACCCAGTGCCGCTGACCGTGCGGACGTAGCATCTTCATCCAGGCCATGACATCTATGGACAGTGAAGTGGGGCCCGGGGCTCGTCGCAGGTCGGCTGGAAGGTCCTCGCCGGTCATAAGAGCGAGCAGGGTGATCAGACCGCTGCAACATATCGGTGAGCGAGCGCCCACCGATACGATGATGCGGTCCAAAAACCAGCTCGCGATATCAATCACGACGACAGGGACCAACTCGTCACCCTCCCTAGATAGAGCTCTGGGGCGCGTCATCGCGTAGAGCATATAAAGCTCCGGCGTGGACATCGTCCCAGGCTCATATCTCGCCAAAAAGGTAGTCGCCATAAGGCGCTGAGCTATGCGGAGGCAAGGGTGGACGATGGCCGAGGCCTTGGCCCTACTAGGGTCGAAGGCAGCAGGTAGACCCGTGATCCGGGCCCAGAAAGCACCGGAATCGAAGGAAGGTGGGGGAATGTGAGTGGGGGCGTAACCACGGTCGGCCCCGGGGACATCGGGCCACGAAAAGAAAGCTCTCATCATACTGAGAGTGAACTGGAACTCTCGGTCCATGAACTTAAACGAGCATCCCTCATCGGTCCGGGTGATGGAACTAAGCACCTCAAGTGTCGGACGGACGAACGTGTCCACCGACACCTGGAAGAAATCTCGCCAACCCACGTTGTCATACAACGTGAGCATCCCCTCGAGTACCCCCAGGCGTCCTAGGTCTGCAAGGTGTGCGAACCTGGAGGGTACGATCGAGCGCTGGGAAATGCGCTCGAAAACGACGCGGTGTGCGTCTTCCCGGAACGTAATCCCCAGAGGCCCGATAAGTGGAGCCGGTGGTGGTGGGTGTGGGACGGCAGGGAGTGGCTGTGCAGGGTGAATGGGCTCTGCAGGCTGTGCAGGGTGTGCGGGGTCTGCAGGCTGTGCGGGGTGAATGGGCTCTACAGGCTGTGCGGGGTGTGCGGGGTCTGCAGGCTGTGCGGGGTGAGCGGGGTGTGGTGGTGTAGGCGGAGGAGAGTCCTCCACCTCGTGGGAGGGGCCGGGCTCATCCGACCGCTTCCGCTTGGCGTAAGCTCTCCTCGACCGTGGCCGTGTCCGGGGCGGCATGTGGGCCCCGGGTGCTCACCAAAAACGTGAAAAAATGCGGCGTGCATAAAAAAAAGGAAAGAGTATACCGCGACACGTCGCGAGAGCAAAGTAATGGAAGCGTGCAAAGACGACGCCTCCACGTAGCCCAAAACGATCCCTGGAAGCTCCCCTGGGCTCCCCTAAGCTCCCCAATATAACCTGCGCATCAAACGAAGAGATTAGCGTGTAATATTCAAAATGTATGGGGGGTTAGGGGTATAATAGATAGAAATTGAATTTAATTTGGGTTTGGGGTTCGTTAGACACATGGATCGTCGAAAAATACGCAAAAGAGGAGAAATAGGCAAGAAATCGGGGTACTGGAGCTCGGCCGGCGAGGTGGTCGCCGGCGGCGACTCGGGCGAGGCGGAGGAGCGATCGGCCGGCGGTGGTCGGCCGAGCGCGGTGGCGGGGCGAATGGGTCGGGCGAGTGAGGGAGGATCGGGCGCTGGGGAGACGAAGGGGTGGGCGTTTGGGTTTTAACTTGTTTCGAAAACGCGCCGCCCCGTTCCCCCTTTTATAGAAAAAGTTACGACTCGGCCGAGTGACTAAGTCGCTCGGCCGAGTGAACTCAACGGAAATATTTTGAAAATTCCTCCCCGCTTTCGATTCGGCCGAGTGGCCTTGCCACCCTCGGCCGAGTGGAGTAAGTCCATTCGGCCGAGTGGCTCAAGCTACTCGGCAAGACTCGCCCTAGGAGCGTATCAGTTTTACTCGGCCGAGTGAATATATACTCGGCCGAGTAGCAATTGTACTGAAATCAAGAAAAGAAACAGAGAGTTGGGTACATCAGACTTCCCTCGTTCGTGAGCCGCTCGGGCGGACGAACTTATGTGCTCGGCCGAGTGACTAGTATACTCGGCCGAGTGAACCCTGTTTTCTGCTGTTTGGCTTCGTTTGGGCTCTAAACTCTGTTTTTCTTCCTCCAGTCGATTTCATCTTCCTCCTAAGCATCGAGCGCCTTCCTGGAGCGCTCCTCGTCGCCTTGTTCATCCTCCTAATGATAGGTACCTCGTTCTCATCTCCTGTCAAAGAAAAATAGGACATGTTATCACGAAATTTTTGGGCGAACGACTCAAAACACTAATAATTTCTAAAACAAAAATAAAGGAAAAGTAAAAATAAAGCGATAACCGTCGGGTTGCCTCCCGAAAAGCGCTCGTTTAAGGTCGTGAGCTCGACCCCCTTTGATTTTCAATTAATGCGGGATATTGGGTGCATATGAGATGCACTCGTCAAATTTTCCGGGGAGAACGCTTGGATTCGGAAGTTGCGGCGGCGTGTTCTCCCTCGGTGATCTCTCGTCTCGGGTAGTGTTGGGGGGTTGCTCCCCCAAGCTAGTGCTTGCTCCGGGCTTCGGCTTCACCGGCGACACCGATTTCCGTATCGGTGGAGCTTTCTTCGGAGACTTCAATTTTAAGAGCTTGCAGAGCTCTCGAATCCTTGCGACATCTGTGTCGCCTTCATCAACTTCGGTGGAGAGGTCGGGGGAATGCTCCATCTTTTCTTCTTGGCCCAAGTCCGGCCCTTCCTCAAAATCTTCCTTGAATAGAGCGCCGATCGAATGGGGGATCGCCTCCTCAATAACCTCGTCAAGGAGGTCCATATAGTCCAGCTCCTCGTGATAAGGCATGTGTTTCATTGCCTTGGGAATATGAAGCTCCACCTCGATGTTGCCGACATTCAATGTTAGAGTTCCTTCACGTACGTCGACTATGACACCGACGGTGGCGAGGAACGGGCGTCCAAGTATTAGCGACGTGTCTCCCTCCTCCTTGACATCCATGATCACGAAGTCACATGGCAAACATATGCCCCCCGGGACTTGTAGCGGGATGTCCTCTACGATCCCTATCGGCCTTGTGATCCGACCATCGGCTAGTTGTATCCGCATGTCGGTAGGCTTCAATTTTGTGCTGGTATTTAGCCTTAGGAACATAGAGAGAGGCATGAGGCTAACACTAGCCCCTAAGTCCACCAACGCCTTTTGTAGAGGGACGCCGCCCAAGGTGCAAGGAATTCGAAAACTCCCCGGGTCTTTGAATTTAGCCGGCTCCTTCTCTCTCTTGGTGAACCAAGAGCCCTCCTCGGCGAGCATGATTTTCTCCTTCCTCTTTCTTCCCGTAATCAAGTCTTTTAGGAACTTGGCGTATGTCAGGATTTCAACGATGGCGTCGAGGAAAGGAATGTTGAGGCTTACCCCTCTTAAATACTCGAGAAACTTTGCTAGCTGTTTCTCCATTTTTGCTCTAACAAGCCTCTGAGGGAATGGGATCGGTGGCATAAAACGCCTCTCTTCAATCAATTGCTCCGCTCTAGACTTTTCTTCCCTTTGCGGCTCTTTCTCCGGCTCAACTTCAATGACCGGCTCAATTGGCTCTACATTCTCCTCCACGGGCTCTTCGGTTGGAATCATGACGGGAGTGGTATCCTTCCCGCCTTTAGTTGTAACTGCAACCACGGCATTGATGTGGCCGGTGGCGCCCCATGGGTTTTGCTCGGGTTGAGCCGGTAATTGTTGAGTATTTCGATTGAGCAACGCCAATTGCTCCGAGATTTGGGCTACAACGGTTGCAAGGGAATCTTGGCCCGCCTTCAAGGTAGCGTTGGTCTTTTTCTGCTCGACCATAAACTCCTCCACTCTAGCTTCAAAGTCGGAACGTTGTTGAGCTTGTGGGGGGTTTGGATTTCTCCACCCTTGATTGTATCTGGGCGGCCTATAGGGTCCAACTTGTTGCTTTGGCGGGAAATTTTGTTGTGGAGGCCCCCTCGGTGGATAATGTTGTTGTTGTTGTTGCGGTGGTGGTCGAGCTTGTTGAGGTGGTTGTTGCGGCGGGTTCAACGCTCCATCATTGTTCGCATAGGAGAAACCGGGATGGTTTCTAGTGGCCGGATTGGCCCAATATCCTTGGTTCCCCGCGATGTATTGAACTTGCTCCAAAGATCCCTCTCCTTGTTCTCCTCCCGAATACATAGCTTGGGATTGGTCTTGCCAATTACACATTTGATTTGTTGGTGCAGATGTGGAAGGGGTTCCTTGGGGCTCCGTGATATACTTCTCCAGTCTCTCCACTACCTTGTGGAGAGAATCAAAATTGTTTGTCAGCTCCGCTACGGCCTTTGCCTCATAGATGCTAGATGGCTTCAAGGAGGACGAAGAGTGTCCTCGCTCGTCGCCCCATTGTTGATTGTTTGAGGCCATCTCCTCAATTAGGGCCGTAGCTTCGTCGGGAGTCTTCGATAGGATGGCACCATTTTCCGCGGCATCAATAATCTGCTTGGTCCCCGGTTGGAGACCATTGTAGAAGCTATGGACTAGCTCCCAATCTTCGATGCTATGGTGGGGGCATTGATGCTGCAGATCTTTGAAGCTCTCCCAAGCCTCGTAGAGTGTCTCTTGGGGTCCTTGCTTGAAGGACATGAGAGCACTCGTAATCTTTACCGTCTTGGAGGGCGGATAGAACTTGTCAATGAACGCGCTCGCCAACTCGTCCCATGTGGTAAAGACTCCGTCAGCTTGCGTCCTCAACCAATAAAGAGCTTTATCCTTTAATGTGAAGGGGAAGATGCGCAGTCTGATGGCATCGATGGAGACCCCCGTCATCTGAAATGTGGCACACTTCGACAAAAATAGCTGGATGTGGTAGTGGGGATTTTCATGGGTGTTCCCATGAAATGGATCCTGCTGCATTAGAACCACTAGTTCAGTCTTCAGCTCATAATTCTTGTCAGCCGCCAACTCCGGCAAGGCAATGGACGAGGTCGTAGAAGAGGTCTTAGGCCGAAGCCTATCGCGAATGGAAATGATCCTCGCCATTCTTGCCGCCAATTGTTCCGCAGTTTCCGGGTTGGTCATAAACCTCCCTTCCGGATCTTGTCTCCTCTCCGCTCTAATTCTCCGCACAGTACGTTCAATCTCGGGATCAAATAATATAGCTTCAGGGTCCGCCGTTGATCTCGTGTACATGCAATGGGAAAACAGAGTTTCAAAGAAATGATTAGCACAGTGGAAGGGTTAGATAAAAATAAAGAAATAAAACAGAAAGAAGAAATAGCTAGGGTGATAAGATCAAACACTATCGCCTCCCCGGCAACGGCGCCAAAAACTTGATCGCTCCAGAATGTAACCCAAAAGGGCGATCGTGTAGTTTTACCGCAAGCGCACGGTGTAGCGGCGAGCGGGTTATCGAACACAGGGAGGACGAATGACAGTGCCTGCTCCAAACAACCTGGCTATAAGAACAGAAAAGAGGGAATTTGCCTTTTGGCGATCCTGTCACAATCGTCAGACAAAGTATGGAGATATAAAATCAAATAAATACGCCTAGGGAATGGGGAATCCCTGCTACTCACCGTATCTCATCAGTGTGATTCATTGGTATCACGATTGCTAGGGTAGAATTTCGGATGAACTAGTTGCAACTGAATGTAAAACCTAGCTCACGCTCTCGCGCTGTTGCCGGTCTATAGCTATCCTAGGTTTGGGTCCAATCTCTTGCAAACCCTAGCCTAGGAAAGCTAGCATTAGGATCAACATCATCGTTCAATCACGTCCCGAGCCCACTCTCGTGCAAACTCGGGCCACACCTAGGTTGGGATAGTTCCTACCCGTCTAATCTCTTGCAAACGGGTATCGGTATGGAATTGCAACCGAGAACCCTAGTATCGGTCCAATCTCTTGCAAACCGATACTACGGAAACTCAATTTCAACCTAATTTGGATTTCTAGGGTTTCCTATCGAATTGGGATCCAATCTCTTGCAAATCCCAATCGATATGAACACCTAGCTATCCGTAATAAACCGATCCCAAACTAACCCTAATAGCAATTCTAGCAATATTTCTACTAAATCATCACAAATCGGAAATTGGGCTCGTAGGGTTCATCCCCACGCCCCAAGACGTTAGGACTACTCACAATTCATATCACAATTGCAAAAATAATCAATTGAAATAACTATAGAATTCATCACAATATTCAAATAAGCAATAAAAATGAGATTTTTAATGGAGAGGGAGACAAACCAATAGAGTTCTCCAAGAATCCAACAAAAATAAACTTTTCTCTCCTCTCCAATCACAAAAATCTAAAGCTAAAAAGTTTAAGCTAAAAAGCTACAAAAAGCCAAGGGAAAAGCTCCCTAACCTAGGTTAAAAACTAGGGTTAAATACCCCCTAAAATCGTCCAAAAAACTGTGACCAAAATGCCCATGCGCAGCCTGAAAATCGCAATTTACTGTAGGGAATTAGCGGTCCCTTATGGCACAAAAACTCTAGTCCCGTCCTAAGTCAGACGGAACATAGACAGAAAAAACAATAGCAGCGGAAGAAAAACTAGTTAATCTAAATTAACATGCAGTTAAAACTTTTTTAACTTAGCCCTAAGGTCCAAGACCCTATGCCAAGATCTATGCCGACTTGGGATGGATCTGACCATCCCAAGAAGGATCTAGCCTACTGCGATTAAACTAAACTAATGCTAATAAAATACTTTAACCACATACCCGGAATCTCAGCCCTGAGGCAGGCGAGATGTTCCGCGCCGTCTTCCGAGCTGCTCCCGTCCCACGCCGAGCCGCTCCTTGAACCACTCCCCGAACCGCTCCTCGAACCGCTCCGCATCCCGAGGCGATCAATCCCCGTGCCGCCGAGCCAACCACACGCCGAAGAAAGTTTCACGCGAGTGAAACCTCCGCCTAGATTTCGGATCCAGAATCCGAACTCCTTCGTGGCTTTGCTAGAGCCCTCAGGAGTAAGGAAGAAATTTAGGGAGAAGAGAAATATTAATTTAAGCTTAGATCCAAGCATGCTCCAATATTTACGAGAGCCGCTCAGATCTAGAGCTTGGGACGAGTTTTGAGGAAGGGGGGAGACCCCTATTTATATAGGCGGCGGACTCTCCCCTTTTCTCAAAATCCGATGTGGGACTAAATAATGAGTTAATTAAAATCAAGTTAGTTCGCACTTCACAAAGTGCAAACTTCCGTGAATTTTAACTCACTCACCGTTGAGGTTCAAGATTGATACAACCTATCAATACTACGAGCGTTCAACGGTGAACGCATATGAAAAAACCGTTCGTCAATCGGAGTTCGTTTGACCCTCCAATTGAGTGTCCAAAGATCAGCCCTAAGCTAGTTTTTCGCAAAAACTGAGCCGTCATTTGATTCTTCACAATTAGGGTTCAAAACCCTAGAGGTGGGGCCCACGGGTGGGCCCCACGCTAGCTGCGCGCGCAGAAAATGCCTGGGCAGAGCCCAGGACGCGCCTGGGCGCGCCCAGGCCCGCGCCTGGGCACGCCCAGGCCAAGCCTAGGCTTAGCCCAGGCTTGTGCCTGGCTAGCCCAGGCAGCGCCTGGGCTAGCCCATGCAGCCTGTTCTGCCTTGTATTTACTGGGCCTGGCCTGGTCTGATCCTTTGGGCTGTTTTGGCTCTAACTTGAGCATTTGGTGTCCGATTTAGACGCCGTTCGAACCTGGGTCTAGACCGGAATATTTCTGTCTTATCCGTGAACTTTTCCTTGCGTTTATATTATTAAATATTGTATTAAACAATTTAATACACATTTAATCGCTTTTGCATCAAATGCAAAATAGTCCCTATCTAAGCTTAAATTATCATATTGCATCAAATGCAATTGTTTCATCCCTTGCATCAAAAATGCAAAATATTCTCCCTAACTAATTTCTACCTATTACTAGACGAAGGTCGCACTCTTTGTGTGACCCTACGGCTTGACCCTACTACAGGTTGGGCTCGAAGCCCTATACGACAAAGACCACGAGCAGTGGCTGCCGTCCCTGTTTCAGCATCATCATAATGTGGTTAGCTCATCAACATGAGAATTGTCGGGACCACCCTGACCGTGTCTGTGATGATTTCTGCAGTTATAGTCTCTTCGTCTAAACTGTGTCGTGTAGATCAAGTCTGGGGTACGGTTAAACTGTCAACCCCAATAACTTGACTCCGGTTAGTTTCGATCAATCTTTAGTCAATAAATGTTGGACTTCTTCCAACATACTCTGCGCAGAGTTTTTACTAAAGACCGAACTAACTCTACGACACTAACTCCCATTGACCGGGAGAGACGAATCCTCTCTTGGTCATTACTCGCCTCGTACGTTTCAAGTGACACCCAATCAAAAGACCTTTCGACAGGCATTGCCTCGAAGCTAGGTCAATTGATATAAGTGGCACCGTCCGCGCACAGGTTTGTCAAAATGACCTCAAGTCAAAAGACCAACTATCCTATCATCACTCAGAGTTATCTATGACAGATTGGTCAATATAACCATATGATAACTCTAGTGGATCGTTCAGTGAACTCATTCTAATGAGCACCTGTGTCTCGTCTTCGACTTCGCCAAGTCAAGCGATCATGAGATCATCGCCACCGCTAAACGGTGAAGACTAAGACACAATGGTCAATCCGATGTTTTGATATCCTTGTCTCGTAACATCTACGACCACGAACCATTTTAGACTTATGCTACAGACGGTCAAACGTTTCTCTATGATCGAGATACTCATCTCGATACCCGTTTGACCTTGCATAAAGTCTCGGGACTTTACCTAAGTTGATATCTAATGTTAACTACATTACAATATAACTTAGACAAATTATTACCAAACAGCTTACTGTTATTTCGAACAAGATGTTTGTGCTATTTACACAGGAATAAATGGCCTCGAGGGCATCATATTCCTACATCTCCCACTTGCACTCAGGCCCATTTATCTCGGTATCTTATACCGTTTTTACACATAAGTTTTCCCGACTTCATGTGGTAGAGCCTTCGTGAGTGGATCTGCTAAAACCGTCTACACTATAGACTTAAGGGGTTTTTATGTTTGTGTTAGACCAACCATTTGAATCTCATTCAAATAATTCATTTGGTCTATCGGAATCTATAATATTTTATTTCCCTGGATCTTATATAGTTCATCGTACCTTACGATAATAATTTTAAATTAGTTAATGGTCATTTTAAATGGCTCATATCTATTCTTGATAAAGTATCAAACATTTTGATTACTTTGTCAAAATGTATGTTCCATCCCTTTGATGATTCGCATGTAATTTATACGCTCTCACTGACCTTGAAAACTATCTGGCTAATTCATATAAGTCAGTCTGGCTAAATCATATTTAGAAAAACGAACTTATAAGTGAATGCTCCAATTTTCATGGTCAACTTAAGCGTTTCACATCGGCTTTGGTCCGAGTAGATCTGTACACATCTATTGGCGAAACCGGTTTCATCATAATCCGTTTTAAAGAAATTAGGATGAAAACCGTTCTCGTCTAACATGATCGCACTTCACTGTTTTCTTTTCTGCACCAATCTTTCAACTTAAAGATTTACTTGCAGAAAGTGAGGAAACATTTTCCTTGGGCACGTAAACTAAATTCTCAAATTTATTTACGCACACGGACCTGCATCAAGTTTTAAATCGGAGTTACTACTCCGAATTTCATCCTAGAAGTTGACTAAGTCATCATCAGTTATGATGTCTAACTCGACAATCCGCCTCACGAGATTCGAGTAATAATACAACTTCCTTACGATTGATTTATTGAATATCTTATTGATAATGTCCTTATAGAGTATTATCAAAACCTAGGCATTACTATCTGGGACTTAACCCAGAGGGAGGAGTTAACTCAGAGTCACTTATTTATGGATCGCACCAAGTCTAACTAAGTGTGATTCATACCTTTTAACACACCGATGTGTTAACAGACTTGATCTGAGAGAAAATCACATTTTCTTTTAATTACACAAGATTTTATGCAGCTAAGTATTTGACCATTCGATCTAATCGAATTAGTTTAAATACTTTCGTCATTTCATTCTTTATTTTATCAGACTTTCATTTCATCAAGAACACGTGTCTTAATAAAATATACGAATAACTTATTTTGTTAAAAGATAGACTCGGGTACATCAGTATGTACTAGACTGAGTTCGACAACTCATTCTCCCACTGTCTCACAGATGGGTTTCGGCCATTGTATCTAAGAGGCTAAGACCCACAAGTGTCCGTAGACTTCATAATACGAGAGGTCAAACCCCTCTTTATGTGACTTGTGAAGCTTAATCTCTTGAGACGGCCTAGTCTAATTTTACCATATAAGTTTGCTACTATCTTGTGTATTTATCTATTAACATTTAATATACATGTAGTTATTTACAAATTACTTAACACAAAACATTACTTCAGAAGCAACGTGACGACATTCGTCAAAATGTGTTAAACGTCTTTTGTATAACAACTTATTCCGAAATGTGACATCAAAATATGTCACGTTTTCATTTCCTCCTACTTATGCCTCTACTAATGATAAATTAAACTAACTTTCTCAATTGACTTTCCGAAGTGCCTTCTTCCTTTTCTAAATCACATTTAGATATCAACATAAATAAATAGCTATGCAAGCAACTTATGTATCCAAACGCTTGAGCTTTGCAATCTTGAGTGTAGCTCAAGAAGTTGCTTGTCTCAAGATCCGGTTGGGATACATAGTCTTGCATCGCTCATGCACTCGTATTCGACTCAAACGGTTTGATCGAATTTTCGAACTTTGCGGATCAAAATTGTTTGTCCATACAACCTTGAGGGTAGCTCGACAAGTTGTAGGGAGAAACATACTTTGAATGTCCTATATGTTCAAGCTGCCTCATATAGAGACGAGTGACATGTAGCTTTAATTTATTTGTTGGACCCAGAACTTAATGAAATCATATTTCTTAAGTCTGTTCTTTAGAAGGTCATTTAAAGTCAACGAGAATATAGTTTTAATTCTATCAATTAGAATTTAACTCGATATTCAATTAATCAACTTATTGACCAGTTAACTAATTCCAATATTATCAATTGATTCTTTCGGTAAACATAGTCTTGCCCTAGTTTTAGCATATATTCAATATGAAATATTGGTAGATTGGCTTTTATCTATCTATATCCTCCCACTATTTTTACGAACGTTTTAAAGCTTAATAACGAACGATTTAATCGAATTAAAATTAATGGGTAAGAGTTCCAATCACCTTGAGTCTAAACAACCTTGAGTGTAGCTCAACAAGTTGATTGACTCTACGATCGGAAGATGACTCTTCATCGATCATATCAGATATGACTCTCTTAATCGGTTTTTGCCCCTAGCCATTCGTGATCATGAGTGTGCTCATCCAAATCACAATGTCTAGTCTAGTCGGACCCTTGTTTTCATGTCTAGCCTGACTTGCCCCTCAGCTCGGTGTATGCACGACACGTCGGTTTGGGTCAGGTCTTAGACTACATCTAGGCAGACTACATCCTTGACTAAACTTGCGCCGCCGCTCGGTGTATTCACGACAACGTCGGTTTGGGTCAAGTCAAGATGTCATCTTATGTATTTAAGAAGTTGGTTTCTACAAGGTTGCCATGTCACAGCTTGAGTGTATCTCAACAACTGTAACACGGGCCCTATAGTTGCTAACCCCTAAAATAAGGAGGGCTACGGTTAATCTTGAAAAAGATCATTAACGTATTTGACTTAGATATAGTCCAGGGTGTCATACAATCATGATTCGCGACATTGCGGTCCAGCGGAACTCAGCCAGAGAATTGACTAAGCCAGGATCACTATCCCTTAAAGGGTGATCCAGAACTCTTAGCCAAGCACATTGACTGGATCATGGTCCATTGAATGAAGCTTGTCATTTTTGTATGTATGCCATAGACTAAACAGCTTTTATTAACAACTAATTAATCCTATCAACTAGTTGAATCCTTAAATTCAAAATTTAGGATTTGTTTAATAACTTTTATTAAGTCCTTATCAACTATAAGGTTCACGTGCTATCCTAATCGTTATTAGGATTTTAATAAATTTTATTAACAACGCTAGAAGCGAAGTCCTTTAATGAAAATTAATTATAACAATTAGAATTGAAAATTCATTTAAAGGACTACCCTAATCAGGAATTAGGTCTTATATTGTTGTTAATGTTTTATTGAAACATAGCATGTCATTAAAATTCAAGTAATAAATTTTAATCATTTTTAATGGCTAACCTAAAAGGTTGTCTTGTGTTATCAAATAAGGGACAAGATTAACAAGCCATTAAAATAAAGCTACACTAATTTTATCAACATAAAATGAAAGTGTATATCTATTTAACAATTAAATAAACTAAGTTTATCACATAAACAATTTTAGATTTTTAAAATCAGTTTTAAAAAATATCTTATAAATTTAAAACACTACTTTTAAAAATTTTCCATGTTCAAAAATTTATCATATACAATTTTTAAACATCTAAAACATTTTAAACTTATCGCATAAATTTAAAGCCTTAAAATCAATTTTAAAATTTATCACATAAATTTAAAACCACCATTTTAAAATTTCCATGCTTAAAAAATTTATCATATAAAAATTTTTTAGGCATCCAAAATAAATTTAAACTTTTAAAGATTTAAAATTAGTTTTAAAATTATCACATAAATTTTAAAACGTTATTTTAAAATTTTCATGTTCAAAAATATCAAAAAGAATTTTTTTTTTGAACATCTAAAACATTATTAAAAGTTTATCTCATAACTTTAAAAACAATTGAAAAGCATTTAAAAGCATTAACAAGTTTAATGAAATCGCAGTACCTAGATCGACTACGCAAACCTAGGCTCTGGTACCACTGTAGGGAATTGGCGGTCCCTTAGGGCACAAAAACCCTAGTCCCATCCTAAGTCGGACGGAACATAGACAGAAAAAACAATAGCAGCGGAAGAAAAACTAGTTAATCTAAATTAACATGCAGTTAAAACTTTTTTAACTTAGCCCTAAGGTCCAAGACCCTATGCCAAGATCTATGCCGACTTGGGATGGATCTGACCATCCCAAGAAGGATCTAGCCTACTACGATTAAACTAAACTAATGCTAATAAAATACTTTAACCACATACCCGGAATCTCAGCCCTGGGGCAGGCGAGATGTTCCGCGCCGTCTTCCGAGCTGCTCCCGTCCCACGCCGAGCCGCTCCTTGAACCGCTCCCCGAACCGCTCCTCGAACCTCTCCGCATCCCGAGGCGATCAATCCCCGTGCCGCCGAGCCAACCACGCGTCGAAGAAAGTTTCACGCGAATGAAACCTCCGCCTAGATTTCGGATCAAGAATCCGAACTCCTTCGTGGCTTTGCTAGAGCCCTCAGGAGTAAGGAAGAAATTTAGGGAGAAGAGAAATATTAATTTAAGCTTAGATCCGAGCGTGCTCCAACATTTACGAGAGCCGCTCAGATCTAGAGCTTGGGACGAGTTTTGAGGAAGGGGGAGACCCCTATTTATATAGGCGGCGGAATCTCCCCTTTTCTCAAAATCCGATGTGGGACTAAATAATGAGTTAATTAAAATCAAGTTAGTTTGCACTTCACAAAGTGCAAACTTCCGTGAATTTTAACTCACTCACCGTTGAGCTTCAAGATTGATACAGCCTATCAATACGACGAGCGTTCAACGGTGAACGCATAGGAAAAAACCGTTCGTCAATCGGAGTTCGTTTGACCCTCCAATTGAGTGTCCAAAGATCAGCCATAGGCTAGTTTTTCGCAAAAACTGAGCCGTCATTTGATTCTTCACAATTAGGGTTCAAAACCCTAGAGGTGGGGCCCACGGGTGGGCCCCACGCTAGCTGCGCGCGCAGAAAATGCCTGTGCAGAGCCCAGGCCGCGCCCTGGGCGCTCCCAGGCCCGCGCCTGGGCAGAGCCCAGGCCGCGCCCTGGGCGCGCCCAGGCCAAGCCTGGGCTTAGCCCAGGCTTGTGCCTGGCTAGCCCAGGCCGAGCCTGGGCTAGCCCAGGCAGCCTGTTCTGCCTTGTATTTACTGGGCCTGGCCTGGTCTGATCCTTTGGGCTGTTTTGGCTCTAACTTGAGCATTTGGTGTCCGATTTGGACGCCGTTCGAACCTGGGTCTAGACCGGAATATTTCCGTCTTACCCGTGAACTTTTCCTTGCTTTTATATTATTAAACTAGTCATAACCCGTGCCCGCGGGCACGGTTCTTTTAAGATTTTCCCCCGTAAAATCTTTGTTCCACAAAAAACTATTTACACAACCACAATTTAAAATAACAACAAAATACTGTAAAAATATTTAGCGGCACGGGCGCCTTCGGCTTGAAACAACAAATACTTCGCGGGCGCCTTCGGCGCGGAACAACAAATTTGGCGTAGAACAACAAAGTCGGCGCGGGTGCCTTCGGCAAATTCGGCATAGAACAACAAATTCGGTGAGGGCGCCTTCGAAGCAGAACAACAAATTCTGCATAGAACAACAAATTCGGTACGGACGCCTTCGGCGCGGAACAACAAATTAGCGTAAAAAACTTGCGCGGTGCCGTCGGCGTGTAACAACAAATTTGGCGTAAAAAAATTTAGCGGGGTGCCTTCGACGCGGAACAACAAATTAGCGTAAAAAATTTAGCGAGCGTGGGTGCCTTCAGCGCGGAACAACACACCTTGTGGTGTTTAAATTTTTTTATAGACTTCTGCTTTAATTTTGATTGTCATGGCATGGTTCATTTCAAAATTTTTAGGTAGATGTGCAAAGTCGCTTTGTGAACCGAGCAAAGAGGTATGTTCACATAGTAATTCCTGATGAATAATTCAATTCACTACCAAATACCAATTATCAAAGCTAACAGCTTTCATCTAAAATCAAATGGCTTTTATATAGAAAGACAAAAATGTAATATGGAAGGATTGATTTGATTGATAAAAATCCATTACCTAGATTGCCTTCTAAAATCTCTTAATTACTTCTCCTTTAAATTAAGTTCCATAAATCTTTGCAGACTTTGCAATCATTCAAGAAGTATCAACTCTATAATCATTAAAGAAGTATCAACCAGATGTGTTCAGAACTAACGACAACAACTCAGAAAGCTTTGATAGATCAAGAGCATGAAACTAAGAGATTGCAATTAGCGGTGGGTTTTTTGCTAGTAAATGTCTGATCAAAACAAAAGTTCATACAGAAACCTATAAGCACAACCATTCAAGATTTAGAAATTTCAAAATCATCATATAATCATCCTTGATGTGTTAAAAAGGACATTAAGCATAAACATAAATAATCGTGTGCATATATTTACAATGACTGTTCCTACAGTGACATCCTAAAATTGGCGACTAATTCACTATCCAAAAACTTTCTTTATTCTCCCTGTTTGCTTCGTATACTTGTAGTTCGAATTGCACGACTCCTTTACTTTATCCTCCAACATCCGAAGCTACTTACTCTGCCAAAAACAAAGAAAATAAATAAATAAAGCAATTCGTCAAGGAACTTCAGTTCTTTCACAATAGCTTCATAAATAAACTGTAGTAAACGTGAGTAGAATGTAAAACAACACTATAAATCATGAACAGACAACAACACAATAGCCACCATGGATTTTATCGAATCAGAGAATATATCACATTTTGAGTTTAAATCAAATTATCATCATTATAGTTCAAAGAAAATAAAATTTTACCGTTTCTTAAAATAGCAAGGCCTACACTGGAAAACCCCAGGAGACAACATGAATGGTATTTGTTAAACAAAAACTACTAATGAAATAACTAACATAATGAACAGAATCCAATATCTCCAAGTTTTCAGCCAGCAGTATAACAACAGAGAAACTTAACTTAATTTATATATATTCAGGACCAATAAACTTGAGTCAATTTGTAGATGTTACTGAGAGATCCATATATTGCAAGCACAATTCTGTTTAATGTACCTAAGTCCTTGTACATGAATGAAACCACAAAACTTTCTCTTCCTCTTTCCCCATTGAGCTATAAATAGAATTAATCAGCAGGATTGTAAAGATTTCATTATAGCACATAAAGTTGTGCACTTACCTTTGCAATAACTCTCAAAATGATATCCTCAGTCTTGAGTCAATGGACACAACTACCTGCTGACAACAAATGTAAATAGAACTCGTGTTAGGAAAACCAGAATTTTTTAAAAAAAGCCAAGCTAACCTAGGCTTCGAAGATGGTAATAAGTCCTAATACTCATTATGTAACTGTTATTCATGATACTAAAATTTCATATACAATAATAAAATGCTTTAATCGCCCAAAAGCTAAATATGATGGGTTTGCCAATAATATATCTCAAGAAATACTGAAATATCCTCTCTAATGAAATGCTTTAAACAATTATGGATGCCATACATGCATGCATTCATTCAAATTGCTTCAATCAGCATGTATTCAAAATGAAGGCCAAATTGCCTATTAGATTTCTATTAGATAAGGTGGGAAGGAAAAAAGAAGAAGAAGAAGAAGGAAGAAAGAATCTGGTCAAGATGCAAGAAATTGGGGATGAAGAATCTATCAATAAGCAGATTATAATGTAGGGCCGGGCAATCAGAACAAATAGTTATCGATGCCTAGCTCCAATGGTGTTCTAAATACCTAACAACTATATGTATCTAAATTCTTAAAACCATGGGTGATTGATTTCAACAAACATGCATAGCTGTCATAATGTACAGTGGCTAAGATATCTAGCTTAACTGTCTTCAAATTATCCAGCAAGCTACTCAACACATACTTCCAAGAGGAGGTTTCCTTCCTAACCCCTCTTCAATGATTTCTAGCACTTCAGTATTATTTGCTATTCAGTATAATGTAAACCTCGAGAATGTAAAACAGAGAATACCATGTATCCCCAGATGCGACCCAAACAACTGGACACTGACCACACAAAGTCTTCGTTTGGGTCGAATCAGTCGATGGTAAGCATTTCCTCAAGAACATGGACCTGATGCAAGCGTGCTCTTTTCTGGAATATAATATCCTCATATGACCCTAATGCCTGTATAAAATGCTCCACACTGCTCAAATTTGGCTAGCACAAACAAAAGAAAATGTCACTCATAAAAGAAAAGCCTCAACCGCTAGCAACAATACTATCATTAATAGAATAACGGGTCACACTGAATGAATTATAAATGCACCAAAAGAGAAGGCAAGATACCATGCATCCATTTGTCAAATATCCACCAATGGCTCTAAACTCTTTCACGACCAATAGCAAATTTATTTCACCCTGACCAACAAATACAAAGAATACAATAACAAACTAAAAACACAGTAGTTCATGATGCAATTATGCAAATGAAAATATGAATTTCAGTACTATGAACAAAAAAATATATGGATAAAAATAAACAAACCTCACAGATTTCAAGTGTTGGCATGTAAGGAAGAAACTATACGCTCCACATCATTAACTATGCGCTCCAAATTTATCTCCAAATATTCCCAAAGTGTCCAAATGTGGAGAAACTGTGAAGCATTAGGGAAGGAAGGGGAACACACAAAATTAGCAGTTGTTGCAGCAGAGTAATCAAAGAAACTCAGATATATTTAATTTGTAAAAGCAGACCTGGTAAGGCTTTTTGGCAACTTAAGCTATGAACTTGTTACTGAATATGAACAAAAAATATGAATAAAAATAAATATCAGAATGCTACTGAATATGAACAAAAACATTGAACTTGTTCTTGCATGATGTATCATCTAATATGAACATGAACTTGTGAATATGAACATGAAGATGAACATGAAGATTGCCCAACCTATTACACATGTATGTCTGAAAACAATATTCATGCATCATGCTACTGGATATGAACAAAAATTAGTTTTATGTTAACCTTCATATTATAACAAACACGTGGTGTGCACACATCGGGTTAAGCTAGAAACCACAACAAAACAATCCAGAAAATAGCACAAAAATGGACCCTTAAATCTCCAGATAAACTATAAATATGAAGGAAAAAATAAAGAAATATGGGGGTCGGTCGCATACCTAGCTCTAAACTGAAGTACAATTCAATCAGAACCAAAATCATCATCATCAATATACCTGTGCTCTTCTTCCGTCCACGGGATCCCTTTCCGCCGCTCTTGCCTCCGCCTTCGAGCATCCCTTCCCTTCAAACCCTCGCTTATCGGAAACAAACAATGACAAAAAAATTAGAAATTGGGATGAAAATTTGAGGGTGAATACAAAATTAAGAGGAAAAATCAATGAATCAACCTTTTCCAACCCAATAATTGAACGGAGATGCAATGCTATTGGTCTCTTGGTCTCTTGGTCTCCCCAAAGATGAAGATGAAGAAAGATGCGAAGATGAACGGAGATGCGAAGATGAAGAAAGATTTCTCGAATTGATAACAGGCTGGGCTCTTGGTCTCCCCGAGGTCACGCATGAGCTATTGGTCTCCCCGAGGTCACGGGCTCTTGGTCTCCCCGAGGTCACGCAGCCAGCAAACCAATCAAATGGGGGCTGTTTTCCAAGCAAACTTATCTTCAAAATACAAACCATTCATCTCAAACCCTCATCCAACCCGTTCATTCAGCAAGATTAAATCCAGACCGTCTTTTATCAACCAGTTTGTCCTAGTCAGCTTGTCCTATTCAGCCCTAGGATTCAAAAATCGCTGTCAAATGTATAATAGATATTGTATTAAACAATTTAATACACATTTAATCGCTTTTGCATCAAATGCAAAATAGTCCCTATCTAAGCTTAAATTATCATATTGCATCAAATGCAATTATTTCATCCCTTGCATCAAAAATGCAAAATATTCTCCCTAACTAATTTCTACCTATTACTAGACGAAGGTCGCACTCTTTGTGTGACCCTACGGCCTGACCCTACTACAGGTTGGGCTCGAAGCCCTATACGACAAAGACCACGAGAAGTGGCTGCCGTCCCTGTTTCAGCATCATCATAATGTGGTTAGCTCATCAACATGAGAATTGTCGATCGGGACCACCCTGACCGTGTCAGTGATGATTTCTGCAGTTATAGTCTCTTCGTCTGAACTGTGTCGTGTAGATCAAGTCTGGGGTACGGTTAAACTGTCAACCCCAATAACTTGACTCCGGTTAGTTTCGATCAATCTTTAGTCAATAAATGTTGGACTTCTTCCAACATACTCTGCGCAGAGTTTTTACTAAAGACCGAACCCTTGTTAGCAATACGTAATACGGAAAATATTCAGGACGTGAATAAAACGTGTTTTATTCGGTCAATTTCAAAAGACGTTTGGTCAAAAATTCGGTCAAATATGCGTAATACGGGAATAATACGTAAACGTGTTAAATCGTGTTTAATTCGTTAAACCAGTTAAAAAACGCAACGAAAAATACGAATATTGTTAAGATAACATTCATCCAAATGAACCTAAAAATCAACAATATCAATATGAAATAAGAGTAAACTGAGTTCTATATTCATGATTTAAATTGTATTCATAGTTTTTTTAACCAAAATGACATGATCATACTATTATATTCCATGTAGTATGCACTAAACCAAAGTATGATCATTGAATTATAGTTCAAAATGCTTTAAAAGTGCCCCTAAAAATGAGTTTAAAACGCATAAAATGCGCAATACGTGAATAAAACGTGTTTTGTTCGTCAACCCCTAAAAAAGCGTGTATTTTTCCGAATAATTCAAATGGACGGTCGTTTAATACGGGAACCATTTTAGACGGATTTTAAACGTAAAAAACATAAAAATTCGCGTTTTTTACTAACAAGGGACCGAACTAACTCTACGACACTAACTCCCATTGACCGGGAGAGACGAATCCTCTCTTGGTCATTACTCTCCTCGTACGTTTCAAGTGACACCCAATCAAAAGACCTTTCGACAGGCATTGCCTTGAAGCTAGGTCAGTTGATATAAGTGGCACCGTCCGCGCACAGGTTTGTCAAAATGACCTCAAGTCTAAAGACCAACTATACTATCATCACTCAGAGTTATCACTGACAGATTGGTCAATATAACCATATGATAACTCTAGTGGATCATTCAGTGAACTCATTCTAATGAGAACCTGTGTCTCGTCTTCGACTTCACCAAGTCAAGCGATCATGAGATAATCGCCACTGCTAAACGGTGAAGACTAAGACACAATGGTCTATCCGATGTTTCGATATCCTTGTCTCGTAACATCTACGACCACGAACCATTTTAGACTTATGCTACAGACGGTCAAACGTTTCTCCATGATCGAGATGCTCATCTCGATACCCGTTTGACCTTGCATAAAGTCTCGGGACTTTACCTAAGTTGATATCTAATGTTAACTACATTACAATATAACTTAGACAAATTATTACCAAACAGCTTACTGTTATTTCGAACAAGATGTTTGTGCTATTTACACAGGAATAAATGGCCTCGAGGGCATCATATTCCTACATTTACGCTACAGGCAGCGCGGCTCACTCGGCCGAGTGACAAAAGTCGCTCGGCCGAGTGACAAACCCCGAGTGACAAAAGTCTTCACTTCGGGCGTCGCTCGGCCGAGTAAGTTGTCGTCACTCGGCCGATGGCTTCTATTCACTCGGGCGGTCAGCATTTTCCACTCGGCCGAGTGGGTCTTCTGAAGCTCAGGCAGACGAAAAACAGTAAGTTGGCTCTTTTTGATGGGCGTCGTCTGAGTGCCACTCGGGCGGACGGGGTTCCGTCACTCGGCTGATGTGGCTTCTGATGCTCGGCCGAGTGCACATATGAAGCGTGTCCGATCTGGTCGGTCGAGCGGGGTCTCGCTGGTCAGCCGAGTGACTCCTTCACTCGGCCGAGTGAGACACCAAAAATGCCCATACAGCTTGTTTTTGCCTCCTCGTCGCTCCTACGACGTTCTTTCTTCTTCCGCTCCTCTCCAATAGCAAAATACCCCTTGGGGAAGTCATCGGTGACACTCTGGAGTAGGCGTATCTCGGGATCACTCCAAATCGCTCCAAATCTCCTGAAATACGACAAAAACAACAAATCGTGAAAAGTATCACAATATTGTCGATAAATCGTGAAAAGCGTGATTTGAGCGATCTAAATGGCATGCAATCATGCGGAAAAAAGGTGTAAAACACGGAGTGATCACTCGACAATTCATCTCACGAAATTCGAGTAATTTTACAACTTCTTAATGATTGATTTAATGAATATCTTATTGATAATGTCCTCATAGAACATTATCAAAACCTAGGCATTACTATCTGGGATTTAACCCAGAGGGAGGACTTAACTCAGAGTCACTTGCAACGGATCACACCAAGTCTAACTAAGTGTGATTCATACCTTTAACACACAGATGTGTTAACAGACTTGACTTGAGAGAAAATCACATTTTCTTTTAATTACGCAAGATTTTATATAGCTAAGTATTTGATTATTCGATCTAATCGAATCAGTTTAAATACTTTTGTCATTTCGTTCTTTATTTTATCAGACTTGTGTTTCATCAAGAACACATGTCTTAATAAAATATACGAATAACTTATTTTGGTCAATCTAGACTCGGGTACATCAGTATGTACGAGACTGAGTTCGACAACTCATTCTCCCACTGTCTTACAGATGGGTTTCGGCCATTATATCTAAGAGGATAAGATTCACAAGTGTCCGTAGACTTCATAATACGTGAGGTCAGACCCCTCTTTATGTGACTTATGAAGCTTAGTCTCTTGATACGGCCTATTCTATTTTGCCATATAAGTTTACTACTATCTTGTGTATTTATATATTAACATTTAATATATATATTATCGTTATACATATTACTCATTTCTTCAAAAGCAAATGTGACGACATTCGTCAAAATGTGTTAACCTTTTGTATAACAATAATTATGAAATCGTGACATCAGAATATGTCACATTTTCATTTCCTCCTCCTTATGCCTTTACTAATGATAAATTAAACTAACTTTCTCAATTGACTTTCCGGAGTGCCTTCTTCCTTTTCTAAATCACATTTAGATATTAAATAACCAAACATAAATAAATAGCTATGCAAGCATCTCATGTATCCAAACGCCTGAGAGTTGCAATCTTGAGTGAAGCTCAAGAAGTTGCTTGTCTCAAGATCCGGTTGGGATACATGGTCTTGCACCACTCATGCACTCGTATTCGACTCAAACGGTTTGATCGAATTTTCGACCTTTGCAGATCAAAATTGTTTATCCATACAACCTTGAGGGTAGCTTGACAAGTTGTAGGGAGAAACATACTTCGAATATCCTATATGTTCAAGCTGTCTCGTATAGAGACGAGTGACATGTAGCGTGAATTTATTTGTTGGACCCAGAACTTAATGAAATCATATTTCTTAAGTCTGTTCTTTAGAAGGTCATTTAAATGTCAACGAGAATATAGTTTTAATTCCATCAGTTAGAATTTAACCTGATATTCAATTAATCAACATGTTCGACCAGTTAACTAATTTCATTAAAATATTATATTTTGATTCCTTCGGTAAACATAGTCTTGCCCTAGTTTTAGCATATGTTCAAAATTAAATATAGGTAGAATGGCTTTTATCTATCTATATCCTCCCACTATTTTTACGATCGTTTCAAAGCTTAATAACGAACGATTTAATCGAATTAAAATTAATGGGTAAGAGGTCCAATCACCTTGAGCCTAACAACCTTGAGTGTAGCTCAACAAGTTGCTTGACTCTGCGATCGGAAGATGACTCTTCATCGATCATATCAGATATGACTCTCTTATCGGTTTTTTCCTCTAGCCATTTGTGATCATGAGTGTGCTCATCCAAATCACAATGTCTAGTCTAGTCGGACCCTTGTTTTCGTGTCTAGCCTGACTTGCCCCGCCGTTCGGTGTATTCACGACACGTCAGTTTGGGTCAGGTCTTAGACTACATCTAGCCAGACTACATCATTGACATAACTTACGCCGGCGCGTAGTACTACGACGGTTTGGGTCTAGTCAAGATTTCATCTTATGTATTAAAGGAGTTGGTTTCTATAAGGTTGCCATGTTACAGCTTGAGTGTAGCTCAACAACTATAACACGGGCCCTATAGTTGCTAACCCCTAAAACAAGGAGGGCTACGGCTAATCTTGAAAAAGATCATTAACGTATTTGACTTAGATATAGTCCAGGGTGTCATACAATCATGATTCGCGACATTGCGGTCCAGCGGAACACAGCCATGGAATTGACTATGCCAGGATCACTACCCCTTAGACTAGCTAGGGTTGATCCAAAACTCTTAGCCAAGCACATTGACTGGATCATGGTCCATTGAATAAAGCTTGTCATTTTTATATGTGTGCCATAGACTAAACAGCTTTTATTAACAACTAATTAATCCTATCAACTAGTTGAATCCTTAAATTCAAAATTTTAGGATTTGTTTAATAACTTTTATTAAGTCCTTATCAACTAAAAGGTTCACGTGCTATTCTAATCGTTATTAGGATTTTAATAAATTTTATTAACAACGCTAAAAGCGAAGTCCTTTAATGAAAATTAATTATAACAATTAGAATTAAAAATTCATTTAAAAGGACTACCCTAATCAGGAATTAGGTCTTGAAGTGTTGTTAATACTTTATTAAAACATAGCATGTCATTAAAATTCAATTAATAAATTTTAATCATTTCTTAATGGCTAACCTAAAGGGTTGTCTTGTGTTATCAAATAAGGGACAAGGTTATGCATAGCCATTAACATAAGATTACACTAATTTTATCGCATAAAATAAAAGTGTATAACTATTTAACAATTTAAATAGAACAATGTCTATCACATAAACCATTTTAGCATGCAAACATAAATTTAACATTTAAATTTAAAATATGATTTTAAAAATATTTTATTTTTATCTCATAAAAACTTGTTTTTAAAATCACAAATTTGCATGCTACTTTAAAAATTTATCGCATAAAAATTTTAACCTTTAAAATCAGTTTTAAAATATCTCATAAAATTAAAACATCATTTTAAAAAACTTTCATGCTTAAAATTTTATCATATAAAAATTTTAGGCACTTTAAACTTATCGCATAAATTTTAAAAGATTTAAAATTAGTTTTAAAAATTATCACATAAATTTTAAAACGTCAATAAAAATTTTCATATTCAAAAATTTATCACATAGATTTTTAAACATCAAAAACATTTTTAAAATTTATCTCATAACTTTAAAAACATTTTTAAAAGTATTTAAAAGCATTTCATGTGTTTAAAGAAATCGCAGGCTAGATCGTAACACAGACCATGCTCCGATACCACTGAAGGGTATCACTCTGATATCATTACGACGCTGTTAAGGCCCATCATCCATGGCACCCTAGACCCGTCACAAGATACCTCAGAAACTTGTTTTACGGCATGCCTCTCGACAGGTTGGGCTCGAAGCCCTATACGACAAAGACCACGAGCAGTGGTTGTCGTCTCTGTTTCAGCATCATCATAATGTGGTTAGCTCATCAACATGAGAATTGTCGGGACCACCCTGACCGTGTCTGTGATGAGTTCTGCAGTTATAGTCTCTTCGTCTAAACTATGTCGTGTAGATCAAGTCTAGGGTACGGTTAAACTGTCAACCCCAATAACTTGACTCCGGTTAGTCTCTATCGATCTTTAGTCAATTAATGTTGGACTTCTTCTAACATACTCTGCGCAGAGATTATACTAAAGACCGAACTAACTCTACGACACTAACTCCCATTGACCGGGAGATGCGAATCCTCTCTTGGCCATTACTCTTCTCGTACGCTTCAAGTGACACCCAATCAAAGACCTTTCAACAGGCCTAGCCTCGAAGTTAGGTCAGTGATCTAAGTGGCACCGTTCATGCACAGGTTCGTAAAATGACCTCAAGTCAAAAGACCAACCAGCCTATCATCACTAAGAGTTATCATTGGCAGATTGGTCAATGTAACCATATGATAACTCTTGTGGATCGTTCAGTGAACTCATTCTCTAATGAGCACCTGTGTCTCGTCTCCGACTTCGCCAAGTCGAACGATCATGAGATCATCGTCATCGCTTAACGGTGAAGACTAAGACACAATGGTCTATCCGATGTTTCGATATCCTTGTCTCGAAACATCTACGACCACGAACCCTTTTAGACTTATGCTACAGACGGTCAAACATTTCTTCATGATAGAGATACTCATCTCGATACCTATTTGACCTTGCATAAAGTCTCAGGACTTTACCTAAGTTAATATCTAATGTTTTCTACATTATAACTTAGATAAATCATTACCAAACAGCTTACTGTTATTTCAAACAAGACGTTTGTGCTATTCACACAGAGATAAATAGCCTGGAGGGCATCATTGTCCTACAAATATATGAAACATAAACGCACGTCAAAATCCCCCAAGCTGAACCCTTCCTCGTCCTCGAGGAAGACGAGCGAGAGTAGGAGCTCGGAGGGAGAAAATAGAGGGGAAGAGAGAAAAAGAGAACTCTAAATCCTAAATCACCCATCAGGGCCAACAAAATCAAAAACGCCACACCAAGCAAGCAAACGCCAAATCACAACACTAAACCAAAGGAAACGAGTCCAGACAAGTGTCATGGGCCCACGCGGCGAAGCGCGAGTGAGTGTGGTCGTGTGCTAGCAGACGGTGTCTCTATCTACATTGTGCTATAAGCTCCATATACACAAGTCCAAGAAAAGACACAAATATCGATTCGATTTGAAATAAGCGGTGAACATAAAGCTCAAGCATGCATGAGAGGAAAGTGAGAATCGAAACGTATCATGTGTCAGGGACTCCACAGCTATGGACTTGGACATCACCACACTATCGCCTAGATAATAGCTAGAAATTCCCTATTCCAAGTGTTTTCGAAAGCGATGGGGGGTTGAGATGATCTGGAGTAGAACACTCGGTGCAAATTCTCGCCTTCCCTTTATTATCGGTAGGTAGGAAAATATTCACACATTTTTTTTAGGTTTTTGGATCTATGTATTTTTTTGGATTTTTGGCTATACATATGTAGTTTTTTATTTCTTTATTTCTCTTTTTTTGGGTTTTTCTTTTCTCTTATTTTTTTTGGGATTTGGATTTTGGGGTATATACACGTGTGTACTCTCCCAAGAGGGAGAATGGTACACGACGAGTGGATTTGCACCAAGTAAAAATAAAAAAAGAAATCGGATTCTAAACACTTGGGCAAAGGAGATTTTTCGCTAATCAGAGCATATGCTAAGTGGGTTATCCTAGTCCTAATTGTGGAATCCCAACACATGCGAAATGAAGCATACGATATATATATACTAGTCATTACCCGTGCCCATAAGGCACTGTTTATTTATTGGCTGAGTTCCCCCAACAAATTTCAAGTTCAACCAAATTTCAAGTTTTCCCCCCAAATTTCAAGTTTTCCTCCAAATTTAAGTTTCCACCTAAAATTTAAGTCCCCTCAAAATTGTCATTGCTACCTATGGCAAACTTGCCACATAGGGCAAAGCTTTGTCCTAGTCGGATAAGATTCAAAATATTCGAAGGACTGGAAAAAAATGGTCGGAGGGGGTGTAGAAGAAAAAGTGTGGGTGGGTGTGTGGGGATGGTCCAGTGGCAAAATGCAAAAACCGGGGTTTTATGTGCAAAATTCCACACCTCCTCTCTTATCCCTCAAAATCTCATCTCTTATATTTTCTCTGATCCAATTTCCCTCTTTTATATAATAGATATCCAAATTCTCTTATCCAATTTCTCATGTCCAAATTATCTTGTCCAATTTTTCTTGCTAACATCCCTCTTTTATATAATAGATATCCAAATTCTCTTATCCAATTTCTCGTGTCCAAATTCTCTTATCCAAATTCTCTTGATAACATCCATCTTTTATATAATAGATATCCAAATTCTCTTATCCAAATTCTCATGTCCAGATTCTCTTATCCAATTTCTCTTGATAACATCCCTCTTTTATAAAATAGATAGATATCCAAAATTCTCTTATCCAATTGCTCATGTCCAAATTCTCTTATCCAATTTCTCTTGATAACAACCCTCTTTTATATAATAGATATCCAAATTCTCGTATCCAATTTCTCATGTCCAAATTATCTTATCCAATTTCTCTTGATAACATCCCTCTTTTATATTATTTATATATATATATATATATATATATATATATATATATATATATATATATATATATATATATATATATATATATATATATATGAGGAGGGATCAAATGACCCCCAAAAATAACCCCCAAAAATGACCCCCTATCAAAAATCCTATGCCCTCCATTTTTTCGGAAGATCCGAACCGTTCATCTTGATCTCCACCCTCTAAATACCTGACCCACCAATTTTCAACCCGATCCCATGTGTTTTGCCAGTTCATCCATCCGACCCAAATTTAACGGTTTCGCATGAACAGAACTTTTGCGAATGGTGGATGAATGGGCAAAACACATGGGATCGGGTTGAAAATTGGTGGGTCAGGTATTTAGAGGGCGGAGATCAAGATGAACGGTTCGGATCTTCCGAAAAAATGGGGGGCATAGGATTTTTGATAGTGGGTCATTTTTGGGGGTTATTTTTGGGGGTCATTTGATCCCTCCTCATATATATATATATATATATATATATATATATATATATATATATATATATATATATATATATATATATATATGGCAATCTTCCATTGCGAAAAAGGGGCTTTTCGCACCGTGCGAAAAGAATTTTATCTTTTTTTTGAAATTTTTTTTTCAAAAATTTTTTTTTTGATGTTTAATCCATACAAATATATACCCCAGGGAAAATAATGGGTGAACCCGTTGGGCATTAGAGCACCCATCCACCCGTTACAAATTTAACGGTCTCAAAACGTGCGAATTTGATGAAATGCCTTGATCGAAGGCCAAATGACATTATTTCTCAATGATTATTTTTTGAGGGGGGTATAACAACATATAATGAGGGTGGAAAAAAGAATTTTTGAAAAAAAAAATTTCTAAAAAAAACTAAAAACATTTTCGCACGGTGCGAAATGTTCTCATTTGAAAATTTTCCTATATATATATATATATATATATATATATATATATATATATATATATATATATATATATATATATATATATATATATATATATATATATATATATGGTAAAGTTAGCGTGATATTTTATTGATACTGTAAACACTGTACAATCGGGATATGTGTTGGAGGTTGCTTCAAATAGATGGAGGAGAGGGCACAGGCGTCGTCACTCCATACTACGGAAACTTCCACCAACCACACCCCAGACAAATACACAACAAAATCATAAAGCCATAAAGAAGGGACTTGGCCCTCAGCCAGTATCCTTGATATCCCAGTTTTCATAAGCTTCTAATTCTTCAGAAGAAGTTGGGTCTTGGTTGTAGAGGGCAACTCGTATATCAGCAGATATCTCTTCGAACAGTGTGGTACGACATCTCTTTTCATCTTCAAATATCCTTTGATTCCTTTCTCTCCAAATGTGCCAGGTCATGGCCGATAGACAGGTTTTAGCAAGCACACCCATACATCCCTTATTTCCAAATATAGAAAGAAAAGATTTCCCGACCTCAGGTAGGGATAAGGGGGTTTGTAAAGGAGCATTCAACTTTAAGAGAGACATGCGTAAGATATATCTGGTATAGTTGCATTCAAAGAAAAGATGGCCGATGTTTTCATCCTCATTATCATCACATAAAACGCAGGTAGATGGGGACTGCGGGTTTAACCCCCATCGACGAATTTTATCCATTGTTAGTAGTTTATTCCTCAAAGCTCTGAGAAGCGTAAGCGACATCTTAGGAATGTGATTAGGATACCATACCAATTTGTGAAGAGGAAATGGCTAGCCTTTCATGCGAATTCCTTCACAAGCCTGTCTGAAGCCAAAAGACTCCGAAGGAAACCACTTCCAGCTATCTAACCCCGGTTTGAGAGAAATGTTCCTCAGTAAATGCCGCACAGGGTCCAGATTGGTGTCACTGCTCCACCCCGTAGAACTCTAGTAGTCAGCCACCTTCATCATCTCGGCACCAGGTGGAATTTCGAAGTGATCGCCCAATGGTCCCCCGTCTAGCCAAAAATCCTTCCAGAACAAAGTCGTCCTGCCATCACAGACACTGCGCTTGATCAGCTGTTGGGCCGCTCTTCGACAGTTAAGGAGGCGCTTCCAAGCGCCGGATTATGTGACTGCAATCTTTGCCGCAAAACCCCCCAGGCGTGCCGTATTTTGTTTGCATTAAATTTGCCCATATGTTATCGGCCTGAAGGAACCTCCAAATGTGCCGAATTTCCGCTGCAGTATTAAGCTCAGACAATAATCTTATTCCCACCCCTCCTTCTGTTTTTGGTTTGCAAATATCATCCCAGGACTAGGATTTGGAGTTGCCCAATATGAACCTTCTACTTGTTACCGTTATACTTCTTAGAACACTCACCGGGATGTGAAACACTTGCATCCAGAATGCAACCATGCCTTGGATTACAGTTCTGACAAGTTCTTTCTGCCCCGATATAGAAAGCAAGGTGGATGACCATCTGCTCATCCTCTTTTTACATTTATCCACTAATTTCTTATAATTCGGGGAAGTAGGGTACTTCAACGAAAGCGGGAGCCCCAGATAAGTGGTAATGGTAGACACCGTTTTGATACCCAGGACGTCTGCCAGTGCCTCTTTATGTTTGTTCCTTTACTGAATAACCCTGCACTCTTGTCCCAGTTGACCTGTAACCCAGTTAAAGAGTATAGCTCAAGAAGTAGGTTTTTCATGCCCAGGAAAGAGGACGTATTTGCACGACAGAAAACCAATAGATCATCGGCAAACAAGAGATGTGAGATTGCCCCGCTTCGCCTCATAGGGTGGATTTTACGAGATAAGATTGCTTCATCAACCAGAATAGAGAAAGCTTCCATAATGATAACAAAAAGATACGGGGACAGGGGGTCACCTTGTCGCAGCCCTCTATTACTTCCAAAGTATCCACAAGGCACACCATCCACCATAACAGAAAAAGTCGGTGTTGTTATACACTCCATAATCCAAGAAATGAAAGTTTCTGGAAACTTTAGTTGTCGCATGAAGTAGAAAATGAAATCCCGATTCACACTATCAAAAGCCTTCTTTAGATCCAACTTCAAACAAGCTCTGCTCCCCATTGGGTTATTGAAATCTCCGATCTGCTCATGGGCAATAAGGGTGGAATCGGAAAAGAGCCTTCCTTTGAGGAAAGCAGCTTGATTTGGGGATATCAGTTCATGTATCACAGCCTTTAGCCTGTTGCAAATGATTTTGCTGATGATCTTATAAAGGACATTGCAACAGGCAATAGGCCTATAATCCCCAAGCCCTGTAGCATTAGAATTCTTCGGAATCAAAGTAAGAAAGGTATGATTGACTTGCCTGGGTAGAGAACCTGATCTGAAGAATGATTTAATAACAATAGTAACATCCTCTCCAATTATATCGAAATTTTGATGGAAGAAGAATCCATTGAAGCCATCAGGCCCTGGGGCCTTATCCGCCCCAATCTGAAAGACTGCCGCCTTTATCTCCTCAGTAGACACCCTTCTGCAAAGCCAGGATGCTGACTCCCCAGTCAAGATATGTTTTGGAACAAGTTTTGGAAAGGACCTCAAGTAGTGAGTTTGGTTATAAAGCTCATTATAGTAAGTGGGTGCTTCAGACTTCAGTTTGGCATATTGACAGTTTTGCCTCCCATTATCATCCACAAGATGCCTCAAGTTGTTACGACTAGTCCTTGCATTCATAGCACTGTAGAAGAACTTAGTATTTCTGTCCCCAAGAGAAAGCCAGTCATGCCTACTCTTCTGTCTGAACATATTCTCCTCGAGCTTCAAAGCATGGGATAAATCTTTGATCAGTTGGGCTTCCCTTTCCTGGAGAAGCGGATCACTAATGATGCGAGGGTTATTCCTGATCTCCAAAAGTCTGAGCTTGCATATCTCGGCTATCTTGGTAGCTTGATAGTCCCTTGCCCACTCTCTCAATTTCGGCTTCAGCTTCCTGAGTTTTTGTACTAGTCGGTACATTGGGGTGCCCTCTTCTTGACCCTCCCAGTTATTAACGATAATGTCTTTGAAGCCTGGGTAAGAATGCCAAAAGTTAAAAAATTTGAATGGCTTTGGCTCGGATAGTACCTGATTATGGAGGTGGACATCCATAGGTGAGTGGTCGCTAGTTGAACTGTCCATGTACCCAACATAAGAATCTGGGAGCTTGTTGATCCACAACACGTTGCCAAACACATGATCCAACCGTGCGGTGATCCGAGCATCACCAATCCGATTGTTACACCAACTTTGCCTATTGCCTGTACTCTTCATCTCATGTAGGGAGCATCGACTAATGCATTCACTGAAGTCCCGAACCGCATTTTCCTCGAGTCTCCTTCATCCGACCTTGTCGCTAGTGTACATGACATTGTTGAAGTCTCCTCCCACAAGCCAGGCTACATTGCTTGTCATGCCGCTGTCTGATTCTAAGCTTTTCCATAGGTCTTTCCTTGCATCCAAGGTGTTATAGCCATACACCCCCGTGATGACTCAGGATAATCCGCCCACATTTTTACAAGCCACAGAAATGTGCTGGGGGGATTTGGTCATTGGCACAGCACTCCAGACAGGCGGGTCAAGTCCCATAACAATTCGCCCTCCCGACACCATATCGAAATTATTAAAGAGCAGCCAACCTTTAGGAATAATTGGCCCTTCAATTTTTGCATTGGACCTGAGCTTAGTTTCTACGAATATCATGACTGTAGGCTTGAGTTTTTTCACCAGCAATCTCAAGTCTCTCCTCCTCCCCAAGTTGTTAAGCCCCCTAACATTCCAATATAAAACAGTCATTGATCAACATGGTTTCTGCGGACGGTCTCCTGTAGCCTTGAGCTTTTCCTTGAAGAGGCTACAGGGATCGACTCCATTTTCTTCTTTGATGGCTTTGCACTCTTTCCAATGGCTTCAGTTTTGCTAATAAGATCTTCAACTTCAGCGTCCCACTCCGGGTTGTCTGTTGCGATGCTCTCAGGCACCAGTTCAATATCCGCTCCAGTTTCTTCCTCTAGCAAAGATGGTAGTGGCCTGCGCATGGACGCCATATCCCTGTTGGTAGCGTGGTCATCTATTAAGTCTGATACCTACCCTCCATCTTCTATTCCCGTATGTAGTAGTCTAGCTCCAGCATTTACAGGCAATACCTTCATGCTAGCAGTGTTACTAGAGTTCACGCAATGCCTGTCCCCCATATCAACTTCAACAATTGGTGCCACTACATTGCTTGCCGCATTAACCAAGTCAGGCCCCTCATTTTGATTTCCTGGACACAAGGTGTTGCTTGGCAAGTCCCCCCCAAATTATGTCATTCTTCCAGTTTACTACATTTTGAGTGGTTGAGGCTTCATTGCATGTAGAACCCGGGGATATTCCCACTTCATTTTCTCCAGCAGCCGTAGTATTACATGTATCTCCAGATGGTGGCAAAGATACATTCAAATTCATCTCTGCAGCACCCTGATCTTGCCTCACTCCAGCCGTAATAATAGACTTGCAGTGTGTTCGTCTGTGTCATTACTGATAATCACTCCAGCACCCTGATCTTGTATCTCCGTAACCTTTGGTTGGATTGAAGAGGGCTCACCCATAGTAGGGCATTATTTATCGGAATGGCCAAAGCAAACACACTTCGAACATCTTGGTGGTTCTCCTTCGATTTTCACGTCAATTGTTAAGCTAGGACCATCCTCAGTTCCTACCAGCACTGAAATTGGGATTGCATTTTTTGCGTGCACCTCAACTAGGCAACGGGCGTAGGATAGTCGTTCCTTCTTAACGGTGAGTTTATCCAAGCAGATTGGGTTACCAATTACTGATGCAATACAATTTAAGATTTCTAGGGTCCACATACCCAAAGGGACCCCATGGAGCTGAACCCAAACTGGTACAGACGATAGGATATCCTGCTCGAGCTTGAGGGCAGAGCTCCAGCGCTGTAGGACCATTAGCCTTCCATCAAACATCCAGGGGCCACCATGCAAAATCCGCTCACACTCCCCCGCATCTTCAAATTTGAAACAGAAGAACCCATTTTCTCGGCTATATATTTTCAATCCATTCTTCACTTTCCACAACCTCTCAACCCAGGCACAAATCTGCCCGTAGAACGGGACATCACCTAACACGTAACCCACAAGGGTGTGTTTCCATTGTTCAGCCCCTCTAGCCAAAGCCGATTTCCCCACCATTGCCATGATAGTGCCATCTTCTTAGGCGGGGGGGGGGGGGGACGAAGGACATGCCCGTATCACCATCATACTGCCTGATGTTGGAGCAAACCGCTGCCCAAGATTTCTTCAACCCCTTAGAATCAAACTTTATGTCAACATTTTGCCTTTGAGGCTTCCTGTCGAACACCCTTTGGGCGCCAGTAATATCAGATCGCCGATAGAAATTAGAAGCTTGGCCCCGCCTTGTTTGCCAACTCCGTTGCCCAGAGGTCGAGATCGGACCCTTCCCAACTTGGATCCCGTTGCCACCCAATCTACTCCCAACCGGGATCCTTCATTTGCGTCGGTCAACAATCTCCCATTCCGTTTCAAGTCCCGATCTGTCATCCCCATTTGAACGGTGATCCCCCGCATCCCTCCGAGAAGATCCATCAACATTGCTTTGAGTCGCCAGTTGATTCCCCGCATCCTTCCGAGAAGATCCATCTCCATTGATTTGAGTCGCCCGTAGCTGTTTCGGATCGCCCGGATCGCCTACAGCCGCCATCCATTTATACAGCATATTCAAATCGAAGCATGATAATCTAGGGGTCATTCCTCGATAGGTATATAAATCAAAATCACAAAGTAGAAGCACACCAAACAGCTAGGCATGACACACGACTCACAAAAAGCTAAGTGGACCCACAATGCGTGAAATGCAAGAGGACTCGGCTTCCTAGGGTTAGTGAATGTGATTATCGAAGCCATGCTAGGTGTGTGTGTGTGATTTTTGTGGCAATTCATCATACGGGGTCATCTCTAGGAGAAAGAGATAAAAAGAGGGAAAAAAGAAAAAATAAAAACACGATGAAAACGACTCAAAAACGAAGAAAAAGACGCAAAAGATGCACGAAGTGCGACTCCCCCAAGCTGAAACTTGCATTTCCCTCAATGCAATAAAAGTGAATACGGGAGGACAGTGAAAATGGGGGGAAATACGCACCGACTCAAAAAGAAATGAAAAACAAGAAAAACACATATACGAAAAAGGAAAATAAAGAAAATCACACAACACAACATATAAACAGAAAATAAAAATAGAAAATCACACCACACGACATATATAAACAAACACACATAGAAAACATCACACGACAGCACACAGAAAAATTGACTTCCCCCAAGCTAGACGTGACACTGCTAGCGAAATGATATGATCATGAAAATGTAGAGATATGCAAGGGGGAGGTCAGAAAACAAAATGGAATCAAAAAGCAGGTGAGGAATCGTCCTCATCCTACTCGGTGGAAGATGTGGGGGATGCGGGGGAGTGGGCGGGAGAGGTGACTGGTGTGCGGAGAAGTGGAGAAAGTGGTCGAAGTGATGGATCGGTGGGTGTGGAGGTGTGAATGATGGATGGATTGGTGGTGGTGGTGGTGATGGTGAGTGGGAGTGAGAGGGCGACCAACGCGGTGGTAGATGGGGTAGAAACGGCGGTAGATGGGGTGGATACGGCGACAGAAGAGGATGGTGAGGGAAGTGATCGCGATCGCACCTGCAATTTCTTGTGGTGCACATATTGAGTGACGGAAGTGGAGGGTGGTGGATCTGTGGGGACGACAATGGAGGGAATGGAAATGGTGATGGAAGTGGTGATAGGAGGGGATGGTCGCCTAGGGTGTGATTGTGGAGGTGAAGAATGTGATGGTGGATGTGAAAATCGTCGAGGGGGTGAAGGTGGTGGAGAGGGGTGTGGTGTGGGAGGTGGTGGTCTGTGGACGTGAGTGAGAATGCGGAGGATGGTGGCCACATTCCTCTCAAGTGCGAGGAAGCGTGGGTGAGAGAAGATCGAAGAGGATGGGTCCGAGGGGGTGGAGGAAGAAACGACAGCACGTAGTGAAGCCAGCTCAGCCTCGAGAGCGTGGCGAGCGGATGCGGCCCAACGAAAGGAGGAGGAGGAGGTAGTACGGACCGGAGGGGTGGTGACAGTGGTGGTGGGGACAGAAGCATGGATAACACTACTAGGCCCAGCCCCGGGGTCTCCACGGGACGCAGGAATGTCCTGCTCGCCTAAGTGGGCGGCAGGGGAAGGTGGTTTGGGTGCGCCTAGGATAAATGGAAGACGTAACACCCCTAGAAAGTCAGGATCGGGTGGGAATGTCCAATCTGCCACAAGCTGGATAGTCATGCGAGCAGGGTTGGACAGAATGGTATATGGAGCAGGGGGGTGTCCGTAGTGGAAAGTGAAACGGCCATCGGGGCGGGGCTTGATCATGTGTATATGCCACAGGATGTCAAGATCGAGACGTGTAGGTCCTACGGCATTAGGTAAATCTCAGAGGATGGAAATATTAAACCGAGGATATGAAGCTATGGTAGTGATAAGGCCCCCATAACAAAGCTTGCCCTTGCCGGCACGGCTAATCTCAAATAGCTTGTGAACAAGCCAAGCACCGGCATGGATGGGGACAATAGGGGCCCTAAAAGAAATCCCGTCATCACCACGAACAAAAGGGAAGGTCATGGCCCACAAAATAAAAGGATCATGGATGGTCACAGTACCTGACTCATCCCTGGGGAAGAAAGTGGATGATATGATTCGGTGGGCCAGACGAAATATGGGGTGAATGATGGAGGAGGCCTTGGCCTTACCTCGGGGATAGCGAGCGTGTAGGGCGAGGCGGAACCAAAATTGATCGACTTCAAATTCGGGGGAATACCCGTAAGTACGGATAGCGTCGTCCCCAAGGATGGGGAAACCAAAGATGTTATTAATGGTATCGAGGTGGGTGCGAATGGTTTTGTTACGGACGCGGAAAATGACGACCGACCCCGACTCACAAACAAGAGAGGATAGAAATTCAAGTGTGAGGGAGGGGTAGGATACCGCGGTGGCGTTTAGGAAAGCTAACCAACCTAAATTGGTGAAAAGAGTCTCGACCTCGATGAACACACCGAGATCGATAAGCATTTGGGTATGGGCAAATTTGGTTGAGAGGTGCCCGTCCATCAAGTCTATGATAAAAATCTTTTTGTTCTTGATTCCTAAAGCGGTAGCCACACGGGCCCATCAATGGGTCCTCAGCTGGGATGATAGGTTGGGGTTGTTGGGGTTGGGGTTATGCAGGCTGTGCAGGAGAAGGGCGTGAGTGTGGTGGACGTGTGGTCTTGCGTCTCTTGCAAGACGACCCCTCATCTTGCATGATACCCTTACCCTTATCTTGATCCTGGGCCATGTGGCTGTGTGTGCGTGAGTGAATGCAAAATGCGATGAATGCACACGAACACAGGCAATCGAGCAAAATAGCTAAACTAGGGCAAAAATTTAAAATGGAGCTAAGGAGCAAAGTTACCCAGTTGAGATGAAGATCCTTGCTCGTAGATGACCCAATGCAGCGCAATGGGATGGAGTGTGAAGCCGCGGCGTTTCTTTTCAGCAAAATTTCGAAACGTGGGGGAAGTGGGCGAAAACTAGGGGTTTTATGCGGTTAAAATCGAAAATGGAGAGATGTTAATCGATGGAGGAAAGGAGATGGAGAGTGGAGGGATCGATCTAGGGGGATTTGTGGTCGGTTGAGGTTGGATCATCGCCGGTTGGAGGAAGAGGAAGCCGAAACAGCGAGGAAAATCGAAATCGGGTGAAGGGGGAAATGAACGGGTGAGGGTGGGATATTTATAGGGTTTAAGTCAAACCGATCGGGTGAAAACTCATCCGATCGGTTGACTATTAGGTCAAAAAAAATTGCTGAAAAGAGGCTACAGGCGAACCGATCGGTTGAGAATTCAACCGATCGGTTGGCCGCTTCACCATTTTCACCCGGTCGGTCACCCGACCACGCTTCATATCAACCGATCGGTTGATCAAATCCCAAATTTTCCGAGACTTCAGCCGTTCCCACACGGTCAGCCACCCGGTCTTAGCTTGCTTCACCTGACTGGTTTGCTGGAGAACAGATACGACCATTGTCTGATACGTCTCCCCGATCGGTTGAATGGTCACCCGATCGGGTAAGGGCTTGTTTCCTGCAAAAATTCACAAATGGCCTAAGTCTCTCGACGGAAGTTCCCGCTGCTGGATTTATTTATCAAAATAAGAAAAATAAAGCTAAAAATAATCCCGAAAACAAAGATAGAAGTTTAGAGCATGGGTTACCTCCCATGAAGCGCTTTTGTTTAACGTCGTTTGCTCGACGCCCGTAGATGATCTTCAAGGTGGACGGTGGTGATGCCCTAAGATCGGCATCGCTTCAGATTCTGAGTTGGTGGCCTTTGGTGTCATCGGCGGTGACAAGTAGACTTGCTCGACGACTCTCCCTTCGTTGACGGGATCCGGGGGCTTCTTCCTTATATTGGCGTCTACCGACACTCGTTTCAAGATCCGGATCTCGTCTCTAGTGAGCCCCATGGGCTCCTTTCCTTTTCTCCTTGTCGGAGGAGACTTTTGGAATCTGGGAGGGATTGTATGTGATGGACCCGCTTTCTCAGCAACTTCTTTCTTTTTTAGGCCGACATGTTCTTCTAAGTCCCCCAAGTTGTCGGGGGGATTCCTTGAAAGAATTTCCCAGGCCCTAGCTTCCACAGCTCTTTCTTCCTCTATATCCAGCATATTGCACCCTTGCTCATCAGGAGGGTGCTTCATGGACAACCCTGTAATGCACTGAAAGCTACTGCACAAGTACTAGAGGGGGGGGGTGAATAGTACTTTAAAAATAACAAGGAGTATAATTCCTAATTATCGTGCAAACTACTACCAACAAATGCGGAAGCTAAAATATGACAACAACAAATAATCAATGCTAACAATTGATATGATGGGTTCGGATCCACCCAAGTCTCCCCGACTTGTACCTGGTGATCCTACGTCCCAGAACACCCGGATCCCCTCCGGATACTAAGGTTAGAAACTCTAACCCTAGATTTCCACTACGAATACCTTGTGAAAAACCTTCACAAGATCAAATCATACAATCAATAGCAATAGTGAATCCCACAACCCGGGATCATAACCTTCTCTCACAACCGAGAGAAACAATAGCAATAAAAGAGTTTATATGAAATAAACAACAACTTACCACAAACCCTATACCTTGAATATTCTTACCAAATAAGGGCAAGGAGGGATTTGAGGAAGGAGAAGTCACCAAGACCTAGCACCACCAATATGAGCAGCAATGGGTTCCTAGGAATGAATAGGAGACTTGAATCAAGCAATAGCTTGGATGGCTCAACAAGAACAAAGTTCTCTCAAGATGGATTCTAGATCTCAAATGAGGGAGAGAAAGATTTCTTGTGAGGAAGAGAGGTTTGGAAATGAGTTTTAATCTCTAACTATTTGAATCTGAATAAGTCTCTCAATAGCAGCTCTAACCTTGAGAGAAATGACCAAGCTTCGTATTTATAGGGTCCCACAAAATCAAGCTAGGTCATCTCCCAACGGTTGGAAATCTTGGGCAATTAGTCGGTCAAAGAACAACCACTGACCGACTAGTTCATCAACTAGTCGGTCGGTGAAACAACATGAACCGACTAAAGGATGAACAGTGAACAAATGAGATTTCAGACCTAGAAAACTAGTCGGTCCAAGAAGACTTTCCGACCGACTAGTTTCTCAACTAGTCGGTCGGTCAGTTAACTTAGACCGACTAAGAGTCAAAAACTATTAGTCTGAATACAACTTGATTTAGTCGGTCCAAGAACAAATGTTGACCAACTAGATCATCAACTAGTCGGTCACCAAACGTTCTTAGACCGACTAACGATAAACAGTAACTAGGTGAAAAATTGGCATGTACAGTAATGCTCAACTAGTCGGTCTAAGAAGCATCACTGACCGACTAGTTCACCAACTAGTCGGTCGGTGAGTCAACTAAGACCGACTAAATGTAAACAATAAAGAGCTTAGAATTTGGGAGACAAACTAGTCGGTCCAAGAAGCTTTGCCGACCGACTAGATCACCATCTAGTCGGTCAGTTCTTCTTCTTGAACCAACAAACATGCACAAGAAGTCGCGAATCGAAGCGCGAAGCTTCGGAAAAGTTTGTATGGACTTCTACTAAGATCCTAGAGCTAATATAGGAGCGTTATGAAGATATGAATCGTAAGGCCTACTCAAGGCTTAACATTCTACGAGAGAAGCTTAAAGACTATAAATAAAACTTGACGATACCGTCTTCAATAGCTTCAATCGAATCTTCATGACTTCTAAAATGGTCCAAAAGCTTCAACGAAGCTTTAGGCATATGAATACGTGCTTTGAGAAGTCTTGAGACGTCGCTTTGGATGTTCACGTGAATTTGGCGACGATCTCCATAACTGCGCTCACAAAGTGTTAGTTCACGATTTATTTATGTTTGCTCATCATCCAAAACCAAATCCGGGGAGTCCAATACTCAACATTCTCCCCCTTTTTGGTGATGACAAACCAACATAAATAATAATCAAAAATAATGATTCAAATGTAAAATACTTACTCCCCCTGCATTGATGACATGTTAATTCCAAATTGAATAAATATAATACGCATCAAGCAGAAGTGAGAAATATAAAACATGATCCAAGTATTGAAATTTAGGATCGTAATCCATTTTTATATATCTTCACTCCCCCTGAATCTAACATGATAAATTAGATTCATGAACAATAGAGTTAAATTTTCATTTTGCCCTTGTCATTATTACTATCTCTCCCCCTTTGGCATTATCCAAAAAGAGTGGGGGGCATACAACGACAACAACAAGGCTAAAGAAAAATCCAACATCGGGAGTCGAAGAATACGACGATGGTCCAAAAGACACCAAGAAACAAAAATACAAGAAGAAAATCAAGGTGTGCCAAATTGACCATTATCCAAAAGCGAAAAACGAAATCATCACAATACCAAATAGAATTCACTTATTGAGTAAAGGAATGTGCTCTCTAATCTCAACAATTTGGTTAAATTAGTGCATGGAAAACAATTCTATGTTTTCATAGAAATAAATTCTTTTTAACCAAGTCATTATCGTCGAGCGATGAGATCGAATATCATAGACAGTAAATCGAATATAAAATGTGCACAACGTAGTAAAAGAGAACAACGATGTATATATATATATATATATATATATGAAGCATCATGAGTACAACCAAAAGATACATCGACTCCATATTATCAAAGACACAAAGTACATCGCATACACCAAAATGTCACATAGTATATCAACATCAAAAACTCACAATCCATCATCGACATCAAAAACTCACAATCCATCATCGACATCAACTGCATCAACATACATCCAAAAATGATACAACATCGACATCAAACATCAACACATCCAAAAACATCAGAAAACACCACCAACCCTGTCCTAACCCAAAACTCTCTCTAAAATATGAATCATACAAGGAGCATCGGAGAGTCCTCCAAACAGACTCTTAAGAAGTAGTGGTAGGATCAGCAGTCTCCGGAGGTCTAGTCGAAGGAGTGGACTCAGGCTCTGCTGGGAGGAGTGGAGTGTCAACTGAAGGAATCGTCGGGGCAGGAGTGGAAACAACAACAACAGGCTCAACGGCAGAGGTATCAACAGGAATGTCAACAGGAGCAGACGTCTCTGGAGCAGCAGTAGACTCGTCCACTGGAGCAGAAGACTCTGGAGGACCTGAAGAAGTGGCATCTCCAGCAACAGATGTGGTAGCAGCAGCAGGAGTGGCCTCAGCGCCACAAGCAATAGAATCAACGTGCTCATCGATATCCTCATCATCTATCTCCTCATCCTCAGAAACAGGAGGAGGGACCTCAACACCAATAACACGAGCAATACGACACAGAATCTCCTCAGAATGAGCATACCGAGACTCGAGACGACGAACTGAACGAGCGAGATCATCAAGTGTGGTGGGAGGTCTAGGAGTAGCAGCTGCAGAAGATGTGCCCTGAGAAGCTGAAGGAGTCGTCCTCTGCACGTGACGGAGTGCCACAAGAGATTTCTTTACGGCCGTCGCGTTCAGGGGAGGACCAAGTGGACGCTCATCGTCAGGAGGCAAAGGCACGTGGAAATGACGAAACACCAAAGTCAGCAGACAAGGATAAGGGATATGCGTAGATTTAGTGGACTTGCGAATACACTCGAAAGAGTCCATCTTATCGAGTATAATGCGAGCCCAATTAATCTCGCAACCCAAGAAAAGAGCGTAAATCAACTTATGGAAGGGCTGGGATGGCAGAGATGATGAGCCGTACTTGGGAAGCAAGCACGACTTCAGGATTAGATTGAGCACCCAAGCATTCGGTTTGAATGACTTCGATGGGACACCAATGAAAGCAGGAGGGATCACATGGAAGATATTGGCGATAACGGACTGATCCAACGAAGAGATATCATCAACAGAAATATCAGACGGGAGGAGACCAGACGACGAACAACCAAGCAACTCCCCCAAGATTTCTGCCGTGAGGACTATAGGAGTCCCCAAAACAATAGTCTCGATGGAGTGGGTCTCACCGTACTGTCCCCGGGTACGGTTCGCATAGAAAAGTTTGACCAGGCGAGGATAGGGTCGAGGGTTCGCCTTAGGGTCAAAGCGAAGGTAGTCTAAGAGTCCACTATAGGAAAGAAGATCTGCTAAGCCAAGAAAATCAGAGAATTTAACGAAATGCTCCAATAACAGCGGGAAATGTTCGATACGCGTTTATGCCACTAGACACAAAGGGTCATCACGACACAACGATATATCGACAGCACCTGCTGGCATCGGGGCCTTTCCCTTAGGCTGTCGAGTCCTAGGATGAGGTGGAGTAGTGGGTTCCTGACGACTAGGCTCATCCTCGGGTCTAAACTCAGTGTCAGAATCAGATGGAGTAGCAGGGGTATGGAGTGTAGGCTTCCTAGACAGAGAACGTCTACTGGGTTTGGCGGTCTCCGTCCTCTGCTTCTTCAGAGGAGGCGAAGACGATGAAGGTTGGGTTGGTTTAGGTCGGCGTTTGGGTTTCGAAGGATTCCTAGGGTGTGGCTCTATGGACATAGGAGATGCACCAGAGGGAGTGATCGGAATTCTCGTTCTTGTCATAAGTCGTGACAAAATGAGATCAAGCAACGCAGGAGAAAGATCAAACAACCCTAAGTATAAACCCTATAGCCGAAATCAACAAACCCTAGGAAGTAAGAAAACGACCTAGAATAGAACCCTAGATGCTGAAAACAAGTCCTAGGAGGAGGAGATGTTACCCTAGGAGGCAGATCGACGGCGGAGATCGACGGAAAGCGACGATCGGACGATGGAATCGATGGAGGAAGACGAAGGGTCTATCGGGGGTCGGGGGTTTTAGCTGGAGAGGAACGAAAGAAACCAACTAATGAGAAGAATAGTCGGTTGAAAATGAGTATAAGTCGATCGGAATGCGAAAAGACACAGCTGTCCCTGAGCACTTAGTCGGTCACAGTTCAAGCACTGACCGACTAGATGACGATCTAGTCGGTCGGTCAATGAGCTTGAACCGACTAAGTCGAAACAGGGGCCAGACAAAGTTTTTAGGGCTAGAGTTAGTCGGTCAAAGTTCAAGTACTGACCGACTAGTTTTCATTCTAGTCGGTCGGTAAGTGAACGTGGACCGACTAAATGAAGCCGGTAGCAAAGAAAACTTATAAGCTTGAGCTAGTCGGTTTGAGTTCATTAGCAGACCGATGAGATATGCATCTAGTCGATTTGTTGATGAACTGAGACCGACTAGATGAGTCCAAAAATAGATAAATGAGTTTTCTCCTAAATGCACTTGGACGAAACATCGTTTAACTCTCAAAAATCATCAAACTACCCCATTAATCATCGAAAAACTTAAACACGACGTTCAAGAGTAAATTCGAGCATAAATTCCAAAAATTCACAAAAATCCCGAAAGAATCCAATAAGTCTAGCATGAACAAATATAGCGAAATAGAATAGCATGCAAGATTATTGAATAAAAATGAATCCTATATCTCGGATTCACCCATAATCCCCAATTCTCGACGCAACCGCACAAAGGAGTCCTCCTTTAGGGGTTTCGTGAAAATATCGACGATTTGCTTCTGGGTTTCAACGTACACTAATATGATGTCCTTTTTAGCAACATGATCATCTAAGAAATGGTGTCGGACATCTATGTGTTTAGAACGGGAATGGTGCACCGGATTCTTTGAAAGACAAATGGCACTTTGGTTGTCCACCATGACAGGGCTAGTATCACAATGTATACCAAAATCCTTAAGTGTGTGTCTCATCTAAAGAACCTGGGCACATGCAGCACCGGCGGCAATGTATTCCGCCTTGGTTGTTGAAAGTGATACGGAATTTTGCTTCTTGGAAAACCAAGAGACAAGAGAATTTCCTATAAAATGGCAAGTGCCACTAGTACTCTTCCTGTCGGATTTGCATCCCGCATAATCAGCGTCACTATATGAGACTAACTCATACATGCTAGATTTTGGATAAAGTAATCCAAAGTCTAATGTGTAACTTAAATAGCGAAAAATACGTTTTACCGCTACTAAGTGAGAATCCTTAGGTTGAGACTGATAACGAGCACAAATACGTACGGCAAACATAATATCGGGCCTACTTGCGGTAAGATAAAGTAAACTACCTATCATACCTCGATATAGACGAATGTCTATATCTTTTCCGCCTGTATCTTTATCAAGATGCGTAGTAGTGCTCATTGGAGTCTTTTTCCCGGAGGCACTCTCCATTCCAAATCGCTTTAGCAACTCCACCGTGTACTTCGTTTGATAGATGAAGATTCCATCGTTCATTTGGCGAATTTGGAGACCTAAGAAATATTTGAGCTCACCCATGTGGCTCATCTCAAATTGTTCCTTCATAACATTAGAAAACTCTTCGCAAAGAGCGAAGTTAGTAGCACCGAAAATGATATCATCAACATAAATTTGAACTAAAAGTATATCATTATTCGAATGCTTAACAAAAAGTGAAGAATCGGCTTCTCCCATTTTAAAATTCAAATCCAAAAGAAAATTCTTTAGGCGATCATACCAAGCTCGAGGAGCTTGTCTCAAACCGTAAAGTGCTTTCTTTAGTTTAAAAACATGATTTGGAAATTTTTCATTAATAAAGCCCGGAGGTTGAGAAACATAAACTTCCTCAACGACATCTCCGTTTAAAAATGCACTTTTTACATCCATTTGAAATAGTTTCAAATTTTTATGGCATGCAAAAGATAACAATAATCTAATAGATTCTAATCTAGCTACCGGAGCGAAGGATTCTTCGAAATTGATACCTTCCTCTTGTCGATAGCCTTGAGCTACTAACCGAGCCTTGTTCCGAACGACGATTTGGTTCTCGTCGGTTTTGTTCTTGAAGATCCACTTCGTTCCTATAATGGTGTGGTTCTTCGAAGGTAATGGAACAAGCTCCCATACCTCATTCCTCTCGAATTGAATGAGTTCCTCCTCCATGGCAAGGATCCAAGCACTATCTTCGCACGCTTCATTTATATTCTTTGGCTCAATCGAGGAGACAAAGGCACAATTGGCGAAGTGGTGGACTTGCGATCTCGTCTTGACTCTATCATGAATATTGCCAATGACTTGCTCATGGGGATGGTCACGAACGGTATGAAGCCGTTTGGGAATTCCTTGATCACTAGGAACATTCTCAACAACTTCATTAGTCAGGTTAGTATCAATAAAATCTATAGAATCACATAAACCATCCATTGAATCATCATCATTTGAAATTCTAGAAGGAATAAAATTTTCATTAAAAGAGACATGTAGTGATTCCTCGATCGTCGAGGATCTTTTGTTGTATATCCGGTAGGCTTTGCTACGTGAGGAATACCCAACAAATATCCCCTCATCCGATCTCGGATCAAACTTGTCCAAATTTTCATAAGTGTTTTTAATAAAACATTTCGCACCAAAAACACGAAAATGTTTAACTTGAGGCAATCTACCAAACAACAATTCATAACAAGTTTGTTTGATGCCGGGCCTCAAAAGTATTCTATTAAACACATAGCAAGCGGTATGTACCGCTTCCGCCCATAATTGATGGCCAAGTTGGCTATCATCGAGCATTGTGCGAGCACACTCCACAAGCGTTCTATTCTTTCTCTCAACAACACCATTTTGATGGGGTGCGCGAGGGAAGGAAAACGTGTGTGTAATTCCATGATCATCACAAAAATTTGAGAAAGACTCATTCTCAAATTCACCTCCATGATCACTACGAATAGTGACAATGGTGGTTCCGATGAGATTTTGTACTTTCTTCACAAATGTTGTGAAGTTTTCAAAAGCTTCATTTTTATTACATAAGAAAAATACCCATGTAAATCTCGAAAAATCATCTACGATGACAAGCCCATATCTAGCATTTTCTAAAGAAGCAACTCTAGTTGGCCCAAATAAATCTAGATGTAATAGCTCTAGAGGCCGTTTAGTAGAAATGCTTTTCTTAGGTTTAAATGAAGATTTAGGAAGCTTGCCTCGTTGACATGAGTCACAAAAAATTTTCTTTTCAAAAACAAGCTTAGGAAAACCTTTAATGGAATTTAATTTTGAAAGCTTAAAAAGTGTTCCAAAGTTCACATGACCAAAGCGTCGATGCCACAAGTGTTGTTCACTTGTGTTGGCAACGAGACATTGTTCATATGACTTAGGAAAATCCAAAATATAAATATCTTTATGGCGTGTGCCGGAAAATAATAAATCATTATTAACATTATTAAAAATGTGACACAATCCTTTCGCAAATCTAACTTTGTAACCTTTGTCACAAAGTTGGCTTATTGAAATAAGATTGTGGTTTAAACCATTAACAAGATAGACATCACTAATTAAGGGTTTAGATGGGTTACCCACTTTACCAACACCGACGATGGTTCCGCTCTCGTTGCCTCCAAAGATTACCCGGTTCCCATTAGCAATGGGCACCACTCCGGAAAGAAATTGAGCATCGCCCGTCATGTGTTTTGAACACCCGCTATCGAGTATCCACCCATCCTTGGAGCCAAATTTGACTTTGTAGCTCCGTTTGTTTTTCTTGAGTACCTAAAGATGATTATATCATTTCATGGTACCCAAGATCATTGGGTCCTCAAAGGTTAGACCTTTGGAAGCCAAATCCAATTGGACTTAGACTTCCCAATATAATTAATATTATCCACTACATTCAAAAAATAATCATTCATGTAGATTTGTTTTTCATCCATAATTGTGTCCTTTGGGCTCCAAATTGAGAATATTTTGGGAGCCTTAATCCTATTGGGAGCATGCATGCTTTGTTGATTTCTACGTGATGCATGTCGTGGATAGGTAAAAGGAACATGATGAAATGTTGCATGTGGATAATTGTTCATATGACGATGTGGGTGAACATATGCATGTGAGGGAACACGTGCGTGAGGGTGTCTCACATGTTGTGCACGTGTCCGTGAATGTGTAGCATAGAAATCATCATATGAATGAGCCGGTGGAGTAGGACGTGTGTTCCTACGTGGCATAGTATTGGTGTACATGTAGGCATGGCCCTTCTTTGGAGGTCCACCCAAAGTGGGTTTCTTTCCGAAAGAGGGTGTGGACGAGGTGGAAACACCATTGGTAGATGAACTACCAATAGAGTGTTTGCTACCACTCGTCGAAGCACCGGAAGTTGGCCTAACAAAAGTAGTGGCCGATTTGGATGGAGTTCCCATCATATACCCCAAACCAATGTGGTGATTGGCCGGAAGTAAGTCACATAGGATTTTATCCAAATGGTCCTTACCTTTATTGAATTTATTAATTCGGCCAAATGTGTTCTCATATTTCTCGGTAAGAGAACGCATAGAGGCATCCAAAGTGGATACTTGTGATATGAGCACATAAACACGAGATTTAAGATTCTCATTCTCAATACTCAAAGTCGAGTTTTGAGAAGTCAAATCCGCTATCTTGTGTTCCTCCGGATCCTCAATGCTAACATGTTCAAGTTGAGTCTTGAGATTAACAATCTCATTCTTCACCCCTTCAACAACGGTGTCGTTGTTGGTGATGATAGTTTTAGGTGAGGTTTGGATGCTAACTAGCTCATCTTTAGTCTTATTATATCGTTCAACTAATTTAGTATATCTATTCCATATTTTCTCATTAGCTAGTCTAAGGTCATCCATAGTTACCTCATCGCTTTCATCCTCGCTATCATCGGAGGCGGGTTCTTGAACATTTTCCTCGTTAGCCATGAAACATACGTGCGCTTGCTCCACTTTCACATCATCCGACTCCCCGCTTGAAGAGTCATCTTCGGAATCGGTGAAACCGACAAATCCTTTCTTGTAGCCTTTCTTATACTTCTTCGATTTGTCGTACTTCGGCGCCTTCCACTTTTCCTTTTGCTTGTTTTGTGGACAATCCGCTTTGATGTGTCCTGGCTTATTACATTTAAAGCACAAAGGAGGAGATGCGTTAGTAGAAGTAAATTTAGATTTACCTTTGAAGTTACCTTTTCGGAAGAAGTGATTGAACTTCTTTGCCATGAGGGCAATGGATTCCATGTCCATTTCGTCTTCCGAGTCCTCGTCATCGGTAGAGGTGGATGGAGCCGCCTTGAACGCAATCGCCTTTTTCTTAGGCGCGTCTTGGTTCAAGTAAGACTTCATCTTCTCTTGTAACTTCACCTTGCTATCCTTGCGTACCTCGTATGACATTAAAGTACCCATTAATTGAACCACGGTATACTTGTTCATATCGTTACCTTCCTCGATGGCGAAGGTACGCTTTTCCCAACTAGAAGGAAGTCCTTCTATAAGCTTCGAACATTTCTCCTTTTGGGTGTAGGTTTTGCCGAGAGCCTCTAACTCGTTTATGATGTCGACGAAGCGAGCATAATACTCCTTCATCTTCTCACCCTGTAGCATATGAAACATCTCGTAATCTTTATTAACTACTACGAGTTTAGAGTCCATTACCCTACTCGTCCCTTCATGTAAGATGAGGAGGGAGTTCCAAATTTGATATGCACTCTTACATGTGCATATCTTATTGAAGTCCTCGGGCTCCAATGCGCATTGCAAGGCGTTCATTGCCTTGGCATTGCTTACCTCCGTGGCGACCTCCGCGGGAGTCCACTTCTCAAAATCTTCTTCGGTGGGCTCGACATACTCCTTCATTGTGGTCCTCCATAGTGAAGCACTCCGGAGGAAAGTTTCCATCCGGCATTTCCAGTACCCATAGTTGGTACCGTTGAAGAATGGAGGCCTCGTTGAGGAATGTCCTTCCATTACCGAAGAAGCTCCTTCACGGTTCTTGAAGGTGCTATAATCTGGAGGTGGACGCACGGTCTTGTTGTCGTTGGCAGACATAGCTTAGTATCTGGCTCTGATACTAAATGTAATGCCCTAAAAGCTACTGCACAAGTACTAGAGGAGGGGTGAATAGTACTTTAAAAATAACAAGGAGTATAATTCCTAATTATCGTGCAAACTACTACCAACAAATGCGGAAGCTAAAATATGACAACAACAAATACTCAATGCTAAAAATTGATATGATGGGTTCGGATCCACCCAAGTCTCCCCGACTTGTACCCGGTGATCCTACGTCCCAGAACACCCGGATCCCCTCCTGATACTAAGGTTAGAAACCCTAACCCTAGATTTCCACTATGAATACCTTGTGAAAAACCTTCACAAGATCAAATCATACAATCAATAGCAATAGTGAATCCCACAACCCGGGATCACAACCTTCTCTCACAACTGAGAGAAACAATAGCAATAAAAGAGTTTATATGAAATAAACAACAACTTACCACAAACCCTATACCTTGAGTATTCTTACCAAATAAGGGCAAGGAGGGATTTGAGGAAGGAGAAGTCACCAAGACCTAGCACCACCAATATGAGCAGCAATGGGTGCCTAGAAATGAATAGGAGACTTGAATCAAGCAATAGCTTGGATGGCTCAATAAGAACAAAGTTCTCTCAAGATGGATTCTAGATCTCAAACGAGGGAGAGAAAGATTTCTTGTGAGGAAGAGAGCTTTGGAAATGAGTTTTAATCTCTAACTCTTTCAATCTGAATAAGTCTCTCAATAGCAGCTCTAACCTTGAGAGAAATGACCAAGCTTCGTATTTATAGGGTCCCACAAAATCGAGCTAGGTCATCTCCCAACGGTTGGAAATATGGGGCAATTAGTCGGTCAAAGAACAACCACTGACCGAGTAGTTCATCAACTAGTCAGTCGGTGAAACAATATGAACCAACTAAAGGATGAACAGTGAACAGATGAGATTTCAGACCTAGAAAACTAGTCGGTCCAAGAAGACTTTCCGACCGACTAGTTTCTCAACTAGTCGGTCGGTCAGTTAACTTAGACCGACTAAGAGTCAAAAACTATTAGTCTGAATACAACTTGATTTAGTCGGTCCAAGAACAAATGTTGACCGACTAGATCATCAACTAGTCGGTCACCAAACGTTCTTAGACCGACTAACGATAAACAGTAACTAGGTGAAAAATTGGCATGTACAGTAAAGCTCAACTAGTCGGTCTAAGAAGGATCACTGACCGACTAGTTCACCAACTAGTCAGTCGGTGAGTCAACTAAGACCGACTAACTGTAAACAGTAAAGAGCTTAGAATTTGGGAGACAAACTAGTCGGTCCAAGAAGCTTTGCTGACCGACTAGATCACCATCTAGTCGGTCAGTTCTTCTTCTTGAACCAACTAACATGCACAAGAAGTCGCGAATCGAAGCGCGAAGCTTCGGGAAAGTTTGTATGGACTTCTACTAAGATCCTAGAGCTAAGATAGGAGCGTTATGAAGATATGAATCGTAAGACCTACTCAAGGCTTAACATTCTACGAGAGAAGCTTAAAGACTATAAATAAAACTTGACGATACCCTCTTCAATAGCTTCAATCGAATCTTCATGACTTCTAAAATGGTCCAAAAGCTTCAACGAAGCTTTAGGCATATGAATACGTGCTTTGAGAAGTCTTGAGACGTCGCTTTGGATGTTCACGTGAATTTGGCGACGATCTCCATAACTGCGCTCACAAAGTGTTAGTTCACGATTTATTTATGTTTGCTCATCATCCGAAACCAAATCCGGGGAGTCCAATACTGAACAAACCCCAAGTCGAACTCCACCTTTTTGTTGCCGACATTAAGAGATAACTTCCCTTTCTTCACATATATTAAAACGCCGGCGGTGGCCATGAATGGCCGTCTAAGGATGATGGGGGTATGCGTATCTTTAGGCATATCCATAACGACGAAGTCCACTGGCACATGCACCCCACTCACGTTGACAGGCAGGTCATCAACAACCCCTACCGGATATTTGACCAATCGGTCTGCAAGCTGTAGGGTCATACCGGTGGGCTCCAGGTCGCCCATCCCTATCCTCTTATATAGTGACAGGGGCATTAAACTGACGCTCGCTCCAAGATCGACGAGTGCACGATGGATCTTTACCTCCTCGATCGCACAAGGGATAGAGAAGCTCTCCGGGTCTTTAAGCTTAGGCGGGTTCGCTCTCTGAATGAGAGCGCTGCATTCCGCCGTTAGAACGACCTTTTCCTTCCCGGACCCTCTTGTCACCAAATCCTTTAAAATTTTTGTGTAGGATGGAATTATCTCAATAGCTTTGAGGAAGGGGATTTGCAAGCTCAGATCCTTGACCACGGCAAAGAATTTGCCGTACTTTTCGTCTATCTTTGCTTGGGCAAGTCGTTGTGGAAAAGGCACAACGGGCTTGAATACTTTGAGGCTCCCTTCCTCGTCCTTCTTCTTATCCTCTTCAGGGACTCCCTCCAGAGTCGTAGTCTTTGGCGACGAAGCACCGTGTCATTGGCTTTTTCAATTGGTCGCTCTACGACCAACGGTGCTTCCGGTTCCTTGGTGGACACTCTTGTGGGGATTTGTGTTCCGCTTCTTAAGACGATAGCGGACACATTCGCATGCTCGTGCGTAAGTGCCAAAGTCTGGTTCGCCCCCCTTGGGTTCACTTCCGGTTGTGGCGGCAATAGATTTTGCGACCTTTGAAGGTTCGCCAACTGTGACCCCAGCTGGGTCACCTGGTCAGTGAGTGCCCTCTACCCCATTTCCAGCTTCAAATTTATCTTCTCCTGGTTCAAAATGTACTGAGTCAAGAGGGACTCAACCGGGGAGATAGCACGCTGCTGGCCATATGGCGGCTACTGTTGCTGCTGCATGGGCTACTGGTTCCTTGGGGGGTACTGTTGGTATGATTATGGGGGCTGCTGCTGCTGAAACTGCTGCTGCTGTTACCTAGGTGGCTGATATACTTGTGGTTGCGGCCGCTGAAAGGGCGCCCGGTAGCTAAGATTGGGGTGGTTCCGGTTATTTGGAGAGTAGGCCGGATTGGAGCTAGTCCGTGGTGGATACATCACATTTACCATAGGATTGTAGAATAGTGCGCTCGCCTGGTCCAACTATGGTGAGATGTCACCACCCTCGAAGTCCCCCATGACTTCTGCTTCCACCGCCGTAATTTGTTGTGTACCGGCACCACTGGCTCCTACCATCAGCGCTGAGATCTGGGTCGACAGCAAGTCAAACTTGCTGGATAATTTGTCAATGTCCTCGACCCTGTGGATACCCCCAGATCTAGGTGTGGCTATCTCGTCACACCACCGCTCATTGTTCGATGCCATGTTTTCAAGAATTTGTCCGGCATCTTCTTCACTCCTAGACATAAAGGACCCCCCCAGCCGCGGTGTCCATCGAGGATTTTAAATTATCCCTCAGTCCGTTGTAGAACAGATTAATTATCTGCCACTTCGGAAGCTCGTGATGAGGGCATCTCCGCTGTATTTCTTTGTATCTCGTCCAAGCTTCATGCAGGGACTCGTGGCTGTCCTGGGAGAAGGAGGAGATCTCACTCCTCAACTTCATAGTCTTCCCCGGAGGAAAGAACTTCATCAAGAATGCATTAGAAAGCTTCTCCCAAGTGTTGAAAGTGTATGGGTCCTTTCCCCTTAGCCACTGCTTGGCCTTATCCCGCAGAGAGAAGGGGAATAGCTTCAGACAGATTGCTTCAGCTGTGACACCATTTATCCGGAACGTGTCACACTTCTCTAGGAAGGATCCAGATGTTCAATAGGGCTTTCCATGGGTGCCCCAGAGAATTGATCCTGCTGGATCCACGTCACTAAGGACGGCTTAAGCTCGAAGCTCTGCGCCGTAATAGCAGGAGGTCGGATGGCGGAGGTAGACTCGATGGATGGCATCGAGTACTCCAGCATGGACTTACGCAGTGGGGTATTCTCCCCCATGGCTTCGGACTCTTCTCTTCTTCTCTTCTCTGCGGCCAGACGCCTTAGGGTGGCGTTTATCTCACGATCAACAAGAATCAAGTCGTCAAGACTCCTTGTGTTCCTGCGCATTAAAAGCAACAAACACCTGTGAAGCAAAAGTGGGAAAGAAACAGATAAAAATAGAAAATAAAAATAAAAATAAGAAAATAAAAATGAAAAAGAAGAATGCGAAAATTATCGCGAGATAGAGATGTGAGCTAGATTCAAGGGTTCAAAAGATCCAAAAATAAACAAGCACGTTGCCTCCCCGGCAACGGTGCCATAAAGCTTGACGTCCCCCACGTTCTTGCGTGTGTGTTGTGATCATGCAGGTGTACAATAAGATGGGGGGCGCGAGATTTAAATATTTATAACCGCAAGCGCACGGTGTTGTAGTGTGGCTTGGGGATCGAACACAGGGAGGTGTGGTTGTGCTTGTGTTAGAAGGGACCGAATTCACCCTATGGGTGAGCTAGCCCGAATCAATGGATGGGTTGTCACGGAATGTAAATACGGGGCTAAACAATATAAAGGGAAACCCAGGACTTCAGTTTTCACCCTATCATGTGTTCTCACTATCACGACCGGCGGACAGGATACCGATCGAAATTAGGGTTTAGTGGTGAGACATTGCCTCTAAGAGTGATACCAGCATCCCATGGGCCCGATATTCCGGTTGGTGCCCAGGATGATACGTCGGACTACCCGGGTTCGGTCAGTGGGCATTCCCATGTCCATTAACACTGACCAACTCTGGGAGCACTAAGCTCGCAACGATAACTCCCAACATCTCATCCTGCCGCTCCCGCGCGCTAGGATTCGATGTCTACGCTAAGGGCGTGAGCTATGGCTAGGGAGTCAACCGCCAAGTTTATTCCCCCTTGGCCCAACGGTCAAAGGCAGTCTTTTTCCCGTCGACGACAATAAAAAACCTCGCGTAACTAATAAATTCATATTCCCTATCGATATCCTAGTCCTATGAACGAATTAGGGAGAACCCACGAAAGGGTTTCCACTGAAATCCTAGATTAGGGAACTACTCATACATTATAGCTAAAAAGCGATCTAAATGAAAATCGACCGTTAAAAACATAATCAGGCAATTGAAATGCGGTAGTAGTAATGCAATTAAGATAATATCAAAGTTTGAGAAAGATCCGAACACTTACAAATAACCAAAAAATTCCAGCCGTCACAATAGGAAAAAAGACAGAAAAAATAATCAGCTCCCATTTCTGAAAACCTAGGGCTTCTATATATAGAAAACGACGTCACCCGATCGGGTGAAGAATCAACCGATCGGGTGAGCTGCTGCGATCTTCAGCAGAGGTCTTCAGAAACTTCACCCGGTCAGGCGACACGATCAGTTGGCGGAAGTGACTAGTCGTTTGGATCATGCGATCACCGTGTGAACCGATCGGTTGATAAATCAATCGATCGGTTGATAAATCAACCGATCGGGTGGAAAACATCGCCCAAAAGACGGTAACTTGCGATGTTTTGGCATGGTCTGCTGGCCGTCGGGTGAGCTCTCTGGGTCGTGTCTTTGGGGGAATCGGCTACAGATGAACCGATCGGGTGAAGGTCACCCGATCTGTTGGAATTTAGCTTCAATTTCCCGAGAAGTCTATTGGGCTGAACCAGTCATCGACCTGATCGGTTGATGCTCTTTTGCTTCAGCGGCTGTCCGGGTCGTGCACACGTGCATCACCCGATCGGTTGGCTGTATCCAACCGATCGGGTGGGGGCTGAAAGATAGAAATCTTGGTCGTTTGACCCCCTGGATCACGCGTGACCCTTCTCGTTGCTCCAGGAACTTATGATATCTTCGTTATGTGCCCCCTATGCTGGCAAACTCCTGCAAACACGCAAAAACACGGAGAAGTGAAAGAAAACTAGAAAATACGAGAAACGGATACGAGACGACAGAAAATAACGGAAAAAAACAAAAGAAGACGTGCATGAATATATAAAATATAAACGCACGTCAAAATCTATACCCATATTCGTTTGCAAGAGATTGGACGAATACGAACTATTATAACCTAGAATGTAGCTCGAGTTTTCACGAGAGTGGGCTCGAGGTGCGATTGGACGATGATGTCGATCTTCATGCTAGTGGCATAGGTTAGGGTTTGCACGAGAGTGGGCCCTAATCTAGGTTGCTATAGACCGGCAATAGCGCGAGAGCGTAAGCTTGGTTACGACTAGTTCACCTTAATTCAAGCCTTGCAACATTGAGATTCATGATCCACAAGGATAAGTGACGATCCGTAGTGGGGATTTCCTAGCCTTAGATGCTTTTAGTATATAGAATTCTATTTGTTATTTGAACGATAGTGACATTATTATCCAAAACATTCCATTCTACCGTCGATAGCAAGGTGATCAAGATAGAGTACTGTCATTTGTCCTCCTTGTATTCAATACCCACTCGCCACTACATCGTACACTTGCGGTAAAACTACAATCATTTTTCGGGTATATATCTGGGCGCGATCAAGTTTTTGGCGTCGCTGCCGGGGAGGTCGCTGGTATTCGATTTTTCTCACCCGGTTATATCCCATCTTCTATCTATCTTTTGTTTCTTTTTGATTTTATTTGATGCTCAAATTGACGTGCTCTTCCAGATTTTCCAATAGAATCTTAAGCAGGTAACATGGGAGATACGATGATGAGAACAGAGTCTAGACCGTGAGATGATGATTCCTTTGCAACTCTTTTGAAAGAACTTATTGTTGTGGTCCAATCCACAGGGGCATTGGCCATTGACATTGATGACCCCATTGAACAACTATTTGCTAGCTTTGTAATTGATCAAATCTCTCTGGAAGGGACTATCGAGGGCAACATTAAAGTCGACGTAAGGGACGATAAGTTATACTTTGAAGGTAGCAAAGCATGCACCGGAGAGGTATTTACTTCTGAAGAGTCCAATTAGCATGCCAAGGTTCAGGGAAGTGCACTTGACAATCCCCTCTTCAACATTTATGAACGCACTGACCTATCTCTTGATTTCAGGTGTGAACCAGAGGAAAATGGTAGTCCCATCGACGTCAGAGTAGAGTTATGCAGTATCCACTCCGATGCACCCTCCTCACCAAGAAGCAAATCTGAGCCGGCATACGAGAGCCTACCCTTCGAGGGGGAACTGAAATCAGAGGTGATCGAAGACGCCATGCTTTCACAGGAAGAGGAGGTAGGGGGTACAGCGCCCCCTGAGGTAGAACTGAAACAATTACCTCTTAATCTAAGGTATGCTTTCTTGGGAGATAAATTGACATATCCGGTGATTGTTAATGCCAACCTCGATCAAGACCAACTTGAGAGACTTTTAAATGTCCTTAGGAGCCATAGGGATGTCCTAGGCTACACCATCTCTGACCTCAAGGGATAAGCTTTAGGCTTTGTACGCACAGAATCCACCTAGAAAACACTGAGGCCACCTCCATAGAGCATCAAAGGCGGGTAAATCCTAACATGAAGGAGGTGGTTAAGAAGGAGATCCTTAAACTGCTTGAAGCCGATATCATTTATCCTATTTCTGACAGCAGATGGGTTAGCCCCGTTCATGTCGTTCCTAAAAAGGTGGGATGACCGTCATAAAAAATGATAAGGGAGAACCTATAGCCACACGCACCGTCACGGGTTGGCGGATGTGTATTGATTATAAGAAATTGAATAAAGCCAGCCATAAAGATCATTATCCATTGCCCTTTAATGACCAAATGCTAGAATGCCTCCCTCAACACGTCTCCCAGCCACCTAAGACACGGAAAACGCTCTTATTAGACTCAGATTTTACGACTCGAATGTTTCGAATAATTAATGAATGTTTTTATTATTATTGTTGTCCCGATAATTTGCAGTTGCAAAAGGACCTACATAGGTCACCAACAAAAGCTGTCACGACCCGCTTCCCATAAACGGAAGGCGAGGCATGATGAGGTCCGCTCAGACTTTGGAGCTGTGAGGCTACAAGTCTGATAAGCGTATGGAAAAAAGACACTTTCAAATAACCAAGTCCTTGCAACCACGAGCGAAACAAAGATAATAATAATTTAAAGCAGAAATAAAACTCCACCAATAACATCCAGATTTATCCAAACATTCAGAGACAAGTCGTAAAGAAAAGTACAAGAGTCTGAAAAGAGGCCTAAAGCATGGCCGACTTAATACATAACATCAACTAAAGACAGGTGCTACGCATCGACAACCTAACAGTGACTAAGAAAAAAGTGACAACAACAAGAAGGAGCTCTAGGACACGTCCCCAATGTCCTCGAACTCAACACCTGCAATCTGTTCGTCCTCAGCAACGGGCTCTGGCTCAGCAACTAACATGCGACACCCAAAGAGACGAGGGCACATGTCAGCAAGTCTACAAGAGACTTGTTCAAGGAAACTAAAAGAAAGTAAAACAGCCTAGCAGTTCTAAAATATGCGATGACATGTCAGTTTAAGGCATGGATGCAACAAGTAAGAAAGTGCAACAAGTATGACATGGCAAGGGTAGCAAAGCTACTAAACATTCACATGGATTTACAAGTCAAGTAAACACGTCGTGCACAGAGTTTACGCCTTACAGCTGAAGTGGTTGTATGGGCACACTTCTACGCTGAGTGGTCGCTTAACCCTACCCCTCCACGTGTAATCGGGCATTGGCTTTTGACCAATACATGTAGCCCGCTTCTGGTTCACGAGCCAGGAAGTGTATTTGGTCTAGGGTTGTGCCTGCAACGCAGGTGCCTAGCCACAACAAGGAAGTACAGTAGCGTATGCTACGAATGCAACATTCAAGCATGGAATGACTTGTAGGATGTATGGCATGGCAAGAGTGCAATTAAAGTGCGTACAGATATGAAAATTAAACGTGACAGGCATGGCAGAGTACAAATAAAATGCATACAGATATGGAAATTAAACGTGACATGCAAAATGTATGAATGACATGGCAGGGTGTCAGATCTAGCTTCGTTGTCAAGCTAGATCTTGAAATTGCGTCTAGGCGAGTATCAATTCATCGCCTTGTCTCTTTTACGCTAAAAACAAGGAATGACCTAAAACATGGCCTAAAACACAAGTTGGCAAGTTTCACTTGCCTGAAATACGTGCTGTTATCACAATTCTCAAAGTCCAATCAAAGATTCACAATGTCCAGAGCTCCCATGCTCAGTCCAACAATCAGCCTACAGTCCCATATTATTAAGTTGGATTGGTGAGTTACAAAGCAGTAAAAATAATTGTTTTTAATCTTGAATTAACATGCGATGGTTGGGGTTTCTACGGTTAGAAATATACCTTCACACGAGGCGAGAGCTACACTGACGTTGGGTAGTGACGTCAGGGGTTGGATTCCGGTAGTGTGAACGGTACGGAACGACGGATACTCTGTGATAAAACACGTGCACAAAATAAGTTTGTGATAATGGGCTAGAATTATTAGACTAATCCTAACACGTCTAATGATCCAATTTTAACAAGTTTCTGTCCTACGATGGTTTCATGACAATATTAATGAACTTAAATAAATATCTACAATAAGAGGTTAAGTGAACGAATATACAACAATTATAACTAGCAACCTAGGCTAACACGTTAACCAAAAATTGTGTAAACAAGTTATCAGCCCTACGAACAATCTTGTTAACATCAATATATCACGTCCACTAGTTGTTCATCGATCAATAAGGCTACTAGCTAGCAAACACCATATCAATAAGTCCGTACACGAATTATCAACCCTACGAATTATCAAGTTATCATTTATATCAATGTTACTAGCATGCAAACAATATTTTATTAAGTTACTTAGCTGATCAACACTATTAATGGTTCAACAACTATTAGAAATAGATATAAAACGTGTTATAACAAACGCTTACTAACCGTTGTGAAGAATAAATCCTCCACGAGGCTACCCGTGGGTTGCCACGCCATGTCAACAGCGGACAGAGGATAAAGACGTCATAGCGACGCAAGGGGAAGTCGACGACAGCCTGGGAGTTCTCACACGTCGCTGCCGCGGAGGGGAACTGCTGCCGCGTGAAAACAGCAGCCTGGGCTGCTGTCACCGGCGGACTCCGACGGGAGGATGGTCAGGCTCGTCGGTGGGGGGTCAGGCGTGCAGGGCGGCATCACCATGGCCTGAGCAGTGCTGCGGGCGCCGTTGTGGAGAGCAGCAGATGCGCTGCAAAGAGCAGCAGCTCGATGCTGCGAGAGATGCAGGTCCGACGGGAGAACGACGGTCAACGGCGGGGAACGGTGGCTAGGGCATGGCGGAGGGAGGTCCGACGAGGGGCAGGTCGTGAGAAGCTAGGTCAGAGAAGCGGTGTTGTGAGATGTTTGCGGCGCAAAAACAAAGAAGAACATAACAATTACCCTAGGCTACGATTTCAAAAAGTGATAGGGTTTTTGCTATCTAGAGGGTGTTTTGGCGGTGCACCAAGGGAAGTAGAAGTGAGTGGAATTAAGGAAGGATCGGAAATTTGGTGATGAATAGCCAGAATTTGATTTGAGTTAGATACGTATGAGGGATTCCCATTTGCTAAACACCAATGGGATTTTGGTAGATTGAGGTTGAATGGGAGAGAGAATGTGAGAGGGTAGGGTACGGTTAAGGGGAAAATAGGGTGAGACTAGCTTGAAGAATTAATCTTGTGTACACTAGGCCTAAATGTTATTTAATGGGGAAAAAATTAGTGCACAAGTGGGTCAAACGGTACCCGATAATTACGATAAAAATACCGGGGCGACCGTGTAAACGAAACTAAAGAGATCGATCACAAGTTTGGCGACGAGGAACGAAACTAAAAATAAAAAGGTCTCACGACCAAAGTGAAAATCACGTCGCCTCTTCAAATAAAGTCAAATTATGGGAGAACGACCCGTGAAATGATGTTCCAAAATATTTCCACAAAGTAATACTCTTCGAGAGGGTCACAACAGCATATCATATCGTGCATTTTGAATGAAGGACAAGGCTAAGAAAAATACGCGAACTTCAAGGAAAATACGCGTACAAAGGGTACGGGGTCCAAAGGCGACAGTAATCTCAAGTTGGGCACACGTCGAGGGTTGGCTTGCTAAAGATGCAACCAAGGTGCTACAGCCCTATCGACTCAACGACAAGACTCACATACAAAGCAACAAAACCCATCAGGTACCCAAAATTGCTATACGCACAGCCATATTACGAATAGTGAGTACCGGCCGTTACAGTTCGTGACGAAAGGGATGATAGCCTACCGATTGATGACACTTTCGCTGACGAGAGGCTATTCGCCATCAGACCCGGAGAGGTGCCTTGGTATGCGGATTATGTGAACTATTTGGCATGCGGGATAAAACCATGCAGGATGGCCACGCAACAAAAAAGGAGGTTCATGCACGAAGTCAGCAACTATTTCTGGGAAGACACGTATCTCTTCAAGATATGCAAGGATGGGATTATACGGAGGTGTGTTTCAAAGGAAGAGGCCACATCTATCATTTCTCATTGCCATAACATGCCTTGCGGGGGACATCACGCTGCCTCCAAAACCACCGTGAAGATATTGCAGTGTGGGTTCTTTTGGCCGACCATGTTCAAAGACACACATGACTTCGTCAAGTATTGCGATAGATGCCAACGGACGGGAAACATATCCAAATGGAATGAGATGCCAATGAAACCCATTTTGGAAATCGAGCTATTTGATTGTTGGGGAGTGGATTTCATGGGGCCTTTTCCATCAAGTAAAGGAAACAAGTATATTCTATTGGCCGTTGACTACGTCTCGAAATGGGTAGAGGCCATTTGCAACCCTAACCAATGATGCGAGGGTGATATCCAAATTCTTCAAGCAAAACATATTCCCGCGCTTTGGAGTGCCACGAACTTTGATAAGCGATGAAGGAAGTCATTTCATAGAAAGCAAGTTCGAGGCCATGCTAAAAAGTATGGGGTGAATCATAGAATCGGCATGTCATACCATCCTCAGATGAGTGGACAAGTGGAAGTGTCAAACCGGGAAATTAAACAAATTCAAGAGAAGACCGTCGAATCTAGGAAGGATTGGTCAATGAAATTGAATGGTGCACTATGGGCATATCGCACGGCCTTTCGCACTCCCATTGGTACCACCCCATACCGGCTTGTTTATGGGAAAGCTTGTCATTTGTCGGTAGAGTTGGAACATCGTGCATATTGGGCAATCAAGACCTTGAATTATGACTACAAGAGCGCAACATTGCGCCAACTCCTAGACATCAATGAGCTTGACGAGATTAGACGGGATGCTTACAAGAGCTCTAGGATTTACAAGGAAAGAACTAGAATTCTCCATGACGCACGCATCACCGTTACAGACTTCAAGGTCGGAGACAAGGTCCTATTATTTAATTCTAGCCTCCGACTCTTTCTCGAAAATCTAAGGTCACAATGGTCCGGACCCTTCACCATTAGGCACATACAACCGGGAGGAGCCTTCGAGTTGGAGGGAAAATACGGTGTCACATTTAAGGTAAATGGACAAAGGCTCAAGCATTATTCAGAGGGAGCCCCCTACCGATGAAGTGAATATCATATATCTACTCAAGGGTTGGTCCCAAGATCTCTCGTACCTCCTCGACGAGGTGATTGACGACGCCATGCCATTTGCCATCGGAGCCAAGCACAATGACGGCCTCGAAGGGGGCCAACTCACCAAAGATGGTGAGATGATGGGAGACCCACCGGACCCTCTTACAGATGAGGAGAAGGACGACGCTGATGTCATCAAGATTAGAGAGCTATGCAAGCTCTCCACGACGAAGCATATGAAGAAAGCCCCACCGGACAATAAATCTTCGCCGCCGGCCAAGAAAAAAGATGTCAAAAGCTCAAGCTTGGGGGACTCATCCCCAACTACTATCCATGATGAACGGGAGTCAAGGAACGCCGATGAAAATCAACAACTAAACAGAAGCGGTCTTCCTAGCAAGTTTGACGCGTGCATTCCACATGCACCAAACATCGAGCTTTAAACGCGTATCTTAAGGGGTCGAGCTCTAGACCTTAAACAAGCGCTTATCGGGAGGCAACCCGATGGTTATATCTTATTTTTAGTTGAATTTTATCTTTTATTTTTGTTTTAGATCTTTATTATTGTTTCGAGTCAATTGTCGAAGAAAAACCTGACGACTGGCAATATTTTTCATTGCAGGAGATGGAGAATAGAATACCAAATGAATAGAGGACGATCATTTCAAAAGAGAGCACTCCAGGGATGCGCTCAGGTGTCAGGAGAAGGAAGAAACTGACAGGGAGAAGAAAATCAGAAAGCGGACCAAAAACAGAGAGTTGGAGCTGAAAATAGCAGCCCACTCGACCGAGTGAAATTTTTATTCGGCCGAGTGAAGACCCTACTCGGTCGAGTGGGGTACTGATCAGGAAAGATTCTAAAAACCCCTCTCTGTCATCTATATGTTACTCGGTCGAGTGACTTTGTCACTCGCCCGAATGAATCAGACACTTTCAGCACGTGAAAAGCTCTGAGTGGCCTTGCCACTCAGGCGAGTGACTTTGGTCTACTCGCACGAGTGGGACGTGACACTAGCCCGCGTCTGTACTTTTACAAAAAATTTTGAAAATTTAAAAAACTGAGCCACTCGGGCGAGTGGACATGCTACTCGGCCGAGTGACTTATCCTATAAATTCAAAACCTCGCGGCCCAAATCCCGAAAATCCCAAAATTTCCCAAATTCATCTCGAGCTTTCCCCCGTTCGCCCGAACCACCCCTTCGTTTGACCAAGCCGCACCGACCCTCCGCCCGAGTCGGTGACCCCATACCGGCCTCCACGCCGACCCCATGCCACCGGTGCCGCTCCCCCCATCGCCGATCCTCCGCCGTTTCGCCCTATTTCTCCACTTTTCTCTATTTCTCCATTTCGGAAGCCCAATTCCGCCTCGAATCGAAATTAAACTCTATACATATCTATTGCTCTAGATTTTGCCCCAGATTTATTGATATTCATTGCTAATTTGTCAATTTGTGTTTTAGGATAGCTTGGGGGAGAATCGGGGGCAGATTCGGAGCTTCACAAAGGAGGCGTTTCTCCACACACATCCACTGCTTACATTCGCGTCGTGCTTGGGCATACTTGTTCCTTTTATATAGCACTTCGCATTTGGTAGGGGCATCTCACGGCACACATGACTCCATGCACTAGGTCGCGCTCACGGGCGCCCGCCTCGAAGCGGAAGAGGACTAGCGATCCTGGCTCCTCCTCCACTAGAGCGAAGTCCCCGACACCTAGCCCACCTCCACCCACACTTCCGCCTCCTACCGCACCCATTCCACCCCCACCGGCACAGGCCGTCCCCGCATTCGACATGATAGGGATCACGTTCAGATATGATGCACACCGCGCCAGATTTGAACGAATCTCCCATCGTTTGATTGTCCCCTCTAAGTTTGTGCATATTGCAGATTTTAATCGCCTAGGGGTGTTTGAGGACCTGCTCCAGTTGTATGACAACGTGGGGTGGCGTGATTTCTTGTCGGTGTCGATGGACACCTATGTCCGGCCGACACTCGAGGTCCTTAGTTCCATTCATAGGACTCCTGGAGGTTGCTCATTCCAATTGATGGATCGTGAGTGCGAGGTTACCCTCGACATGCTCCGAGCCTATTTCCAGTGGCCCCCCGTCCCGAGCCCCGACCGAGCCTATTGTCCCATACACATTCCCCCATCGTCATTCGACACTCATGCCTTCTGGACACTTATCATGGGATCACCTCTCGCCTTTGACCCTAGTCGGGTCAAGGCCTCCGCTATCCTCCACCCATGCCTTCGCATTGCTCAGTGCCTTATGGCGACCACTTTCCTAGCGAGGTATGAACCGAGGATGATGTCGACGCCTGAGCTTTACATGCTCTACACGATGACTCGAGCAAGAGCCTTCGAGGTAGGTGGAGACGTCTTACTCCCCGCCGTTCAGATTGACATAGCTAGTTGGTACGTAGACCGCATCATTATCTCTGTCGGTGCCAGGACGCCTATCTGTTACGGCGGTTTGATTACCCTTCTGGCTCCCATGTGCAGGGTTGACCTCCCAGCTGGTTTGCTATGACCCCCGGGACCCACTTCCCTATCCATTAGTGTCATGGCCCGTATGAGGATGTTGCATCCTCATGGTCAGCACTACTTGGTCTGGCTGCATGGTCCATTTGGCGTAGATTACATGGTGCTTTCGAGCCTCGCTCAGACCCATATTGGACCCACAGGAGGGGTGTGGATTCCACTGATGGACCTCCTCATCCCAGCTGCGTACGTGCTAGAGCCTGAGGGCGCTCAGCAGGAGCCCCTCCTTCCACCTCTGGACCTCGAGATCCCGATCCCTCAGCCTGCACCTAATTTGTCTGCTCCTCTCGACACCTCTGTCCACACTTCTGTCGATGTCAGGAGCACACTTGTTGAGTCCACCACCACCTCTGTGCCGCTGGCCATTGATCCCATCTCATATGTGAGTTTCGAGAGCACCACCACCACTATTTTTGAGAGAGGTGAGCCTTCCCTTGTTTCCGCAGCCGAGACCCTATCCACTCTATATTTCTCGACCCTTGGGGAGTCATTCTCTGTTGACTTCATGGCCTCCCCAGTCGTCGACACTGCCATCTCCGCTGCTGCTGTCTTCACCGAGAGTGTCGTGACGTCTGTCCCCTTTTCTGTGTTAGCGACCTCTCTGCCCTTCTTGCCCTTTGTCACAGCTTCTAATTCTGCTGCTGCTCACACACTTCTGAGAGCATTCCTGTGTCTCGGCCTCCCACAGAGGCTGAGCATCTTTTAGTGAGCATAGCACCACAGCCCCACCCCGTAGTGGCACCACTAGTCTACGGTAGTCATGCTAGGCAGCCCCCATCCCCACCTGTTCGACCCTCTCTCCCATCTCCCCTTAACACCCTAGTTCAGTACCTGCATGCTCTAGAGGGGGCCGATAGTGGGATCAGAGGAGATTTTCGGGCCCTCTCAGCTACCATCAGCGCTGTACAGTATCACGTCACTCTACTCCCTGGTATTCAGGTTAGCCTGAACCAGATTCTTGCACGACTGTCACAGCCTCCTCCACTTGTCGATATCCGTCCCATTTCCTAGCAGCCTCCACCACCACCTCCTCCTCCACAGGACGGTGCTGGTGCTCCACCACCAGCTTAGGCACACACTTGATGCCTCCCATATTTTTGCCGCTGCTATGATGGATGCTATCTTTTCTGCTGATTTTGCACCCCTCCTCCACGCACATTTTGGTCACTTTTTGTTCAGATTTGTCTATATCTTCTTGGGATAGAAGAGGTATTTCTGGGACAGTTATATTGCACCATCTTGATCTCTGCATGCATCATTTGCATTTCCATCTCATTTTCTTTCATTTTCATCATTTATCACGCATGCACCCTCACCCACCCCACCCATATTATATCTCTCCTTGTGCCATACTTAGCACATTGAGGACACTGTGCAGTTTAGCTTGGGAGAGTGAGTGTCTCACGCACTTCATTTTTACTTTCTTTTTTCCACCTTTCTTTATTTTCCACTTATTTTCACCCACTTTTTCATTTTTTTCTCATGCATCACGTTTTCTTATTTTTTTTGTGCTACATATGTATAGTAGTTCTTATTTTTTTCTTTATCCTTATTTCTTTTATCCTTTTTGCTAGAGATGAATTTTCTGTAATGACGATGACCTGGAGCTAGTTTACTTTTATATGCATATTCTCTTGCCATGCCATTGCTTTTATTTCAGATATCATATGATATACTTTGCTGTGCATTCGAGAATAGTAACCTGCACCTTCATTATATGAATGTGAATGAAATTCTACCATTAGCTGAGTCTGATGATTTATATTGTATACTCTTTATAGAAAACACACCAAGCTTCACGCATTGATTGTCTATATTTGAAGTACTGCTTCGTTGTCTGCTATCACTTCTTTTTGCATGAAAATTGTACGCTTGACTTTCAGGTTGAGTGAATGTACGCCATTTTGGTATGACTGGATTAGTTTACTTTCTGAAATCGAACTGAGTAGATTATATTGCTTTGCTGAAAGTTATCGTGCACATTCTAAAGAGTGAACTGAGCGTTGCATATTTTTCTTTCTCCACATATCTTGAACATCATTTCTATACTTAAAATCATTGGTGAATCTCCCTTTAGCAATTCTTATATTGGCATCTTCCCCCTTGCTACAAAGTCCAAGCTCCAACACACCAAAATAATAAAAAAATACATGCATATCTCTTTATCTTTTGATTTAGGATTGTTATTGTGTATATGAGTTTCATAAAAAGAAAAAAAGAGAAAAAAGAGAAAAAGAAAAAAAAGAAGGTGAAACAAAAGAAGTTCCTACATGATCCTTCTTCCCTCTTTTATTTTTTCTTGGAGATTCAAAAATGGGAAAAGTTGTATTGTTCTATTTGATGCCACCATGCTTATAGATAAGCTTGGGGGAGAGGATCCGATGATGTGTGAGAAAGTGACTACTTGTCTGTGCATGACGACCTAAGCTAGGTAATTTTCTTTACTCAGGGAGATTACTAGAAGTATTACGAAGTCCACGAATTGAAATTTGGCATGCATTTCATGAATACCATTCCTTTCTATTCTTATTGCTCTATATTGTGTGATACTTCTTATACTCCAAATAGAAAGCGATCAATTGAAAAGTGTGCAATCTATGATTATGTAAATTACTTCAGATTCCTCAGACGATGCTAATTTTAGAATGATTTCATGTTTCATATCGTTTTGATATTCTTGGGTTTCTATATCGAATGCATTTATATATGATCATGATATCGAGACGAAAATCTTTGGCATGTTTTTATTCGTTGTATGCTATTTGAGTATGCAGCTCCACGTCCGGGTTCGCCTTTTTACTCATCTTCCTCGAGGACGAGTAAGAGGTAAGCTTGGGGGATTTTGATCGCTCCTTATTTTACACCTTTTTGCTACATGTTTTCATGTCATTTTGATCGCCCATATTGCGTTTCACGATTATTCGATGATATCGCGTTGTGTTTCACTATTTCTTGTTTTTGTCGTATTTTAGGAAATATGGAGCGATCTGGAGCAAAAATGAGATCAATGGACTTTCACACGCACCGGAGCATCGCCCACGGCCTTATTGGGGAGCTAGCAGTGCTAGATGATGGGCAGAAGAGGAAGAAGTTCGATAGAATCGACGAGGAGGCGAGGAGGAGAAGAAAAGAGCCCAGAAATAGCTCACTCGGCCGACCCGAGCGTTCACTCGGTCGAGTGAAGGAGAGCGTTCGGCCGTGTGAAACGGATACATGACTGCCGATTTTCAAAGATCACTCGGCCGACCAAGAAAACCCGCTCAGCCGAATGGAGAAGCCCACTCGCCCGAGTGGAACAGGGATTTTCTCCCGAAAATCATCCGACTTACTGGAATTTAGAGAAGACCCAATCGGCCGAGCAAGAAAGCTCATTCGGTGGAGTGAAGAAGACCACTCAACCGAGTGGAACATGGTGACAAACCCCTGAAACCCCCCATTTCTCTGTTTTTATTTGGGTCTGTCACTCAGCCGAGTGACATGCTCCACTCGGCCGAGTAGCGCAGTCTGACTGTGTCGCAAATTAGGGTTTTTGGTTGCGCCAGGGGCAAATCTGTCAGGAATTTCTGGACGATTTTGACTGGTATTTAAGTCTAGTTTTATTCCTAGTTTGAGGAGAGACTTGAAGTTAATTTTGACGGCTATTTTTATTGTAATTCTCAGCTGGAGATCAAAGACGCGCAATTTGGTTTGTTCTTTTTGTCTAAATTTCTAGTTTTTTTGTTTGTTCTTTTTGTCTAAATTTCTAGTTTTGATGAATTGTTTTCTCTCTACAATGAATTGTGCTATGATCTTATTTGTTAATTATGAGATTACTATGATGAATTGTGAGTAGTTTCGTTGTTCTAGGGCGTGGGGATGAACCCTATAGACCCGATCTTAGAATTGTGATGAATGAATTGAATTGTTGCTAGGATTGATGTACGATTAGGTTGTGATTGATTTACTACGAATAGCTAGAAATTTCCATTGATTGTAGTTTGCAAGAGATTGGATCTCAATCGATGGGAAGGCCTAGATATTCGATTTATGTTTATAATCGAGATTATCTAGATTTGGTTTGCACGAGATTGGACCAAAGGTAGGATTTTTAATTATAAATCTATACCCATATTCGTTTGCAAGAGATTGGACGAATACGAACTATCATAACCTAGATCGTAGCTCGAGTTTGCACTAGAGTGTGCTCGAGGTGCGATTGGGTGATGTCGATCTTCATGCTAGTTGCATAGGTTAGGGTTTGCACGAGAGTGGGCCCTAATCTAGGTTTCTATAGACCGGTAATAGCGCGAGAGCATGAGCTTGGTTCTATATTCAATTATGACTAGTTCACCTTAATTCAAGCTTTGCAACATTGAGATTCATGATCCACAACGATAAGTGACGACCCATAGTGGGGTCTTCCTATCCCTAGACGCTTTAGTATATAGAATTCTATTTGTTATTTGAACGACAGTAACATTATTATCCAAACCATTCCATTCTACCATCGATAGCTAGGTGATCAAGATAGAGTACTGTCATTTGTCCTTCCTGTGTTCGATACCCGCTCGCCACTACACCGTGCGCTTGCGATAAAAATACAATCGTTTTCCTAATCCTTGCACGATCAATTGCAAATCAAGCCTTGCGGTGATTCAAGCCTTGCACGATCAATTGCAAATCAAATCTCATTCAAATTCCTAATCCTATTTGTATTGCAATGAGATCAAAACAAATCTCTATTAAATCCGATTCAAATCCCTCCAAATCTCATACTCATATCTCTAATAGGATTCTCCACAAGCCAAATCTCCTTGGCCGCAAAATACCCTTGCCTCTCCTATAAAAACCAAGCATCAAAGGGTATAGAAGATTGGGGTAACACAAAGGCAAAAGGGGAGAGCACATTGTGGCCAACACCAAAAAAAGCCCTAGCCACAAACTCCATTGCCCAAAGTCATTGCCGCAAGCTAGGGGCTCTTCATCTCCAAGTTGCCAAAGCTATCAAGCCTCATCATCTTCCTATTGCTGCACTACAAGCAAGCTTCCAACATCCTCATTGCTGCAATATCAAATGGCTAGAATTCCCATCAACTCACAAGCAACCAAGAGTGCCAAAGGCCGAAATTTTTGACAAGGGTAGATTTTCCAATCAACCCAATTAAAAATTGAGAGGGTGATTATTTTATAGCCGCAATATTTGACATATGGGAGACTTGACATTAATTTGTTTGGCAAGAGGAATCATCTTCATAAGAAGCTTGTCGCAAAAACTCCAAGAGCAGATTGCTGCAAGGTTTGACTAAGGGAGCTCTATCAGCCACAATTTTGCCCAACCACAATCCGCAAGAATCAAGCAAGCTCAAACCCCATCTTCAAGCAGCCACAAAGATTGACCACAGCACCAAGCACGTGCACAAGCAAGGCCAAAGCACCAGCCTTCAACAACTCTCCAAGTCATGTCGCAACTTTGTTTGTTTGCTAATTGTTATTGAGTCAAGGTGATTGAGTTCAAAAGTTTAATGTATTAGTTGGGTTTCTTAACTTTTATTTTACAGACAACCCAAATCATTAGTACCTCACAAGCTCTAGCCCCTCTAATTGCAAGCCGCATTTGTTGACCAAAGTTTCATTGTCGCACCTTGCATCTTGAGCCATCAAGGAGGCCGCAACATCCACCAAGCAACTTCCAAGGCCTTGGCCGCAAGATCTAAAGGGGATCCACATTACCGCAATATTGAGGGCATAAGGCCACAACTCTCAGAGACATCCAAGGCCGCAACTTGAGTTACAGACATGACGAGAAACGACTACATCTTGCCAGACGAGAGCTGGCCCGTGCTGATTGACGGAGACGACGACGGCCACACAAAACGGAGATTTCTAAACTCTTATTATTTTTTTGTGTAGTATTGTTTGATCTCCGTAGGGAAAACTTTACCTCTTTTTGTGTGACATTTTGGGGTCTTATCTAGTGGTGGTCTAAACAAGAGAAACTTGACGGTTGTCGTCAAGTAAGAGCACAAATTATGATTGATAGTGTTGAACACGGTGAGTGGGGTACTGAGCCAGGTGAGTGTAGAGATGTTGGTTCTCTAGCTATTACGGTTGTGCCTATACACTATTAATATAATATTTGCTTTCGGGGGCTGGATGTAGGTTGTGGCGATCGACCGAACCAGGGTAAATCTGCTATGCATTTGTGTCTGATTATTATTTACCCTACTTGTGATTATAACTGTGTGTGATATCTCGTGGGTTGCACGAGAATTTTTATTAGCTTATATACCCCCCTCTAGGCATAGATGCAGATCCAACAAGTGGTATCAGAGCAGGTTATAGGATCAAGCCTAGATTGACCATGAATAACTCTATTGATTGTTCTTTTTCTGAAGGTCAGTCCATATCACGACCCCCAAAATTTAATGGAGTAGATTATGCTTGTTGGAAATCTAGGATGAAAATGTACTTGATATCTGTTGATTATAAAGTTTGGCACATTATCGAAAAAGGTTATAAGCCACCTGTTATTAAAATTGAAAATATTGATATGCTTAAACATGAAGACAAGTGGGATGATAATGATTGGAGATAATATTCTTTAACCGGAAAAGCTATGAATGCTCTTATATGCTCTCTTGTTAAATCTGAATTTAATCGTATCTCACATTGTCAAACTGCGCAAGAAATATGGCATACACTGGAGGTGACGCACGAGGGAACATCATAGGTGAAGGAGTCTAGACTTGCACTTCTCAACACAGAGTATGAAGGCTTTCACATGCTACTATCAGAGTCCATATCAGAGATGTTTATGAGGTTCACCAACATCGTCTACAAATCTAGCTCCCTCGGTAAGCTATATTCTAGCCTTGAACGTGTAAGTAAAATCTTCAGGGCGCTGCCAAGCTCTTTCAGGCCTAAAGTCACTGCCATCCAAGAAGCGAAAGATCTATCGCAGATGAGAGTGGAGGACTTGATATGCAACTTAATGTCTCACGAGCTTGAGCAGCAGAATATAGAGGCTAGAGAGAAACCAGAGGAGAAGGAAAAAGCTCCAAAGCCACTAGCTCTTCAAGCTAGTGAAGATGACAATGAGGAGGAGGAGATAGCGTTGATGGTCAGAGGCTTCAGAAAATTCATCAAGACTCTTCAAGGAAGAGCTGACATGTAACAAAGGTTTAATCGTCCTAACCATTATAATCCTTCTAGAAATTCATCTGAACAGACTGCTATTAATAAGGTTAAATGTTTTAAATGTAAAAAGCAGGGACACGTTATAAAGGATTGCCCACAAGACATAGCTAATGTTGCGGAGAAGAAAGAAAAAGCTATGGTGCGAACGTGGGACATGGATAGGGAGGATGCGAATGAGGATTGCACACACTCTTCCCTCTGCTTCATGGCAAAAGATGATGAGGTAAAATCTGGTAGTAAAGCTGAACTTCTAATTATTTGTAAAAGCATGCAAGAGGAAATTGAAGAGCTAGAATCCACAATAGAAGATTATAGAAATTCCAACGATGAAATGCAACAAAACACTTACAACATGATATTAGAAATTAAGGAACTAAAAGGAAAAATTGTTGCAAGTGATGCTACTATTGCTTTGTTGGAAAAAGAAAACTCTAGGTTGCATGAAAAAGCTAATTGTCTTTCTTGTCATTACTTATTGAATAATATTAGCATACTTAAGCAAGATTTAATTAAGCTTGAAACTGAAAAAGATTATGTGATTAGAGAGCTTAATGAAAAATTGTGCATTCTAAATAACGAGCTTAAAAGAAAAACGGTTGAATTTGAAAAGAAGGAAGAGGAAAACAAGAAAGATTATATAAGTAAATGCACTTTGATTGTGAATGAAAATGCTTTATTGAAATCTAAAGTATCTAGTCTAGAATTGTTATTAAGGAAATTTTCAATTAGTTAACATTCGTTGGATACTATACTTGAAAATCAATTATATGGCAATAATAGACGTGGACTTGGATTTGGTTTGAAAGATGTTGAAAAGCCTAAATTTAAGAAAATTCACAATATGCCTACTATTGTCAAAAATATGCATGCAATGTGCTATACTTGTGATAGTGTTGGTCATACATCTTATTATTGCAAGTTTAGGAACACGAATATCAAATTTAGACAAATATGGGTTCCTAAATCTTTGATGACTAACATGAGTAGACCTTGTTGGATTCAAGGTCACACATAGCATCTACCATGTAGGTACGATGGAGATTTGGCGAGGAGTTTTGGATTGAACGTTTTCAATATATAGCTCCTTAGCCAAATGACGACGCGAAGGTATGGTTTTTTATTCCTTGAACTTAATGCATACCTACATAGCTTTTTTTTCTTTTGCATGCTTGAACTATTTTTTATTTGTGTGCTAGTTTGCTTGATGTTAGTTTGCTTAGTTCATTATATATAAAAATAAAAAAAATGAAAAAGACAAAAAGGAAAAAAATAGGTGCTTAATGTATATCTTTTCTCTTTGTATCATTCAAGTAGTATTATTGAATGTCATTCATATCCTTGTAGAAATCATGGTATTATTGTTATAGCTACATGTGCATGTTAGTATGTCTAAATATCCATGACATGTTTAATGAATTGAATAACATGATTTCTACACCTACACCTCCACTTCAACTAATATTGAATATTGTTGCACAATTGGAGATTGTTTTATGAAATGTTGGAAAGTGCATGTAGGTTGAAAATAACTGAAAAATCTAAGGGATATGATGTTTATTTTCCATGGATAAAAATTGAGCAAAAAATAATTGAATATGGAACAAGAAAAATGAAAAGAATGAATATTGCTCCGTATGAAAAATGGATACAATTCATGTCAAGTATACTACCCACGAGTATCCAATATATGATATATGGGTAATCTTTAGCGTTGGTGTTATACTCGTCAAGCAATATCTCCCCCACATCTAAGAGTTCTTATAGGCTATGCTTTTGAGGTGTGGTACATTGAACTTATTTTTAATGAGGTGGGGAAAATCAATCCTAGTGATATCATGTTTATTAGAAAATGTGGATTGGTTTGGTTGATTTCTATGAGAGTTTCTCCCTTTATGCTTCAATTATTTAATCATCACACTTACACTATGGTGTAGAAGTCTACGTTACACTTTTCATTGAATTTGAAGTGCTTATTCTAAGAAAAATGACATGCAAGTGCTAATTGTAATTTATAATACTTTATTTTTGCATGAGACATGAATTAGACTTCGTTTATACACTTTTGATGATAACAAAAGGGGAAGAATAGTATTGAAGATTTGGTGCATTAATGCTTATATGTGCATATATGAGTATTTATTTAAGGGGGAGCATTAATGATACTGTGAATATGTGAATATATGTTCAAGGGGGAGCATGAAAATAGGGGGAGCATGCCATGCTTATGTGTATCACATTATTGTTAGGAGGAGCATGCCATGCTTATGTGTATCACATTATTGTTACATCATTACATGATTGTAGGCTTGTACATCAAGTGGTATATTGTTTCATACATCCTCCCACTATCACACTTCACACACACACACACACACACACACACACACACACACACATGTCACGATGTATTATTTAGAATGTTAGTGCAAATCTTACAATAGTTTGTCATCATCAAAAGGGGGAGATTGTTGGATACAACATATGTTGAATACAACGATCGTTGACTTTGTGGTTGATGATAACAAATGTGTGTGAACGTTCTAACGTGTGTGCTAATTATTTTCAGGAATGGCATGCTTGTAAATCTTCAAAGTGATGACTAAGTAAATTGATGGAGGAATTGCTATTCACATAGCAAATTGGAAGATGGAGAAATTGCTATTCATATAACAATTTGGACTTGGTCAAAGATGGAGGGATATGGAGTATCTCATTCAATCTCCCTTGGATTGATTCAAATCAATTAGAGATTCAATTCAAATCCTAATCCTATTAGCATTGCAAATCAAATCCCATTCAAATTCCTAATCCTATTTGTATTGCAATGAGATCAAAGCAAATCCCTATTAAATCCTATTCAAATCCCTCCAAATCTCATACTCCTATCTCTAATAGGATTCTCCACATGCCAAATCTCCTTAGCCGCAACATACCCTAGCCTCTCCTATAAAAACCAAGCATCAAAGGGTATAGAAGATTGCCGCAACACAAAGGCAAAAGGGGATAGCACATTGCCGCCAACACCCAAAAAAGCCCAGCCACAAACTCCATTGCCCAAAGTCAACGCTGCAAGCTAGGGGCTCTTCATCTCCAAGTTGCCAAAGCTATCAAGCCTCATTATCTTCTGATTTCCGCACTACAAGTAAGCTTCCAACATCCTCATTGCTGCAATATCAAAGGGCTAGAATTCCCATCATCCCGCAAGCAACCAAGAGTGCCAAAGGCTGTAATTTTTGACTAAGGGGAGACGTTCCAATCAACCCAATTGCAAATTGAAATGGTGATTATTTTATAGCTGCAATCTTGACATAGGGGAGACTTGACATTCATTTATTTGGCAAGAGGAATCATCTTCACGAGCAGCTTGCCGCAAAAACTCCAAGAGCAGCTTGCCGCAAGGTTTGACTAAGTGAGCTCTATCAGCCGTAATTTTGCCCAACCACAATCCGTAAGAATCAAGCAAGCGTCAAACCCCATCTTTGAGCAGCAATAAAGATTGACCCCAACACCAAGCACATGCGCAAGCAAGGCCAAAGCACCAGCCTTCAACAACTCTCCAAGTCCGGCCGCAACTTTGTTTGTTTACTAATTATTTTCTTTTGCAGGCACATTGAGTCAAGGTGATTGAGCTCAAAAGTTTAGTGTATTCGTTGGGTTTCTTAACTTGTATTTTGCAGGAAACCCAAATCATTAGTACCTCACAAGCTCTATCCTCTCTAATTGCAAGCCGCATTTGTTGACCAAAGCTTATTACCGCACCTTGCATCTGGAGCCATAAAGGAGGCCGCAACATCCACCAAGCAACTTCCAAGGCCTTTGCCGCAAGATCTAAAGGGGGTCAACTTTACCGCAATATTGAGGGGACAAGGCAACAACTCTCAGAGACATCCAAGGCCGTAACTTGAGTTGTAGACGTGACGAGAGACGACTACATCTTACCAGACGAAAGCTGGCCAGTGCTGATTGACAGAGACGACAACGGCTACACAAAACTAAGATTTCTAAACTATTATTGTTATTATTGTATAGTATTTTTTGATCTCTGTAGGGGAAACTTTATCGCTTTTTGTGTGACATTTTGGGGTCTTGTCTAGTGGTGGTCTAGACAAAAGGAACTTGACAAGTGTCGTCAAGTGAGAGCACATAGTAGGATTGATAGTGTTGAACACGGTGAGTGGGGTACTGAGCCAGGTGAGGGTAGAGACGTTGGTTATCTGGCTATTACGGTTGTGCATGTACACTATTAAAATAATATTTGCTTTCGGCGACTGGACGTAGGTCGTGGTGATCGGCCGATCCAGGGTAAATCTGTTGTGCATCTGTGTCTAATTATTATTTATCCTGCTTGTGATTATAACTGCGTGTGATATCTCGTGGGTTGCACGTGAGTTTTTTATTGGCCTATTCTCCTCCCTCTAGGCTTAGATCCAGATCAACAGCTTGGTCACGTGGTCACTTTGAGTGTAGCTCTTTCAAAGTGCCGTGAGTGTGTTGCTGATCTCCGTGAAGCGTGCATACATCTCCATGATTGGTTCTCCGGTCTTTATCTCAAAATCTTTATACCTACTCATATAAAGAGATGTTTTAGAAATTTTACCTTTACTATTAGCTTCATATGTGGCCTCAAGAATTTTCCAAACTTCATGAGCAGTGGTAGCACGTGCTACTCGAATGCTATCCGTGTTGTTGAGTGCACAAAGTATCGTGTTCCAAACTTCTTCTTCAATCATGCTCCACATGTCGAAAGAGTGCATTAGATATGGATGTGGTTCTTCCATGTGCTGTAATTTGTTCCCTTAAGCATAGGAGGACGGTTGGTCGATTGTCCATCGGGGTACTTATCATTGTCGCTGCTTGTTGACACCATCCAATTAATAAGGCTCTAATACCACGTGTTGGGATCCTATGGATGACAAGTAGATACTAGAGGGGGGTGATTAGTATCTTTAATAAAACTCAAAATTTCCCTCTAATAATCAACTAGATGATGAAATGGAGTTACCCAAGAATAACCTAATCAACAAGATAGCTTGCAATAATCAAGATAAAATGCGAAAGCTAAAAACTCAATGCTAGAAAAAACATAACCACAGATACAATGATTTACCATAATTCCCCAATCTTGGATACGTCTAGCAACACGTCCTTAATGCCGACCAAATCCACTATACTTTGTGAATACAAAGACACACGTTCCAAATGGAACAACACGTCCAATACAATGGACAACACCTTTCACAAATAGAGAAGAAAAGAAATAAAGATTACAACTTACTCTTTTTACCTCCTTTTACATATAGCCTTAGATGAAGCTCTTTTGTGATGAAGTAAAGGCTAGGTGATATCCAAATAAAATTGATGTGTGTTTATCATGCATATATTTTATATATTATTAATGCGCATATCAAATCGTTTCGTCTCCTGTTCCATTCTATTTTCCTCATTTTTTGTTTCTTTTTTACTTTTGGGTATCTCACGTGTATTGCAGGAGAAAACACAAAGTTTTGGACTTTAGAGTGGGAGAAAAAAAAATGGAACAAAGGGTGGAGCAATAGAAACCAAAATCAAGGGGAAATGATAGCAAAAGTGACACACGCAGTCGCGTGGCTCATCCATGCGACCACGTCACCAAGTGTAACGACCCCTCTCAGTGTGGGCATTACTTATTTGATTACATTTGCAGGTCTGCTGATCACCAGTGAAAACAATATAGCCACGATGCAGATGTCACGCCCCGCTTCCCAAAAACGTGGAGGCGAAGCGTGAGAAGGTCCGCTCAGACTTGAAGCTACAAAGCCGCAAGTCTGATAAGCGTCAAATAATACGAAGAATCAGGTCCCTGTAATGTGACTCGGAACAACAATAATAATAATAGAGAAAGAGACAATTAATATAAAATTAATCAACTCAGAGTCCAGATATAAAAATTCAACAACAGAAAAGCCACCATGCAACCAAAAAGAGAGTCCAAAGAAAAGGCCTAGCATGGCCAACAAAAGGAACTAACATCAACGGTGCTACTCACCGACAATAACACGACCAACAAAAGAAGAACGAAGGAGCACTAGGACTGGTCACCGGTGTGCTCGTACTCAACGTCAGCAACGGAGTCGGGCACGAACTCCACGAACTCGTCGCTCTCAACAGCAACCTCCTGCTCAGCAACTAACATGCGACACCCAAAGAGAAGGGGCACATGTCAGCAAGTCTACAAGACTTGTGCAAGGAAACAAAAGAAAGGTAAAAAAGCAACTAGCAACCTAGAGTATAATGTCTTGGCATTTTATGCAATAAAACAACAACAGTTTTAGTTATGGCATGATTTTAGCAAGGCAATAAACGTGGCATGTCAAGTAAACAATGACAAGTACAAGGAATTGTAAGCACGTCGTGCACAAGGATTCCGTCCTTTGGCTAGAGCGGCTGTACGGGCCAACTCTTACGCTCAAGTGACCGTTTATCCCTATCCCTCCACGTGTGTCGAGCCAGGGCACTACCCCCGAACACGTAATGCTCGCTTCTGGATCACGAGCCAGGAAGTGTTTTTAACACGTATGGCGTAGGGTTATGCCCGCATAACGGGTGCCTAGCCGGTAACACTGAAACACGGATTGTACACGGATTTGTAGCGTGTGCTACGACGCAACATGCGACATGATAAGTATAATGGATGCATATGACAATATTAGTATGCAATTTGCGTATCGTTAAAGAAAATTAAACATGACAGGCAATTTTATGACATGGCATGGCAATGGGAATTCTAGCTTCGTTGTCAAGCTAGAATTCAAATTTGCGCCTAGACCGCTATCATTTCACGGTCTAGTCTCTTTCACGCTAAACAAGGTATTGGCCTAAAACATCGCCTAAAGCAAGTCTGGAAAGTTTCACTTGCCTGGTACCGACGTTGTTGTTCGACGTGAGTCAAGAGATCGGTATCCTACGGAAATATGGTTCGCTGCTATGGCAAAACAACATAAGAACAATCACCAATTCAGATTTCATAATAGAACCCTATATCGTCTAATGAATCGTTTTTAATTAGATTTTCTAATTACGGCGTGGGTTAAAAGAGATTAAGGGATAGATCCACTAACCGTAAGATTAACGAACAAATGACACCAAAACAGATCTAGCTTCAGCGACAGAAGAACAATCCCGGAAACCTACGGCTGAAATCGAGATCCGGCGGCCAAGGGAAGGTGGCCGGCATGAGAAACGACGAGAGGGAAGCTTTGAGGAGGAAGGTAATGGCTTGAGGGAAGTTGGGGATGATTTGGGGAAGATATTGGTTCTGAAAGAATGAAGAAGGAGTGAAAGAATCGAGAGGATTAAATAGAAAACAAAACAGCGGCTGCGACTTAACCTAGGTTTACTGGGCTAATTACTCGGTCAGAGAAGGGTGGTCGACCGACTAGTTTAGGATCTAGTCGGTCGGTTGTCCAACTGACACCGACTAAAAGCCAATCCGTGAACAGGGTTGGTACATGTTGACAGATTTAGTCGGTCTGCAAAGGCTCGTCGACCGACTAGTTTGGGATCTAGTTGGTCGTTGATCGTTCATAGACTGACTAAGAGAGAAATTAGATAGATATTAAGCACTGAGAATTAGTCGGTCAAAGAAGGAATTTGACCGACTAGTTTATAAACTAGTCGGTCGGTAATTGTTTTTAGACCGACTAATCATAAACAGTAACTTAGATGGTACAGTAGGACTCAGAATTAGTCGGTCCGAGTACAAGTCTTGACCGACTAGTTGAGGAACTAGTCGGTCGAAGAATGAGCTTAGACCGACTAAATGTAAACAGTAACTAAGCTGAATTTACTGACAAGAACTAGCCGGTCAGAGAAGGTTTGCCGACCGACTAGATGGCAATCTAGTCGGTGGGCTCCCCTTCACGAACCGACTAAGATGCACCAAAAGTGCCGAAATGAAGCACGAAGCTTCGGGAAGACTCCTATGGCCTCTAGGATCACTCTAGCACTAAGATTAAGACGTTATGAAGTTAATCGTAAGGATTTCTAATGGAAAACACACAAGGAAGGAAACATCCAATATTATTAATATAAAATAGTCATTACAAAAACCGGTCGTTACATCCTCCCCACCTTAAGAAAAATTCCGCCCTCAGAATTTCCTAACACTCACGTGTCAGGGAACAAAAGTGGGAAGCGCTCACGCATCTCATCTTCTCTCTCCCAAGTAGACTCTCCTGGCGAGCCGTGTCGCCACATCACTCTAACAAGATCGACGGTCTTGTTCCGAAGTGACTTCTGACGCCTGTCCAAAATCTGCACGGGCTGCTGGTCATACGTCAGATCGGGGCGAACGGTGATCTCCGAGAAATCCACAGCGTGAGATGGGTCGCTGATGTACCGACGAAGCTGCGACATATGGAAGACATCGTGAACACCTTCCAAAGATGGCGGCAAGGCTAAGCGGTAGGCTACCTCGCCAACTCTCTCCAGAATGTCAAATGGTCCAATGTATCTCGGGCTCAGCTTCCCCCGTTTCCCAAAGCGAATCACTCCACGATTCGGGGAAATCTTCAAGAACACATGGTCACCTGGCTGAAACTCCAACGGACGCCGTTTAGCATCAGCCCAATGCTTAAAACAGTCCTGAGCAATCCTCAGCCTCTCCCGTATGTTCCTGACAACATCCACAGTCTCCACAATCATCTCAGGTCCTAATAGCTCCCGATCTCCAATGTCATCCCAGCTCAGTGGCGATCGACATTTCTTCCCATATAGCGCAGCAAAAGGTGCCATGCCAATACTCGCCTGGTAGCTGTTATTGTAGGCAAACTCCACGAGGTGGAGATGATCCTCCCAAGAACCCTTGAAATCCAACATACACGCCCTCAGTATGTCCTCCAAGATCTGGATCGTCCTCTCGGATTGGCCATCCATCTGCGGGTGGTACGCCGTGCTGAAACTCAGACTCGTACCCAAGCTCTTCTGCAGACTCTGCCAGAACTGAGATGTGAATCTCGTGTCTCTGTCTGACACGATACTCACGGGGACTCCGTGAAGTCGTACGATCTCCTGCACGATTCACGTTACATCACTATCTAAACTAGGAAAAAGGAAATTAAAATGGAGAGTAAGAGATTTACCTCCATATATCTCCTCGCTAGTGCCTCAGTATACTGTCCTACTCGGAAAGGAATAAAGTGCGCGGATTTGGTCAATCGGTCTACGATCACCCAAATCGCGTCATTCTGCTTCGGACTCCGAGGTAGTCCAGTCACGAAGTCCATAGTGATGTGCTGCCACTTCCACTCCGGAATCGGAAGCGGTTGTAGCAACCCTGCCGAACGCTGATGCTCCGCCTTAACCTGCTGGCAAACCAAGCACTTGGCTACGCTTTGAGCCACGCTCCTCTTCATACCATGCCACCAAAAATTCAGGCGAAGATCCTTGTACATCTTGGTCCCACCAGGATGCACAGAATACAGCGAACTGTGTGCCTCCGTCAACAGCTCCTCTCTGATGACTCCCGCTGGCACACACAACCTGGCTCCAATTCTCAGCGAGCCATCCTCATGAATCAGGAAGTCAGTCCACAGACCGGCTTCCACCAACTCTCGAATCTTCACCAACTTTGGGTCTCCAGCCTGTCCAGCCGTGATCCTATCCACGATCGTCGACTGTTGTAACGGTCGCTTTCCGATCGTATCTTCTTCGTGCACGTGTTGTTGACCGTGCACGTGTTTGTTTTAGACTTTATTTTCTTTTGAACACTTTGGTGTGATATGTCGTTGTGAATGTCTCTGAGAGTATTAAATTGTGGCACTAATTTGGAACGACGTTTCTCGGGTCGTTCTCCCATGATTTGATCCTATTCGAAGAGACGTTGTGATTTTCACTTTTGACGTAGGACGTTCTTTTTTTAGTTTCATTTCTCGTCATCGAAATTGTGATCCGTCTTCTTTGACTTCCTTCTCTCGTCGCCACGGTCACCCCAGTATTTATTTCATCATTTTTGGGATACGTTTGACCTATTTTCATTCTTTGCCCAACCTGATAATTGATTTAACCCTAAGTTCCATTGGTTTAGAACCCCTAATTTTATTATATTAAAATCATATATTATGTTGATCCAGCCCCCAATTGTTGCCCTGGCCGCTCACAACCACGTGAGGAGAAAGAGAGAGGTTGAGAATCTTGGATTTTATATTGATATCATATCAAATTCTTATTTAATAACATTTCCCTTTTGTAATATAACCCTACCTTGGCCTATATGACATGATGTGGCAAACCTAACCTACAGATAGCTTTCCCATGTGACAACTACTTCCCCTCCTATTTAATTATTAGACCTAGGGTTATTCTCCTATTTTCTCCCAGCAAAGCAACGAGCCGCCCCTATATTTTCTCCCCCACACAAGTTTCTCACGGCACCGCCCGACCTTGCTTCACCATCATGTTTCCTCCGTGGCGCCGCCCTCCCCCTTCGATCCCAGGCCATCTCCCGCCTTCACCGTAGTCGCACAACCCCCGACCCTCGCGGCTCCGCCCCTAGCCGTCATGGACCGCCGGTGCTCTGCCAGAAGCACAACCGACGTTCACAGCTTCCGCGCACAGACCAGACCCGTCGCCGCCGCGTTTTCTTGCGCTCCCCGACCTCCAACCGATGCCGACTGGCCCCTCTCGCCTTCCCCGGAGATCCTCCGCCCCCTCAGGCGCGCAGCAGCCTCCTCCAAGGACAGCACCGGCGTCCCTCGCCGTGAACCCCCTCCAGGCCACCGGAATCGCCTAACTGCTGCTACCGTCGCTCTTCGCATCAGCAGGCCATCGACAGCAGCCGTCCGACCCGTCTCCGCCCCTAGCCCCACCGTGACACCCCTTAAACTCGAGATCGCCAACCGAGCCTATCCTCTGTTCAAGAACAGAGCTTAAACTAGGTACTTTCGTTAATTTTTTTGTATGATGATTTATTATCGTTAACTATATATTAAATGATGTTTTGTACTCCCCATTAGTTGGATGAACCGTACATGTCGAATAAGGTAACATTCCATCCAACTGGGAGGGTATATTATCTTAGGGCTATAATCCAATACCAGGGTATTAAGGGGTTAAGTTTGATGGTATATGTTTGCTCGTTATAATAAGTTCCTTAGTCTACACGTTTAAGTACGGTTGTATTATGTGCAAGCTAGCAATACATATACGCTGTATAATATAGTATAGGGTATAAGTTGGGCTAAATGATTATTGGTTGGTATTATTTTTCCGCTGATAGCTTAATATCACACATCCGATGTCGCAGATATGATACGTTTATCTTCGAGACCTGTTACCTTTCCGAGCCGACGCCGTCATCTTACACGCTACCGGAAATCCTGTTGGGTTTTTGGCGGACCCCCAGAGCTCGGATCCGTATCCGTCCTAAGTCGGATGGACCACGGAGGCATAAAAGCGCAGTGGAAAACCAGAAATCAAAATTTCTACACTAGCTAAACTATTTAGCTAGGCTCTGGGGAGCCAGAACCTAGCCCGATCTATGCCAACTTGGAGTGGGTCTGACCACCCCAAGAAGGATCTACACTAAAGAGACTAATTAAAATTACACTAGAAAACGCATAACCACATACCCGGAATCTTGGCCCTGGAGCAGGCAAGATGTACCGCACCGTCTTGAGAAGCTCCTCGTAGCCGGGCTGCGTTGACTCGATATGCCTGAGCCGCCTCGCACCCTCGCACTGATCCGCCCGAGCTGCTTTCGCCTCCGAGCCGATCACACGCGGTAGAAATTTTCACTTGAGAAGAACCCGCGTCTTAGACATCCGGATTAGATCCAAACCCCCTTCGTAGTCGTGCTAGGACTACTCCGGAGAATAGGAAAATAGAGAGAGAGATTTAGTCGCCGATCGAGCTTGCTCTAAAAATCTGGAGCTACTCGATCGTTGACTGGTGTGTATTTCAACGAGGAGAGTGCACCCCTATTTATATAGGGAGTGAGCACTCAACTTCTCGTTGCGGGCAATGTGGGACAATTCCCATGAAGAGGAAAAATTCAATTAAGCCATTTGGCTTAATTTCAACTTTAAAGTTAGCCTTTCACAAATTCAAACTTTAACGAATTAATTCTCTTCGCATACTAAACTTCAGACACCAAACAAGCTATCAATCAGAAAAGCTTGGAATGATGAACGCGTAGGAACTGACGGTGACGAATTTCGACTTCGTTTGACCCCTCAAACAATTGCTCAAAGTTTAGCAATTTCTCAAAATTCGTAGCAGTCATTAGGGGTTTCAAAAAACCCTAATTTGACTTAAGTTGCGGGCGCGCCTGCTAGACTTAGCGGGCGCGCCCACCCAAGGGAGAAAGGGCGGGCCGCCCGCCCGCTGCTGCAGCGGGCGGGCGCTCGCTGCCGCGGCGGGCGCCCGCTGCAAGCAGCGGGCCGCGCCCGCTTGCAGCGGGCGCCCGCCCGCTGCGTGAAGCGGGCCCCGCCCGCTGTGCAACGGGCGTGCGCCCGTTTTGCCTTTGCACATGGGCCTTTTGGCCCAGTGGGTCTAACCCACTTCTCCTTGAACTATTTCTGCGTTTCTGGACTCGTTTGAGCTCCGATTTGGATGCGGTTTGAACCTGTGTTTAGACCGGGACGATCCTGTCATCCAGGTAACCCTTTCCAACAATTTTGTTCCTACTAAATTCGTCGTAACTAATTTACAACACGTTTAGTCAAAGTTAGCATCTAATGCAACGTTGTGTCCCTATTGCTAATGCGACTAACTTTCACAACTTAACTTGTGAATATCATCAAATGATATTTCTCTCTATTCTATATTCCTATTACTAAGACACGAACACTACTCGGTGTGAGACCCTACAGCCTGACCTTACTACAGGTTGGGGCTCGAAACCCCTAGACGACGGTCACTACGAGCAGTAGCTGTCGTCCCTGTTTCAGAGTCATCATAACGTGATCGACCCTTTGACAAAAGTATCATAGGGTTTGCATTGGCTGTGTCAGTGATGAATTCCGTTAGCTAAAATCCATTCGTCAAGACTGTGTTTATTGTTGGCCTAGGGTATGGTTTTCTGTCAACCCTATTAGACAACATTGGTCAGTATACAGCGGTCTTTATTGTATACACGTTGTACTACTTGCAACGTACCCCGGCCAAGGATTAACATAAAGACCGTACTGATTGGTCCTCGAAGCTAGATCATGGGTCTAAGCTATACCGTCCGCTCACAGGTTTGTACAGATGACTACAGGTCTTAAGGATCAACTAACCTATCATCACCCTAGAGTTATTAAAGACAGATCATTAAAGTTAACCATTTAATAACTCTAACTTGGTCGTTCAGTGAACTCATTCTCCAATGAGCACCTGTGTCTCGTCTCCGACTTCACCAAGTCGAATGACTATGAGATCATCATTACCCGAAGGTAAGACGAAGACACAGTGATCTATCCGATGTGTCGATATCCAGTTCTCGACACATCTATGATCACGAACCGTTTAAGACTTACGTTTCTATTCGGTCGCTTATTTACTCATAATCGAAATCTCATCTAGATATGTAAGGACCTAACTATAAGTCTATGGATATTATCTAAGTATATTAATATAAATGTTTTTATACTTAGAATAATACGTACCATATACGATATGAACAAGGCGTATAATCAAGATAAATTGCCTTATGGGCATATATCTTCCTACATCTCCCACTTGCACTTAGGCTATTTATCTCGGTATCTCATACCGTTATAGCATATCAGTTACTTTGACATTTGATATGGCAAACCTAAGAATGGTTCTACTAATAAGTATCTACAACGAATTTTAATGGATTGAAATTACATCTCTTGATCACACAGGGTTGATCCTTTGGAAAAAATGATCTGGATCAATTTTCCTAACTTTGTATAGCTAACAGTTAGCTTATACGATTTAGATGTGGGGTCTAACATTTCCGTAAGTCAGTCCTAACTCACTCCACTTTATTGTGTCAATATGTCAAGTGAATAATTGACACCCTAAGTCTCTATATATATATGATTAAATCAAAACAATTTTGACTTAATGATTTATATAGAAGATTCATAAAAGTGAAATATCCTTTTTACTTAGTCCGAAAAACGGAACTAAGTATATGAGCTCGCTCCCACTGACTTTAAGAATTACCTGGTTAAATTACTTCAACATAATAACTAAATCATATTTAGATTTATGTGCAAAAATATCCATTTGGTAAGTGCCTCAGATGGAATGCACAAGTGTCAGGTTCGGTTTGACGAATGAGTCAAGTCAAGATCGTTTTAAGGAATCTTGTCATTGACTCGTTCAATCAAAACGTCCTACACTGTACTTATTCCTTTAACCACATTTAGTATGAATTCTTTTAATAACTAAATGCAGATAATCAAGAATTAATCTTGATATGCGTATTATTGTGATCGCACACAATTTATACGCCCCCTGGAACCTACACTTAACTACTGATTGACTTCTAGCATTTAGTCAGCTCCAAAATCAATATTATCGAAGCTATACACCATTATTCGAAAATATACGCAACCATCACAGAAAATCCACATCCACAGAATTTAAGCCAATTCAATTTCAATTGCAACAAACGAGACATCCATTCCAAAACAACGGGTTCATGAAAAGAACCTTAATTTGTTTATCAAAAATAAACCTTGAGTGCAAAGCACTCATTCATTGTTTTCGATCCTTAAAGATGATACATTTTATTCAAATAAGATAAATATCATCTCCATCACGATCATCGTCTCCAGAAGTCTTTGAGCGGTCCCAGCAGTAACTGTTGCTTTGATTGCCGACCGATCTCCGTACTCCTCCAATCTCCAGTTCTTATCAGCCACCTGTATATAGTACACAGATGTCTATAAGTGTCTCACACTTTATGAATGGAAATAATTGCATTTAATTGAATTTTAATTTGTACCTGAGGTAGAGGCATCAGTATGCCCCTTCTTCTTCTCTGCAAGATAGATCTTGCAGTTCCTCTTCCAGTGGCCAATCTTGTGGCAATGGAAGCACTCAGATTTCGACGGGGCCCCTTTGTTCTTCTTCTTCCCATTCTTAGCCTTCGCAGGTTGTGGGACCTGCCTCTTCTTCCCTTTGCCTTTCGACTGGTCGGAAGTAGCAGAGCCAACAACCAGTGCAGTCGGCTTCTTCTCAATTTCCTCAAACTGCCGGAGCATATTGAGGAGACCAGGAAGATCCGTCTCAAGGCTGTTCATTATAAAGCCAGTTATAAAGGGCTTGAACTCGGGAGTTAAAGACTTTAGGATAATGTCTGTGGACATCTCATTGTCCAGGACAAATCCTAACTGGGCGGCGTCCTCTACGTACCCGATCATCTTGATAACATGATCTTGTACGACCCCTGTCGTCATCTTTGTGCCCCAGAGGTTGCTAGTAGCTTCGAACTTGGCAGCTCTGGATCGCTTGCCATACAACTCTTGTGCATTAAGGAGTATGCTCTGAACATCCATATGTTCATGCTTCCTTTGCAGTTCGTTGGTCATCGAAGCTAGAGCAAGGCACCTTGCCTTCTCTGCATCCCTCTGGTACAACTTAAAGGCTTCTTTCTCTTCGTGGGTCGAATCCTCATCGGGCTTCTCCGGAGCGTCCTCGAACAATATGTATCCAATCCCAGCTAGGGAAAGGACCAACTTAATGTTCCTAAGCCAGTCTTTGTAGTTGGTTCCATCCAGCACGTTCTTTTCTACCATGTATTTTAGACCTGAGTCCATTCTGCATTTTATAGATACTTTAGTTAGTATATGTTCGTAGTATAGTTTTAATGGTTTTAATAAAACTATATTCTCCCACTAAATTTATTTAAAGCCATAATAATAAACAATTTATTATAAAATAACATTTGTGAGAGAGGGATCCGACTACTCTGAGTCTGACAACCTTGAGTGTATCTCAACAAGTTGTCCGACTCTGCAGTCGGTAGACGAACTCGTCGTCAATCATATTTACTATGATTCCCTATCGATTTTACCCCTAGTCATTTGTGATCATGAGTGTGCTCAACCAGATCACAATGGCTAGCCTAGTCGGACCCTTGTTTTCGTGTCTAGCCTGACTTTCCCCTTTGCTCGGTGTATGCACGACGCGCCGGTTTGGGTCAGGTCTTAGACTACATTCTTGGTTAGACCTACGCCAAAGCTCGAGGGATGAGACAACGGTTTCAGTCAGGTTAAGATGTCAATCAAGAAATCGGTTTCTATAAGATTGACATGTCACGGCTTGAGTGTAGCTCAACAACCAGAACATGTTTCTTACAGTTGCCAACTCCTAAAACAAGGAGGGCTACGATTTATCTTGAACAAGATTATTATCGTATTGACTTAGGTATAGTCGATGGACTTACATAGTCATGAATCGACTCCTTGCGGTCCAGCGGACGCGGCCAGGGAATTGACTAAGCCAGGACCACTTGTTACCCAGTCTAGCTAGGTTGGTCCAAAAACTTTAGCCAAGCACATTGACCGACATCATGATCCATTGAAGGAGTTGTCATCAATCTTATGTTTTCCAAACAACTAAATGGCTTTTAATTAAGAGAACTAGTTAATCCTTATCAACTAGTTGATCCTAAAATTCAAAATTTTTTCCAGATTGGTTGAACATCTTTTATTAAGTCCTTATCAACTATAAGGTTCTTCGTTCAACTTACTACCCCAATCTAATTAGGATTTTAATAAAACAATTCAACATTGTCTTTTTATGAAAATCATTTAATTGAACGTTTTAATGAAATGATTTACAAAACAAAGGGACTACCCTAATCTGGTATTAGGTTCGATGTTGTTTTGTTTTATCAAACATAGCATGTCACTGTCATATTAAAATTTCATCTTATAAAATTTTAATGGCTAACCTAATAAGGTTTGTGAATACATTATTCAACATGAAATGAAATAACTAACTTATCCGCATAAAAGAAAATTTCATTTTAGTGACATATAAAGTGTATTTTCAAGTTTAAAATTTATCTACATAATACAAACATGCAAATCTAAATTTTAACACTTAAAATTAAAGATTAAAGATTTAAAGCCTCCATAAAAATTTTATCGCATAAAACTAGGTCGTACAAAATTATCTAATAATTTTTTTTAAAACCTAGGCCTTTAAAATTTTTAACCTTATTTCTAAAATTAAAATATCACATAATAATTTTAGAAACAACTATGTAATAAAAAGAAATTAATTTATGTTTCATCTCATGAAATAAAATCATTTCTATTACTTACATATTTTAAAATAATTTTAAAACTCTTTTAAAACTTTTAGAAACCTTTTAGAAGTATTCAAATAAAGTTTTAAAGATCTCTAACTTGTATGTAACTAAAGAAAAATTCTTAAATTTCAAAAAAAAAAAATTTCTATAAAGTTTACATAAACTTTAAACACTCTTTTGAAAATTTTAATGTCTCATAAAAATTTTATAGAGTATTTAAAACAAAGGAGACTACTTTTAGATTTATCGCATAAAAATAATTTGTCCTAAAATTAAAATAAATTTCCCTGTTGCAAAATTAATTTTTTTGAAACACAAAAATATTTTTCAAAACTAATTTAACATAAAGCTAAAAAGTTTTGCACATGGAAGCTAAGCATTTTTAATGATTAAAAAGTCGATATAGTAGATCTATAGCATAACCGTGGCTCTGATACCACTGTTGGGTTTTTTGGCGGACCCCCAGAGCTCGGATCCGTATCCGTCCTAAGTCGGATGGACCACGGAGGCATAAAAGCGCAGTGGAAAACCAGAAATCAAAATTTCTACACTAGCTAAACTATTTAGCTAGGCTCTGGGGAGCCAGAACCTAGCCCGATCTATGCCAACTTGGAGTGGGTCTGACCACCCCAAGAAGGATCTACACTAAAGAGACTAATTAAAATTACACTAGAAAACGCATAACCACATACCCGGAATCTTGGCCCTGGAGCAGGCAAGATGTACCGCACCGTCTTGAGAAGCTCCTCGTAGCCGGGCTGCGTTGACTCGATATGCCTGAGCCGCCTCGCACCCTCGCACTGATCCGCCCGAGCTGCTTTCGCCTCCGAGCCGATCACACGCGGTAGAAATTTTCACTTGAGAAGAACCCGCGTCTTAGACATCCGGATTAGATCCAAACCCCCTTCGTAGTCGTGCTAGGACTACTCCGGAGAATAGGAAAATAGAGAGAGAGATTTAGTCGCCGATCGAGCTTGCTCTAAAAATCTGGAGCTACTCGATCGTTGACTGGTGTGTATTTCAACGAGGAGAGTGCACCCCTATTTATATAGGGAGTGAGCACTCAACTTCTCGTTGCGGGCAATGTGGGACAATTACCATGAAGAGGAAAAATTCAATTAAGCCATTTGGCTTAATTTCAACTTTAAAGTTAGCCTTTCACAAAGTCAAACTTTAACAAATTAATTCTCTTCCATACTAAACTTCAGACACCAAACAAGCTATCAATCAGAAAAGCTTGGAATGGTGAACGCGTAGGAACTGACGGTGACGAATTTCGACTTCGTTTGACCCCTCAAACAATTGCTCAAAGTTTAGCAATTTCTCAAAATTCGTAGCCGTCATTAGGGGTTTCAAAAAACCCTAATTTGACTTAAGTTGCGGGCGTGCCCGCTAGACTTAGCGGGTGCGCCCGCCCAAGGGAGCAAGGGCGGGCCGCCCGCCCGCTGCTGCAGCGGGCGCTGGCCCGCTGCACGCAGCAGGCGCTGGCCCGCTGCACGCAGCGGGCCGCGCCCCCGCTGTGCAGCAGGCGCTGGCCCGCTACGTGCAGCGGGTGCTGGCCCGCTGTGCAGCGGGCCACGCCCGCTGTTGCAGCGGGCCGCGCCCGCTGTGCAATAGGCGTGCGCCCATTGCAGCCAGTGGGCGTCGCCCGTTTTGCCTTTGCACATGGGCCTTTTGGCCCAGTGGGTCTAACCCACTTCTCCTTGAACTATTTCTACGTTTCTGGACTCGTTTGAGCTCCGATTTGGACGCGGTTTAAACCTGTGTTTAGACCGGGACGATCCCGTCATCCAGGTAACCCTTTTCAACAAGTTTGTTCCTACTAAATTCATCGTAACTAATTTACAACACGTTTAGTCAAAGTTAGCATCTAATGCAACGTTGTGTCCCTATTGCTAATGCGACTAACTTTCACAACCTAACTTGTGAATATCATCAAATGATATTTCTCTCTATTCTATATTCCTATTACTAAGATACGAACACTACTCGGTATGAGACCCTACAGCCTGACCTTACTACAGGTTGGGGCTCGAAACCCCTAGACGACGGTCACTACGAGCAGTAGCTGTCGTCCCTGTTTCAGAGTCATCATAACGTGATCGACCCTTTGACAAAAGTATCATAGGGTTTGCATTGGCTGTGTCAGTTATGAATTCCGTTAGCTAAAATCCCTTCGTCAAGACTGTTTTTATTGTTGGCCTAAGGTATGGTTTTCTGTCAACCCTATTAGACAACATTGGTCAGTATACGGCGGTCTTTATTGTATACACGTTGTACTACTTGCAACGTACCCCGGCCGAGGATTAACATAAAGACCGTACTGAGCCTATAACACTAACTTCCCTTTAATGGAAGTGACGAATCCCATCTTAGTCACTTACTCACCTTGGGAGCTTCAGGTGCAGCCCAACCTAAGATCTTTCAGCAGGACTGGTCCTCGAAGCTAGATCATGGGTCTAAGCTATACCGTCCGCTCACAGGTTTGTACAGATGACTACTTGTCTTAAGGATCAACTAACCTATCATCACCCTAGAGTTATTAAAGACAGATCATTAAAGTTAACCATTTAATAACTCTAACTTGGTCGTTCAGTGAACTCATTCTCCAATGAGCACCTGTGTCTCGTCTCCGACTTCACCAAGTCAAATGACTATGAGATCATCATTACCCGAAGGTAAGACGAAGACACAGTGATCTATCCGATGTGTCGATATCCAGTTCTCGACACATCTATGATCACGAACCGTTTAAGACTTACGATTCTATTCGGTCGATTACTTACTCATAATCGAGATCTCATCTAGATATGTAAGGACCTAACTATAAGTCAATGGATATTATCTAAGTATATTAATATAAATGTTTTTATACTTAGAATAATACGTACCATATACGGTATGAACAAGACGTATAATCAAGATAAATTGCCTTATGGGCATATATCTTCCTACAAATCCAACCCCTGGCGTCGCTACCCGACGCCAGTGTAGCTCTCGCATCGTGTTGAGGTAACGTTCTGCACTCTTAGGACCCCCAACCCTGTTAAACAAGATAAAAATCGGTATTTTGGTTGTCTGATAATTCACTAATTAAGATTAATAATATGGACTTTAGGCCGGTGGACTTGTGCACGTAGGTTATTTGTGACTTGGACTCTCTTGGACGGTGTTTCTCAGACGTTGTACTTGCAGGCAAGTGAAACTTGCCAACTCTGGTGTAGGACCATGTTTTTAGGCCACTTCCTTGTTTTAGCATAAAAGAGACTAGTCAGTGAAATGATAGCTGGCTAGACGCCTACTTGATCTAGTTTGACAACGAAACTAGATCCGTCACCTAAATTGATCTAGCTTGACAACGAAGCTAGATCCAACCCTTAAACTTGTTCATGCATTTGTATCTGTCACGTTTAAATTCCTTAACTGTACACACTTTTAACTGCCATGCATTGCATACTACATGTCATCCAAGTTGATTGGTGCATTCGTAGCACACGCTACAATACTTGTACTTGTACTCATTGAATACTACTTCCTGGGAACGGGCCTCATGTGTTGGTCAAAAGCCAATGCCCGGTTTCCTTGTCCGGCTAGGTGCACCCCTATGCCATACTTGTTAAAAACACTTCCTGGCTCGTGATCCAAAAGCGAGCATTACCGTTCGGGGGTAAGGCCCTGGCTCGATAAACGTGGAGGGGTAGGGATAAACGGTCACCTAAGCTTAGGAGTGGCCCGATCAGCCACTCTAGCCAGAAGGCGGAATCTCTGTGCACGATGTGCTTACTTTACTTTTCTTGTACTAGTGAGTGTTACTTGTATAACTTGTCATCCATGCCATGTTTAAATGCCATGCTCGTACTTTACTTTACTTTACATTACTTGTTGCACTCATACTTTAAACTGCCATGCCATTGCATTCAAGCTAGAACTGCTAGGTTGCTTTACCTACTTTCAGTTTCCTTGCACAAGTTTCTTGTAGACTTGCTGACATGTGCCCCTTGCTCTTTTGGGTGTCACATGTTAGACCCTGAGCCAGAGACCGTTGCTGAGTACGTGATGTTTTGCTGACGCTGAGCCTGAGCCCATGTCTGCCCAGGAGGAGTTTTGTGGACACCGGTGAATTTTCTTGGTGACCTAGCTGATATTTCTTTGCTTTAGGTTTTGTTGTTAGTTGTCGGTGCGTTGCACCTTGGTTTTGTACGCTGTACTTTTGATGGCCAAGTTTGGGCCTTTAGACTCTTTTTCTTTTCAGCCTGGTGGCTTTTTCTGTGATGTTGAAACTTATTTTATGGATATTCTGAGATATCTCTTTTGTCTCATTTTGTTATTATTATCTTTGTTTCGTTCGCATTGCAAGGACCTGCAGTTTTAAATTTGATTGACGCTTATCGGACTTGCAGCTTTGCAGCTTCAAGTCTGAGCGGACCTTCTCACGCTTCGCCTCCATATTTTTGGGAAGCGGGGCGTGACAGGTTTTGTTGGTGGCCCATGCAGGTCCAGTCTTGCAATTGCGAATTAACGGAACACCGATAATAACGGAATGTCCATTAAATAAATTGCAACATCCGAGTCATAAGCCCTGAGTTTAGTCGTTTTCCTATGTCACTAGGTGATAAGAAGACTTAGTTAGACGTCCGTACTAGCTAGTTAGAGGCCTCTGATTGTTAGTTAGACTCCCTGTCAGCAACTGATTTAATCATCGTAGGAGTTACCTTAGTGGTTCCTGTCTAACTCTGACCATATTAGACTTCTAGAATTTCCTTTAGTCGTTCGCTTGGGCTCATCGATTTCGGACCAAGCTGAACGCATTTCGTTTCCGTCTAGCTCCTTAGAAAGTCTTAGCGCTTAGTTCTTAATCTTTAGTTGGTCGACCGTAGGAGTTTTCCCCGTAGACTCTCCTGATTCATATCCTAGGCGTATGTATGTTTTGATCATCCGACCAATTTCCTTGCCTTGATTCACGAGATCTACTCATGACGATCGTCGTCAATTTTCGAATCTCTCCGTCACAAACCTTGAATCTTCTGAAAGTATTTTCCGATCTCCTCCTTCCCTACGTTTAAATTTGCTCAATATTTTTAAATATATATATCTTATATTTCATACTCCTTCGTTGATTTAAAATTTTAAAACTTTTGCCGAAATTTTGAATACTAGCTTATGGTATTTTCCCAGCCTACACTTTCGTACCTATGGAAATACACATTCACTTTCGTATATTAATTTTATTTTGAACCGTACTTTTATTTCGTCCACTTCGACTTATAATTTCCTTTCTTATTATGCCTTTCAAACGACACATCGCGCTTCCTTTTAATATAATTTTCAAGTCACCTGGAATTTTAGTTTTCAGCCAGTCGATGTTATGCTCATCGTTTTCCCTGTTTCAGATTTTTGTAAAATTATTATTTCATAACCACTTCCTGATTTAGACCCTCCATGATTTGATTTTAAAGCTTTACTATCAATTTTGATGATTCTACTAATAAGTTATTATTATTGTCTTTCCGCTCACCATACATACTTTTAGAATAATTTCTAAACTAAATTGAATTTCAATTATCCGTATCAGGCTCGTTGTGCTCGTACGCTAAGAGTTTTGTAAACCAGTTTTATTTTTGGCACATCCTGGTTCCTCTAAAAGTAGTTCAAATATTGATTATTTTAAATTCTCCCCTGGCTTAAAGACTTTGAAAGCGTTTAACACGAGCTTAAATTCTTCAGTTACTTTAATTTCATTCTTTGAATTTCCAAAAAAAATTGCCAAAATTATATTAAATTACTGACGTATAAAAATTTTCTAAACTACGTCCTTAATATTCGTGTAAATGATTTTACTTCCTTTTATAATGAATTTTTTAAACCAATAGACCATTTTCTCTTATTATGAATGTTCGACTCAAATTTATTTTGAACAACTCGTTTTATCGATCTCCAAATATTTCTTTTCAGACTGGGATTTCAACTTTTGAAGTACGACAGTTTTCAAATTTCGCGTATGTTAGCTTATGTTACTTATACTATTTCTTTTCTCCATCCTATATAAGTGTCACTACATCTCATTTTCCCTCAACCTAAACATCACCATTGGGTCAATGTTTCGTCTAACCAAGCCGTCTCCTCGTATTCGTCCTATCTGAACTCGTGCTTATCGATCCTTCCCTCATCACGCTTTCGACCTCGACCTCCCTCTATTGCTTAGGCTTTAGTGCCCGTCGATGTCTGTGACAACTCTAAATTGTCAGTAGGCCCTTGGACCTTGTGATGTGTCGTAGTGCACGTACCTAAGTTGTGTACATGGGCTTGAATGAGTATACCCCCATAGTATATTGATGCTTCCCTATGGTGTGATATATATATACTCCGAGTTATTCGTAATATTATGAAGTTGTTGTGTGGTAGAATTTATAGATTTGTGAGTGGTTAGTTATACCATACTAGGGATGCCTGTGTATATATGAATTAGCGTTGGAATATCTAATGGAGTGTACGTAGTTAGAGATACTTGTAATGGTTGAAATAAAATGATTGGTAAAGCTATGTGTATGCTAGGTGTGATAATAATAAGCGTACGTATAGTTAAGTAAGTAGGCCTATTGAGTGACCTATATGTTAGTATGTGTGAGTATGTGCTCGTAGGTAGATATGTATTGTGCTTGGACGTAAGTAGTTATGTTTCGTTGCATGAGTATATAAGTGATATACATATGGTATTAGGGTTATAATTTTGATTGGTATTGTTTGCTTTTACGGGATGTTGTATGCGTGCATACCATGAGGTATACATGACTATTGCACATCTTAACTATGTAGGTATAGATGTGTTAGTATACTAATTATAGGTAGTAGACTATGGTGTGAATATATATGTTACATGTGTGTGACTATACGATGTATGCGTATGTATTAAGGAGTGTATTATAATTATACGTGTGCTGATGTCTGTATTATTATTATGGTATATAGAGTGATTGAACTATGTGAGTATTACCTGACTAAATATTAAGTGTGATTGACTTAAGGTATGTATATGGTTGTATTGGTAGACGTATAAATATTAGAGTGGTATTGGTATAGGTATGAATGCCGTGTTACGTATATAGAATATTCTGATATGTGTATTGAGTCTCACTCAAGCTTGAATGGGTATACTCTAAGTATATTGAATGTATGTTTGTAGTTGAATATAGCAATGTTTGATGTATGTATAGTGATAGGAGTGTTTGTGCCTGGTTGTGTTACACACATGATTGTGGGTCGCTACACCAGTATATAGTTATAGGTGTCGGTCTTGTGGTATAGTTAATTACTAAGGACTTGCCTGTGGGAACGTATGTGTGCCATCTAAACTAGGTGTGCAGATGTACTGGATATATAATGGTATGATGGGTTTTTGTAAATGAAATGTTAGCATGTATGGTTGTGCACCATGCACGGGTAAGTATGTGCTTAGTTATAGTTATTGGTGACTATCGTATATGTGGCGTGTCGTATATATAGTTATAGGACCGTACGTGATGTGAATATATAGTGAACTATTTGCATGCATTTGAATGACTATATAATGTGAAATTATAGTAGTGGTGAATGCGTAATAATGGTATGGTGTGACTACATGTTTGATGCGTTTGGTATTGGATGTATACAAGGAAATATTAGGGAGTCGTATACCTATGTTTGTTTGGTGCATAGGTAGCTATCTATACTTAGAAAATGATTGTATTTGCTAATATGAGGCTAATCTTATGTGAATGACTGGACTATTGTTTTGTGCTAGGTAAGCAGTAGTTATATAAGGGATGTATACTTATGATTGAAATATGTGCGTGAAAATATATAGGATAGCAGAGTTATTGGTTGACTACCTAGTGCATATATAAGCACTTGTAATATACCTGAGTGAATTATGGTGTGATATGATTGTGATAGCAGCCAGTCTAGTTAGAGTTATATTTATAGTTAGAAAGTCCGAGGACGGACTTTATTCTAAGGTGGGGAGGATGTAACGGTCGCTTTCCGATCGTATCTTCTTCGTGCACGTGCTGTTGATCGTGCACGTGTTTGTTTTAGACTTTATTTGCTTTTGAACACTTTGGTGTGATATGTCGTTGTGAATGTCTCTGAGAGTATTAACTTGTGGCACTAATTTGGAACGACGTTTCTCGGGTCGTTCTCCCATGATTTGATCCTATTCGAAGAGACGTTGTGATTTTCACTTTTGACGTAGGACGTTCTTTTTTTTAGTTTCATTTCTCGTCATCGAAATTGTGATCCGTCTTCTTTGACTTCCTTCTCTCGTCGCCACGGTCACCCCAGTATTTATTTCATCATTTTTGGGATACGTTTGACCTATTTTCATTCTTTGCCCAACCTGATAATTGATTTAACCCTAAGTTCCATTGGTTTAGAACCCCTAATTTTATTATATTAAAATCATATATTATGTTGATCCAGCCCCCAATTGTTGCCCTGGCCGCTCACAACCACGTGAGGAGAAAGAGAGAGGTTGAGAATCTTGGATTTTATATTGATATCATATCAAATTCTTATTTAATAACATTTCCCTTTTGTAATATAACCCTACCTTAGCCTATATGACGTGATGTGGCAAACCTAACCTACAGATAGCTTTCCCATGTGACAACTACTTCCCCTCCTATTTAATTATTAGACCTAGGGTTATTCTCCTATTTTCTCCCAGCAAAGCAACGAGCCGCCCCTATATTTTCTCCCCCACACAAGTTTCTCACGGCGCCGCCCGACCTTGCTTCTCCATCGTGTTTCCTCCGCGGTGCCGCCCTCCCCCTTCGACCCCAGGCCATCTCCCGCCTTCACCGTAGTCGCACAGCCCCCGACCCTCGCGGCTCCGCCCCTAGCCGCCGTGGACCGCCGGTGCTCTGCCAGAAGCACAACCGACGTTCACAGCTTCCGCGCACAGACTAGACCCATCGCCACAGCGTTTTCTTGCGCTCCCCGACCTTCAACCGATGCCGACTGGCCCCTCTCGCCTTCCCCGGCGATCCTCCGCCCCCTCAGGCGCGCATCGGCCTCCTCCAAGGACAGCACCGGCGTCCCTCGCCGTGAACCCCCTCCAGGCCACCGGAATCGCCTAACTGCTGCTACCGTCGCTCTTCGCATCTGCAGGCCATCGACGGCAGCCGTCCGACCCGTCTCCGCCCCTAGCCCCGCTGTGACACCCCTTAAACTCGAGATCGCCAACCGAGCCTATCCTCTGTTCAAGAACAGAGCTTAAACTAGGTACTTTCGTTAATTTTTTTGTATGATGATTTATTATCGTTAACTATATATTAAATGTTGTTTTGTACTCCCCATTAGTTGGATGAACCGTACATGTCGAATAAGGTAACATTCCATCCAACTGGGAGGGTATATTATCTTAGGGCTATAATCCAATACCAGGGTATTAAGGGGTTAAGTTTGATGGTATATGTTTGCTCGTTATAATAAGTGCCTTAGTCTACACGTTTAAGTACGGTTGTATTATGTGCAAGCTAGCAATACATATACGCTGTATAATATAGTATAGGGTATAAGTTGGGCTAAATGATTATTGGTTGGTATTATTTTTCCGCTGATTAATATCACACATCCGATGTCGCAGATATGATACGTTTATCTTCGCGACCTGTTACCTTTCCGAGCCGACGCCGTCATCTTACACGCTACCGGAAATCCAACCCCTGGCGTCGCTACCCGACGCCAGTGTAGCTCTCGCATCGTGTTGAGGTAATGTTCTGCACTCTTAGGACCCCCAACCCTGTTAAACAAGATAAAAATCGGTATTTTGGTTGTCTGATAATTCACTAATTAAGATTAATAATATGGACTTTAGGCTGGTGGACTTGTGCACGTAGGTTATTTGTGACTTGGACTCTCTTGGACGGTGTTTCTCAGACGTTGTACTTGCAGGCAAGTGAAACTTGCCAACTCTTGTGTAGGGCCATGTTTTTAGGCCACTTCCTTGTTTTAGCGTAAAAGAGACTAGTCAGTGAAATGATAGCTGGCTAGACGCCTACTTGATCTAGTTTGACAACGAAACTAGATCCGTCACCTAAATTGATCTAGCTTGACAACGAAGCTAGATCCAACCCTTAAACTTGTTCATGCATTTGTATCTGTCTCATTTAAATTCCTTAACTGTACGCACTTTTAACTGCCATGCATTGCATACTACATGTCATCCAAGTTGATTGTTGCATTCGTAGCACACGCTACAATACTTGTACTTGTACTCCTTGAATACTACTTCCTGGGAACGGGCCTCATGTGTTGGTCAAAAGCCAATGCCCGGTTTCCTTGTCCGGCTAGGTGCACCCCTATGCCATACTTGTTAAAAACACTTCCTGGCTCGTGATCCAGAAGCGAGCATTACCGTTCGGGGGTAAGGCCCTGGCTCGATACACGTGGAGGGGTAGGGATAAACGGTCACCTGAGCTTAGGAGTGGCCCGATCAGCCACTCTAGCCAGAAGGCAGAATCTCTGTGCACGAGGTGCTTACTTTACTTGTCTTGTACTAGTGAGTGTTACTTGTATAACTTGTCATCCATGCCATGTTTAAATGCCATGCTCGTACTTTACTTACTTTACATTACTTGTTGCACTCATACTTTAAACTGCCATGATATTGCATTCATGGTAGAACTGCTAGGTTGCTTTACCTACTTTCAGTTTCCTTGCACAAGTCTCTTGTAGACTTGCTGACATGTGCCCCTTGCTCTTTTGGGTGTCACATGTTAGACCCTGAGCCAGAGACCGTTGCTGAGTACATGATGTTTTGCTGACGCTGAGCATGAGTCCATGTCTGCCCAGGAGGAGTTTAGTGGACACCGGTGAATTTTCTTGGTGACCTAGCTGAGATTTCTTTGCTTTAGGTTTTGTTGTTAGTTGTCGGTGCGTTGCACCTTGGTTTTGTACGCTGTACTTTTGATGGCCAAGTTTGGGCCTTTAGACTCTTTTTCTTTTCAGCCTGGTGGCTTTTTCTGTGATGTTGAAACTTATTTTATGGATATTCTGAGATATCTCTTTTGTCTCATTTTGTTATTATTATCTTTGTTTCGTTCGCGTTGCAAGGACCTGAAGTTTTACATTTGATTGACGCTTATCGGACTTGCAGCTTTGCAGCTTCAAGTCTGAGCGGACCTTCTCACGCTTCGCCTCCATATTTTTGGGAAGCGGGGCGTGACAACTGTATATGCATACACATCAACGAAGAGATCTCACCAGGCAGAACAATCTCAATACCGGACTCGCAAAAATCCTGCTGCAATCTCCACTGCGAAGTCAACATCATCACCGCCAGAAGCCTACTCAATGCATCTGGTACCACATTCACTCTGCCAGGGTGATACTGCAAATCAATCTCGTAGTCCGCCATGGGCTCCAACCACCGACGCTGTCGCATGTTGAGCTCCTTCTGAATGAAAATGTACTTCAAGCTTTTGTGATCGGTGAAGATCTTCACCTTCTCACTTAGCAGGAAGTGCCTCCAAATTTTCAGCGCAAACACGACAGCAGCCAACTCCAAATCATGTGTCGGGTAATTCTTCTCATGAGCCTTAAGCTGACGAGAAGCATACGCGACCACGTGCCCATGCTGATGCAATACGCAACCGAGACCCTTGCAGAAGCATCGCAAAAGATCTCGAATCCCCCACTACGATCAGGCACAGCAAGAACAGGGGAAGACGTCAACCTCTCCTTCAGAACACCAAAAGCTCCCTCGCAGTCATCGGACCAAACAAAGGAAACATCCTTCCGCGTCAACCTGGTCATCGGCTCGGCGATACGGGAAAAATCCTTGATGAATCGCCGGTAGTAACCCGCAAGTCCAAGGAAACTCCGGATCTCAGACACTGACTGCATAACAGGCCACTCCCTGATGGCCTTAATCTTCTCGGGGTCCACCGAAATACCATCTCCAGTCACCACATGCCCGAGGAAAGCAACCCTATCCAGCCAAAACTCACACTGGGAATACTTCGCATACAACCTGTGCTTCCTCAAGATCTCCAATACCGTCCTCAAGTGCGACGCATGTTCTTCCTCAGACTTTGAGTAGATCAGTATGTCGTCAATGAAGATAACGACAAACTTATCTAAGAAGTCATAAAAGATCAGGTTCATTAGATTCATAAATACCGCGGGTGCGTTGGTTACACCGAAAGGCATAACCACGAACTCGTAATGTCCATATTTCGTCCTGAAAGCTGTCTTCGGAACATCCTCCTTCCTCACCTTCAGCTGGTGGTAACCACTCCTCAGATCCAGCTTAGAGAATACCCTCGATCCTCCTAGCTGATCAAAAATATCATCGATGCGAGGCAATGGATATCGATTCTTCACAATCACTGCGTTCAACTCCCGATAGTCTACACACATGCGATGCGAACCATCCTTCTTCTTCACCAGCAAGACCGGTGCTCCCCACGGAGACACGATGGGATTAATGTAACCCTTCTGAAGAAGTTCATCAAGCTGCTTCCGCAATTCCTCCAATTCTGCGGGTGCCATGCGATACGGCGCCTTCGAAATAGGCTGCGCTCTCGGAATAAGATTGATTGAAAATTCGAGAGCTCGATCAGGTGGCAATCCAGACATCTCCTCGGGGAAGACGTAGTCGAAGTCACGCACTACCGCAGGCCGACGCTGCTCCATCTGCATAGCAACGATCTCCATCGGCTTGGCCCGAAACCTGACCGGACCCAGCGAACTACTACCTCGGCTGAACTCGAACACCGGATGTCCAGGGATCTCGAACACCACCTTCTTCCTCTGACAATCGAACGTGGCGTAGAAACTCCCTAGCCAGTCCATCCCGAGAACGGCATCATAGTTGATGATGTCGTGGACAATAAAATCTGCATAGAGCTCATGTCCACATACCACTGAAGGGCAAGAGTTGCAACCACGTTGCACCGTGACCACGCCATTCCCTGTGACGATATCCCAACTCTTGGGAAGAGGGGAAGTCGACAAGGAATGCTTCTCTACGAAGCTCCGGGCAATAATGCACATCGATGCACCTGAGTCGAAGAGGACTCGTGCAGGAAATATGCACACCAAAATCACACCTAATAGACAGTCTAACAATCAAATTCTATTCAAGTAGACAAACATATGCAAACAACCAAACATAATCTAATAACTTAAAACTACCTAAGGAAGAAACAGCTAGTTCGAAAGTTACCTGCAATAACCTCATCCACCACCTCAGTCTTAACAGCGGTCATCAGAAACGCCTGTCGCCTCGGCTGAACAGCCTACAGAAAAGCTTGCCTCTGCGGTACGAGAGGCGATCCACGTCCAGCAGGAACAGGTGCCTTCTGCTGCAACGGCTGTGCTGCAACAGGTCCCTTCCACGGCTGCGTGGACTTCGGACAGTGCCTCATGGTATGCGCAGGGTCACCACAAACCAAGCACTGTCCCAACATCTTCCGGCACTGATCCTTGACATGCCCCGTCTTGCCACAGAAATGGCAAGTCTTCAGAGTAGGAGGTCCTCCGGGCCTCTTGAACTGCACCGGCTGATTGGGCCCGAGCCCCGGTCTCATCACTGCTCTGGCATGCTCCACATGCCTCTTCCCAGCTCCAGAAATCTGTCCCCTCTTCTGGCTCACGATCTGCTCCTGCCTCTTCGCCGCAATCAAAACCTTCTAATAGGACTCCGCATCAGAAGAAGTCACATAGCTCTTAAGATCCAAAGAAAGCCCCGGCAGAAACCTCTGGGCTCTCTCATCAGCATCCTGCACCATCTTCGGTGCGAAACGACTCAGCCTCGTGAATTCCTGGTGGTACTGGTCCACCGTCAAGGTCCCTTGCTCCAGGTCAATGAAGCGCTGCGCCATCTCCCTCCTAGCAGCCTTCGGAAAATACTCCTCGTCAAATCTGGACTTGAAGGTAGCCCAAGATATCGGCTCCTCCAACAACTCCTCCTCGGCATCCCACCAGTTCCGCGCATTATCCTTAAGCTACCTCTTCGCCAGGTCGACCCACCCAGTCGGGTCAACCTTCGACATTTTCAAGTTGTCCTCCATGTTCCTGGTCCATTCATCTGCAGCCAGAGGTCCTTCGGTCCCATCAAAGTAAGCGGGACCCAGCTCCCGAAACTGCTTCGCTCCGGGCTCGAAGTGAGGGACATTCTGAATAGGCTGCGCTGCTCGAGCAGGTGGAACATTCCGGGCATTCTGCAGCATCCCCTGCTGCACCTGCATCATCTGATGCATCATCTGCATGATCTCCCTGTTGGTGGGCTCCCGATCCGGCTCCTCGACACGAGGGGGCACACCACCACCACCACGGGTATTCCGTCTCCCAGCCATCTATTGACACAGGAAAATGAAATAAATCAGACTCTCAGCCTTATGACCTGGTGTCAAAATTATTTATCGGACATTCTATAATTCTTATCGTTGTTCCGATTTAAGTCACAGTTACAGAAAAGGACCTGCATGGGCCACCAAAGAAACTTGTCACGCCCCGCTTCCCAAAAACGTGGAGGCGAAGCGTGAGAAGGTCCGCTTAGACTTGAAGCTACAAACCGGCAAGTCCGATAAGCGTCAAATAATACGAAGAATCATGTCCCTGTAATGTGACTCGGAACAACAATAATAATAATAGAGAAAGAGACAATTAATATAAAATTAATCAACTCAGAGTCCAGATATAAAAATTCAACAACAGAAAAGCCACCAGGCAACCAAAAAGAGAGTCCAAAGAAAAGGCCTAGCATGGCCAACAAAAGGAACTAACATCAACGGTGCTACTCACCGACAACAACACGAACAACAAAAGAAGAACGAAGGAGCACTAGGACTGGTCACCGGTGTCCTCATACTCAACGTCAGCAACGGAGTCGGGCACGAACTCCACGAACTTGTCTCTCTCAACAGCAACCTCCTGCTCAGCAACTAACATGTGACACCCAAAGAGAAGGGGCACATGTCAGCAAGTCTACAAGACTTGTGCAAGGAAACAAAAGAAAGGTAAAAGCAACTAGCAACCTAGAGTATACATGTCTTGGCATTTTATGCAATAAAACAACAACAGTTTTAGTTATGGCATGATTTTAGCAAGGCAATAAACGTGGCATGGCAAGTAAACAATGACAAGTACAAGGAATTGTAAGCACGTCGTGCACATGGATTCCACCCTTTGGCTAGAGCGGCTGTACGGGCCAACTCTTACGCTCAAGTGACCGTTTATCCCTACCCCTCCACGTGTGTCGAGCCAGGGCACTACCCCCGAACATGTAATGCTCGCTTCTGGATCACGAGCCGGGAAGTGTTTTTAACACGTATGGCGTAGGGTTATGCCCGCATAACGGGTGCCTAGCCGGTAACACGGAAACACGGATTGTACACGGATTTGTAGCGTGTGCTACGACGCAACATGCGACATGATAAGTATAATGGATGCATATGATAATATTAGTATGCAATTTGCGTACCGTTAAAGAAAATTAAACATGACAGGCAATTTTATGACATGGCATGGCAATGGGAATTCTAGCTTCGTTGTCAAGCTAGAATTCGAATTTGCGCCTAGACCGCTATCATTTCACGGTCTAGTCTCTTTCACGCTAAACAAGGTATTGGCTTAAAACATGGCCTAAAGCAAGTCTGGCAAGTTTCACTTGCCTGGTACCGACGTTGTTGTTTGACGTGAGTCACGAGATCGGTATCCTACGGAAATAGGGTTTGCTACTATGGCAAAACAACATAAGAACAATCACCAATTCAGATTTCATAATAGAACCCTATATCATCTAATGAATAGTTTTTAATTAGATTTTCTAATTACGGCGTGGGTTAAAAGAGATTAAGGGATAGATCCACTAACCGTAAGAGTAACGAACGAATGACGCCAAAACAGATCTAGCTTCAGCGATGGAAGAACAATCCCGGAAGCCTACGGCTGAAATCGAGATCCGGCGGCCTAGGGAAAGTGGCCGGCGTGAGAAACGACGAGAGGGAAGCTTTGAGGAGGAAGGTAATGGCTTGAGGGAAGTTGGGGATGATTTGGGGAAGATATTGGTTCTGAAAGAATGAAGGAGTGAAAGAATCGAGAGGATTAAATAGAAAACGAAACGGCGGCTGCGACTTAACCTAGGTTTACTGGGCTAATTACTCGGTCAGAGAAGAGTGGTCGACCGACTAGTTTGGGATCTAGTCGGTCGGTTGTCCAACTGACACCGACTAAAAGCCAATCCGTGAACAGGGTTGGTACAGGTTGACAGATTTAGTCGGTCTGCGAAGGCCCGTCGACCGACTAGTTTGGGATCTAGTCGGTCGTTGATCGTTCATAGACCGACTAAGAGAGAAATTAGATAGATATTAAGCACTGAGAATTAGTCGGTCAAAGAAGGAATCTTAACCGACTAGTTTCTAAACTAGTCGGTCGGTAATTGTTCTTAGACCGACTAGTCATAAACAGTAACTTAGATGGTACAGTAGGACTCAGAATTAGTCGGTCCGAGTACAAGTCTTGACCAACTAGTTAAGGAACTAGTCGGTCGAAGAATGAGCTTAGACCGACTAAACGTAAACAGTAACTAAGCTGAATTTACTGACAAGAACTAGCCGGTCAGAGAAGGTTTGCCGACCGACTAGATGGCAATCTAGTCGGTTGGCTCCCCTTCACGAACCGACTAAGATGCACCAAAAGTGCCGAAATGAAGCGCGAAGCTTCGGGAAGACTCCTATGGCCTCTAGGATCACTCTAGCACTAAGATTAAGACGTTATGAAGTTAATCGTAAGGATTTCTAATGGAAAACACACAAGGAAGGAAACATCCAATATTATTAATATAAAATAGTCATTACAAAAACCGGTCGTTACAGCAGAGATGTGCAAAAATACTCAAACTAGCGTACATTTTATTATTACAATCCATACAGACAATTCTAAGTATAAAGGTCGGCGGCAGTCTCAAGTTCGAACTTTGGCTCTGCAAACTCAGGAGCCCCTATGTCAACTTGTGCATTGTCTGACTGTGCTATGAAGATGGAACCGTAGATAAGTCAAAACAATTCTAGCAATATTAATAGAGCAGCGCAAAAGTATTGAACATGTTATGGTAAACAATTAAAGATGATCATGCAAGTGCAACAAGTAAGGTAAGAGCAGACATGCATGCAAGTGTGATAAGTGATGTAAAATGAGATTGTGCAAGTACAATGAGTAATGTACAAGAGTGACCATTGTGACAGCAATTGTAAGACTAGCATGCATGAATTATAACAATAGTAAACATGCAAAGTACTGAACAAGGAGTACAATCAAGTGGTTATTGTGGTGCTAGCAGTAATTGACTAAACTATGTGACTCACGTTGGAGAGTATGATATGCAACCATGGGTCATCTCGTTTCCCACGGGAAGCAAATCTCTGGCATCAACTACAACATACTTTTGAGAAATAACGAGACGAGACGAGACTAGAGAGGTTACTCCAGTCATAGCTCTCACACTATCTCTACAATGAGTTACCCCCAACCCCAGTGTTATGTGTATCAAGTACATGTTTCTTACAGGATGTTCCACAATATATTCCATGAGATATTCCACAAGATATTCCATTCGATAATTCATTAGCATTCACTGAGTCATCGATGTCATGCAGCAAGTGATGTGACTATTTAAACATGAGCAAGCATGCAACAAGTGTATCCAAAGTCCATGCATAGTTTTCAAGTAAGAAGCATCAGAACATGCATGGTATTCGAGAGTTATCATGGTGAATATGAGTTTACGTGCAATTATAAGTATTTATAATCAATGTTTGCAAACTGATGATAATTGGAATTCTAACATTGATCCATACATACACTGCCAGTCAGGTTTGGCCAAGCAGGTCACTATCCCCGCAAGCAGGGTGATCAAAACTTGGACGCAAACGATCCTAGACACCGAGTGGTACGAATATTAATAATGGCAATTATCACATCTGCTTCATTGATTATATTAACAAAAAGTAGAGTAGCTTCCTGTTTATTTAAGTCTCTATGTTGGCATTGTCGTAAGCTCGAGTCAAAGTCATTCTGCAGTTGAGTAGTCCCATATTTAATTAGGTCTCTAGTCGTTTGTTCATGTTAATAGCCGTTCTGAGGCTATATATAATGCCCTAAGTTTATACTAGTGCACTTGTTAAGATTTCTAAAGTTAGAATTAGAGTGACTAACAAGTTTGAGGATCGTCGTAGTAAGCCGAGGCTGGAGCTAGAGTTTCCATGGGGTGCTTGTGCACGCGAATCGATACCTAAAATCACAAGAATTCATTGGTTAAAAGCTACGCTAATTTCTATCTATTTTTCTTAACGTGTTCCTATTTTTATAATAGCTTAAAACTCGTTAAAATATGTACTAATAATTTTTAGATAGGCTAAAAATGACGGAAATAATTTTATATAGGAAGAAAATAATTTTCTGAAGCTTATAGGTATTTTTATAATTTTTAAAATTTAAAATCAATTTTGTAGAATTAAAACTAAGTAAAAACTATTTTTTAAAAAAATTAAAAATTATCGATCGTAAATGTTCCACGATTTATTTAGAAAAATGTACACTGCGAAACATTTCATATGATATATCAAAATTTTACTCTTGACTAGTAGATTACAAATATATTTTTGTATTGTATGGCTTTACGTAAAGTATGAAAAATATAGGCATTTTAAGCAAATCTGAATTAATTACCGTAAAATGTCAAAAATCATAACTTCATAAATAAGTATCTGTTTGGATCGAAACTGGTGCCTGCATGTTCGCGACAACACGTAGAATATTTTGGTATTTTCAGACTTTCAGTCTAGGCCAAATATTTCCAATTTTGAATTTTTCGTATTTAAATACATTCTCTCTCTAGTTTCTCTCTCTTCCCCTTCTTTCTTCTTTCGTTTCTTCTAGCTGATGTGCTCGCACGCGTTGTGTTGTTGTAGGGAGAGGGAGCGTCGGCAGGGGGCAGTGGCAGTCGATAGAGAGGCTCGGTGGCGACACACGCGAGGTGACGGGGCTAGCCGCCGACGGTGGCGGTGCGGTGGCTGGGTCACATGGGAGCGTGAAGGGGGGCTTGCGGCTATTTTACTTGGGCTGGGGCTGTTCATGGTGTCTCCGGCGATGGCGAGGAGGCGATCGGAGTGCAGGTCGGCGGTGTCACAACCCGCGGTGTGGCAGCATCGAAGCACTGGCTTGGAGGGGCTCCAGCGGTGTATTGGCCGCAGAAGAGGGTGGTGGAGCTAGCTCAGGAAGGTGGCTCGTCGGTCTTCATCGGTGATGACTCGATGGGTGTTGCCGGAGCACGGAGGACGTCAGAGTGGTGGATAGCGGCAGTTCTTTGGGGCTGAGGAGCTCAGTCGTCGGCGTTGCTGTGGCTGATATTAAAAATAATATCACCCATGTCGATGAGAAGAAGAGATGCCAGTCAAGGATGTTGTTGGCTCGTTTGAAGGAGGAAGACAAGACCGTGGATAGAGGGGGGTCATCGAAGTGGAGGAAGAAGAGAGGTGCACGTTGGCCTCTTGTGTGGAGGATGAAGCTGGGTTTTTGTTGGCTGAGTGTTTTGTATAAGGGAGAAAGAGATTAGGGGGGGTTTAAATAATAAAAAAAATACTAAAATACTAAATGGGTATTAATGAAGTTAATAAATGATATAGTTGACTAAGGTTAGATGCATGAATCTGGTAGGGGGCATGTTCCTCATAGGGCTGCTAACGGGGTTCGATAAGGTTAAAAGGTAATTAAGTTAGGTAAATTCAGTAAAACGAAATTAGTAATACGAAAATTAGTATAAATAATAATATAAATAAATTTATGATTTTGCCCCTGAAAATAAAGGTGTTCGAAAAATTACGAAAAAAATATCATGGGTTCGTATCGTTGTGAGGATCACAAATACTAAGTCCATTTTTAGATTTGAGCGACGAAAAAATAGAAAAAAATGATGTACTCATTTTTGAACTCGTTTGAAATCATCTTGTTATGGAAAAGCGTGCACAACGAAATCAGGCCGTTACTTTCTACCCTCCTTATGAAAATCCGTCCTCGAAATTTAGAAGACCGATCATTGCCTAAGCAATTAAATGATCGAAGGAAAGGCTTGATGAATGATAACGATCCAGTAAAATAAGTTGTAAATAGCATGAAATATAATGCAATATCATAGCATCAAGAAAACAAGAAATGTTATTAATAAATATTTACTATTAACATCACCATAGCGTCTGTAATTAGTCATATGACCAGTATCATTATAATAACTATTGTGACTTATCAAGTCGCCAAAGTTATTATGAGAAAATGGCATCACATAAAATGAGGGCAATTATGATGCTAACATCTGTTCGAACTTGGAACTTGAGGTGATAAGCTAGTAGAAAGCTAGATAAGCCACATGAAAAGGGAGATCATGAAGTTTAAAGTTTCTACTCGTGCTAATGGTGACTAACAGAGCCTAGCCAAAGATGTCACTCATAATATAGCATGTAACGACTAATCCATATGCATTCGTGCTTTTACATCCCCAGCCAAGTACCAATGCCATCAATTCCCATAATACCTAATAACAAGCCAACGTCCAGGACAACACAAAAAACAAATACAATGCCAACTTTCAAGGACCATACTTATCGCTATCACTCCTTCTAGTAATTTCCATAACATCCAACAATAAGCCAACACCAAAGCCATCATCCAAAGCCAAGCACAAGGCCGACATCCAACCTCAATACCTAAGGCCAACATCATGCCAATACTCATCCCCAACGATACCCCTTACCAACACCAATGGTTGACATCCACAATTATCATCATTAACCCTAAACAATCCAACGACCAAGAACCCACAATATAATAAACACGAATGAGTGGACCAAAGAAGAAACCAAATCGGGACACCAATAGAGGCAAGACCTAGGGCAAAGAGCTCAAAAGAAGCCCAAGAACTGCAACTTCCCAATATCTTAACCATACGGTGACAGTGAGGGTGGTGGTGAGGGTCGTCACTAAGCCCAAAAATCCCAAAAATCCTAAAATAGAACATCGGAGGATCATTGGCGGTTGTTGGATCCATGTCGTGCAGTAGCTACAGTTGCTTGGTAACGAGGGGTGGCATGGTGGAGCTCTCGGTGGAGGCTTGGGGAGCTTGAGGCATGATGGGTTGGGCTAGCAGAGAGAGAGAGAGAGAGAGAGAGAGAGAGAGAGAGAGAGAGAGAGAGAGAGAAAGAGAGATAGAGAAGGTGAAGGGGTGTGTGTTGAAATAGCGTATGGAAGCCATGGGATGAGGGGATTAAATAGGGCACCGAAGTCGTCGATAGGGTGGGGGGTAGGCCGGTCTGGGGCTCGAGAAGAGAATACGGTCAAAAGGTAATAAAAAGGGTGAAGAAGGTGGGTAGGAGAAAGGATTCAACCCATGTGAAATTGGGTATAAGATGAAAGTAGTGGATAGAAGAGAAATACGAGCTCAAGAAGATGTAACTGCCTACACTTGCACGTCGTGGTTTGGCTCGTCTCAAATTCTCTAGCACCATCCTTAAATACTTCTGAGCGTCCTTCAATCTGCTTCCGTTATCGAACTCGAACTTCAGATAATCAAAAATTTCGAATGCTACCCTCCTTATAAAAGGGTGTAGCCAGAGTATGGACGAGCTAAGTACAACTATAAATACTTTAAAAATAAAAAGGACTATCGAAAACCATCACAAGCTAAAAGATGGGTGATGGTGATGAAGTGAGTATACGGTTCGACCTATGGAAGATCACTCTAGTTGTCATAAAATGATGTTACTATGGAAGGTATATCCAAGGAATGTAACATAAGTTCCTAGACATGAGTTTTGAGTTCAAGGATGGTAATGATGATCAAGGAAGATGGGTAATAAGAACGCTTCACCCGTATGACTTACACGTGTAAACACTTGAGACAGACCGTACTCGAGGTTAATTTGAGTATTATATATTGTACATCATGATCTTACTATATTGTTCACGAGATAGTTAACGTGGACCTGCATGTGCCACCAAACTTGTAACGACCCGCTCTCAGGTGGCTTTTACTTATTTGATTACATTTGCAGGTATGCAGATCACCAGTGAAAACAATATAGCCACGAAGCAGAGATGTACACACATACTCATACCAGCGTACATTACAATCCATACATAACGAACATCACATAATAGCACTCTCACACTGAATACATGAAAGGAAATACTGAAAGAAAATACATATGAATGTATGTCACACACACAATTCTAAATCTAAAAGTCGCCAGGCTCCAGGTCAAACTCTGGCTCTGCAAACTCAAGAGCCACTATGTCAACTAGTGCGTTGTCTTATGGTGCCACAAAGATGGAACTATAGATACGTCACAACAATTCTAGCAATAGAAATAGAGTAGTGCAAAAGTATGGAAACATGCTATGGTAAACAATTAAAGATGATCATGCAAGTGCAACAAGTAAAGTAAGAGCAGACATGCATGCAAGTGCTATAAACGACGTAAAAGGTGACTATGCAAGTACAATGAGTAATGTACAAGAGTAACCATGGTAATAGCAATAGTAAGACTAACAGGCATGAACTGTAACAATAGTAAACATGCGAAATACTGAACAAGACGTACAATCAGATGGTTATTGTGGTGCAAGCAGTAATACACTAAACTATGTGACTCATGTATGAGAGTATGATATGCAACAATGGGTCACCTCGTTTGCCACGGGGAGCAAATCCTGGGTGTCAATAACAACATACCGTTGAGAAATAACGAGATGAGACGAGACGAGACGAGACGAGACGAGACAAGAGAGGTGACTCTGGTTATAGCTCCCACAATCTCTCTACTATGAGTTACGTTAAACCTTAGTGTCCTGTGTATCAAGTACATGTTTCTTACAGGATGGTCCACAAGATATTCCACGAGATATTCCACAAGATATTCCACAAGATATTCCATTCGATAATTCATTAGCATTCACTGAGTCATAGATGTCATGCAGCAAGTGATGTGACTATTTAAACGTGAGCAAGCATGCAATAAGTGTATCCAATGTCCATGCATAGTTTCAAGTGAGAAGCATCAGAACATGCATGGTAGGCGAGAGTTATCATGGTGAATATGAGTTTACGTGCAACTAAAAGTATTTATAATCAATGTTTGCAAACTGATGAAAATTGGAATTGTAACATTGATCCATACATACACTGCCAGTTAGGTTTGGCCAAGCAGGCCACTATCCCTGCTAGCATGGTGATCCAAACTTGGACGCAAATGATCCTAGACATCGGGTGGTACCAATATTAAGAAGGGCAATTATCACATCTGCTTCATTGAGTATATTAACAAATAGTAAGGTAGTTTTCTGTTTATTTAAGTCTCTATGTTGGCATTGTTGTAAGCTCGAGTCAAAGTCATTCTGTAGTTGAGTAGTCCCATATTTAATTAGGTCTCTAGTCGTTTGTTCATGTTAATAGCCGTTCTGAGGCTATATATAATGCCCTAAGTTTATACTAGTGCACTTGTTAAGATTTCTAAAGTTAGAATTAGAGTGACTATCAAATTTCCAAGTTAGATTTATACTAGTGCACTTGTTTTGATGTTAGTTGATGATGGTGTGATGCTTGATCGACCTTCGAGCAGCAGATGCATCGATCGTTCGAGGCTGGGAAGCTCGATAACGACCCTCGACACTGAATGATGACCATCTATCAACATCACAGGGATACGTTGGAGGGGTCGGATCTGGGTTCGGACCCAAATCCCCTCTGATGATTAAGTTAGTATGGGAATTTAAGGAAGAGAGGGAGCTTGGTGCAGCCGAGATCGACCCATGGAGATTCGTCTCAGGACTGGCGGTGCAAGCTCGAATGTATAAGAAATATTAGCTGAGAAAGTAGAGTCTTAGACCTCGTACCTTGGAAGAATGGAACCCCTTTACCTTTGTTCTTCAGTCCATTTATAGGCAGTTCCTCCCCGATTGCATGTAACCGTCCCTCATTTATTTGGTAATGATCTCCTCCGGGATTCAGGTAACGGCTGTCGATGTACTCGGACGCATTAATCTCCCCCGAATATTGGTGTATGCCTAACTGTCGAATGACCCATTTGTCTGACTCAGCAACGCCCCGCTCTGAGCGACATGTATCAGGTTATAGGCACTTAACGGGTCGGGTGCTCGGATACTCCAATAGGGTCTACATCCGTGCACTAACAATGGCTCCCATCATTTGTGCCTCAGAGGTTGTACCAATTGAGACTGTATGATTGCTATCTTCTTAAATGTGCACGGTTCTCGAAACATTTGATTAGATTTGTGCCGCCAAAACCCTTTCATCTTTGAACTGATCTCCGCCGCTTCTTATGGCCTGCTCCAAACACGTGTCATCCATCGACCATCAGCTGATTGAATTTCTTCGTATAAGAAGAAAATCGAGGAAGAAGAAGATATCTTTTCACTTCGTCCTCCTTCTCGCCTTAAAAGCTTGCTTCCAGCATTGTCTTCCCGAAGATCGCTTGCTTTCCTTAAGGTATTCCCCTTGACCGATTTTGATTCTCTCTAGATCCGTCAGGTATGTTTGCTCCGGTCGTACTAAAGGAGCCATCCTACAAGGAGCTCATGGCGCGCCCTCGACATCCACGATGTAGGGAGGTTCCTAGAAAGGGAAAAGGAGTTTGGATAGAACAGGACCTTCCCATTTGTCAGAGGGATTAGAGCTCGAAGGTTTCCAAAGTTATCCTAGAGATGGCCCCCAGGTTTACTCTCAATCTGACCGCTGAGGTCTGGCGAGGTTGTTTTTGTCATGCTTTTAGGGTTAGAGTACCTAATTTGGATGAGAGTGTGTGTTTTCTACAGAAGAGTGAGGTGGGGGTGTATCTTAAAGCTTTTGATCTGGGACTCCGGTTCCCCCTTCACCTATTCATCGTAGAGGTTCTATGCACTTCAGATCTTTCTATTTGTAGACTTACTCCTCAAGCTTTCACCTCCTTAGTTGGCTTCACCATGCTGTGTGAGTTCTATGGGATTCAACCGACCCTCGGGCTATTCAGGTACTTCTTTAAGATAGTATCCAACCCTCGTTGAGTTTGGTACCATATTGCTGCTAGCCCTGGAACGAGGCTCATATACGACCTTTCGATTTCTGACCATTGGTGGTAGGATACCTTTGTGTTTGTCATCCTTTCCAAACTAGGTTCGTTGCTCAATGGTTGGAGTTCTCCAAATCCTGGGCTTGCAGAAGAGTCTAGGTTATCAATAGAGGAGGTCAGAGCCAGGTTGTCGCTGGACGAGGCTGAGGCGGTGAAGCTCCTTCTGGGTCGACCGAGGCAAGAAAGGTCGACTCAGAATTTGTTGGATGATCATACATTGAAGACCATTTTATGGAGCCCGGGTAAGGTATTTTGACTCTCTGTCTTTATCTTCGCCACTCACGATAATTATATCTGTTGTTTGTAGATAAAACTAACAGAAATCGATGGAGCGGTGATTCCGGTATGGACCGAGTTTGGAGGGAGCAGCGGAAGAAGAAGAGAATCATCGAAAGGTCGGGCGCCCGTGCTAAAAGGTAGAGCACACGTGTCGAGGGGTCTATCTCTCTATCTACTCTCCCAATATCAACCAGAGCAATTCTTCCGAGGGATGGGAGATTAGGCAGATGACTAGACCTGAAAGGTGATACTCGCAAGTGTACGAGGTCGACAAATAATATACCCGGTGAGTATGAGATCGTATCCACAGAGACAAAACTAATATGCAAATTCACACAAATAGTCAGAGCATGTAAAGAATGGTTGTGGGTTCTAACAACCCTTTGAGGGTGAATGATTGTTTCAATAGATGATTTATCTAAGTACCCTAAAGCTAGGGTAATGTCCTAAGATTTGGATGCAAAGGAGAGAAAGAGTGAGGATGTTGAGGATATCGATAGGATTACTCGATTGCTCTGCTAAATGTTAATTCCATGATAACTCGATCACTCATCCATTTCAAGGTATGAGGATCGGGGAATAAATCAATTAAGCACATATGAGGTGCACCAAAGGTAATTGCTAATTGGGTTCTTCTCCTAATTAAAGCTCATTAATCACTCACACAACCCGTTCTGCGGCCCCATTCGGGTAATGCACGATTCGATAAACGGGTTACAACCCAAATAACAATTTGGGTTATTGGGTGAATTAAACTTCTAAAACTATGAAATATGGATTGAAGGGTCTTACATTCATTTCAAGATATGTAATACACATTGGATACATAGGTGAAACAATTACGAAGCACCACCGTTTTTCGGCTCCTCCATGGATAGTATCAAATCCAACTAATCATAAGCTTATTTCACCCAACAACATAGATTAACAAGGGGTGCTGGAGATTAACATTAGCAAGGCAATCAAAACATCCTACATCAATCCACAAAACTCACACAACGAATTTAGCCTAACATATCAAGAATAGAATAAGCATTCATAGAAATAGACATAGTTCAATACAAGAAATGAAAGCAAATGTATAATAGTAAGAGAGTTGGAGATTTTTCACCAAATACTAGCTTCCTCAATCACCAATCAATCTCAGCAACAGCAAAAACGAGATCAAGAAACTCAAAACTCTCCAAAACCATAATCTCCTTCTTGAGGAAGAAGATGACCTAAAAATAGTAAAAGATTAAGCTCTCCCCTACTGCATCTGAATAGTAGTGTTTTATACCGCCTAGGGGTTGCATCTCATCTGCCCAATATGTCATCCAAAGGTCAACAACAAATGGGAAGAAATCGGGTTAAGAAAACCCATTTCTCACAACCCAGAATCTGGGCGAAAAACCCCGACCAGTCGACTGCTGAACAAACACCAGTCGCCAGACGACAGGTGACTGTCGTTGGTCAGACAATCGCCTAGTTGGTAGGCTGCATAGCTTCCAAATGAAGAAGGATCTCCAGGCAGGCAATTGTCTTGAATATTACAGTCGCCTGTGTGGTCCACATGCGACTGTATTTTGTGCTTCTGCAGAACTGTTAAATTAAATTGTAAGTTGGCTCTTTTGGCTCCCTCAGGCATCCAGAAAATCAAGAGACTACTACAAAAATGGCAGGCAACTGTACAATATCCAGTCGACTGTCAATCCTCTTGCAAGCACCTGTCATTGCACTTCACTTACTCTAGCTCTAGCTCTTCTAAGGTAGGCGACTGCTGTTGTTCGGGCAGTTGCCTATTTGGTTGCCCCCATGCGCCTGTCATTCCTTCTGCAGGCGACTGTTATGCACTCCCCTCTGCTCAATGCTGGATTTCCAACTAGGCAGGCGACTGTCGTTGAAAGGACAGTCGCCTGTCATGGCTCAGATTCCCCTTCTTGTTGAGTTGATTTAGTCCCCTTCGGGACCCCATAAAAATCCCTCAAAATATAATAGACATTTATAATGCTTTGGGAAGTGAAATTGTGCCAAGGTAAAATCATATGCTCATAAATGATGAATTAGCGTAAATGTAGTTAAGAGAGCGTTATTCCATGGATTATATGCACAAGAAGAGATTATTATGATGTTATGATATGCAATATTCAGTCATAATCACACCCCCAACTAGCGTTTTGCTAGTCCTAGCAAAAATAAGTGACCAATCCCAAAAGATAATGTTGACTCCATTCATAGATTATTGGCAATACTAAAGGGTGTTGAAATCATATTTATTAGGGCAAAGTTCTCAAGTCTATGCACTCTTCCCTATGACTATAATCTCATTCCTCTTACGAACTCCACCATCCACACCTAAGCTTAGTATATCACTTAATATATCGCAATCTCCTGATGTAAGATACTTAGGAACTCTCGAGCTTATGGGATATAACACTTACTACCTCAAAAGATCATGGAAATGAGTTGTGGTTCAAATTTCATGCATTTACTCAAATTTCATGGAAATGTTTGCCTTATTCAAAGTACCATGGCAAAAGTTTATGCCTTATTCAAATGTGCACAAGTGCACTTATTAATGTAGCATTTGATAGCATTTATTTGAGCAACTCCAAATTCCAAGTCACTATCTTAGGATCCATGCATAAAGATACAACACACCCTATTTTGCCAAAATCCACTTCAAGAATACATTTTTACCAAAGTTGGAAAGGATCACCACATTTAATCCATGGGTCTAACAAAAGGCTAGAGGTGCAGAAATGTTGGTGATAGACGGAAATTGTTTTATTTCATTCAATTTATTCACAAAAAGAAGAAAAATAATAAAAAGATGCTCAAGAAGTTTCTATATCCTAGTCTACACCCCCAACTAAAAATAAACATGGTCCTCAATGTTTGAAGGGTGAGATGAAATATATGCATAAAAATGGATAAACTAGGATAAGAAAGCTTGAGCAGGAGTTATTCATTACTACATACTACTAGATAGGAAAGTTTTGGAACGAACACACCTAGTTGGTTCCACCCGGCGGTGGTTCCGTAAGCTCCATGGTTCCTCGTCTCTACTCCACGGCTCTTGATAATGCTTTAAGTGTTGGCTGTTCACCTTGAATTCATTGTCATTTTGTGGGTTGGCAATGGTCATTGCGCCATGTAGAAACATCTCCCGAACAATGAAAGGCCCAATCCACTTCAAAGAAGCTTTTCAGGGAAGAGATGAAGTCTTAAGTTGTAGAGTAGCACTTTCTCCCCCGGGGTGAATTCTCTCCTCAAAATGATTCAATCATGGATACACTTAAGCCTCTCCTTCATAAACTTGGAATTGTTGTATGCCTCCCTCCTTATCTTTTCGAGCTCCACTAACTGCAATTTACGAGAGGAGGGGTCAATTCCACAATTAAACTTTGTAATTGCCCAAAAAGATTTGTGTTCAAGTTCAATGGGCAAGTGGCAAAGTTTTCCAACAAACTAAGCGTTATGGGACATCCCTAAAACCGTTTTATAGGCGGTACGGTACGCCCATAATGCCCCAGGAAGACGCATGCTCCAATCATTCCTTGATGGATTCACCGTCTTTTGGAGTATGTTCTTGATCTCCCAATTTGCCAACTCTGCTTGTCTGTTGTTTTGGGGGTGGTATGGTGTAGAAACCTTGGGTTTTACCCCAAACTTCTTCATTAAGCTTGTGAAGATGCGGTTGCAGATATGTGACCCTCCGTCGCTTATCATAGCCTTTGGCATACCAAATCGTGCGAAAATGTTCCTTTCATGAATTTAAGCATGATAGCCGCATCATAGGTCATACAAGGAATAACCTCCACCCATTTAGATACATAATCTGTATCAAGCAAAATAAATGTGTACCCAAAGGATGGAAGAAATGGCCCCATAAAATAAAGGCCCCAACAATCGAAAATTTCTAATTCAAGAATATGGTTTAACGGCATCATATTTCTTTTAGTGATCCCCCCCCAACTTTGGCAAGATAAGCATGACTTACAAAATGGGTAAGTGTCCTTAAACATGCTAGCCCAATAAAAACCACATTGTAGAATTTTTGCTACGGTCTTTTGGGCGAAAATATGACCACCACAGACACCCTCGTGGTAAAAATGCAAAACACTATCAAACTCATGGTCGAGTATGTATCTCCTTACTATTTGGTCATTACAATACTTGTAAAGGTAAGAGTCATCGAAAAAGAAAGATTTTACCTCAAAGATGAACCTTTTGTAATCTTGGAGAGACCACGTGTAGGGAGTCTTACTGGTGACCAAGTAGTTGTAATGCCCTACGTAGCTACTACACAAGTACTAGAGGGGGGTGAATAGTACTTTTAAAATAATTAAGAAGATAATTCCTAATTATCTTGCAAACTCAACCAACAATGTAGAAATGCAGAAATGTAAATAATGACAACAAAGAAATGCAATCGCAAACAGACAATTTAACGTGTTCAGATCCACCCAAGTCTCCCCGACTTGTTCCTGGTGATCCTACGTCCCAAACACCCGGATCCCCTCCGGATACTTGAGTTAGAAACTTCTAACTCAAATTTGCACTATGAAATACTTGTAGAAACCTCTACAAGATCAAATCATACACAAATTGAAATGTGACTCCCACAACCCGGGATCACAAACAAACTCTCACAACCGAGAGTAAAACACTTACAATATCGAAGTAAATGAAATACGAAACGCTTACCGACAAAATCCTATGCCATGAGTATACTTACGAATTAGGGCAAAGATGATTTTGGGGAAGATGAAGGCACCAAACCCTAGCTCCAAGATAATGACCAGCAATGGAGTCCTAGGTGGATGTTGGTGACCTAGAATCAAGCTCTTGGCTTGGAAGGCTCACAATCAATGAATCTCTCTTTTGAAATAAGAGTGAGAGAGAGATTCAAGTTGAGAAATGAATGAGCTTTGAATGAGAATGAATGCTTCTCTTTGATTCTCTAAACTTCAATAAATATCAGCCTTGAATGCTATGAATGCAGCACTCCAAGTATATATAGGATAGAGGAAAGAGAGAGCAAAATTCGTGGCATTTAATGCTTCAACGGCTCTATTCTGAAGCAGACTAGTCGGTCAAAGAAGGACCACTGACCGGCTAGTTCATCAACTAGTCGGTCGGTTAATCAAATGAAATTAAAATGAAATTTACTAGTGATGACAAACCAACATAAATAATAATAAAAAATAATGATTCAAATGAAATTTACTTACTCCCCATGCATTGATGACACGTTAATTCCAAAATAAATAATAATCATACGCATCAAACAGACGAGTAAAGTATAAAATATGAATCAAATATTGAAATATTGGATGTGAAATCCATTTTTATATCTTAACTCCCCCTGAATCTAACATATCAAATTAGATTCATGGTAAATTGCTTTGAATTATCATTAGCACATCGTCATTATTAATTCTCTTCCCCTTTGGCATAAGCAAAAAGAGCGAGAGGAGAACAACGACAACAACAATGGCTAATTAAAGCATGGGAGTCAAAGAATACGACCACGGTCCAAATGACACCGAAGGAAAATACGAATTAAATCAAAGCGTGTCAATGAGACCAAAGTCGAAAATCGTTAAATAAAATCATCAAAACTCAAATCAATTTTACGGATTGAGTTATGGAATATACTCTCCAATATCAACATTCTTGGTTAATTTAGTGCATGGAAAACAATTCTATATTTTCATAGAAATAATTTCTATTTAACCAAGTTATAATCGTCGAACGACGAAATCAATCATCAGAGACACTAACAGAATATAATGTGCACAAAAGAATGAATGTCAACATCGATGTATATATATATCAAACATGATACAACAAAAGTATACATCCGCCAATATAGAAAATAACGATCCTCAGATCGAAGCACAAAATACAACATATATCAAAGTATCTCAAAACATACATATATCCATCCAAAATACATCAAAACTACACCAAAATACATCAAAAATCATAACCACCATCTATCCTACCCAACTCTCTCACACTACATATATCATCCAATGAGCACAGAAGAGTCCTCCAAGCAAGCTCAGGAGGCAGCGGGAGGATCTGCAGCAGCAGCAGGCTCTGCAGGAGGGGTGGTGGTCACTGGATCAGCAGAAGTGTCCACAGAAGGAAGTGTCACAGTAGGAGTGGCATCGGGAGCACCAGACGAAGAATCCACCGGACGAACGGTGGCAGCAGGTGTGCTCTCGGGGTCACCGGCAGAAGTAGCAGTAGCAGCAGACGACGTACCCTCTGGGGCACGAGCAGCAGCAGATCGAACAAGCTCCTGGAGCTCATCCTCATCCATCTCCTCCTCGTCAGAAACTGACGGAGGGATCTCAATGCCCAAGTGAGATGCGATGCGAGCGAGAATCTCCTCAGAGCGAGCACACCGAGACTCCACACGTTTCAACGAACGTGCAAGCTCAGCGAGAGTATGAGAGGGAGCAGCTGAAGCAGAGGCTGAAGCAGAAGGGGTCGTCCTCTGAACGTGACGAAGCGCCACAAGAGACTTCTTGACGGCCGTCGCGTTCAGAGGGGGACCGAGGGGACGCTCATCGTCGGGAGGGAGATGGACCTGGAAGTGACGGAAGACGAGAGTCAATAGGCACGGGTACGGAATGTGGGCTGACTTGGTAGACTTTCGAATACATTCGAAGGAGTCCATCTTGTCAAGAATGATCTGTGCCCAATTGATCTCACTCCCCATGAAAATGACGTAAATGAGTTTGAGGAATGGTTGGGAAGGCAAGGAAGATGAGCCGTACTTCGGAAGGAGGCACGACTTCAAGATCAGATTTAGAACCCAGGCATTCGGCTTAAATGACTTGGATGGGACGCCAATCATGGCGGGAGGGATGACATGGAAAATCTCGGCGAGCATCACCTGATCAAGCTCAGAAATATCGTCAACAGAGATATCAGAAGGAAGGAGGCCAGACGAGGAGACGCCAATCAAATCCCCAAAGATTTCTGCCGTGAGGAAAATCGGTGTCCCCAAGACAGTCGTCTCAATGAAAAGGATCTCGTCGTACTGACCCCGGACACAGTTCGCATAAAATAGCTTGACAAGGCGAGGGTATGGATGTGGATTCGCCTTCGGGTCAAAGCGAAGATAATCGATAAGGCCAGAATGAGATATAAGATCGGCTAGGTGAGGGAAGTCAGAGAACTGAACTAAGTGCTCCAACAACAGAGGATAGTGCTCGATACGGTTGTAAGCCGCGAGACACAACGGGTCATCGCGACACAACGAAATATCGACACCACCAACTGGCATGGGAGCCCCCTTAGGCTTACGGGTGCTAGATCGGGGTGGAGGAGTAGGATCCTTATGGGTAGGCTCGGTCTCAGGGATATATTCCGTGTCAGAATCAGAATCAACAGGAGGAGTGGGAGCACGGAATGAAGCTGGCTTGGTCTGAGCAGATCGGGCTCTACGTTTCGCTATCGTCGTCCTCTTCTTCTTAAGAGGAGGCGAAGACGACGAAGGATGTGTGGTCTTAGATCAGCGTTTGGGTTGCGGGGGGTCCGTAGATGGAGATTCGACGGTCATGGGTGACGGACGCGAGGGGTCGATCGGAATGCGTGTCTTTGCCATAATCGAGACAAAACACACGCAACCAAACGAGATCGAAATCTAAACCCTAAAAATCAAACCCTAGGCCGAACCCTAGAAACTGAAATCGATATAAACCTAGGTCTAAAAGCTGAAATCAAACCCAAGGAGCTAGAGGAGAGTGAGGAGAATCACCTAGGGAGGAGATAGGGGAGATCCACTGCCAGAGATGGTCGAAAAATGGCCGGAATCGACGGAGGGAGAGGAGGAAGACGAAGGGTTTTCGGGGGTTTTTGAGCTGGAGAAGGAAATCGCACCGACTAGAATGGGGATTAGTCGGTTCAGAGAGTGTATAAGTCGATTGGAAGTCAAAAAGACCAAGCAGTCCCCGATGCATTTAGTCGGTCACAGTTCAAGCGCTGACCGACTAGATGACAATCTAATCGGTCGGCCAATGAGCTTGAACCGACTAAGTGCAAACAGTAACTGAAGCCAAATTTAGGGCTTGAGTTAGTCGGTCTGAGTTCATTCACTAACCGACTAGAACGCAATCTAGTCGATCGGTCAATGAACATGAACCGACTAACAGAGTTCAAAAATTTTAGAATTTGAAATTTTGAGTTCTCTCCTAATCGCACTTGGACGAAACATCGTAATACTCTCATTAATCATTATACTACCCCATTAAACATCGAAAATCTTAAATTTGACGTTCATGAATAATTCGAGCGTAAATTCCGAATATTCAACCAAAAATCCAGAAAATTCCAATAAATCGAGCATGTGCAAATATAATGAAATTTAATAGCATGCAAGATTATTGAACAAAATATGAATCCTAAATCTCGGATTCACCCATAATCCCCAATTCTCGACGCAACCGCACAAAGGAGTCTTCCTTTAGGGGTTTCGTGAAAATATCGGCGATTTGCTTCTGGGTTTCAACATACACTAAAATGATGTCCTTTTTAGCAACATGATCATCTAAGAAATGGTGACGGACATCTATGTGTTTAGAATGGGAATGGTGTACCGGATTCTTAGAGAGACATATTGCACTTTGGTTGTCCACCATGATATGGCAAGTATCACAGTTTATACCAAAGTCTTTAAGAGTGTGTCTCATCCAAAGAACCTGAGCACACGCGGCACCGGCGGCAATATATTCCGCCTCGGTGGTTGAAAGTGATACGGAATTCTTCTTCTTGGAAAACCAAGAGACAAGAGAATTTCCTATAAAGTGGCAAGTGCCACTAGTACTTTTCCTGTCGGATTTGCATCCCGCATAATCTGTGTCACTATATGAGATGAACTCATATGTGCTAGATTTTGGATAAAGTAATCCAAAATCAAGTGTGTAACTTAAATACCGGAAAATATGTTTTACCGCTACTAAGTGAGATTCCTTAGGTTGAGACTGATAACGAGCACATACACATACGACAAACATAATATCGGGCCTACTTGCGGTAAGATATAGTAAACTACCTATCATACCTCGATATAGACGAATGTCTACATCTTTATCGCTCGTATCCTTATCAATATGTGTAGTAGTGCTCATTGGAGTCTTCTTCCCGGAGGCATTCTCCATTCCAAATCGCTTTAGCAACTCCACCGTGTACTTGGTTTGGTGGATGAAGATTGCATCGTTCATTTGGCGAATTTGGAGACCTAAGAAATATTTGAGCTCACCCATGTGGCTCATCTCAAATTGATCCTTCATCACATTAGAAAACTCTTCGCAAAGAGTGAAGTTAGTAGCACCGAAAATGATATCATCAACATAAATTTGAACTAAAATTATATCATTATTCGAATACTTAACAAATAATGTGGAATCAACTTCTCCCATTTTAAACCCTAAATCCAAAAGAAAATTCTTTAGACGGTCATACCAAGCTCGAGGAGCTTGCCTCAAACCGTAAAGTGCTTTCTTAAGTTTGAAAACATGATTTGGAAATTTTTCATTTATAAAACCCGGAGGTTGAGAAACATAAACTTCCTCAACAACATCTCCGTTTAAAAACGCACTTTTTACATCCATTTGAAAGAGTTTAAAATCAATAGAACTAGAACTAGAATTACCAATTGAATCACATAAGACATCCATGGAGTCATCATCATTAGTAATTCTAGTAAGGACAAAGCCTTCATTAAATGAAACATGAAGTGATTCCTCGATCGTTAAAGTTCGTTTGTTGTATATCCGGTAGGCTTTGCTATGGGAGGAATATCCAACAAATATCCCCGCATCGGATCTTGGATCAAATTTGTCCATACTACCTTACGTGTTTTTAATAAAACATTTTGAACCAAAAACTCGAAAATGTTTAACTTGAGGCAATCTACCAAACAACAATTCATAACAAGTTTGTTTGGTGTCGGGCCTCAAAAGTATTCTATTAAACACATAGCAAGCGGTATGTACCGCTTCCGCCCAAAATTGATGGCCAAGTTGGCTATCATCAAGCATAGTGCGAGCACATTCCACTAGCGTCCTATTCTTTCTCTCAACAACACCATTTTGAGGAGGTGCGCAAGGGAATGAAAAGGTGTGAGTAATACCAACTTCATCACAAAAATTTGAGAAAGAATCATTCTCAAATTCCCCTCCATGATCACTACGAATAGTGACAATGGTGGTTCCAATGAGATTTTGTACTTTCTTAACAAATATTGTGAATTTTTCAAAAGCATCATTTTTATTACTTAAGGAAAATACCCAAGTAAATCTAGAAAAGTCATCAACGATGACAAGTCCTTATCGTCCATTTCCTAATGAAGCAACTCTAGTTGGCCCAAAATGATCTAGATGTAAAAGCTCTAGAGGCCGCTTAGACGAAATGCTTTTCTTAGGTTTAAATGACGATTTTGGAAGCTTGCCTCGTTGACACGAGGCACAAAAGCTTTTCTTTTGAAAGACAAGCTTAGGGAAGCCTCTAATAGAACTTAACTTGGAAAGTTTAAAGAGTGTTCCAAAGTTCACATGACCAAAACGTCGATGCCATAAGTGTTGTTCACTTGTGTTGGCAATGAGACATTGTTCATGTGATCTTAGAGGATATATATATCCTTATGGCGTGTGCCAAAAAACAATAAATCATTATTATCTTTTCTTAAAATATGGCACATTCCTTTCGCAAAGCTAACTTTGTAACCTTTGTCACAAAGTTGGCTTATTGAAATAAGATTGTGGTTTAATCCTTTAACAAGGTAAACATCACTTATAAATGGTTTAGAAGGATTACCCACTTTTCCAACACCTATGATGGTTCCGCTCTCGTTGCCTCCAAAGACTACCCGGTTTCCATTTGCAATGAGCACCACTTCGGAGAGCAATTGAGCGTTACCCGTCAGGTGTTTTGAACACCCGCTTTCGAGTATCCAATTATTCTTGTAGCTAAATTTGGATTTGTTGCTCCGTTTCTTTCTCTTGAGTACCTAAAGATAAACATATCATTCCATGGTACCCAAGGTCATTGGGTCCTAAAAGATTAGACCTTTGGAAGCCAAGTCCAATTGGACTTAAACTTCCCAATGAAATCATCATTATGCCCAACATTCATAAAATACGAATTCATGTATGCTTGTTTTTCGTTCATGCTTGTGTTCTTCGGACTCCAAATAGTGAAAATTTTGGGAGCCCTAATCCTATTGGGAGCATGCATGCGTTGTTGCTTTCTACGTGATGCATGTCGTGGATAGGCATATGGCACATGATGAAATGGTGCATGATGATAATTGTTCATACGATGATGTGGGTGAACATATGCATGTGGAGGAACACGTGTGTGAGGGTGTCTCACATGGTGTGCACGTGCCTGTGGATGTGGTGCATAGAAATCATCATATGTGTGAACATGTGGAGTAGGATGTGTGTTCCTACATGGCATGGTATTGGTGTACATATAAGCATGACCCTTCTTTGGAGGTCCACCCAAAGTGGGTTTCTTTCCAAACGAGGGTGTGTACGAGGAGGAAGCACCATTAGTAGATGAAATACCAATAGAGTGTTTTCTCCCACTCGTTGAAGCATCAGAAGTTGGCCTAACAAAGGTAGTGGCCGACTTGGATGAATTTCCCAACTTATACCCCAAGCCAATGTGGTGATTGGCTGGAAGTAAGTCATTTAGGAAATATCCAAATGGTACTTACCTTTATTGAATTTATTAATTCGGCCTAATGTGCACTTATACTTCTCGGTGAGAGAATGCATAGAAGCGTCCAAAGTAGACACTTGCGATGTGAGTGCATAAACACGAGATTTGAGATTCTCATTCTCGATACTCAAAGTTGAGTTTCGAGAAATTAAATCAGCCATCTCATGTTCATCCGATTCCTCGATATGAACATGTTCAAGTTGAGATTTGAGATTTACAATCTCATTTCTCAAATCTTCAACAATGGTGTCGTTGTTGATGATGATAGATTTAGGCGAGGTTTGGATGCTAGCTAACTCATCTTTTATCTTAGTATATCTAATTACTAATTTAGAATACTTAGACCATATTTGCTCATTAGCATGTCTAAGGTCATCCATGGTTACCTCATCGTCGCCTTCATCATTGCTATCATCGGAGGAAGATCCTTGTTCATTTTCCTCTCTAGCCATGAAGCACATGTGCACTTGCTCCACTTGCTCATCGTCCGACTCTCCACTTGTGGAATCATCGGGGTCGGTGAATGTCCCGACAAGCCCTTTCTTGTACCCTTTCTTGTACTTCTTCGACTTGTCGAACTTTGGCCCCTTCCACTTCTCCTTGTGTTTGTTTTGAGGACAATCCGCTTTCATGTGTCCTGGCTTGTTGCATTTAAAACACAAATTACCGGAGGCGTTAGAAGAACTTAACGTTGATTTGTTCTTAAAATTACCTTTCTGGAAGAACCGGTTGAACTTCTTTGCCATGAGGGCAATGGATTCCAAGTCCAACTCTTCTTCCGATTCTTCATCATCGGTAGATGTGGATGTAGATGGAGCGGCCTTGAATGCAATCGCCTTTTTCTTTGGCTCGTCTTGCTTCAAGTAAGACTTCATCTTGTCCTGCAACTTTAACTTGCTATCCTTGCGTACCTCATAAGACATTAAGGTACCCATTAGTTGAATAACCGTATACATACTCATGTCATTACCTTCCTCGATGGCGAAGGTACGTTTCTCCCAACAAGAAGGAAGTCCGTCAATGATCTTGGAGACTTTCTCCTTTTGGGTGTAGGTCTTACCAAGAGCTTCCAACTCGTTTGTGATGTCGACGAAGCGAGCATAGTACTCCTTCATCTTCTCACCCTGTTGCATATGAAATAGTTCGTAATCTTTATTCACAACAACGAGTTTAGAGTCTCTTACCCTACTTGTTCCTTCATGCAAGATGAGGAGGGAGTTCCATATTTGATATGCACTCTTACACGTGCATATCTTATTGAAGTCCTTGGGCTCCAAAGCGCATTGCAAGGCGTTCATTGCCTTGGCATTGCTTACCTCCGCGGCGACCTCCGCGGTAGTCCACTTCGTGAAATCTTCTTCTTCGGGCTCGACGTACTCCGTCAACGTGGCTCTCCATAATGAAGCACTCCGGAGGAAAGTTTCGATCCGGCATTTCCAGTACCCGTAGTTGGTACCATTGAAGAAGGGAGGCCTCGTCGAGGAGTGTCCTTCCATCACCGAAGACGCTCCTTCACGGTTCCTGAAGGTGCTATAATCTGAAAGTGGACGAACGGTCTTGTTGTCGTTGGCAGACATAGCTAGGTACTTGGCTCTGATACCAAATGTAATGCCCTACGTAGCTACTGCACAAGTACTAGAGGGAGGGTGAATAGTACTTTTAAAATAATTAAGAAGATAATTCCTAATTATCTTGCAAACTCAACCAACAATGCGGAAATGAGGAAATGTAAATAATGACAATAAATAAATGCAATCGCAAACAGACAATTTAACCGGTTCGGATCCACCCAAGTCTCCCCGACTTGTTCCCGGTGATCCTACGTCCCAAACACCCGGATCCCCTCCGGATACTTAAGTTAGAAACTTCTAACTCAAATTTGCACTATGAAATACTTGTAGAAACCTCTACAAGATCAGATCATACACAAATCGAAATGTGACTCCCACAAGCCGGGATCAAAAATAAACTCTCACAACCGAGAGTAAAACACTTACAATATCGAAGTAAATGAAATACGAAATGCTTACCGACAAAATCCTATGCCTTGAGTATACTTACGAATTAGGGCAAAGATGATTTTGGGGAAGATGAAGGCACCAAACCCTAGCTCCAAGATAATGACCAGCAATGGAGTCCTAGATGGATGTTGGTGACCTAGAATCAAGCTCTTGGCTTGGAAGGCTCACAATCAATGAATCTCTCTTTTGAAATAAGAGTGAGGGAGAGATTCAAGTTGAGAAATGAATGAGCTTTGAATGAGAATGAATGCTTCTCTTTGATTCTCTAAACTTCAATAAATATCAGCCTTGAATGCTATGAATGCAGCACTCCAAGTATAAATCGGATAGAGGAAAGAGAGAGCAAAATTCGTGGCATTTAATGCTTCAACGGCTCTATTCTGAAGCAGACTAGTCGGTCAAAGAAGGACCACTGACCGACTAGTTCATCAACTAGTCAGTCGGTCAATCAACATGAACCAACTAAAAGGTGAACAGTGAATAGATGAAGTTCAGACTTAAAGAACTAGTCAGTCCAAGAAGACTTGCCAACCGACTAGTTTCACAACTAGTCGGTCGGTGAGTGAACTTAGACCGACTAAGAGATAAAACAAATAGTCTGAGTTCAAATACAGCTAGTCGGTTTAAGAACAACTTCTGACCGACTAGTTTCTCAACTAGTTGGTCGGTCGTTGTGCTTTGACTGACTAACTGTAAACATTAAGTTGGGTTGAACAGTGGAAGCTCAACTAGTCGGTCTAAGAAGGATTCCTAACCGACTAGTTTCACAACTAGTCGGTCGGTGAACCTTCTTTGACCGACTAACTGTAAACAGTAAGTGAGCTTGAATTGAAGAAGGCAAACTAGTCGGTTCAAGAAGCTTTACCGACCGACTAGATTGCCATCCAGTCGGTTGGTTCTTCTTCTTGAACCAACTAACATGCACAAGAAGTCACGAATCGAAGCGCGAAGCTTCGGGAAAGTTTGTATGGACTTATACTAAGATCCTAGCTCTAAGATATGACCGTTATGAAGATTAAAATGTAAGACCTACTCAAGGCTTAACATTCTACGAAACGAAGCTAGAAGACTATAAATAAAACTTGACCACTCTCTCTGATAATATCCAGAGTAGCCATCAAGGAAGCAATAATACTCGTGTCTGACCACTCTCTCTAGGATTTGATCTAGCAATGGGATAAGGAAGTGGTCTTTACGGGTCTTAGAATTAAGCTTCCTATAGTCAATGCACAAGCGCCATCCCGTGGTGGCTCGCATGAGGACTAACTCATTGTTCTCATTTTTAACTACTGTTAGCCCCGATTTCTTATATACAACTTGAATGGGGCTAACTCATTTACTATCGGCAATAGGGTATATAATACCCGCATCAAGAAGCTTAAGGATTTCACCCTTCACCACTTCCTTTAGGTTAGGATTTAACCTACGTTGCATCTCTCTAGTGGGTTTGGTGTCATCCTCTAAGTTGATGTGGTGCTTATAAATTAGGGGGGCAATACCTTTAATGTCGGCAATTGTTCAACCAATTGCCCCCTTATTAGTTTTAAGCACTTCTAACAATTGCATTTCTTGCTCATTAGAGAGTTTAGATGATATTACCACGAGGAATGTGCCGGATTCCCAAAGAAATGCATACTTCAAATATGTCGGCAACGGCTTCAAGACAAGGATGGGTGCTCAAGCTTCGATGGTCTTTGGTATGGCATGTCCAACGGTAGCAGCTCAAAAGATGGCATCCACTTAGTCATCGCGCCAACTTCCTGCAAAAAAACAGTCGGTGTCAATATTTTCACAAAAATACTCAACAAAATTAAGCGTGTCGACAAACTCTGCATCAAAATGCTCTTCAACTAGAGGCTCAATCATGCAATAATCCTCAAACTCAACATCCACAGATGGCAACTTACAAGCATTAAAAAATTTTAAGTCAGGGTTCATGTTGCCAAAAGAGATCTTAAGTTGACCATCCCTACAATTGATTATAGCATTGCGTGTGGCTAGGAATGGTCTACCTAAAATGATGGGGGTTTGTAACGACTGGTTTTCGTTTAATTGGATTATCTATATTAAAATATATGCTTGGTGGATTTTCTCCTTGGATGTGTGGTTTCGTCGCCATAGCCTTCACTTTCGATCGTTTCGTCGTGATTTTCTAGCTTCTTCCTTCGACCGTCGATTTCAGAGTAGGTCATTCATGACGAGCTTCAAAGCGCTCATATCTTAGAGTATAAATCGATCCTAGAAGCCATAGAAATCTTCCCGAAGCTTCGCGCTTCGAATCGGCGCTTTTCGTGCACGTTAGTTGGTTCAAGAAGGAGAACCAACCGACTAGATCTCAATCTAGTCGGTCGGCAATCCTTAATGGACCGACTAGTGGGCTTTGATTATAATTCAGGAGTTACTGTATCTGTTTAGTCGGTCTAAGTTCATCTTTCGACCGACTAGTTGTCAAACTAGTCGGTTAAGTTTTGTACTCAGACCGACTAATTCCTAGTTCTTCTGTACAGCCGAGTTACTGTTCATTCTTAGTCGGTCTAAGAACGTTCGTCGACCGACTAGATGAGAAACTAGTTGGTCATCAGTTGTTCTTTGACCGACTAAATCTAAATCCTATTTTCATTCAGAAGTTACTGTTTACACTTAGTCGGTCTGCGTTGGTCGACCGACCGACTAGTTGTCAAACTAGTCGGTCAGTGGTTGCTCTTTGACCGACTAATCTGTGTTAAAACCCTAATTTCTGGGCAGCCGCCAGCCCATCCTATTTATACCCCTCCCAAACGTTTTCTTCTTCCTCCACTCGACCTAAAACCCTAGTTTCTCCCCCATTGAGCCCCCATCTTCCTCCAAGCTTTATTCCTTCATTCCAAGCCCTAGATCCATCATCTAAACCCTCCATCAACTCATTCTACCTCTCATCTTCCCCAAATCTCCATCAAATCCCCAAAAACCCTAGTTCTCCAAACTTCACCATCTATTCCAGATCTGATCCCTAGGTTCTCCGGAGTGTTTCTTCCGCCTCCTCTCGGTAAGAAATCGATCTCTTGATGTTTCCATAACCTATTTGTATTTTTATGAAACCCTAATGAATGAATGTTGTTTTGATGATTGTTTCCCCATAACAGCGATTTCCCCGTAGATTAGCATCCGCGAGACGAACCTTCGTGATCGTCATCCCCGGTGCTAGGTAAGTGAAACTTGCCACTTAGGGTTTAGGCCATGTTTTAGGCCATTTTGCTTGTTGTAGGCGTAAAAGAGGCTAGGCGATGAAATGATACTCGCCTAGGCGCAAATTCAGGAACTAGCTTGACAACGAAGCTAGATCCGACATATATCATGTTGCACAATTACCATGTCATGTTTACTTTCCATTAACGGTACGCAAATTAATTGTCATGTCATTGCATTCTTTAAAGTGATCCGTGAATGCGTAGCATCGCTACAATACTTGTGTTTCCTGGCTCGTGTTCCAGAAGCGAGCCCTGTGGTTGGAAACCCCAACGCTCGATATTGAATTGTGAAATAGGAAAACAAGCTCCCGTGCGGGGCAACCCTGGCTCACTTGCTGGGCTCATGTGCAGGGACCCTGGCTTGTTTACGTGTGGGATGGGGTAAGAGTTAAGCGGTCATTCAACTGGGAGTCTGCCTGATCAGCAACTGCAGTTGTAAGGTGTAAACTCTGGGTTTTGGGGTAGTTGTTAAGCGGCCACTCAGCGTGAATGCCAAACCGTTCAGCTGTAAGGCGTAAACATCTACAAACAACAGTGAAACATGAATTAGTGAATTGATTGAGATTGATTAGTAGCTTGGCTACTCTTGTCTTGTCCCGATAATTGTTCTCTTGTACTCATTGTTCACCATGTATTGCTTGCGCACTCATGTATAACTGCCATGTCATGCATACTAAAACTGCTAGGTTGCTAGTTGTCTTACTTTCAGTTTCCTTGCCCAAGTCTTTTAGACTTGCTGACATGTGCCCCTTTACTCTTTTGGGTGACACATGTTAGATCTTGAGCCTGAGTACCTTGTTGAGGACGAGGTGTTTGCTGACGCCGAGCCCGAGCTTGTGTTTGTCGGGGAGTACGTGGACACTTGGGACCAGTCCTAGTGTCTTCGTTGTGTTTTCCTTTTGTTTAGACTGCTGTTGTGTTGTCGGTGCGTAGCACCTATACTTTGTTATGTTGTTGCTTTTGGTTGGCCTTGTTCTGGGCCTTTAGACTCTTTCTTTTAGCCTGGTGGCTTTTCTGGATGTTGAGCTTATTTTCTTGTTGGACAATTTGTGAGATATGAGATTTTATTTTAGTCTCTCCTTGTATTATTATTGTTGTTCTGTTGTGGTTACAGGGACTTGCTTATGTTTTATTGACGCTTATCGGGTTTGGGGCTTCACAGCTCCACTCTCGTGCGGACCTTTTCACGTCTCGCCTCCATTTTAGGGAAGCGGGTCGTGACAGGTTTTGTTGGTGGCCCATGCAGGCCCTTCTGTAACTGCGGTTATCGGAATAACGATAATAATATTAGAATGTCCAATGAACTAAGTTCGACATCCGAGTCATTAAGCTCTGAGTCTAATTTTGGCCGTTTCTCTGGCGCTAGATGGCTAGAAGACGTCAGACCCGCGCTGGTGGTGGATCTGCTCTGAAGGCTTGCTATTTCTGCGGCAATACCGGGCACCTCAAGGGGTCGTGCAGAAGCTTTCTAGGTCAGTGTTTGGTTTGTGGTGGTGCTACTCATTCGGCGAAGGATTGTCGGCATGCAAATCGGCTGCGGAAGGCGTCGGATGGAGTTCCGCAGCAGCAAGCACCGGAAGCTGGGCCCAGTCGGAAGGTGTGCCATCATTGTGGCAAGATTGGTCATAAGAAGGAACAGTGTCAGAAGTTTTTGGGCCAGTGTCTGGTTTGTGGGGATGCTTCCCATGTCGCGAAGGATTGTCAGCATGCGGGTCCGCTGCGGTGGGCACCTGTTGCAGCACAGCCGTTGCAGCAGCGAGCGTCTGTTCCTGCTGGTCGTGGGGCAGCCCTTGTTCCACAGAAGCAGGCTTTTCGGCAGGCTTTTCCGCTGAGGAGGCAGGCTTCCCCGATGGCTGTAGTTGAGGCTGAGACTGTGGATGGGGTTATTGCAGGTAACCCTCAGTCTAGTTACCTTCTTCCTTTTGATAGTCTTGTTTGTTTAAACATGTTTGGTTGCTTGAATATGTTATGCTGCTAGAATGGAGTTTGATTGCTGGGTTGGTTGTTGAGTGTGATTTGGGATTGCACGTTTCTGGCACGAGTCCTCTTGACTCTGGTGCATCAATGTGCATTGCATCCTGGTGCTTCGTGTAGAAGCAATTCTTGATGGCCCCCTTTTTTTTCCTTAAATATTTAATTCCTTCCTATTCGATCGAGTTAAAATCCCTTCGTAGATTTTGAAGTCTATTGGTTGAAATTTTTAATCTCGTAGCTTTTGCTAACCAATATTCCTCGTATTTTGGTTTTAAGAGCTTTACCACTATTTTGATTACTTTAGAATATCTTCCAAGATAAGTAGAACTTCAATTATTTTCATATATCAGTTCTAGGTTGAACTCGTACTTTAAGGTCTTGTATAAATCAGTTATTTGGCAAATCCGGGTCCTTCTAAAAAGTATTTTTTTTAAATGATATTTATTTTGAATTTCTCTTCAGTTTTAAAACTTGTAAGCATTTAGCATGGGCCTAAATTTTCACACTGTAGTTGATCGGTTTCATTCTTCGAATTTCAAAATTTTACCGAAATATTATATTAAGCTACTGCCGTAAAATATTTTCGGACCTCTCCGTTGCAAATCTTGACTTTTCTGAAGGTATCCCTTCGACTTCCTTTTTCCTAAGTTTAAATTCGTTCGAAATTTTAATATTTATATATTTATACTTCATGCTCCTTCGTTGACTTAAGGATCTCTAAAACTTTTGTCGAAAATTTGGAATACTAACCCATTGTATTTTGCCAGTCTATACCTTCCGTACCCATGAAAATACCTTGTCCCTTCTTATATAAATTTTATTCTGAACCGTACCTTTATTTTTGCCCAATTCGATTCATAATTTTCCTTATCTTACTTATGCCATACAATTGACTTATCACGTTTCCTTTAATATACTTTTCAAGTTACACATGATTTCAGCTTTCAACCAACCAAGGATATGTTCAACATTTTCTCTATTACAATTTTTGGAAAATTACGTCTTCATAACTTTCTCACGATCTAGACCTTTCATAATGTGGTTTTAAAGCTTTACAAATTTTGACAAACCTACTACTAAGTTTTCCGTTCACCACACATGCTTTCGGAATAATTTCTAAACTAAATCGAATTTCGAATGTTTTCATATATCCGTATTAGGCTCATTAGCCCGTATGTTAATAGCTTTGTGTAAAACGATTTCTATTGGCAAATCCTGGTTACACTAAAAGGTAGTTTCAATATTAATTAATTATTTGAGCTTTTCCTGGCTTAAAGACTTTGTAAGTATTTGGCATGAGTTTAAAATTCTTTCGTTAATTTAATTTCGTTTCAAACTTTTGCCAACATTGGTAAATCACTGCCGTATAATATTTTCTAAAACTACGTCCTTAATGTGCGTATGAACGATCTACTTCCTTTAATAATGATTTCTGTTAAACCAATAAACCATTTCCCCTTATTATGTGCATTCAACTCAAACTTATTTCGAACAACTGATTTTATCGATCTTCAAATATCATTTTTACGGAGGGGAATTCCAACTTTTCAAAATATGACTGTTTTATACTTTTAGTGTCTTTGACTTTCGCTATTCATGTATCATTTCCAAAAACTTATGAGAGTAATGTTTACATCTTTCTCCCCGCCTAAACATCCACAAATATACCTCTGTTCCACTTGATCCATTTACCTCCTTGTCCTCGACCTCCCTTTGTTGCTCAGACTTTAGTGCCCGTCAAGGTCTATGTCAACTCTTAGTTGTTAGTAGACCCTTGGACCTTTGTGTGGTGTCGTAGTGCACGTACCTAAGTTATGTACGTGGGCTTGAATGAGTATACCCCCATATTATATTGATGCTTGCCTATTGTGTGATATATATATATATATATATATATATATATATATATATATATATATATATATATATATATATATATATATACACACGAACTCAGAGTTATTCTTGATGTTATGAAATTGTAAGTGTGATAATATTTATGGATACGTGCGAGGATAGCTATACCATTCTAGGGGCGTCTATGTATATAAGATTCTGTATTGGAATGTCTGAATAAAGTGTATGTATTTGGGGATACTTATGATGGTTGAAATAATATGATTGGTGAAACTATATGTATGCTGGGTGTGACTATAGGTAAATACTTTCATTAGGGAGAGTATTTTGATTATAGGTGTGCTGATGTTTGTAATAATATCATGGTATATGAAGTGATTGAAATATGTGATATTACCTGATTAGATATTAAGGGTGTTTGACATTTAGATATGTATGTGGTTATGTTGGTAGACGTGTATGCATTAGCTAGTATTGGCATATGTATGGATGCTATGTTATGTGTATGGAATTATTCTGCCATGATTTTGAGTCTCACTCAAGCTTGAGTGGGTACACTCTAGGTACATTGGTGTGGTTGGTGTATAGTAATGGATGATGTATGTATAATGTTAGGATTGTTTGTACCAGTTGTGTTACGTACACGATTGTGGGTGGCTATACCAATATGTAGTTATGTGAGTTGGTCTTGTGGTATAGTTTTCACTAAGGACTTGGTTGCGTGAGTATATGTGCGCTAGCTAAACTAGGTGCGTAGATGTGCTAAGCATATAGTGGTGTGATTGGTATATATATGAATGAAATATTGGCGTGTGTGGGTGTGCACCATGCACGGGTAAGTATGTGATAGTTATAAGAATTGGTGACTATGGTATGTGTGGTGTGTCGTGATTATAGCTATAGGACTATATATGGAGTGATAATATGGTGAAATGTGTGCATGCATTTGAATGACTATAAATTGCGAAATTATAATGATTGTGAATGTATATTAGATATAGTGAACTTGTTTTAACAATCGTATGGTGTGATTTCGCATGTTGATTGTTTGGCGCATACTAGGAGATATAGGGACTAGTGTACTCTTATTGTCTTGTCCATAGGTAGTTACCTATACGTGTGGATTCCGATGGTATTTTCTAGTGTGAAATTATTTTCATATAAGTAAAAGAGACTTGGTTATTTTCGTATAGTGTGTAATAAGTGTATTATAGTTATATAGAATATACTTGCCTATACGAATGATTTGAACGCGTGAAGGGAGTTGTTTGACTATAATAAGTATAAGTGTACTTTGTGCGTGAATATATAATTATTTCCTTGGTGTTAATAATTGACTGCCTAGAGTATATATATATATAAGCACTTGAAATGAATGTACTTGGTTGAAATTTTGATGCGGTACTGATTGAGGGTAGTTACTAGGGTGAGTAGATATAGCTATAGTTAGAAAGTCCGAGGACGGACTTTATTCTAAGGTGGGTAGGATGTAACGATTGGTTTTCGTGTAATTGGATTATCTATATTAAAATATATGCTTGGTGGATTTTCTCCTTGGATGTGTGGTTTCGTCGCCATAGCCTTCACTTTCGATCGTTTCGTCGTGATTTTCTAGCTTCTTCCTTCGACCGTCGATTTCGGAGTAGGTCATTCGTGACGAGCTTCAAATCGCTCATATCTTAGAGTATAAATCGATCCTAGAAGCCATAGAAATCTTCCCGAAGCTTCGCGCTTTGAATCGGTGCTTTTCGTGCACGTTAGTTGGTTCAAGAAGGAGAACCAACCGACTAGATCTCAATCTAGTCGGTCGGCAATCCTTAATGGACCGACTAGTGGGCTTTGATTATAATTCAGGAGTTACTGTATCTGTTTAGTCGGTCTAAGTTCATCTTTCGACCGACTAGTTGTAAAACTAGTCGGTTAAGTTTTGTACTCAGACCGACTAATTCCTAGTTCTTCTGTACAGCCGAGTTACTGTTCATTCTTAGTCGGTCTAAGAACGTTCGTCGACCGACTAGATGAGAAACTAGTCGGTCATCAGTTGTTCTTTGACCGACTAAATCTAAATCCTATTTTCGTTCAGAAGTTACTGTTTACACTTAGTCGGTCTGCGTTGGTCGACCGACCGACTAGTTGTCAAACTAGTCGGTTAGTGGTTGCTCTTTGACCGACTAATCTATGTTAAACCCCTAATTTCTGGGCAGCCGCCAGCCCATCCTATTTATACCCCTCCCAAACGTTTTCTTCTTCCTCCACTCGACCTAAAACCCTAGTTTCTCCCCCATTGAGCCCCCATCTTCCTCCAAGCCTTATTCCTTCATTCCAAGCCCTAGATCCATTATCTAAACCCTCCATCAACTCATTCTACCTCTCATCTTCCCCAAATCTCCATCAAATCCCCAAAAACCCTAGTTCTCCAAACTTCACCATCTATTCCAGATCTGATCCCTAGGTTCTCCGGAGTGTTTCTTCCGCCTCCTCTCGGTAAGAAATCGATCTCTTGATGTTTCCATAACCTATTTGTATTTTTATGAAACCCTAATGAATGAATGTTGTTTTGATGATTGTTTCCCCATAACAGCGATTTCCCCGTAGATTAGCATCCGCGATACGAACCTTCGTGATCGTCATCCCCGGTGCTAGGCAAGTGAAACTTGCCACTTAGGGTTTAGGCCATGTTTTAGGCCATTTTGCTTGTTGTAGGCGTAAAAGAGGCTAGGCGACGAAATGATACTCGCCTAGGCGCAAATTCAGGAACTAGCTTGACAACGAAGCTAGATCCGACATATATCATGTTGCACAATTACCATGTCATGTTTACTTTCCATTAACGGTACGCAAATTAATTGTCATGTCATTGCATTCTTTAAAGTGATCCGTGAATGCGTAGCATCGCTACAATACTTGTGTTTCCTGGCTCGTGTTCCAGAAGCGAGCCCTGTAGTTGGAAACCCCAACGCTCGATATTGAATTGTGAAATATGAAAACAAGCTCCCGTGCGGGGCAACCCTGGCTCACTTGCTGGTCTCATGTGCAGGGACCCTGGCTTGTTTACGTGTGGGATGGGGTAAGAGTTAAGCGGTCATTCAACTGGGAGTCTGCCTGATCAGCAACTGCAGTTGTAAGGCGTAAACTCTGGGTTTTGGGGTAGTTGTTAAGCGGCCACTCAGCGTGAATGCCAAACCATTCAGCTGTAAGGCGTAAACATCTACAAACAACAGTGAAACGTGAATTAGTGAATTGATTGAGATTGATTAGTAGCTTGGTTACTCTTGTCTTGTCCCGATAATTGTTCTCTTGTACTTATTGTTCACCATGTATTGCTTGCGCACTCATGTATAACTGCCATGTCATGCATACTAAAACTGCTAGGTTGCTAGTTGTCTTACTTTCAGTTTCCTTGCCCAAGTCTTTTAGACTTGCTGACATGTGCCCCTTTACTCTTTTGGGTGACACATGTTAGATCTTGAGCCTGAGTACCTTGTTGAGGACAAGGTGTTTGCTGACGCCGAGCCCGAGCTTGTGTTTGTCGGGGAGTACGTGGACACTGGGGACCAGTCCTAGTGTCTTCGTTGTGTTTTCCTTTTGTTTAGACTGCTGTTGTGTTGTCGGTGCGTAGCACCTATACTTTGTTATGTTGTTGCTTTTGGTTGGCCTTGTTCTGGGCCTTTAGACTCTTTCTTTTAGCCTGGTGGCTTTTCTGGATGTTGAACTTATTTTCTTGTTGGACAATTTGTGAGATATGAGATTTTATTTCAGTCTCTCCTTGTGTTATTATTGTTGTTCCGTTGTGGTTACAGGGACCTGCTTATGTTTTATTGACGCTTATCGGGTTTGGGGCTTCACAGCTCCACTCTCGTGCGGACCTTTTCACGTCTCGCCTCCATTTTAGGGAAGCAGGTCGTGACAGGGTTGGTGTCTCGGTTTGAGGTCCAAGAATGTCCAACACCACAAAGTCCACCGGGTAGTAAAATTTGTCCACTTGGACAAGCATGTCCTCTATGCTACCCTTGGGGACCTTGATGGATCTATCGTCCAATTGGAGAATAAAGGGTGTAGATTTCAATTCTCCGAGTCCTAATTGCACATGCAAGTTATATGGAAAAATGTTAACACTCGAACCTAAATCAAGGAGGGCTTGCCCTATTTTTTTTGTTCCTGTGATGCATGTGATTATAGGTGAGCCGGAATCCTTATATTTAGTAGGAGTGTTATGTTGCACAATAGCTCTAACTTATTGCGTTAGGAAGGATTTTTTCTTAACACTAACATTCATCTTAACAGTACACAAATCTTTTAAAAATTTAGCATATGTAGAAATTTGATTTATTGCATCAAGAAGAGTAATATTAATTTGACATTTTTGAAATATTTCGCAGATTTCGGATTGAAACTTATCTTTCCGTGGAGGTTGAAGCCTTTGAAGGAATGGTGTGGGAGGAATGTACGGCTCGGGGTCTTCAATGTCGATCTCTTCGGAATGGTTGCCTTTGTCCGATCTTTCCACTTGTACCTCTTCATTTGGGGTGGCTTCATTCTCTATAACTATCTCTGCCTCGACTCTCGGTGTCTCCGGCTTCTCAATTTCTCAACCACTCCTCAAAGTTGTCACCGCTTGACAAGACTTGACATTGGATCCTCCCGATGACGAATTCATGTTGGGGTTGGGGAGTGGTTCTGCCAGGAGCTTTCCCTTCTCTAGAGTTGCTACAAGCTTCGCCATGTTCTTGTTGAGTTGCTGAAATTGTTGTTGGTGTTGCACCTGGGTTTGTTGTAGTTGTTGCCATTGTTGAAAATTGGCTTGATTTAGCGTCGGTTGCATTTGGGTGAATTGTTGCAACGTGTCGCTCAAAGATTGCACTTGGGATTCATTTGTTTCATCCCTCCTCCTTTGGCTGCCTTGTTGATTGTTGTTGTTGTTGAAGGGTGGTGGACGATACGATGGTTGGGCTTGTTGTTGTCTTTGGGGGCCCCAATTCAAATTCGGACTACTACTCCAACTCGAACCTTGATTGCTGGAATTGTTGTATCCTTGCCCTTGGTTGGAATTTGCCACATAATTTACTTGTGTGGAGTCTTGAAGTACTTCCTTTGCTAGCGGTAGGTTGGGACATTGGGTAATGCCATGGTCTGCACTACTGCAAAGGTTGCATATCCATTCATTACCAACCATCACGGCATTCACTCCTTTCAAATGCAACCCTTCAAGTCTCTTGCAAATGAGGGCTTCCATTGCTTCTAAGGCGTCCTCTTGTGTCAATGAAAGGAGACCTCCACGGGCCACATGTTGAGGTAACTTTCTTCTCTCAGATTCGGGGGTCGCCTCCCAACTTCGCGCATTCTCTGTTATGGATTCTAAATAATCACATGCCTCCTCCGGTGTCTTATCCAAGAATTCCCCGTTGCACATCATTTCAACGACTGTTTCATGGATGGGATGAGTCCGGCGTAAAAGAAACCGATGAAATGGTATTCATCAAATCCACGGTGTGGACATGCTAGTAGCAGCTCCTTGAACCTTTCCCAAGTGATATCAAAGCTTTCATTTGGCTTCTGAGAAAAATTTGACATTTGCCGCTTTAATCCTTGAGTCATGTGCAAGGGAAAAACTTTTTCAGAAATTCAGCTTGCATTGCTAACCAGGAGTTAATAGAATGAGGATGTATATCATTAAACCAATTTTTAGCTTTATCCTTTAAAGAAAAAGGAAACATTTTAAGATAAATGGTTTCTTTGCTAGTCATCCCATCAGAACATGTGAGGCAGACATCTTCGAAATCCTTTATATGTAAATAAGGGTTCTCCTTCTCTACACCATGAAAAATGGGGAGAATTTGAAATATCCCAGGTTTTGGGCTAAAGGAATTCACATCGAATGGAAGCACAATGCATGAGCCGGTAGCAGACCTACTCGGTCTCAACACATATCTCAAATTTCGATCATCCTCATGTTGAGAGCGATCGTCCTCACTATGATTGGTGTTGTCATTACCGTTGGTGTTGGTATTGTTATCAACCATGTCTATGTTTCTTACTAGTCTATGTGTTCGAGGAGTCCTTAACCACATAAACTAAATAATTGAGCTCAAGCCAAAACTTTCCAAGATTAACCTACTTTTTATAGTTTTGATGGTTATATAAATTGAACAAATAAAATCGGATATCCACAATGAATATAAACAATAGAATGGAACGATCTCACCAAATTTTTACGACAAAAACTAAAGTATGAAATGAAGATAAGCTGTCTCTGGCAACGACGCCAATTTGCTTGACTAGACCTGAAAGGTGATACTCGGAAGTGTATGAGGTCGGCAAATAATATACTCGGTGAGTACGGGATCATATCCACAGAGACAGAACTAATATGCAAATTTGCACAAATAGTCAAAACATGTAAAGAATAGTTGAGGGTTCTAACCACCCTTTGAGGGTGAATGATTGTTTGAATAGATGATTTATCTAAGTACCCTAGAGTTAGGGTATTGTCCTAAGATTTGGATGCAAGGGAGAGAAAGAGTGCGGGTGTTGAGGATATCGATAGGATTACTCGATTGCTCTGATAAATGTTAATTCCATGATAACTCGATCACTCATCCATTTCAAGGTATGAGGATCCGGGAATAAATCAATTAAGCACATATGGGGTGCACCAAAGGTAATTGCTAATTGGGGTCTTCTCCTAATTAAAGCTCAAGAATCACTCTCATACTCATTTCAAGGTATGTAGGGGTAGTGCATGTAGGTTGTTGCGCATCACACAACCACCGTTCTACGCCCCCTTTCGGGTAATGCACGATTCGATAAACGGGTTATGTTACAACCCAATTAACAATTTGGGCATTGGGTGAATTAAAATTCTAAAGTATGAAATATGGATTGAAGGGTCTTGCATTCATTTCAAGATATATAATACACATTGGATACATAGGTGCAACAATTACGAAGCACCACCGTTTTTCGGCTCCTCCATGGATAGTATCAAATCCAACTAATCATAAGCTTATTTCACCCAACAACATGGATTAACCATGGGCGCTGGAGATTAATATTAGCAAGGCAATGAAAACATCCTACATCAATCCACAACACTCACACAACGAATTTAGCCTAACATATCAAGAATAGAATAAGCATTCATAGAAATAGACATAGTTCAATACAAGAAATGAAAGCAAATATATAATAGTAAGAGAGTTGGAGATTTTCACCAAATACTAGCTTCCTCAATCATCAATCAATCTCAGCAACAGCAAAAACGAGATCAAGAAACTCAAAACTCTCCAAAACCATAATCTCCTTCTTGAGGAAGAAGATGACCTAAAATAGTAAAAGATTAAGCTCTCCCCTACTACATCTAAATAGTAGTGTTTTATACCCCCTAGGGGTTGCATCTCACCCGTCCAAAATGTCATCCAAAGGCCCACAACAAATAGGGAGAAATCAAGTTAAGAAAAAACCCATTTCTCGCAACCCAGAATCTAGGAGAAAACCCCAATCAGTCGACTGCTGAATAAACTCCAGTCGCCTGATGACATGCGACTGTCGTTAGTCAGACAATTTCCTGGTTGGTAGGCTGCGTAGCTTCCAAATGAAGAAGGATCTCCAGGCGGGTAACTATCTTGAATATTACAATCGCCTGTGTGGTCCACAGGCGACTGTATTTTGTTCTTCAGTCACATGCTGCAGAAGTGTTAAATTAAACAGTAAGTTGGCTCTTTTGGCTCCCTCAGGCATCCGAAAAATCAGGCGACTACTACAAAAATGGCAGGCGACTGTACAATATACAGTCGACTGTCAATCCTCTTGCAGGCACCTGTCATTGCGCTTCACTTACTCCAGCTCTAGCTCTTCTAAGGGAGGCGACTGCTGTTGTTTGGGCAGTCACATGTTTGGTTGCCCTATGTACATGTCATTCCTTCTGCAGGCGACTGCTATGCACTCCCCTCTGCTCCATGCTGGATTTCCAACTAGGCAGGCGACTGTCGTTGAAAGGATAGTCGCATGTCCTAGCTCAGCTTCCCCTTCTTGTTGAGTTGATTTAGTCCCCTTCGGGACCCCAGAAAAATCCCTCAAAATATATTAGACATTTATAATGCTTTGGGAAGTGAAATTGTACCAAAGTAAAATCATATGATTACAAATGATGAATTAACATAAATGCAGTTAAGAGAGCATGATTCCATGGATTATATGCACACGAGGAGATGATTATAATGTTATAATATGCAATATTCAGTCATAATCAGTAGACCTCCAGGCCATCTTCCCGAGCCTCCTCGAATGAGGCCTCCAGCCAGGCCCCCGTGCGGCCCGCCGTGCCCCTGGCCTCCGTCGTGGTTGTGGAGCCGCAGGTGGTGGTCGACGTCGATGCTACCGACACTGCTGAGCCAAACAAAGCAGTCGGCCAGAAGAAGGAGATGCCCTCCCATGGGGAGGAGGAGTCTAGAAAGAGGAGGTGAGTGGAGGAGGAGGATACCATGGGGAAGTGCATGGAAGTCACTCCTCTCGAGCCTCAGTGGGAGGTGGAGACGCCTTCGGCGTCTCAGGCCCCCGTGACGCCCCTTCTGGATCAGTGGCCCTGGGGCGACATTGTGTCGCCAGTTCCTTTGGTCGGCTCGATCCATGCGGAGTTCGATCGAGCGTTACTGCTCAATCAGCTTTCGTCTCGATCCTCTGGGCCAGTACAAGGTGACTTTCACCTACCTCCCTTCAACATTTGAAAGGAGGAGTTGGCCTTGCTGGATTTCAAGACGACTGCTCGGTTGGTGGAGAACTCGATTCTCCCTAGGGCTCTGGAGATTCTTCAGAGGTTGGACCTTGAAAGGGTGGCCAACTTTTTTATGGAGAGCGAATACCAGGTACATCGGCTGAGTCCTTGTTTATCGTCGTCCGAGTTAGTTGTTCTTTGACTAACCCCCCTTTTTGTAGATGTCTGTTCTCGGAGCCGTGCTGCATCGTCAAGCTGTCGACTTGATCGAAAGAGGTTGATGGGTGGCAGACGCAGAGCACAGAGCATTCGGCCTCGAGGCTTGGATGAAGGAGGCGGATGCGGCCATGGGGAAAGCCCTCGTGGATAAGGAAGCGGCCGAGTGGGCGGCTGCGGAGGCTAAGGACAGCCCTCGTCGCTATTGAGTATCTGTAAATCTGTCGAGCTTCAGTGGCAGGGGTGAAGTCTCAGCTCGAGGATGAGCTCGATGCCTCTCGGACGGAAACGGTCGAGCTTTCGGCCAAAGGTTGCAACTCCGAGAGGCGGGCGAAAGCTTGCAAGGATGAGGCAGCTGAGCTTCAGGCCAAAGTCATTGGACTCGAGGAGGCTGCTGCGAGGGAGAAGGCGGAGCTTACGGCAAGGTTTACAAAGGCGATGGAGGCTTTTTACCAGTGTCTTTGCGTCTGGAAGTGCTCCTCCTCCCTCTTAGGCCGACAGGCCTTAGTTTAGGCTTGTAATTTTCCCTTACTCAAATAAATGAAAACTTTTTGCAAGCTTGGTGTGATGTCACATTTATTTTTACTTTACATGCGTGTGTATGGACCCTTAACGACCCAACTTCAAATTTCATAGAAATCTTTAAGCAAGTTTTGTCGATGATAAGTTAGGCGCATTCAATCGATGAAAGCAACCTTTTAAACCATAAATCATGATTCTTTGGGTAGCGAGTGGCAAAGCCCGTTCGACATATGGTCGGCGAGCGTCAAAGTTTGTTCAGTGGCGAGAGGGGATCCCTCGGCTTATGGCTGACGACAAGGGTCATTCGTTGGCGAGTCCCCCTTCGACTAATGGTCGACGAGCATCAGGGGTCGTTCAGTGGCAAGGGGGAATCCCTCGGCTTTCGGCTGACGAGCATCGTGTGTTGTTTAGTGGCGAGGGGGATCCTTCGGCTTACGGCTGATGACAAGGGTCATTTGGTGGCGACGGGCGAGGCCTCCTTCGACTTACGGTCGACGAGCATCAAGGGTCGTTCAATGGCAAGGGAGAATCCCTCGGCTTACGGTTGACGAGCGTCGTGGGTCGTTCAGGGGCGAGGCCCCTTCGACTTAAAGCCAACAAGCATAGGGGGTCATTCAGTGTCAAGGTGGAATCCCTCGGCTTATGGCTGACGACAATGTTTAGAAGGTTGTTTCGACTGATGTCAAAAAATGATCGACTTTGTATTCATCATGAACATGCATAAGATAAAATATGAAGATAGATTTCAATCATTTACCCCAGTTAGTACAATTATTGATAATACTTCCGCAAGTGCTCAGTGTTCTAAGGATGAGGAAGTTCTCTACCATCCAAAGTAGCGAGTCGGTAGGTGGCAGGACCGAGTACATCTATCACTGTGTAAGGTCCTTTCCACTTTACAGCGAGCTTCCCTTGCTTGAGAATCTCGGGGGTGAAATCAGTTATACGCAGCACCAAGTTGCCTACACGGAAGCTGTGTTCGCAGACCTTTGAGTTGAAATAGCAGGCCATGCGTCCTTTTTATTCAATGAGGGTCGCCAGAGACTGTTTGCAGACCTCGTCCACTAGTTGTAGGTTGAGCTCGAGGCCTTCTGAGTTTCTTTCATCATCATAGTATTGGAGACAAAGTGGTCGCTCATTGACCTCTACTGGGACGATGGCTTCGCATCCGTAGGCCAGCATGAATGACATTTCCCCGTCGAGATTTTGTGGGTCATTCTGTACGACCATAGTATGCCGGGGATTTCGTCCGGTCAAGTCCCTTCGAGCCCAGTTATTCCCTTTTAAAGGGGCCCGAAGATGCTTTTGTTGGCTTCTTCTGCCAATCCTTTCAACTGGGGATGGGTGATAGAGGCGAAGTGCAACTTGATCTTCAGTTCTGAGTAGAAGTCTCTAAAGTCGGTGCTATCGAATGTGTCCCATTGTATGTCACTATGGATTGTGAGAGGCCAAAATGACAGACGATGGACTTCCAGACGAAGCTTTGAGCTTCCTTCCAGGTGATCCGGGACAGAGGTTCTGCCTCGATCCATTTTGTGAAGTAGTCAATCGCCACTATTAGGCATTTTCGTTGCCCACTTGCTTACTTGAATGGACCGAGGAGGTCTAGTTCTCACTTGGCAAAAGGAACTGGACTGATGATGGAGATCAGATCAGTTGGTGGGGCCAAGCCGATCTTTGAGAACTTTTGGCAGGTCGAGCACCTTCAAACGTATTCGATGGTATCTTTGAATATCATTGGCCAAAAATACCCTTGTCTCACGGCCTTCAAAGCTATGGATTTTCCCCCACAGTGGTTCCCGCAATCGCCCTCGTTGATCTCTTTGGATCACGTAGTGCACTTCCTACAGGGCTAAACATTTAAGGTAGGGGAAAATGTCATACCTGGTCCATCGTCTTTTATACAATGAACCATCTAGCAAGACGAATTGGCAGGCCTTCTGTTCGAGCTTTCGTGCCTCCAATGGGTCGGTCGGCTTCTCTCCTATGTTTATGTAACGGATTATGGGATCCATCCAAGTGATCCACTGGTCGAGGCTTAGCAGCTCTTGCACCAAACCGCTGGGATAGAGTAGACGTTGTACATACATGGTCCAATCGAGTCCCATGGGGGAGGAGGATGCAAACATTAAGAAGGCGTCGGCTCGTTCATTCTTCAACCTTGGCACATGATAAATTTCCACGCGTTTGAACATGGTGAGCTCCGCTTTAGCGACCTGCATGTAACTCTGCATCGATTCTTCACGGGCCTCAAAGGTCACGTTCAGTTGGTGGATGACGAGGCTAGAGTCGCTGAGTAGTTGGACAACTCGCGTCCTAGGGCTCAAGCCAATCGGAGTCCGTTGATGGCCGCTTCGTATTCAACACCATTGTTAGTGGTTTGGAAATCGAAGCGAAGGGCGTATTCGAATATGTTGCACGCTGATGTTTGGACAACTATTTCGGCCTTGCTTCCAGCTTGAGTGGCTGAACCGTCGACTTGTATGATCCATGCTTCTTCATCTTCAATTGCATCGTTCGTTGGATTGATACTTGTTGAGGGTAAGGGGGTAGCCTTGGGCAGTACGCTAGTTGCACTTACCTCTTCTTGCGGGCCGTCGTCGTAAGTGAGTTCGACGATGAAGTCGGCAAGAGCCTGCCCTTTGATTGCGGTCCTCGATTTGAATTGGATGTCGAATTCGGTTAGCTCGACCCCCCATTTTGTCATTCTCCCTGAACGATCGAGCATCTTTAGGGTCTGCTCTAAGGGAGTGTCGGTGAGGACCAGGATGGTGTGTGCTTGGAAGTACGGTCGCAACCTCCTTACAGATTGGACCAGTGCAAAAGCCATCATTTCGATCCTTTAGTAGTTGATCTCTGCACCTCGAAGAACCTGACTGACGTAGTAGATGGACCATTGTACTCCCAAGTCTTCTTTAACGAGCGCCGAACTTACGGCCTCCATGGTGGCGGCCAGATAGATGATGAGATGGTCATCTTTAACTGGCTTGGTCAAGAGCGGTGGGCTGCAAAGGTACTTCTTTAACTCGGAGAAGGCTTTCTTGTTGTCTGCAACCCACTCGATGACCCTCTTGCCGCTTGACACGGAGGCTATCGCCATTCTCAACACCTTGAAGAAAGGCAATGACCTCGCAGCTGACTTAAACAAGAATCGTCCCAAAGCAGCTATCCTTCCGTTTAGCCTCTAGAGCTCTTTGAGGGTCGAGGGATCCTTCATCGTGACGATTGCAGCAATCTTTTCGGGGTTGGCCTCGATCCCTCGATTCGTCAGCATGAAACCAAGAAATTTCTCCGATCGAACTGTAAAAGTACTTTTGGCCATCTTTAGCCGAAGGTTGTACCGCCTGATCCATGCAAATATCTCCCGGATGTCCGTAACGTGATCTGTTGGCTTCTTCGACTTGACAAACATGTCGTCGATGTAGACTTCTAGGTTTTGTCCTATTTGAGCCTCGGAGACTTCGTTCATCATGCGTTGATACGTGGCCCCTGCATTTTTCAAACCAAATGGCATTTTGGTGTAACAAAAAATACAATGATCAATGATGAAAGAAGTTTTCTCTGCATCCTTTGGTGCCATCTGGATCAGTGATGAAAGAAGTTTTCTCCGCATCCTTTGGTGCCATCGGGATCTGGTTGTATCCTGAGAATGCATCCATGAAGCTGAGGAGCTCATAGCCCAAAGCACTGTCGAGCAGATGGTCGATTTGTTGCATGGGGTAGCTATCCTTCGGGCACGCTTTGTTGAGGTCAGTGAAGTCGATGCACATCCGCCATTTTCCATTCGCCTTCTTGACCATCACGATATTCGAGAGCCATTCAGGGTATTTGACTTTTCGAATGAAGCCTGCTTCTAGAAGTTGGTCCACTTCTTCAATCGCAATTTTCAATTTTTCGCCTCACATGTTTCTTTTCTTTTGCTTCATAGGTCTGGAGGTTGGGTCGACCTCCAGCTTGTAGGATATTACCTCGGGGTCGATGCCAGGCATATCCTTCGGGGTCCAAGCAAAGAGGTCGGCATGCTCTCTTAGGAGGGTGATTAACTGTTCCTTTAGGTCGAAAGGGAGCAGCGACCCAATAGAGACAATTTTCCTTCTTCTTCGGAGATCTGGATGTTCTCCATTTCTTCGACTGCTGCAGGCCGTCGACCTTCAACTCGGGGGTCGACTAAATCTGCCTGCTTGATCCTCCTTAGAGTGGTGGATAGCATATAGCACAACTGTGCTTGTTTCTAATTCCCTCTTGCCTTTTCGACTCCCTCGGGGGCCTGGAATTTGATCATCTGATGGAAGGTTGAGACCACCGCTTCTATAGCATTCAGTAGTGGTCTTCCGATGATCCTGTTATACGTCGAGTTGATCTTCACCATCATGAAACTGGCTAGGCGAGTGATTTGTCAGGGATACATGCCAAGGGTCACCGATAAGGTGATAATGCCTGGTATCGGGGCGGAATGCCTAGTTAATCCCACCTGGGGGCCCGGACAAGGTGTTAACTCCACGGATGACATTCTCATCCTTTCCAACGTAGTGAAAAAGAGTTTGTTACACGAGCTCCCATTGTCGACAAGCAACCTTTTTATGGTGATCTCCTTGATGGTAGCCGTTATGACGATGGCATCATCATGTTGGATTTTCACACCTTCTAGATCTTCATCCGAGAAGGAGATATGCGACATAGAATCTCTGGGGTGCTTTCGCCCCACTGATACTGTCATTAACCTTCTAGTGTAGGAGCTTTGGAGAGATGTCAATAGCTCTGGGTGTGGGGGACCTCCCATTATCATGCTGATGAGACCGACGCTGGGAGGTCTCATGGCATCCTCGGAGGACGTTGATGGGCGAGTCGACATGGTCGAGTGATTCGTCGATCGGGATGTTGACTCGTGGTTTCCCACAGACGGTGCCAAACTGTTAAGGCCAAAATTGACAGAGACAGTTGTCAAGCTGATGTAGACTCTTCATGTTGAGTCGGAGCCTCATCAGCAGATGGGTTGTGACCCTAGGTTGGTAGAACCTGGGTCGGATGATGGTAGTTGATGAAGGTGTGATGTTCGACCGACCTTTGAGCAGCAGATTTGTCGATCGTTCGATGCTGGGGAGCTCGATAATGACCCTCGATGCTGATTGATGACTGTCGATCTGCACCACAGCGACACGTTAGGGGGGGTTGGATCTGGGTTCCGACCCAAATCCCCTCTGATGCTTAAGTTAGTGTGGGAACTTAAGGAAGAGAGGGAGCTTGGTGCAGCCGAGATCGACCCACGGAAGTTCGTCTCAGGACTGGCGATGCAAGCTCGAATGTATAAGAAATATCAGCTAAGAAAGTAGAGTTCTATGTCCTAGACCTCGTACCTTGGAAGAATGGAACCCCTTTACCTTTGTTCTCCGTTCCATTTATAGGCGGTTCCTCCCCGATTGCATTAACCGTCCCCCATTGATTTGGGAACAATCTCCTTCGGGGTTCGGGGTAACGGATGCCCATTTACTCGGCCCCATTAATCTCCCCCGAATATTGGCGTATGCCTAACAGTCAAACGACCCATTCGTCTGACTCAGCAATGCCCTGCTCTGAGCGACAGATATCGGGTTGCGGACGCTTAACGGGTCGGATGCTCGGATACTCCAATAGGGTCTACACCCGGGCACTGACAGGAAGAAAATAATTTTCTGAAGCACCTAGATATTTTTATAATTATTAAAAGCTTAAATAAATTTTGTAGAACTAAAATTAATTAAAACTAATTTTTTAAAATTAAAAATTAACGATCGTAAATGTTCCACGATTTATTCAGAAAAATATACACGTCGAAACATTTCATATGCTATGTCAAAATTTTACTCACGACTAGCAGCTTACAAATATATTTTTGTATTGTATGGGTTTACGTATAATATGAAAAAAATAGGCATTCTTAGCAAATCTTAATTAAATACTGTAAACTTTCAAAAATCATAACTTGAAAAATAAGTATCGATTTGGGTCGAAACTGGTGCCTACGTGTTCGTGACAACACGTAGAACATTTTGGTAATTTTAGATTTTAGGTCCAGACCATATATTTTCAATTTTCAATTTTTCTTATTTAAATACATTCTCTCTCTAGCTTTCTCTCTCTTCCCCTTCTTTCTTCTTTCGTTTCTTCCAGCTGTTGTGCTCGCATTCACTGTGTTGTTGTAGGTAGTGCCGGCAGGGGGCAGTGGCTGCTGGCCGGGGGCTCGGCGGGGGCACGTGCGAGGCGGCGGGGCTAGCCACCGACTGTGGTAGTGCGACGGTTGTGCCGCATGGGAGTGTGAAGGGGGGTTTGCTACTGTTTTGCTTGGGCTGGGGCTGTTCGTGATGTCTCTGACGACTGTGAGGAGGCGGTCAGAGTGCATGTCGGTGGCGACATAGCCCACGGTGAGGTGGCATCGAAGCATAAGCTTGGAGGGGCTCTGGCAGTGTTTTGGCCACAGAAGAGGGTGGTGGAGCTAGCTCGGTTAGGTGGTTCGCCTGTCTTCATTAGTGGTGGAGACGTGCGCGAGTAGCAGGGCTAGTCGCAAGAGGTGGTGGTCTATTGGTTGGGCTACGTGGGAGCGTGAAAGGGGGCTTGCGGCTGTTTTTCTTGGGCTGGGGTTGTTCGTGGTGTCTCCGGGGACGGTGAGGGGGCGGTCGTAGTGCAGGTCGACGGTGGTGCAGCCCACGGTGCGGTAGCATCGAAGCACCGACTTGGAGGGGCTCCAGTGGTGTTTTGGTCATGAAAGAGGGTGGTGGAGCTAGCTTGGAAAGGTGGCTCGTTGGTCTTCATCGATGGTGGCTCGAGGGGTGTTGTCGAAGCACGGAGGATGTTGGAGTGGTGGACATCGGCAGTTCTTTGGGGCTGTGGAGCTCGGTCGTCGGTGTTGCGATGGCTGAGATTAAAAAGAATATCACCCATGTCGATGAGAAGAAAAGAGGCTAGCCAAGGATGTTGCTGGCTCGTTTGAAGGAGGAAGATGGGACCATGGATAGAGGGGGGTCGTCGATGCAGAGGAAGAAGAGAGGTGCACGTTGGCCTCTTGTGTGGAGGATGGAGCTGGTGCTTCGTTGGCTGGGTGTTTTGTGTAGGGGAGAAAGATATTAGAGGGGGGTCTAAATAATAAACAAAAATACTAAAATACTAAATGGGTATTAATGAAGTTAGTAAATGATATAGTTGATTAAGGTTAGATGCATGAATCTGGTGAGGGCGTGTTCCTCATGGGGCTGCTAACGGGGTTAGGTAAAGTTAAAAGGTAATTAAGTTAGGTAAATTAAGTAAAACGAAATTAGTAATACGAAAAGTAGTAAAAATAATAATATAAATAAAATTACAATTTTGCCTCTAAAACTAAAGGTGGCTGAAAAATTGCGAAAAAAATATCCTGGGTTCGTATCGTTGCAAGGATCACAAATACGAAGTCTATTTTCATATGTGTGTGACGAAAAATAGAAAAAAAGCATTTACTTATTTTCGAACTCGTTTGAAATTGTCTATTTCTGGAAAAAACGTGCATAACAAAATCAGGTCGTTACACTAAGACACCCCAAAGAGGAGCAGCAACCCATTTGATGCGGTCACATTACAAGCCGAAATGACCGCGTCGCTGTAGAGCTTAAGAGAAGGAAAATCCAGATCGACGCGGTCGTTTGGAGAATGACACAACCGCATCTATCCAAGCTGCTACTGAAGCCAAACGATCGTCCAAACTACTTTGATGAGGAGAACGAAGTGTTAAATGTGAAACGACGCGGTCGCCTGGCCAATCCACACAGTCGCGTCGAAGTGTTAAATGTGAAACGACGCGGTCGCCTGGCCAATCCACACAGTCGCGTCGATTGAGGACCAGATTCCCCAAGTTACGCACTTAAGCAAAACGACCGCATCGTTACGATGCAGTCGCGTCTAATTGGGTCCCCTTGGTTTTTCTGGGAGCTGCCAGGGGTATTTTTGGGATCTTTTGGGTATTTTTGGGGTATAAATACCTTTCTGCTTCCTCTGAGTTGGCGGACACTTTTTGAAGTCTTTTCTTGGTATTTTTCAGATTGTAATCAGGTTAAACATTCCATTATTCTCTGTACTTTTGATTTCTCTTTTGGTTGTTTTGAATTCTAGCTTTAATCTAGCAATAGAAATTAGTTTTCCTTATTCTCCTATTATTATAGATTTCTTGATTATTAATTTATGTTCATCCCTTATTGCCATGTCTATTCAATTGGCCAATTTGATTGCATATCTCTCAATGGATTGTGAGTAGTCGCTTATCTAGGGCTATGGGTTGAACCCCATTGGATTTGGTTATGGATTGATAAAATATTGATTAACTGTTGAATAATTAGAGATGAGGGGTATGCTTGGATGATTATTATCAATGCAAATTGATCTCCCCTTGTGGATAATTAGATTAGTTGGCGATGAAGTCGGGGCTAATATAGGGTTTTCAATTCCTACATTGATCCATACTAATTGTGCGGTTGACAGGAGTCAGGCATGGATTGGAGCCCTCTAAGTATAGATCCAAATCCTAATCCACGGAAGTGACGTATAGGAAGATTGAGGACATTCGTCAGACTTAATGCACCAAACGCATATCGATGCACCAACGGGAGTTGGCTTCGATATTGGTTAGGTAGTCCTATCATGGCATCACAAGAGTGTGGGATAGGAATAACATATTGTAATATTATATCATTGTATCACGAAAGTGAGGGGGTAGGAGAATGCCCTTAGGTTAGACGACCTCTCTAGAGTCCCATGAATTCAACAATCGATCAATCCAACTTTATCCTAATTTTAATCCAATGGTGGGGCTACCTAAGTCCTAGAGCTTTTCCCATATTGATATTTTCTTATTATTCATCATTTCTAACTGTATATCGATCGTGTAGCTAACGAACTTAGAAATAAACCAATACTCAACAGCTGCCTCCCAGTGGACAACCCGTATAGCGCTACAACTACGTCGTGTGCTTGCAGTACAAATTTGATAGCTTTATTTCCACACGACAAAAATCTAAGTGAAGCTTGTTGGAGATGGAGGATTTTTGACCAATGAATTTGGGAGTTGAAAATTATGTGGCCAATAGAGAGATTTTGGTGCTTAAAAGCTTTGGACGAGAAAAATAAGTTTTTCTACTTGAAATATTGATTAATGAATGCTCAATAAATTCTGTACCAAACCCCTATCTAAAGGGCCGAAACTATGCACAAAACTATCCCCAAAATACCCTTCAAACGACTAGAAAAATGGCTAGAAAACGAGGCTGAAAATGGAATTTTTCTGGGCCTTAGTTCAAAGTAGTCGGCTACTTTTGGAAAGTAGCCGACCGCCTTAGTAAATGTAGTCGGCTCCTTTAGCGACTTCTGCGATTAGAGTGCAAAGCTCTTTGCCCATTCAAATTAATCGACTACTTTCAGAAAGTAGTCGGCTACTTTGCTGATGCTTGGGTTATAGGCTTTAAAACTCATCCAAAATATTTTAAAACATTTTAAAATCATTGTTTATGTGAACCTAAATGTATGAGAGCTTCATCAAAGACCTTACACACTATCAAAACTTAAAAGAAAGATTACATCAAAATAAATGAAAATTGCATAAGTCTTGATGTAACTCTATCTTCAAGCAATGTCTTGATGACTTTGATCTTCATTGTCTTTGATAGCACCATAACTCCTTGATTCTAATTGAATTGATCTTTGACGCACTTTAATCTACAAATACACTCAATGAAATAATTAGTAACAATATGTTGCTCATCATCAAAACAAGTTAGGGATACTCAATACCCAACAGGTTTCCCCTTGGGTGTTGAGGCGTTCTTACTCTCAGTTAGAGAGTTGCTAGTATTTCCCATCTCAAGGTGTTCAAATTGAAGATTTTCAATTGATGTGTTTGTCAAGTTGTGAGGTTGTAACTCTTGCAGTTAAACAAGTTGTTAGTGGAACTCTTAAGCGGGATTGCTTGGGCATTGAATGTAGGTCAGGGAGACCAAACCCGTGTAATGCCCTGCTAAGCTACTGCACAAGTACTAGAGAGGGGGTGAATAGTACTTTAAAATAATTAAGAAAATAATTCCTAATGTAACGGCCTGTTTCTATCGTACCTTCTTCGTGCACGTGCTTTTGATCGTGCACGTGTTTATTTTAGACTTTATTTGTTTTTGAACGTTTTTGTGTGATATGTCGTCGTGATCGTCTCTGAAAGTATTAGATTGTGGAATAACTTGGGAACGACATACCTCAAGTCGTTCTTCCGCGATACTAACTTATTTGACGTGACGTCGCGACTTTCTGTTTTGACGCGAGACGTTTCTATTTTTAGTTTCGTCCCTCGACGTCGAAATTTAGATCCGTCTTCTCCACTCTATTTTGTTAGTCATCTAGAACACCCCATAATTATTTTATAATTTTTGGACTTAATTTGACCTATTTTCCATTTTTTTGAAAGTTTTAAATAATTTTAAAACCTATTTTTATAAAAGTTTTAATTACAATAAAATTTCTATATTATAATAACGTATTAAAGAATTTTCTGGCAAAGTTTCAGAATTTTTGGCCGCACCCATCTTGCGTGAGGGAGAGGAGAGCAAATTTTAAATTATATTAATTATTTTAATTATTTTAATTACGATTTTCTTAACCCAAAACCCTAACCCTAACTCTTTTATATTTAAATAAACCCTAGGCTAGGTTCTTTTCGCAGCCACACAAACCCTAGCCGTCAAAAACCCCTCCCGACGTTCGTCGCAACGTTGCGACGATCGCAACGTGCACGACCGACGGCCACCCCTGCAAATCTCAGCGCATGATCGGAGCAAGCCCCCGCATCGCCGCTTGCAGCGCCCGCTGCATCGCCCCCCCGCTGTCGCCCGCTCCGACCGAGAGCACCGCTCGGTCAGACCGAGCGCCCGCTCCGCACAGCCGCTTGGCCCGCTCCGCTGCACCCGCTAGCGTCCGACCGATGGCTTCACCCGCTGTGACCGAGAGGCCGCTCCGCATCGCTCAAGCGCGGCACGCCCGCACCCGCAGCTCGCACGACCGACGGGATCTGTCGGTCTGACCGACAGAAACCCTCGCACCGCCGCTGCAACCGAGCCCCCCGCATCGCCAGTGCACGACCGAGAGCCCCTCTCGGTCTGACCGAGAGGAACCCCCGCACCGACCAAGTCCGACCGATCGAACTTCGTCGCAAGTGGGTTTCTCCCACACCAACTTCTGTGGTGGGCCCCCCCAAGTGCTCCTGAGGTGTTGTGGGCCCCCTTGGACCCCAAGCACTGTTGTGGGCCCCACTTGGATGTGCTACTTCGCGGATTTGCCGTCTACGACGTTGTGACACGTCATAGGCCTTCGTCGCAAGTTCAGACTTTTGGAGAGACGTGCGAGGACCAGATCTGAAGCCGAGGAGTTCTCCGATCAGACCCGACATCCAATCTACAGCAAACTCCGGTTCAGGTTGGTTCCCCGAAACTCGTAGAAACCCCCACAGTAGCTGACTGAACCCTAAACTAAAAACCGTCAACTTGAACTAAATTTAATTTTCAGCTCCTGTAAAACGTTGTACGAACATAGAAAATTGACGAACGGACTAATTTGACTGTGCACATAGGATAGATCGTCGATTAGGTTGATACATCAAAAAGTGACTTTTTGACGAATAGGATAGTCCCGAAAACCTAGAAACGAACACTAATAGGATTTGATGAATTTGAGACCTGACATCGTCACCGTGGCGATATTTCAGACGGACTTCTGCGAACGAGACGCTTGGACGAGACGCTTGGAGAGGACGACACACTCGCCATTTCAGGCAAGTGTATCCACTTGCACTTTTTGCCGTGTTTAGGCCTTAGTTGGTTAGAACTGTTAAATGTGAACAAATAGAACCGGACGTGAAATGATAGCGTCCAGGACGACTCTTGACGGCTCAGACTTGACGACGAAGTCTGAGCCTGACAACAACAACTTTTTCATGCTATAGGGCTATCATGTGTGTGTGTGTGTGTGGACACCCTAGAATAACCCTTCCCGTCTTGTCACGTCACGTCCCGTCTTGCACAGCCCGCTGGGCAATAGGGCACTCGCCGAGTGATCCCTTGTACTGATTCACAGCCTGCGGGCAATAGGGCACTCTCCAAGTTGAGAGAGTGATCCCTTGTACTGATACACAGCCCGAGGGCAATAGGGCACTCTCCAAGTGGAGAGAGTGATCCCTTGTACTGATTCTCAGCCTGCGGGCAATAGGGCACTCGCCAAGCTAGAGCGAGTGATCCCTTGTACTGGTGTCTTGTCTTGTCTTGTCTTGGGGTTGGGGTTGGGTTGAGTGTGCGCACGGCAAGAGGGTCTGATCCCCCTCGAACCGTAAGGCGTGAACCCTTTTCGTGTCTCACTTGTCTTGTCCTGCCTTGCTTCCGTCACGTCACGTCTTGTCCTGACACCTGTAGGCTAGTCCCGTAGTTGGTAGCACACGCTACAACTACTTCTTGTTGCGCTTTACTTTCCTGCTACGTTACTTCTCTTGTACTTTTTGTAACCCCAGCATGCTAATCAACCAGTAAAACGTTGTCTAAAAAGTTGATACACTTGCAGTAAAGTCTAACCCTTCTTGTAGACTTTACCTGACGTACAGTTCCTTTTTCTTGGGTGCTATACGTCAGGTATTCAGCCAGAGATCGTGGACGAAGCAGACTCGCTGGAGTACGAGGAGCCGAGGACGCTGATCCAGAGTCCGTGCCTGACGAGGACCAGACCTTGAGGTCTTTTTAGTCGCCACTTTCAGAGGTTACTACTTTCAGTTTTCTTTAGATAGTTTGTTGCCACGCTTAGGCTTCTTTTTAGACTTTGTACTTGTTGGATATCATATCTCTAATTTAATGAATGCAAATTTCTTTTCTGTACTTTTGTTGTTTCGAACTATAAAAATGCAAGAACCTGAAAATCTTTTAAAATTGTACCTCTACAGACGCTTATTGGGTCCGAGCTTCTCAGCACTGGCCTAAGCGGGCCTCGTCACGTTTCGCTTCCGTCCATTTTGGGAAGCGGGGCGTGACAGGTTTTAGTGGTGGCCCATGCAGGTCTTGCAAAAGTTCGGAACAATAAAAGTACCGCATTCATTTGATATCCACGTACAAGTCTGAATTAGTTTCCCAGTCTTAGATAGTAGGAAGACTTAGGTAGATGCCTCCGGTTGATAGTCGGATGCCTTGGTTAAGATTTAGTCGTCCTCGTCCTAGACTATTTTAGCATCCCCATTTGATCCTGATCGTATTAGATATTTAGAGTCCTTCTTTTAGTTAGTCGCTCGCCCAGCTCCATCGACTTCGGGCCCAGCAGAACGTAACCTCGATTCTTTTAGGAACCCTCTCTTTAGATCCTGATTATATTCTAGCTCATAGGAAGTCTTAGAGCTGAGTTATCCTAAATCTCTAGACGACCCGATGATTAGACCCTTTGTCCTCTAGCATCCCTCTGATCCTTGCAAATTTTTGTGCTATCGACCATAGGGTCCCATCGTAGCTCCTCATGATTCATATCTTTCGCGTAATCTTCATGCGATCATTTTTCCTTTCTCTCGTTTCTCGTGATCGTTTCCTAATGATCATCATTGATCCTTCGAATCCCTTCCCTGACCAATTCTACCTTCTCTAAAATTATTTTCGACTTTCTTTATTAAGTTTTCGCTTCAGATTGATTTCTTTGAAAACCCCTATATTATATATTTAAAATTTGCTGTTTTGGATCGAGTTAAAACTTTTAATTGACTTGGAGCTTTCTTGGACGTAAATGTTTTAAGTCAATATCTCGCATTATTTGCCTTGTTTCCAAAATATATATATTACTTTTATAAACTACACAATATATTTCTACTATCTTGTATTTATTTTCAAAATTTCCCCTTTCCCAAAACCTGCTTCCTTTAAAAGTATTTTCGAAATTCATTATTAAATTCTCCGCCAAATTTGACTTCCTTGAAAACTTTTATTAATTATTTAAAATTTCTTATTTTCGGTTAAGTTAAAATTCTTTCGCAAATTTTGAAACCTTTCGGTCGTAAAAGTTTTAAGTTACGACCTCGTACTTATTTTCGAATCAGTATCCATCGAATTTTAGTTTTAAAACTTTGTTATCATTTCGGGAATTCAATATATCATTTTTCTACCTACGAAATTTATGTTAACCATTACGTACGTCCTTTAGAATATTTTTCTAAAACAAAGGGGGATTTTAAATTTCTTACATATAAACATCTCTATGTTCATCGTGCTCATACTTCAAGAACCTTTGTTTAAATTCATTTTCATTTACAAAACAATCGCTACCTCATCCCACTTTTATTTCTTTCATTTCTTGTTTTCGAAACTCATTACTAAATTTTTCGCTCGGTTTAACTTCCTTGAAAACCCTTTATTATATACATTTAAAATTTATTGCTTTTCGATTGAAAGTTCCTTCTTAGATTTTGAAATCTCATTGGTTGTCAATTTTCAAGTTACTATCTGGTAATTATTTCAAATCGGTATCTTTCATATTTTCATTTTTTTAACAGTGTTGACATTTTGATAATTCAATTTATATTTTTCTGGGCTACAAGATCTATTTCTAAATCACTTACCGTGCATACTTTTTAAAATATTTTTCCTAAACTAGGGGGAACTTCAATTATTTTATTATTATTATATCTGTTCTATGTTTCTCGTGACCACATTTCAAAACCTTTGTGTAAACTTATTTTTTCATTTGCAAAACAATCGTTTTACACCCAACCAACTACCTCCTTATCTTGCCTTATTTGACCTCGTTCCTTCTGATCTTATTTCGTTCCGCTTTTGATTTAGTTTTCTTTCCTTCTTTTATCTAGACATTAGACCTTGTAGCTATCCATGCTATCTCCAGTTTAGGAGTAGGCCCTCTGGTAGGTGATGTCGTTGCAGTGCCTGAGTATAGGTAGAGTGTGTAGACCTGTATGAGTGTGTCATCTTTAGGATCCTGAAGTTTGTCTCCTGTGTCTTGAATGTGTACTCAATGTTAACCATGGTAAGCTGGAAGTTGTCTGAATGACGGTATTCATACTTATATGAATGGTGTCATCGCAGGCAGATCCTTAGACTGAGTTTTAATTTTAATGAATGGTTTATCTTGGTTGTATGTGAATCATATCAGAACTTTGTTTTTTTTAAAACCAAATCTTTAAAGTTTTAAAACTAGCTCACAAGATCACAAATCACTTAACCTCCCTCATCCATTACCGCAACACCACACGTTTCTCCCCAAATGTTTTTAAAATATTTCTTTGGCCTTAAGTCTCTCTTTCTCTTCTCTTCTTTCTTCCTTAAACAAAAATTTTCATGTTTATGATTGTTATATTAAATGGGGCCTAGCTATTATCGTTATATGATTTTGTTTGCAAGTAGGCTTGGAGTGAGATGAGTTTTATTATAGGAATGATTAATTGATTTTGGGAACACGAGGATGATGGATTAGAAAATCTTTTGGATGAAAAGAATGAGCTGTCCAAGACCTATTTAAAATACCGATGTGAGACGGACTCAATGAGAAATTCTGGTCGGATGAAATTATATGCGAGGAGATGAGAACTTATCAGATTTGAGGCTTAGACGAATGGTAGATAGGGATGGCTGCGGAGTATGGTAAGAGTTAAGATGATCATGAGATTGAGTAGAGCTTTTATTAGCATCGAGACTTGATTGTTGAGTTGAAGTGAGAAGACATTGGGAGTAACACAACGTGCTGAGATTAATGGATGGTTAGGTAGTCGGACTTAATATTGGTTGGGATTAGTTATAGTGAGTAGGATGTGATGTACTTCTGATAGATCAAAATTATTTGGTGGATAAATTTATGGGGAGATATGACGAGAATGTATTAAAGACACGACGATTGCTGATTGGTGAAGGTATTACAGGATAGACAAATGTTTTTGTCTTGGATTGGTGGATGACTAGAATCTCATTTTTGGAGATTTATTAATGATGGGAAAAGATTTAGAAATTCAAAAGATATTATTGAGAAGATGATTATCATTATTTCTTATGAGAACTTGGAGTTGGAAATTGGAACAGTAGTGATGGATCTATAGCTAAGTATTAGGACGTGAGTTTAGTCGTGGCTTTGCCCAGTGAAAAGAAGGGTCATGATGGATTATTGGAGGAACGATATTGAAGTTTTAATGATCAGAGATCATGGAGTGGAGGATAGGAGTTATAAGCTTAGGTATTTATAAATTTTGTAATTAGTCTTAGTGTGAGTGATTCCGAGGGCGGAATCAATTCTAAGGTGGGTAGAATGTAACGGCCTGTTTCTATCGTACCTTCTTCGTGCACGTGCTTTTGATCGTGCACGTGTTTATTTTAGACTTTATTTGTTTTTGAACGTTTTTGTGTGATATGTCGTCGTGATCGTCTCTGAAAGTATTAGATTGTGGAATAACTTGGGAACGACATACCTCAAGTCGTTCTTCCGCGATACTAACTTATTTGACGTGACGTCGCGACTTTCTGTTTTGACGCGAGACGTTTCTATTTTTAGTTTCGTCCCTCGACGTCGAAATTTAGATCCGTCTTCTCCACTCTCTTTTGTTAGTCATCTAGAACACCCCATAATTATTTTATAATTTTTGGACTTAATTTGACCTATTTTCCATTTTTTTGAAAGTTTTAAATAATTTTAAAACCTATTTTTATAAAAGTTTTAATTACAATAAAATTTCTATATTATAATAACGTATTAAAGAATTTTCTGGCAAAGTTTCAGAATTTTTGGCCGCACCCATCTTGCGTGAGGGAGAGGAGAGCAAATTTTAAATTATATTAATTATATTAATTATTTTAATTACGATTTTCTTAACCCAAAACCCTAACCCTAACTCTTTTATATTTAAATAAACCCTAGGCTAGGTTATTTTCGCAGCCACACAAACCCTAGCCGTCAAAAACCCCTCCCGACGTTCGTCGCAACGTTGCGACGATCGCAACGTGCACGACCGACGGCCACCCCCGCAAATCTCAGCGCACGACCGGAGCAAGCCCCCGCATCGCCGCTTGCAGCGCCCGCTGCATCGCCCCCCCGCTGTCGCCCGCTCCGACCGAGAGCACCGCTCGGTCAGACCGAGCGCCCGCTCCGCACAGCCGCTTGGCCCGCTCCGCTGCACCCGCTAGCGTCCGACCGATGGCTTCGCCCGCTGTGACCGAGAGGCCGCTCCGCATCGCTCAAGCGCGGCACGCCCGCACCCGCAGCTCGCACGACCGACGGGATCTGTCGGTCTGACCGACAGAAACCCTCGCACCGCCGCTGCAACAGAGCCCCCCGCATCGCCAGTGCACGACCGAGAGCCCCTCTCGGTCTGACCGAGAGGAACCCCCGCACCGACCAAGTCCGACCGACCGAACTTCGTCGCAAGTGGGTTTCTCCCACACCAACTTCTGTGGTGGGCCCCCCAAGTGCTCCTGAGGTGTTGTGGGCCCCCTTGGACCCCAAGCACTGTTGTGGGCCCCACTTGGACGTGCTACTTCGCGGATTTGCCGTCTACGACGTTGCAACACGTCGTAGGCCTTCGTCGCATGTTCAGACTTTTGGAGAGACGTGCGAGGACCAGATCTGAAGCCGAGGAGTTCTCCGATCAGACCCAACATCCAATCTACAGCAAACTCCGGTTCAGGTTGGTTCCCCGAAACTCGTAGAAAACCCCACAGTAGCTGACTGAACCCTAAACTAAAAACCGTCAACTTGAACTAAATTTAATTTTCAGCTCCTGTAAAACGTTGTACGAACATAGAAAATCGACGAACGGACTAATTTGACTGTGCACATAGGATAGATCGTCGATTAGGTTGATACATCAAAAAGTGACTTTTTGACGAATAGGATAGTCCCGAAAACCTAGAAACGAACCCTAATAGGATTTGATGAATTTGAGACCTGACATCGTCGCCGTGGCGATATTTCAGACGGACTTCTGCGGACGAGACGCTTGGACGAGACGCTTGGACGAGACGCTTCGAGAGGACGACACACTCGCCATTTCAGGCAAGTGTATCCACTTGCACTTTTTGCCGTGTTTAGGCCTTAGTTGGTTAGAACTGTTAAATGTGAACAAATAGAACCGGACGTGAAATGATAGCGTCCGGGACGACTCTTGACGGCTCAGACTTGACGACGAAGTCTGAGCCTGACAACAACAACTTTTTCATGCTATAGGGCTATCATGTGTGTGCGTGTGTGTGGACACCCTAGAATAACCCTTCCCGTCTTGTCACGTCACGTCCCGTCTTGCACAGCCCGCTGGGCAATAGGGCACTCGCCGAGTGATCCCTTGTACTGATTCACAGCCTGCGGGCAATAGGGCACTCGCCGAGTGATCCCTTGTACTGATTCACAGCCTGCGGGCAATAAGGCACTCTCCAAGTTGAGAGAGTGATCCCTTGTACTGATACACAGCCCGAGGGCAATAGGGCACTCTCCAAGTGGAGAGAGTGATCCCTTGTACTGATTCTCAGCCTGCGGGCAATAGGGCACTCGCCAAGCTAGAGCGAGTGATCCCTTGTACTGGTGTCTTGTCTTGTCTTGTCTTGGGGTTGGGGTTGGGTTGAGCATGCGCACGGCAAGAGGGTCTGATCCCCCTCGAACTGTAAGGCGTGAACCCTTTTCGTGTCTCACTTGTCTTGTCCTGCCTTGCTTCCGTCACGTCACGTCTTGTCCTGACACCTGTAGGCTAGTCCCGTAGTTGGTAGCACACGCTACAACTACTACTTGTTGCTCTTTACTTTCCTGCTACGTTACTTCTCTTGTACTTGTTGTAACCCCAGCATGCTAATCAACCAGTAAAACGTTGTCTAAAAAGTTGATACACTTGCAGTAAAGTCTAACCCTTCTTGTAGACTTTACCTGACGTACAGTTCCTTTTTCTTGGGTGCTGTACGTCAGGTATTCAGCCAGAGATCGTGGACGAAGCAGACTCGCTGGAGTACGATGAGCCGAGGACGCTGATCCAGAGTCCGTGCCTGACGAGGACCAGACCTTGAGGTCTTTTTAGTCGCCACTTTCAGAGGTTACTACTTTCAGTTTTCTTTAGATAGTTTGTTGCCACGCTTAGGCTTCTTTTTAGACTTTGTACTTGTTGGATATCATATCTCTAATTTAATGAATGCAAATTTCTTTTTTGTACTTTTGTTGTTTCGAACTATAAAAATGCAAGAACCTGAAAATCTTTTACAATTGTACCTCTACAGACGCTTATTGGGTCCGAGCTTCTCAGCTCTGGCCTAAGCGGGCCTCGTCACGTTTCGCTTCCGTCCATTTTGGGAAGCGGGGCGTGACACCTAATTATCTTGCAAACTCTACCAACAATGCGGAAATGCGGAAATGTAAATGTAGACAACCAAGAGAACAATCGCAAACAAGCAATTTAATGGGTTTGGATCCACCCAAGTCTCCCCGACTAGTTCATCAACTGACCCAAGCAATTTAAGAAGGACCACTGACCGACTAGTTCATCAACTAGTCGATCGGTCAATCAACATGAACCAACTAAGAGGTTAACAGTGAATAGATGAAGTTTCAGACTTATAGAACTAGTCGGTCCAAGAAGACTTGCCAACCGACTAGTTTCTCAACTAGTCGGTCGGTGAGTGAACTTAGACCGACTAAGAGATAAAACAAATAGTCTGAGAACAAATTGAATTAGTCGGTCCAAGAACAAATGTTGACCGACTAGTTCATCAACTAGTCGGTCGCCAAATGTACATAGACCAACTAACGATAAACAGTAGCTCAGGCTCAAAAATGGAAGTTCAACTAGTCGGTCCAAGAAGGATTCTTAACCAACTAGTTTCACAACTAGTCGGTCGATGAACCTTCTTTGACCGACTAACTGTAAACTGTAACTGAGCTGGAAATTGAGAAGGTAAACTAGTCGGTCCAAGAAGCTTTGCCAACCGACTAGATCACCATCTAGTCGGTTGGTTCTTCTTCTTGAACCAACTAACATGCACAAAGAGTCGTGAATCGAAGCGCGAAGCTTCGGGAAAGTTCGTATGGACTTCTACTAAGATCCTAGCGCTAATGATATGAGCGAAATGAAGATTAAAACATAAGACCTACTCAAGGCTTAACATTCTAGGAAAGAAGCTAGAAGACATTAAATAAAGCTTGACGAACCGTCTTCGAAAGCTTCGATCCAAATCTTCATGACTTCAATTATGGTCCATAAGCTTCAACGAAGCTTTAGGCATTCGATCACGTGCTTTGAGAAGTTTCGAGACGTCGCTTTAGATGTTCATAGAAGTTTGGCGACGATCTCCATAACTGCGCTCACAAAGAGTTAGTTCACGATATATTTATGTTTGTTCATCATCCAAAACCAAATCTGGGGAGTCAATACTCAACATTCTCCCCCTTTTTGGTGATGAGAAACCAACACAAATAATAATCAAAAATAATGATTCAAATGTAATTTACTTACTCCCCCTTCATTGATGACACGTTAATTCCAAAATATATATTAATCATAAGCATCAAGCAGACGAGTAAAGTATAAAATGAGAATCCAATTATTGAAATTTAGGATTAGAAATCCATTTTTATATCTTAACTCCCCCTGAATCTAACATATCAAATTAGATTCTTGGAAAAATGCATAAATTATCATTTAGCTCATCGTCATTATTATATATCTCCCCCTTTGGCATTAGTAAAAAGAGCGGGAGGAGATCAACGACAACAATAATGGCTTCAAATAAAATCACGGGAGTCGTAGAATACGACCAAGGTCCAAATGACACCAAAGGAAAATACGAAGAAAATCAAAGAGTGTCAATAAGACCAAAGTCGAAAATCGATAAATAAAATCATCAAAACTCAAATTAATTTTACGAATTGAGTTATGGAATATACTCTCCAATATCAACATTCTTGGTTAATTTAGTGCATGGAAAACAATTCTATGTTTCCATAGAAATAATATCTATTTAACCAAGTTATTTTCGTCGAGCGACGAAAACAATCATCAGAGACATAAAAAGAATATAATGTGCACAACAGAATTAATGTCAACATCGATGTATATATATATATGAACCATGGGTACAACAAAATGATACATCCGTCAACATACATATAAGCGATCCAACGATCGAAGCACAAAATACAACATGTATCATACCGACATCAAAAAGATCATACATCACAAATGTAGCATCATAACACCAAAAAATACATCGAAATACATCAAAATATCATAACCACCCACACTATCCTACCCAACTCTCTCACACTACATAAATCATCCAATGTGCACTAAGAGAGTCCTCAGAGAAGCTCAGGAGGCAGCGGGAGGATCTGCAGCAGCAGCAGGCTCTGCAACAGGAGTGGTCACAGCGACGGCAGGTGTGTCAACGGGAGCGACGGGAGTGGCCTCGAGAGCACCAGACAAAGTACCCACCACAGGTATGGTGGCACCAGGTGTGCTCTCGGGGTCACCGGTAGACGAAGCAACAGTACCAGAAGTACCCTCAGGGGCACGAGCAGCAGCAACATGAACAAGCTCCTCGATCTCATCCTCATCCAACTCATCCTCGTCAGAAACTGACGGAGGGATCTCAATGCCTAAACGAGAAGTGATACGAGCAAGTATCTCCTCAGATCGAGCACATCGAGACTCCACACATTTCAACGAACGTGCAAGGTCAGCAAGAGTGGGAGAGGGAGCAGGAGCAGCTGAAGCAGACGCTGAAGCAGACGGGGTCGTCCTCTGAACATGACAAAGCACCGCAAGAGACTTCTTGACGGCCGTCGCATTCAGAGGGGGACCGAGGGGATGCTCATCATCAGGTGGGAGAGGGACATGGAAGTGATGGAAGACAATAGTCAATAGGCATGGATACGGAATGTGGGCCGACTTGGTGGACTTTCGAATACATTCAAAAGAGTCCATCTTGTCGAGAATGATCTGTGCCCAGTTGATCTCACTTCCCATGAAAAGAGCGTATATGAGTTTGAGGAATGGCTGGGATGGCAATGAAGAGGAGCCGTACTTCGGAAGGAGGCAAGACTTCAGAATCAGTTAAGTACCCAAGCATTCGGCTTGAAGGACTTCGAGGGGACGCCAATCATGGCAAGAGGAATCTCATGAAAGATCTCAGAAAGCATTACCTGGTCAAGGGAAGAGATGTCATTGACGGAGATATCGGAAGGGAGGAGTCCATACAAGGAGACACCAAGCAAATCCCCTAAGATTTCTGCTGTGAGGACAATCGGTGTCCCCAAGACAGTCGTCTCAATAGAGTGGGTCTCGTCGTACTGACCCCGGACACGGTTCGCATAAAAGAGTTTGACTAGGCGAGGATATGGATGTGGATTCGCCTTAGGGTCAAAGCGAAGATAATCTAGAAGTACACTATAGGATAGGAGATCGGCAAGGCCTGGGAAGTCGGAGAACTGTACGAAGTGCTCCAACAGCAGCGGGCAGTGTTCGATACAGTTGTATGCTGCGAGACACAAAGGGTCATCGCGACATAGCGAGATATCGACACCGCCAGCTGGCATCGGAGCCTTCCCCTTAGGCTGACGTGTACTAGGGGTCGGACGAGTGCTAGACCTAGGAGGAGGAGTAGGAGCCCTATCGGTAGGCTCGGACTTGGGAATGTATTCCGTGTCGGAATCATCGGGAGGAGTGGTGGCACAGAATGAAGCTGGTGAAACGGTTTCCTTCCTAGGCTTGGGCTGAGATTGGGCTTGGGGTTTCGTTATCGTCGTCCTCTTTCGCTTAAGAGGAGGCGAAGACGACGAAGGAGGATGGGTCGTTTTCGAGCAGCGTTTGGGTTGCGGGGGGTCCGTAGGTGGTGAATCGACGGTCATAGGTGATGGACAAGTAGGTTTGATCGGAATTCTTGTCTTCGCCATAAGCGTGACGAGACAAACCCTAGATCGAAATCAAGAACCCTAGCACAACCCTATCGAATGAAACGAAGAAACCCTAACCCTAAATGCTGGAGAATGAACCCTAAACAGCTAGGAGAGGGAGGAGATACCTAGGGAGGAGAGAGATGATCGGAAAAACGGCCGGAGCTTGGTCGGAAATCGACGGAGGGAGAGGAGGAAGTCAACGGGGCTCGGGGGTTTCTGATCTGAGAGAGAGAAATGAACCGACTAGAATGAAGAGAAGTCGGTTAGATGAGTGTATAAATCGATTGGAAGTCGAAAAGACAAAACAGTCCTTGAGCACTTAGTCGATCAGAGTTCAAGCGCTGACCGACTAGATGACCATCTAGTCGGTCGGCCAATGAGCTTGAACCGACTAAGTGCAAACAGTAACTGAAGCCAAAATTTAGGGCTTGAGTTAGTTGGTCTGAGTTCATTCACTGACTGACTAGATGATGATCTAGTCAGTCGGTCAATGAACATGAACCGACTAACAAAATTCAAAAAATTTAGAATTTGAAATTTTGAGTTCTCTCCTAATCGCACTTAGACGAAACATCGAAATACTCTCATTAATCATTATACTATCCCATTAAACATCGAAAATCTTAAATTTGACGTTCATGAATATTCCGAGCATAAATTACGAAAATTCAACGAAAAATCCAGAAAATTTCAATATATCAAGCATGAACAAATATAATGAAAATTGATAGCATGCAAGATTTTTGAATAAAATGAATCCTAAATCTCGGATTCGCCCATAATCCCCAATTCTCGACGTAACCGCACAAAGGAGTCTTCCTTTAGGGGTTTCGTGAAAATATCGGCGATTTGCTTCTAGGTTTCAACGTACACTAATATGATGTCCTTTTTAGCAACATGATCATCTAAGAAATGGTGTCGGACATCTATGTGTTTCGAACGGGAATGGTGTACCGGATTCGTAGAGAGACATATTGCACTTTGGTTGTCCACCATGATAGGGCAAGTATCACAGTTTATACCAAAGTCTTTAAGAGTGTGTCTCATCCAAAGAACCTGAGCACACGCGGCACCGGCGGTAATATATTCCGCCTCGGTGGTTGAAAGTGATACGGAATTCTGCTTCTTGGAAAACCAAGAGACAAGAGAATTTCCTATAAAATGGCAAGTGCCACTAGTACTTTTCCTGTCGGATTTGCATCCCGCATAATCTGCGTCACTATATGAGATTAACACATATGTGCTAGATTTTGGATAAAGTAATCCAAAATCAAGTGTGTAACTTAGATAACGGAAAATACGTTTTACCGCTACTAAGTGAGATTCCTTTGGTTGAGACTTATAACGAGCACATACACATACGGCAAACATAATATCGGGCCTACTTGCGGTAAGATAAAGTAAACTACCTATCATACCTCGATATAGACGAATGTCTACATCTTTTCCGCCCCCATCCTTATCAAGATGTGTAGTCGTGCTCATTAGAGTCTTCTTCCCGGAAGCATTCTCCATTCCAAATCGCTTTAGCAACTCCACCGTGTACTTTGTTTTGGTGGATGAAGATTGCATCGTTCATTTGGCGAATTTGGAGACCTAAGAAATATTTGAGCTCACCCATGTGGCTCATCTCAAATTGATCCTTCATCGCATTAGAAAACTCTTCGCAAAGAGTGAAGTTAGTAGCACCGAAAATGATATCATCAACATAAATTTGAACTAAAATTATATCATTATTCGAATACTTAACAAATAATGTGGAATCAACTTCTCCCATTTTAAAACCTAAATCCAAAAAAAAAAATTCTTTAAACGGTCATACCAAGCTCGAGGAGCTTGTCTCAACCCGTAAAGTGCTCTCTTAAGTTTGAAAACATGGTTTGGAAATTTTTCATTTATAAAACCCGGAGGTTGAGAAACGTAAACTTTCTCAACAACATCTCCGTTTAAAAACGCACTTTTAACATCCATTTGAAAGAGTTTAAAATCTTTATGACATGCATAAGATAACAATAATCTAATAGATTCTAATCTAGCTACCGGAGCACAGGATTCTTCAAAATCAATACCTTCCTCTTGCCGATAGCCTTGAGCTACTAACCGAGCCTTGTTCCGGACGACGATTTGGTTTTCGTCGGTCTTGTTCTTGAAAATCCACTTCGTTCCTATGACGGTGTGGTTCTTCGATGGCAATGGAACAAGCTCCCAAACTTCATTCCTCTCGAATTGAATAAGTTTCTCCTCCATGGCTAAGATCCAAGCACCATCTTCGCACGCTTCATTAATATTCTTTGGCTCTATCGAGGAGGCAAAGGCACAATGAGCGAAGTAGTTCACTTGCAATCTCGTCTTGACACTATCAAGGATATTGCCAATGACTTGCTCATGAGGATGGTCATGAACGGTATGAAGCCGTTTGGGAATTCCCTGATCACTAGGAACATTCTCAAAAGATTCATTAGTTGGGTTAGTATCAATAGAATCAATAGAATTAGAATTACCAATTGAATCACATAAGACATCCATGGAGTCATCATCATTAGTAATTCTAGTAGGGACAAATCCTTCATTAAATGAAACATTAAGAGATTCCTCGATCGTTGAGGTTTGTTTGTTGTATATCCGGTAGGCTTTTCTACGTGAGGAATATCCAACAAAAATCCCCTCATCGGATCTTGGATCGAATTTGTCCAAACTACCATACGTGTTTTTAATAAAACATTTTGAACCGAAAACTCGAAAATGTTTAACTTGAGGCAATCTACCAAACAACAATTAATTACAAGTTTGTTTGGTGCCGGGCCTCAAAAGTATTCTATTAAACACATATCAAGCGGTATGTATCGCTTCCGCCCAAAATTGATGGCCAAGTTGGCTATCATCAAGCATAGTGCGAGCACATTCCACTAGCGTCCTATTCCTTCTCTCAACAACACCATTTTGAGGAGGTGCGCGAGGGAATGAAATGGTGTGAGTAATATCAACTTCATCACAAAACTTTGAGAAAGACTCACTCTCAAATTCCCCTCCATGATCACTACGAATAGTGACAATAGTGGTTCCAATGAGATTTTGTACTTTCTTAACAAAAATTGTGAAGTTTTCAATAGGATCATTTTTATTACTTAAGGAAAATACCCAAGTAAATCTAGAAAAGTCATCAACGATGACAAGTCCGTATCGTGCATTTCCTAATGAAGCAACTCTAGTTGGCCCAAATAAATCTAGATGTAAAATCTCTAGTGGCCGCTTAGATGAAATGCTTTTCTTAGGTTTAAAAGACGATTTTGGAAGCTTGCCTCGTTGGCACGAGTCACAAAAGCTTTTCTTTTGAAAGACAAGCTTAGGGAAGCCTCTAATAGAATTTAACTTGGAAAGCTTAAAAAGTGTTCCAAAGTTCACATGACCAAAACGTCGATGCCATAAGTGTTGTTCACTTGTGTTGGCAATGAGACATTGTTCATGTGATCTTGGAAGATCTAGGATATATATATCCTTATGGCGTGTGCCGGAAAACAATAATTCATTATTATCTTTTCTTAAAATATGACACATTCCTTTCGCAAAGCTAACTTTGTAACCTTTGTCACAAAGTTAGCTTATTGAAATAAGATTGTGGTTTAATCCTTTAACAAGGTAAACATCACTTATAAGTGGTTTAGAAGGATTACCCACTTTTCCAACACCTATGATGGTTCTGCTCTCGTTGCCTCCAAAGACTACCCGGCTTCCATTTGCAATGGACACCACTCCGGAGAGCAATTGAGTGTCACCCGTCATGTGTTTATCCAATTATTCTTGGAGCCAAATTTGGATTTGTTGCTCCTTTTCTTTTTCTTGAGTACCTAAAGATAGAAAATATCGTATCATGGTACCCAAGGTCATTGGGTCCAAAAGATTAGACCTTTGGAAGCCAAGTCCAATTGGACTTAGACTTCCCCACATAATTATCACTATGCACTACATTCATGAAATAAGAATTCATGTAAACTTGTTTTTCATTCATGCTTATGTCTTTTGGGCTCCAAATAGTGAAGATTTTGGGAGCCCTAATCCTATTGGGAGCATGCATGCGTTGTTGATTTCTACGTGATGCATGTCGTGGATATGCATAAGGAACATGATGAAATGGTGCATTATGAGAATGGTTCATATGATGATGTGGGTGTACATATGCATGTGGAGGAACACGTGCATGAGGGTGTCTCACATGGTGTGCACGTGCCTGTGGATGTGGTGCATAAAAATCATCATATGTGTGAGCATGTGGAGTAGGATGTGAGTTCCTACGTGGCATGGTATTTGTGTACATATAGGCATGACCCTTCTTTGGAGGTCCACCCAACGTGGGTTTCCTTCCAAATGAGGGTGTGTATGAGGTGGAAGCACCATTGGTAGATGAACTACCAATAGAGTGTTTGCTCCCACTCGTTGAGTCACCAGAAGTTGGCCTAACAAAGGTAGTGGCCGACTTGGATGAATTTCCCAATTTATACCCCCAAGCCAATGTGGTGATTGGCCGGAAGTAAGTCATTTAGGATATTATCCAAATGGTCCTTACCCTTATTGAATTTATTAATTCGGCCTAATGTGCACTCATATTTCTCGGTGAGAGAACACATAGAAGCCTCCAAAGTGGATACTTGCGATGTGAGCACATAAACACGAGATTTGAGATTTTCATTCTCAATACTCAAAGTCGAGTTTTGAGAAGTCAAATCCGCTATCTTGTGTTCCTTTGGATCCTCAATGCTAACATGTTCTAGTTGAGACTTGAGATTTACAATCTCATTTTTCAACTCTTCAACAACGGTGTCGTTGTTGGTGATGATAGGTTTAGGCGAGGTTTGGATGCTAGCTAAATCATCTTTTACTTTAGTATACCTATTTACTAATTTAGTGTATTTAGACCATAATTGATCATTAGCATTTCTAAGGTCATTCATGGTTACCTCATCGCCTTCATTGTCGCTATCATCGGAAGAGGAATCTTTATCTTGCTCCTCTCGTGCCATGAAGCACGTGTGTGCTTGCTCCACTTGCTCATCATCCGACTCTCCGCTTGAGAAATCATCGGAGTCGGTGAATGTCCCGACAAGTCCCTTTTTGTACCCTTTCTTGTACTTCTTTGACTTGTCGTACTTCGGCGCCTTCCACTTCTCCTTTTGCTTATTTTGAGGACACTCCGCTTTCATGTGTCCTGGCTTATTGCATTTAAAGCACAAAGGAGAGGAGGCGTTAGTAGAACTAAACTTTGATTTGTTTTTGAAGTTACCTTTCCGAAAGAACCGGTTGAACTTCTTTGCCATGATGGGAATAGATTCCAAGTCCAACTCTTCTTCCGATTCTTCATCATCGGTCGATGTAGATGTTGATGGAGCGGCCTTGAAAGCAATAGCCTTTTTCTTTGGCTCGTCTTGCTTCAAGTAGGACTTCATCTTGTCCTGCAACTTCATCTTGCTATCCTTGCGTACCTCGTATGACATTAAGGTAACCATTAGTTGAACAACTGTATAAGTTTTCATGGCATTACCTTCCTCGATGGCGAAGGTACGTTTCTCCCAACAAGAAGGAAGTCCATCGATGATCTTCGAGACTTTCTCCTTTTGGGTGTAGGTTTTCCCAAGAGCCTCCAACTCGTTGGTGATGTCGACGAAGTGAGCATAGTACTCCTTCATCTTCTCACCCTGTAGCATATGAAATAATTCGTAATCTTTATTAACAACTACGAGTTTGGAGTCTCTTACCCTACTCGTCCCTTCATGCAAGATGAGGAGGGAGTTTCATATTTGATATGCACTCTTACATGTGCATATCTTCTTGAAGTCCTCGGGCTCCAAGGCACATTGCAAGGAGTTCATTGCCTTGGCATTGCTTACCTCCGCGGCGACCTCCGCGGTAGTCCACTTCTCGAAATCTTCTTCGACGGGCTCGACATACTCCTTCATTGTGGCCCTCCATAATGAAGCACTCCGGAGGAAAGTTTCCATCCGGCATTTCCAGTACCCGTAGTTGGTACCGTTGAAGAAGGGAGGCCTCGTTGAGGAGTGTCCTTCCATCACCGAAGACGCTCCTTCACGGTTCCTGAAGGTGATGTAATCTGAAGGTGGAAGAACGGTTTTGTTGTCGTTGGCAGACATAGCTATAGACTTGGCTCTGATACCAAATGTAATGCCCTGCTAAGCTACTGCACAAGTACTAGAGGGGGGTGAATAGTACTTTAAAATAATTAAGAAGATAATTCCTAATTATCTTGCAAACTCTACTAACAATGCGAAAATGCGGAAATGTAAATGTAGACAACCAAGAGAACAATCGCAAACAAGCAATTTAACGGGTTCGGATCCACCCAAGTGTCCCCGACTTGTTCCCGGTGATCTTACGTCCCAACCACCTGGATCCCCTCCGGATACTTGAGTTAGAAACCCTAACTTAAGATTTGCACTATGAAATTCTTGTAGAAAACCTCTACAAGATCAAATCATACACAAATCGAAATGTGACTCCCACAAACCGGGATCACAAACAAACTCTCACAACCGAGAGTGAAACACTTACAATATCAATGTAAATTGAAATAGAAATTCTTACCGACAAAATCCTATGCCTTGAGTATACTTACGAATTAGGGCAAAACGGATTTTGGGGAAGAAGAAGAGGCACCAAACCCTAGCTCCAAGTAGATGACCAGCAATGGAGTCATAGGTGGATGTTGGTGACCTTGGATCAAGCACTTGGCTTGGAAGGCTCACAATCAATGAATCTCTCTTTTGAAATAAGAGTGAGGGAGAGATTCTTGAATGGAAATGAATGAGGTTTGAATGAGATTTAATGCTTCTCTTTTGATCTCTAAACTTCTCTTAATATCAGCCTTGAGTGCAATGAATGCAGCACTCCAAGTATATATAGGATAGAGGAAAGAGTGAGCAAAAATCGTGGCATTTAATGCTCTAACGGCTCTATTCTGAACCAAACTAGTCGGTCAAAGAAGGACCACTGACCGACTTGTTCATCAACTAGTCGGTCGGTCAATCAACATGAACCGACTAAGAGGTGAACAGTGAATAGATGAAGTTTCAGACTTATAGAACTAGTCGGTCCAAGAAAACTTGCCAACCGACTAGTTTCTCAACTAGTCGGTCGGTGAGTGAACTTAGACCGACTAAGAGATAAAACAAATAGTCTGAGAACAAATTGAATTAGTCGGTCCAAGAACAAATGTTGACCGACTAGTTCATCAACTAGTCAGTCGCCAAATGTACATAGACCGACTAACGATAAACAGTAGCTCAGGCTCAAAAATGGAAGTTCAACTAGTCGGTCCAAGAAGGATTCTAAACTGACTAGTTTCACAACTAGTCGGTCGGTGAACCTTCTTTGACCGACTAAATGTAAACAGTAACTGAGCTAGAAATTGAGAAGGCAAACTAGTCGGTCCAAGAAGCTTTGCCGACCGACTAGATCACGATCTAGTCGGTTGGTTCTTCTTCTTGAACCAACTAACATGCACAAAGAGTCGCGAATCGAAGCGCGAAGCTTCAGGAAAGTTCGTATGGACTTCTACTAAGATCCTAGCACTAATGATATGAGCGAAATGAAGATTAAAACGTAAGACCTACTCAAGGCTTAACATTCTACGAAAGAAGCTAGAAGACATTAAATAAAGCTTGACAAACCGTCTTCGAAAGCTTCGATCCGAATCTTCATGACTTTAATAATGGTCCATAAGCTTCAACGAAGCTTTAGGCATTCGATCACGCGCTTTGAGAAGTCTCGAGACGTCGCTTTAGATGTTCATAGAAGTTTGGCGACGATCTCCATAACTGCGCTCACAAAGAGTTAGTTCACGATATATTTATGTTTGTTCATCATCCAAAACCAAATCCAGGGAGTCAATACTCAACAACCCGTATAAATCTACTATGTTTATGATTGGTTTGCTCTCTGATTTGATTTCTCTGAACTTGTTTATATTTTTATGGTAATTCTCATTGTTTATTTCTGTTGCATTATATATTGAGAATTGGTTTGTTGAAAGCTTATTTCTAACCATAACTATTTAGTGTTTAAGTATCACGCCAACCAGACATGGATCCTAATAAGTGGTATCAATGCGGGTTAACAGATGTCATCAATAAGTTATGCATCATAATTCCCTGAAGGACAATCCACGGCAAGACCTTCAATATTTGATAGCTCCTACTACAACTATTGGAAAAGGGGACTGCTGATATATCTCAAATCAATCAAATATGATTTATAAAGCTTCGTGGAGATGGCATATAGCAAACCTACAACACACTCCTCACATTGGACAGATGAAGAAAAAGAAATAACAACCCTCAAGTCAAATGTAACGAATATTTTAGTTTATGATTTGGATAACAATATTTTCAGTCGTGTGTCAGGTGCTAGCTCAGCAAATCAAATATGGCGCACACTTGAAAAAGCTTATGAAGAGTCAACATCTATTGAAGGGGAAGCACACGAAGAGTCAACTCATATCTAAATATAAAATAAAGGAAAAATGAGAAAGAACATATATTTGTTTCACGGTACAAGAGGTAACTTCAGATTGTGACTCTGATAATCTATTAGAGATTTTCAATGAATTATTCGATAAGTATAAGAAATTAAATGTGATGTTTAAATCATTGAAAATCTAACATGAAGTATTAAAAATGAACATGGTATTTCTCTTTCTAAATTAGATGATGCTCAAGTAGTTAATAATAAATTAATTGTTAAAAATAAAAACCTAAAAGAAGAAAATGCCTTGTTCAAGAATGATTGCAAAAATTTAAATGTTAGAATAGAAGAACTAGAAAAAGATATTTCCTTTAATAAATTAAAATATGAAGAAATTGCTCATGATTTTAAAAAGTTAAATAAATAAAAGGATAAATTATTAATTAACCAAAATGTTTCAAGTTCCAATCATGGATTAGAAATTAATAATATAAAGAAACATAGTAATATTAATATGCATGCATATAAGGCTAAGAAAAATCATGCCTTTAAGTATAAACATTATGCATGCTATAAAAATGTAAAATCTGATGATCATAATAAACTACTTAACAAAAATTCAATGATTTCAGTGTGGATTAGTAAAAATGTGAACACTCAAAGTTGTTAAATCCATGGGCCGGCAGTCGAGGAGGAAAGCATATTATCATTGAAAAGGCCTATTGAGATAGCATATGGGCCCAATAAACCCACGAGAGATGCTAAATGTTTACCCAGTCAAAGCTTGCTTGCCATTTGCCCGTTGAACTTCTGTTGCTTAAGGAAGCAGCCAATAATATGCTCATAAATGGTAGGAGGCATGGACAACGGTTATCCCTATCGTGAGGGAAGATCGTGCCATCTTAATTGGTGATCATTAATCCCCCAACATCACTGAAGAGACATTATAGTCTATAAATACAAAGAAGACAAACAAAAGAAGGGGAGATTCTAGAGGTACGAAACTCTAGGTATTCTAATAACTTATCTTTTTTCCAGTCACATATATCTTCCTCCAAGCGCTTGCAGTAACTGAATCGGGACGAATCCCCTTGGATCGATCTCGACAGCCCTATGCCTTCATCTTAAATCCATTCTAACTTAAGCATCGGAGGGGATTTGGGTCATAACCCAGATCCGATCTCCCTGACATTCATTTATGGTCAAAGAAGATCGAGGCTCGACCTAGTAAATCGGTCAAAAGATCGTCCCAATCGATCGTTGTTCGAGGTTCGACCCAATAGAAAGGTGGAACGATCATCAAGCTCGACCGCAATATCGAACAAGCGTCCCCAATGTTTCAAGCTCAACTTTTGTCGATCCGGGTTCTACCAACCGAGGGTCCCACTTCAAGCAGCTGACAAGGCTCCATCTCGACAAAGGAGTCCACGTCAACCCAAATCACTGTTGATACCAATTTGGTCATTAGTAGTTGGTACCGTCAACAGGAAATGCCAGTCTACATCCCAAGGCAACCAAATCCCCATGTCGACTGGACCCAACAACACTGGACCAATCCTCGGTCCAAATAAGGATACATTAAACGAGAATGCTCCAAATGAAAATGCCGAAGATTCCAGATCTTCATCGAAGGTACCTGACGCTCGATTAGTGACTCATGAACAATTCGACAAGTTCACTGATCAGATCAAAAAAGTCTCACCGTATTGGCTGTTGCTGTGCAACAAAACATCGATTGTTCACAGCATTTAGCTGAGGAATAGCTGCCCCCAATCTGACACAAACACCTGGTGGCGAGCAAAATACTCATAGAAACAAATGGACTGACGAACGAGGACCTGAGCGACAGGTCAATCTGTTGCTCAATACCACTCATACATCATAATAGAGAGGGGAGCTGACAAACAACCACAATCTCGGACGTCTCATTGGTCTGGGGCCCTCCAACAATGGGCAAGCCACCCACAGCCTTGTTGATCAAGTGAGGGATCGCCTCACCCGGGACCTTAACCTTGGTCCCCTCAGACCCATAACTGGCGAGAAAAGGAAGGAGATGGAGGCAAGCCATATCCAGTCATCTATCACTTCACTTCAGCCACACAAGGAGGAACGAGTTCCACTTGGTCTTCCTGCTAGCTGGCATACACCTCTGAAGCAGAGCATCACATCACCCCATGGCTCTCCAAATTCAAGATTCCACCATTGCAAATGTATGACGGCACGGGTGACCCATTTGAGCACGTTTACAAATATCAGAATGTGATGAAACTGCATGGAGACGATGACCCATATCTCTACTGAGCATTTCACACCACGCTGACCAAGGCAGCAAATGGATGGTACAACAGATTACCCGATGACAGCATCGGGTCATTTGATGATTTGACTGAGCTTTTTTAAGGAAATTTATTTCTGGGAGGCGCCCAAAGTGAAAGTCTTCACACCACTTCACTTTGAGGCAAGGTGAGAAGGAGTCGATCTGGGACTTCGTTCAGTGTTTCAACGAAGAGAGACTGGAAGTTGAGGACGTCCCAGATGCTACTATCATCGGAGCCCTCACCCAAGCAGTCAGAAATGAAGATCTGATGAAGTCCCTGCATCAATTCCCTCCAAGCAATCTCATGGAGTTGTTCAAAGAGACCGACCAATTCATGGCCTCGGAGGAAGCACTTACTGCTGCGAAGAAAACCCCTAAGTGCCATGAAGAAACAAGGTGAGAAACACAAACTCGAAGAAACCCCCGTCAGGAACAATGAGTTCGACGCCAAAGAGACAAGAGTCCCCGGAGCAAAGAAGTCCTTGCTAAAGATGCTTATGTCAGATCAAACGCCCCCAAGGCAGAAGTCATGGTATATGCTAAACGAGGACTCGTCAACGAACCAGTTAAAAAGAACAGGTATAAAAAAGAGATGACCTCAAATTCTGTAGGTACCACAATGACCACTGTTGAATATTGGACTCCCCGGATTTGGTTTTGATGATGAGCAAACATAAATAATCCATGAACTAACAATTTGTGAGCGCAGTATTGGAGATCGTCGCCAATTTCACGAGAACATTCAAAGCGACATCTCAACACTTCCCAAAGCTCGTATTCATGCCTAAAGCTTCGTTGAAGCTCTTGCGCCGTTTTGGAAGTTATGAAGAATCAATCGAAGCTCTCGAAGACCGTTTATTAAGGTTTTATTTATAGTCTTTTAGCTTCGATATATAGAATGTTAAGCCTTGAGTATATCTTACGTTTCTATCTTCATTACGCTCATTTCGTAGCTCTAGGATCCTTGCACAAGTTCATACTAACTTCCTCGAAGCATCGCGCTTCGATTCGGACTTTATTGTGCATGTTAGTTGGTACAAGAACAAGTACTGACCGACTAGATGGTGATCTAGTCGGTCGGTAACTCTTCTTGGACCGACTAGTTTGATTCCTTAATTTCTTGGACTTTACTGTTTACAGTTAGTCGGTCTACGTTGACTCACCGACCGACTAGTTTGTGAACTAGTCGGTCAGTGATGCTTCTTTGACCGACTAGTTGTGACTTACTGTTCATGCTTAATTTCTCCTAAGCTACTGTTTATCGTTAGTCGGTCTAAGAACGTTTGGTGACCGACTAGTTGACAATCTAGTCGGTCAACTTTTGTTCTTGGACCGACTAAGTCAACTTGTGTTCAGACTATTTCATTTTGCCTCTTAGTCAGTCTACGTTCACTGACTGACCGACTAGTTGTGAAACTAGTCGGTCAGAAAGTCTTCTTGGACCGACTAGATTTCTAGGTCTGAAATTCTATTTCTTCTCAGATCTTCACTTAGTCGGTCCATGCTGTTTGACTGACCGACTAGTTGATGAAATAGTCGGTCAGTGATTGTTCTTTGACCGACTAATTCTCACAGATTTCTATCCGTTGGAGAATGACCTAACTTGTTTTTATGGGACCCTATAAATATGAACCTAGGTCATTTCTATCTAGGTCAGAGCTTCCATTCAGAGATTCATTGAGATCAAAAGAGATAGCCTTTCTCACTCAAATCTAAAGCTATCTTCCTCACAAGAAACCCATTCTCTCTCATTTCCAGATCTAGAATCCATCTAGAGAGAAGGTTGTTCTTGGTGAGCTCTTCAAGCTATTGCTTGATCCAAGTCTCCAAATCATCCCTAGACACCGATTACTGGTCATTTCCTTGGTGCTAGGTCTTGGTGACTTCATCTTCCTCAAATCCTTCATTTCACCTTTTGGGTAAGAAAAACTCAAGGTATAGGATTTTGTGGTAAGATTGTTTATTTCATATTAAACTCTTTAATATTGCTTTGTGATTCTCTCGGTTGTGAGAGAAGGTTGTGATCCCGGGTTGTGGGATTCGCGTTTGCTATTGCATGTATGATTTGATCTTGTGAAGGTTTTTCACAAGATATTCATAGTGGAAATCTTGAGTTAGGGTTTCTAACTCAAGTATCCGGAGGGGATCCGGGTGGTTGGGACGTAGGATCACCGGGAACTAGTCGGAGAGACTTGGGTGGATCCGAACCCATTAACATCGTTTGTTAGCATTGTTAATTTTGTGTTGTCATTCAATTTAAGCTTCCGCAAATTGATTTGGTAGTTGTTTGCAATTTAATTTGGAATTATACTCCTTATTATTTTAAAGTACTATTCACCCCCCCTCCCCCCTCTAGTACTTGTGCAGTAGCTGGTAGGGCATTACATTTGGTATCAGAGCCAGATACTCAGCTATGTCTGCCAACGACAACAAGACCGTGCCTCCACCTTCCAACTATGACACCTTCAGGAATCGTGAAGGAGCATCTTCGGTGATGGAAGGACATTCCTCTACGAGGCCTCCATTCTTCAACGGTACCAACTATGGGTATTGGAAATGTCGGATGGAAACCTTCCTCCGGAGTGCATCCTTATGGAGGACTACAATGAAGGAATACATCGAACCCAAAGAAGAAGACTTTGAGAAATGGACTACCGCGGAGGTCGCCGCGGAGGTAAGCAATGCCAAGGCAATGAACGCCTTGCAATGCGCATTGGAGCCTGAGGATTTCAATAAGATATGCACATGTAAGAGTGCATATCAAATTTGGAACTCCCTCCTCATTCTTCATGAAGGGACGAGTAGGGTAAGAGACTCTAAACTCGTAGTCGTAAATAAAGATTACGAAATGTTTCATATGCAACAGGGCGAGAAGATGAAAGAATATTACGCTCGTTTTGTTGACATAATAAACGAGTTAGAGGCCCTCGGCAAGTCCTACACTCAAAAGGAGAAGTGCTCAAAGCTAATTGAAGGACTTCCCTCTTCTTGGGAAAAACGTACCTTCGCCATCGAGGAAGGTAATGACATGAACAAATATACCGTAGTTCAACTAATGGGTACTTTGATGTCATACGAGGTACACAAAGATAGCAAGGTGAAGTTACAAGAAAAGATGAAGTCCTATTTGAACCTAGATGCGCCTAAGAAAAAGGCGATTGCATTCAAGGCGGCTTCATCCACCTCTACTGATGATGAGGACTCGGAAGAAGAAATGGACATGGAATCCATTGCACTCATGGCAAAGAAGTTCAATCGCTTCTTCCGAAAGGGTAACTTCAAACAAAAATCTAAGTTTACTTCTACTAACGCCTCTCCACCTTTGGGCTTTAAATGCAATAAGCCGGGACACATCAAAGCGGATTGTCCTCAAAACAAGCAAAAGGAGAAGTGGAAGGCGCCGAAGTTCGACAAGTCAAAGAAGTACAAAAAGGGGTACAAAAAGGGACTTGTCGGAGCAACATTCACCGACTCCGAGGATTCCTCAAGCGGAGAGTCGGATGATGAGAAAGTGGAGCAAGCGCACATGTGCTTCATGGCAAGAGAGGAGCATGATCAAGGATCTTCCTCCTCTGATGATAGCGACGACGAAGGCGATGAGGTAACTATGGATGATCTTAGGGATGCTAACTCTCATTTATGGTCTAAATACACTAAATTAGTAAATAGATATACTAAAGTAAAAGATGACCTAGCCAGCATTCAAACCTCGCCTAAGACTATCATCACCAACAACGACACCGTTGTTGAAGAGTTAAGAAATGAGATTGTTAATCTCAAATCTAAACTTGAACATGTTAGCATTGATGATCTGGAAGAACATAGGATAGCGGATTTAACTTCTCAAAAATCGACTTTGAGTATTGAGAACGAGAATCTTAAATCTCGTGTTTATGTGCTCACATCGCAAGTATCCACATTAGATACTTCTATGCGTTCTCTCAAAGAGAAATATGAGAACACATTAGGCCGAATCAATAGATTCAATAAGGGTAAGGACCATTTGGATAAAATCCTAAGTGACTTACTTCCAGCCAATCACCACATTGGCTTGGGGTATACGATGGGATGTCCATCCAAAGCGGCCACTACTTTTGTTAGGCCAACTTCCGGTGACTCTACGAGTGGTAGCAAACACTCTATTGGTAGTTCATTTACCAATGGTGCTTCCACCTCGTCCACACCCTCTTTTGGAAAGAAACCCACTTTGGGTGGACCTCCAAAGAAGGGGCATGCTTATATGTACACAAATACCATGCCACGTAGGAACACACGTCCTACTCCACCATCTCACACATATGATGATTTCTATGCTACACGTTCACGGGCACGTGCACACCATGTGAGACACCCTCACGCACGTGTTTCCACACATGCATATGTTCACCCACCTCATCGTATGAATAATTCTCGTCATGCACCATTCCATCATGTTCCGTATGCCTATCCACGTCATGCATCACGTAGAAACCAACAACGCATGCATGCACCCAATAGGATGATGGCTCCCAAAATTTTCACTATTTGGAGCCCAAAGGACACAAGCATGGATGAAAAACAAGAATATATGAATGCTTATTTTTCGGATGTTGTGCATAGTAGAAATTATGTGGGGAAGTCAAAGTCCAATTGGACTTGGCTTCCAAAGGTCTAACTTTTGAGGACCCAATGACCTTGGGTTCCATGATATGAAAGTTTCTATCTTTAGGTACTCAAGGAAAAGAAAAAGAAGAGGAGCAACAAATTTAAATTTAGCTCCAAAGGGAATTGGATACTCGATAGCGGGTGTTCAAAACACATGACGGGTGACGCTCAATTGCTCTCCGGAGTGGTTCCCATTGCAAATGGAAATCGCGTCGTATTTGGAGGTAACGAGAGCGGAACCATCGTCGGTGTTGGTAAAGTGGGTAACCCTTCTAAACCCTTAATTAGTGATGTCTATCTAGTTAATGGTTTAAATCATAATCTTATTTCAATAAGCCAACTTTGTGACAAAGGTTACAAAGTTAGCTTTGCGAAAGGATTGTGTCATATTTCAAATGATAATGATAAATTATTATTTTCCGGCACACGCCATAAAGATATTTATATTTTGGATCTTCCTAAGTCATATGAACAATGTCTTGTTGCCAACACAAGTGAACAACACTTATGGCATCGACGCTTTGGACATGTGAACTTTGGAACAATTTATAAACTTTCGAAATTAAATTCCATTAAAGGTTTTCCGAAGCTCGTTTTCGAAAAGAAAAGTTTTTGTGATTCTTGTCAACGTGGCAAGCTTCCTAAATCTTCATTTAAACCTAAGAAAAGCATTTCTACGAAACGGCCACTAGAGCTATTACATCTAGATTTATTTGGGCCAACTAGAGTTGCTTCCTTAGGAAATGCAAGATATGGACTAGTCATCGTTGATGATTATTCAAGATTTACATGGGTATTTTTCTTATGTAATAAAAATGAAGCTTTTGAAAACTTCACAATATTTGTGAAGAAAGTACAAAATCTCATCGGAACCACCATTGTCACTATTCGTAGTGATCATGGGGGTGAATTTGAGAATGAGTCTTTCACAAATTTTTGTGATGATCTTGGAATTACTCACACGTTTTCTTTCCCCCGCGCACCTCCTCAAAATGGTGTTGTTGAGAGGAAGAATAGAACGCTTGTGGAGTGTGCTCGCACTATACTCGAAGATAGTCAACTTGGTTATCAATTTTGGGCGGAAGCGGTACACATCGCTTGTTATGTGTTTAATAGAATACTTTTGAGGCCCGGCACCAAACAAACTTGCTATGAATTGTTGTTTGGTAGATTGCCTCAAGTTAAACATTTTCGTGTTTTCGGCGCAAAATGTTTTATTAAAAACACATATGATAATTTGGACAAGTTTGATCCGAGATCGGATGAGGGGATATTTGTTGGGTATTCCTCACGTAGCAAAGCCTACCGGATATACAACAAAAGATCCTCTACGATCGAGGAATCACTTCATGTCTCTTTTAATGAGAATTTTACTACTTCTAGAATTTCAAATGATAATGATTCTATGGATGTTTTATGTGATTCATTTGAAAATTCTAAGTCTATTGATTCAATTGATTCTATTGAGACTAACCCGACTAATGAAGTTGTTGAGAATGTGCCTAGTGATCAAGGTATTCCCAAGCGGCTTCATACCGTTCGCGACCATCCCCATGAGCAAGTTATTGGCAATATTAATGATAGTGTCAAGACGAGATCTCAAGTCCACCACTTCGCCAATTGTGCTTTTGCCTCATCGATAGAGCCAAAGAATATCGTTGAAGCGTGCGAAGATAGTGCTTGGATCCTTGCCATGGAGGAGGAACTCATTCAATTCGAGAGGAATGAGGTATGGGAGCTTGTTCCTTTGCCATCGAAGAACCACACCGTCATAGGGACAAAGTGGATCTTCAAGAACAAAACCGACGAAAACCAAGTCGTCGTCCGGAACAAAGCAAGGTTAGTTGCTCAAGGCTATCGCCAAGAGGAAGGTATCGATTTCGAAGAATCCTTCGCTCCGGTAGCTAGATTAGAATCAATTAGACTTTTATTGTCTTATGCATGTCATAAAAATTTTAAGTTATTTCAAATGGATGTTAAAAGTGCATTTTTAAACAGAGATGTCGTTGAGGAAGTTTACGTTTCTCAACCTCCGGGCTTCATAAATGAAAAATTTCCAAATCATGTTTTTAAACTAAAGAAAGCTCTTTATGGTTTGAGACAAGCTCCTCGAGCTTGGTATGATCGCCTAAATAATTTTCTTTTGGATTTGAATTTTAAAATAGGCGAAGCCGATTCTACACTTTTTGTTAAGCATGCGAATAATGATATTTTATTAGTTCAAATTTATGTTGATGATATCATTTTCGGTGCTACTAACTTCACTCTTTGCGAAGAGTTTTCTAATGTTATGAAGGACCAATTTGAGATGAGCCACATGGGCGAACTCAAATATTTCTTAGGTCTCCAAATTCGCCAATTGAACGATGCAATCTTCATCCACCAAACGAAGTATACGGTGGAGTTGCTTAAGCGATTTGGAATGGAAAGTGCTTCCGGGAAAAAGACTCCAATGAGCACGACTGCGCATCTTGACAAGGATACGGGCGGTAAGGATGTAGACATTCGTCTATATCGAGGTATGATAGGTAGTTTACTTTATCTTACCGCAAGTAGGCCCGATATTATGTTTGCCGTATGCGTATGTGCTCGTTATCAGTCTCAACCTAAGGAGTCTCACTTAGTAGCGGTAAAGCGTATTTTCCGTTATCTAAGTTACACTTTAGATTTTGGATTACTTTATCCGAAATCTAGCACGTATGAGTTAGTCTCATACAGTGATGCCGATTATGCGGGATGCAAATCCGACAGGAAAAGTACTAGCGGCACTTGCCATTTTCTAGGAAATTCTCTTGTCTCTTGGTTTTCCAAGAAGCAAAATTCCGTATCACTTTCAACCACCGAGGCGGAATATATTGCCGCCGGTGCCGCTTGTGCACAGGTTCTTTGGATGAGACACACATTGAAGGATTTTGATATTCACTGTGATACTAGCCCTATCATGGTGGATAACCAAAGTGCTATCTGTCTTTCAAAGAATCCGGTGCACCATTCCCGATCAAAACACATAGATGTCCGACACCATTTCTTAGATGATCATGTTGCTAAAAAGGACATCATTTTAGTGTACGTTGAAACCCAAAAGCAAATCGCCGATATTTTCAAGAAACCCCTAAAGGAGGACTCCTTTGTGCGGTTGCGTCGAGAATTGGGGATTATGGGTGAATCCGAGATATAGGATTCATATTTAAACTCAATTATCTTGCATGCTATTATATTTTGCGATATTTCGTTCATGCTAGATTTATTGAATTTTTGGGAATTTTATGTGATTTGTTTGAATTTATGATCGAATTCGTATTTCAATGTCGTATTTAAGATTTCGACGTTTTATGGGGTAATTTAGATGACTAATGAGAGTGTTAAGATGTTTCATCCAAGTGGTTTGTGAAGAGAAATCAATTATCAATTTTTGGACTCTTCTAGTCGGTTTCAGTTCACTTGTCAACCGACTAGATGCTCATCTAGTCGGTCAGCAATTGAACTCAGACCGACTAGATCAAGCTTCAATCTAAATCTTATCATTTTCATTCTTTAGTCGGTCACAGTACACTTACCGACCGACTAGATTGAAAACTAGTCGGTCAGTGAGTATACTGCGACCGACTAAATCTTGCCCTAAAATTCACTGTTTGCCTCTGTTTCGAATTAGTCGGTTCAAGCTCATTGACCGACCGACTAGATCGTAATCTAGTCGGTCAGTGCTTGAACTGTGACCGACTAAGTATGTTAGGGCAGTTGTGTCTTTTCCAGATCTCGACCGACTTAATCTCATTTCAGTCGACTAAAAATCATTTTTGTCGGTCTCTTTCTCAGCTCAAGCCCGAAAAACCCAAACCCCCTCCGAGACTCTTCACCTTCCCGTCGACTCCGGCCATCTCTCCGGCCATCGCCGCCGTCCGCCGCCGTCGCCTCCTCCTCCTAGGTATCTCCCTCCTCCTCCTAGGTCGATTCCTACTCTAGGGTTTGTTTTACATCTCATCTAGGGTTCTTGCTCCTAGGGTTTCAAATTTTAACCTAGGGCTTGTGTTTCGGATTCTCTCTCTAGGGTCTGTGCTTTGGTGTTTGATCTTATCATCGTTTGGTTGTACTCGTCGTGCCATGGCAAAGACGAGGATTCCCATCGCCTCTTCTGGGGCTTCTCCTATGACCGTAGGGCCTTCCGACCCTAGGAATCCCCCTAAGCCTAAACGTCGTGCCAAATCAACCCAAGCTTCTCCGTCTTCGCTTCCTCTGAAGAAGCAGAGGACGGCGACCGTAAAACCCCGCAAATCTATGACCAAGAAGGCTATTCTCCATTCACCCTCTACTCCTCCTGATTCCAACACTGAATTTATCCCTGAGGATGAGCCTAGCACTAAGGTACCCACTCCTCCACGTCGTCCTAGGACTCGCCAGCCAAAGGGAAAGGGCCCAATGCCAGCGGGGGGTGTTGACATATCGTTGTGTCGCGATGACCCTTTGTGTCTCGCGGCCTACAACCGTATTGAACACTGCCCGATGTTATTGGAGCACTACGTCCAGTTTTCTGATTTCCTTGGCTTAGCTGACCTACTCTCCTATAGTGGTCTCCTTGATTATCTCCGATTCGACCCCAAGGCCAATCCCAAACCGTATCCTCGCCTAGTGAAATTGTTCAATGCCAATCGCGTTCGAGGCCAGTACGATGTCAGTCACTCCATTGAGACTACTGTCTTGGGAACTCCTATAGTTCTCACGGCAGAAATCTTGGGGGAGATTCTTGGCTGTTCGTCGTGTGGTCTCCTTCCTTCGGACATTTCCGTCGATGACATATCTTCCTTGGATCAGTCAGTTCTTTCAGATATCTTCCAGGTTATCCCCTCCGCATTCATTGGTATTCCTTCGAAATCTTTCAAGCCGAATGCGTGGGTCCTTAACCTGATCTTGAAGTCTTGCCTACTCCCTAAGTATGGATCATCTTCACTTCCATCCCAGCCGTTCTTGAAATTGATCTACGCTCTTTTCTTGGGGTGCGAGATTAATTGGGCTCGCGTGATACTCGATAAGATGGACTCTTTCGAGTGTATACGCAAGACCAATAAATCTGCGCATATTCCGTACCCTTGTCTGTTGACCCTCGTGTTTCGTCATTTCCGAGTTCCTCTCCCTCCTGACGATGAGCGTCCCTTGGGTACTCCTCTAAACGCGACGGCCGTGAAGAAATCTTTAGCGGCGCTTCGTCACGTGCAGAGGTCTACCGCATCAGCTTCCCAGTCTACTCCGTCAGCTGCTGCAGCCCCCGCTCCTCCTGCCACTTTAGACGATGTCGTACGCCTACTTCATCAGCACGACTCACGTTTGGCTCGTACTGAGGAGGTAGTCTGCCGTATGGCTCGTATGATGGGGATTGATCTTCCTCCTTCAGTTTCTGAGGCCGAGGAGATGGACGATGAGGAACTTGACGAGCTTGTCACTTCCTTAGCCCGTGGCGATGAGGCCACTGCTGCTGCTGCTGCTGCTACCACTTCAGCTCCTGGAGATGGCACCACTTCCGGTGCTCCAGAGACTTCTGCTTCAGCACTTCAGACTTCTGAGCCTGCTGCTGACCCTGCTGCCGTGCCTGCTGATATTCCTGTTGACACATCTGCCGTCGAGCCCGTCGTTGACGTCTCGACTCCTGCCCCGACGATTCCATCTGTTGAGACACCTCTTCTCCCTGCAGAGCCTGAGTCCACTCCGTCGACTGGACCCACGGACACTGCAGATCCAGCCACTTCCTCATGATTGCTGTTCCGAGGACTCTCCACTTCGCTTTGGATGATATATCTTTGTGAGAGTATTTTGGGTTAGGATAGAGTATGAGGGTTATGATATTTTGATGTATTTTGGAGTTTTCTGGATGTCGCTTGGATATTTTGATGTGTTGTATTTTGATGTACTCTGGATATTGATGATGATGTTCTATTTTGATGTAGACGATGATGTTGTACTTTTTGATGTTGATATAGATGATGTGTTGCATTTGATGTCATGTACATTTTCATATTTGATATTTTTTTAATGTACTCATGATGTTATCATTTACATATACACATCGATGTTCATGTTATGATATTTACTTCGTCGTGCACATTAACTCTCATTCAAATGTCCATGCAATGTGATTTCGTCGCTCGATGCTTAAATGCTTGGTTAAATATATAGAAATTCTATAATTGTATAGAATTGTTTTCCATGCACAAATTTAGCCAAGATTATTGAATATTGGAGAGTATGTTTCTTTATTCAAGAAATGAATAATTATTTTGTATTTTTGATGATTTTGATTATTTTTTTTGATTATGGACAATTTGGCACACCTTGATTTGATTTCATCATTTTTCCCTTGGTGTCAATTTGGTCCATCGTCATTGTCTACGACTCCCGATGTTGGATTTTCCATTTCCTAGTTGTTGTCGTTGTATGCCCCCCATTTTTGGGATAATGCCAAAGGGGGAGAGATAATGATAATAAATAGCGCAAATGAAAATTTAACTCAATTTCCAAGAATCTAGTTTGATATGTTAGATTCAGGGGGAGTTAAGATATATAAAAGGATTTTCAAAATCCGATATTTCGAAAATCGATTCTCTTTATTTATCTTACTCGTCTGCTTGATGCAATTCATATATATTCATTTTGGAATTAACGTGTCATCAATGCAGGGGGAGTAAGTATTTTACATTTGAATCATTATTTTTGATTATTATTTATGTTGGTTTGTCATCACCAAAAAGGGGGAGAATGTTGAATATTGGACTCCCCGGATTTGGTTTTGATGATGAGCAAACATAAATAATCCATGAACTAACAATTTGTGAGCGCAGTATTGGAGATCGTCGCCAATTTCACGAGAACATTCAAAGCGACATCTCAACACTTCCCAAAGCTCGTATTCATGCCTAAAGCTTCGTTGAAGCTCTTGCGCCGTTTTGGAAGTTATGAAGAATCAATCGAAGCTCTCGAAGACCGTTTATTAAGGTTTTATTTATAGTCTTTTAGCTTCGATATATAGAATGTTAAGCCTTGAGTATATCTTACGTTTCTATCTTCATTACGCTCATTTCGTAGGTCTAGGATCCTTGCACAAGTTCATTCTAACTTCCTCGAAGCATCGCGCTTCGATTCGGACTTTATTGTGCATGTTAGTTGGTACAAGAACAAGTACTGACCGACTAGATGGTGATATAGTCGGTCGGTAACTCTTCTTGGACCGACTAGTTTGATTCCTTAATTTCTTGGACTTTACTGTTTACAGTTAGTCGGTCTACGTTGACTCACCGACCGACTAGTTTGTGAACTAGTCGGTCAGTGATGCTTCTTTGACCGACTAGTTGTGACTTACTGTTCATACTTAATTTCTCCTAAGCTACTGTTTATCGTTAGTCGGTCTAAGAACGTTTGGTGACCGACTAGTTGACAATCTAGTCGGTCAACTTTTGTTCTTGGACCGACTAAGTCAACTTGTGTTCAGACTATTTCATTTTGCCTCTTAGTCGGTCTACGTTCACTGACTGACCGACTAGTTGTGAAACTAGTCGATCGGAAAGTCTTCTTGGACCGACTAGATTTCTAGGTCTGAAATTCTATCTCTTCTCAGATCTTCACTTAGTCGGTCCATGCTGTTTGACTGACCGACTAGTTGATGAAATAGTCGGTCAGTGATTGTTCTTTGACCGACTAATTCTCACAGATTTCTATCCGTTGGAGAATGACCTAACTTGTTTTTATGGGACCCTATAAATACGAACCTAGGTCATTTCTATCTAGGTCAGAGCTTCCATTCAGAGATTCATTGAGATCAAAAGAGATAGCCTTTCTCACTCAAATCTAAAGCTCTCTTCCTCACAAGAAACTCATTCTCTCTCATTTCTAGATCTAGAATCCATCTAGAGAGAAGGTTGTTCTTGGTGAGCTCTTCAAGCTATTGCTTGATCCAAGTCTCCAAATCATCCCTAGGCACCGATTGCTGGTCATTTCCTTGGTGCTAGGTCTTGGTGACTTCATCTTCCTCAAATCCTTCATTTCACCTTTTGGGTAAGAAAAACTCAAGGTATAGGATTTTGTGGTAAGATTGTTTATTTCATATTAAACTCTTTAATATTGCTTTGTGATTCTCTCGGTTGTGAGAGAAGGTTGTGATCCCGGGTTGTGGGATTCACGTTTGCTATTGCATGTATGATTTGATCTTGTGAAGGTTTTTCACAAGATATTCATAGTGGAAATCTTGAGTTAGGGTTTCTAACTCAAGTATCAGGAGGGGATCCGGGTGGTTGGGACGTAGGATCACCGGGAACTAGTCGGGGAGACTTGGGTGGATCCGAACCCATTAACATCGTTTGTTAACATTGTTAATTTTGTGTTGTCATTCAATTTAAGCTTCCGCAAATTGATTTGGTAGTTGTTTGCAATTTAATTTGGAATTATACTCCTTATTATTTTAAAGTACTATTCACCCCCCCCCCCTCTAGTATTTGTGCAGTAGCTGGTTGGGCATTACAACCACGGGCATGACACCGATGATTGCTGAACTCTGAAGAAAGAAATTGACGCCTTGGCTAAACGTGGTCATCAAAAGAAATCTGGTGACGACCCACAAACCAAAGAGAGAGCCTCGAAGCAGAAATGAATTTGTAGTGACCCTGTGCTATAAGGAACAAACACTAGCGGTGGTGAATAGTGTTTTATAGAATTATAAGGAATTTACGCCAAATAAAACCCTAATTAACCAACAAATGCGGAATACAATAAGTGAACAACAACGCAAGGGATAATGCAATGCTAACAAGCAATCTACCCTGGTTCGGTGCCACCCAAGTCTTCCCGACTTGTTACCGGTGCCCTACTCCAGCAACACCCGGATCCCCTCTGGATACTTTAGCAAACCGCTAGAGATTTCCTTTAGCCCACTTGTGGAAACCCCACAAGTGCAATCGACCTACAATCGATGTCCGTGTATACCACAACCCGGGAACACGCAAAGTCCTTAATCCCACAACCTGGGACTAAGCACACTCTCACAAACCGAGAGCAAAACGAAATCTTGATTCCCACAACTTGGGATCAAGCCAATCCTCTCACCACCGTGAGTATACAACAAATATGAAATATAAAGATTGAAATATAAAACTTCTTACCACAAAATCCTATGCCTTGAGAAATACTTACCAATTTAGGACAAGAATGGATTTTTGAGGAAGATGAGATCACCAAACCCTAGCTCCACCAAGATGAGCAGTAATAGATGGCTAGGGAGGAGTTGGTGACTTGGAATCAAGCTATTAGCTTGAGAGGCTCACAAGAAATGAGAATCTCTCTTGAGAAATTAGTGCTCAAAGAGTGAGAGAGAGATTCTTGTGAGATGAGAGAGCTTGGAATTGGAGTTTAAAGGCTCTTCTCAAAGGTGTGAAAATGTCTCTTTTTTCAGCCTTTTTATCCCTGGTTTGAAGCACTCAAACTATATAGGGAAGAGAGAAAACGGTCACAAAAATCGTGGCATTAATGCCCAACGGATCTATTTCTGAAGTTGCTTAATCGGTCTAAGAAGGATCATCAACCGACTAGATTGACAACTAGTCGGTCAGTGAACCTTCTTGGACCGAGTAGATGGTTGACAGAGAAGATGGTGAAATCATGGGTAAGCACTAGTCGGTCCAAGAAGGATCATCAACCGACTAGATTGACAACTAGTCGGTCAGTGAACCTTCTTGGACCGACTAGATTGACTTTTAATGCATTAACCATCCTTCTTGAACCAACTAACTGGTCAACAGTACAAAGGTCGAATTTCATAAGGAAAACTAGTCAGTCTGAGAAGAGACACCAACCGACTAGATCGTCATTTAGTCGGTCGGTGAACCTTCTTGGACCGACTAATTGGACAACAAATGGTCTTGAATTGATTAGGACAACTAGTCGGTCTGAGAAGGATTTCCAACCAACTAGATCGTCATCTAGTCGGTCGGTGAACCTTCTTGGACCGACTAATTGACCAACAGTGAATGTGCTCAATTAAGCAAGGATATCTAGTCGGTTCAAGATGGATTCCCAACTGATTAGATAGTCATCTAGCCGGTTGATTCTTCTTCTTGAACCAACTAAGATGCATATGAGCTGTGAAATAAACGATAGGCTACGGGAAAGTTTATAATGGCTTCTAAGGCAATCCTAGAGATACGATATGAAAGTTATGAAGATTTCTAGGCAAGTACTACTCAATGCTTAACATTCTACTAAACCGAAGCTAGAAGACAATATAAATAACATGACGAACCGTCTTCGAAGCTTCAACATGGAGAATCCGAATCCCTTGACTTCATGAATACTCCTTGAGCTTCAACAAAGCTCCAGGCACAACGATCACGCATTCTGAGGAAGTCTTGGGACGTCGCTTGAGATGAACAAATTACTTTGGCGACGATCTCTATAATTCTTCATGGACTTGAGTCTTTTAGTTGAATGACTTGAATATCTTCAATGTCATGGTCTTCGAAGCTTTTGACTCATCCATTCCTTTCTTCTCTTTGGATTGAATCTCCATTCATTTGTTGATGCCATTGGCTTGAGGTTTGAAGTAGCCTTTGAGTTCTTCAAGCCAATGCTTCACCTTTGTTTATCTACCAAGTCCTCCACTTGAATCAACACGTTTTGTCACTTTTAATCTTCTTGAATCTAGTTGGTGACTTTTTAGCTAACTGCAATCACAAGAGTTAGTCACAATGATTTGTGTTTGATCATCATCAAAATCAAGGTGAAGAGTCCAATACTCAACATTCTCCCCCTTTTTGATGATGACAAACCAAATATAAAAAAACAAATAATTGTGCGTTAAATATACTTACTCCCCCTACAATGATGGCAATCAAGTTAATATCAATAATCAATAGCATCATTCAGCAGTTCATAGTGTGTGTATCACATGAGGTTGTGTATATATCGCATGAATGACCAGAAATAGTATGCATACACAATACAAATTATATAGGTGATACACATCATAAGCATGAGCATGATTACCAACATATATAAAATGTAATCAACACACACCAAGATAATCATCAATGCTCCCCCTGAATCATATACATGAACAATCATACTTAAAGTCTATATGATTCAAGTTATTGTTTAACACTCATCTCATCATTTAATAAGCACACATCTTGTTTATTTCTCTCCCCCTTTGTCATTAACAAAAAGATATGGGGGCATAGAAACAACCAATTGTAAAGTTTTCTAATGTAAAGTTACCAATTGAAAACATGATATCGAAATAAAGATATCAATTGCAAGAGCACATATCCAACAACAACTCAACCACACTCAATTATCACAAAAAGATAAGCAATAAGCATATGTGATAAAGAATTACAATAGATACTAATTGTAGTGAGAAGTGTGACCAATGTTAGAAAAGTGACAATGCAACAAAAATGACATCACTTGTGAAAGAAAAAAAGTGATCAAATAGTGTCAAATACCCAAACAAATTCAATTATCACAAAATTTATAACATAAGCATAAGGTGATAGACTGTCATGTGAAACCAATTGTATACTTGGCAAGATATATTAAGCATTTTTAGTGCATGGAAAACAATTCTATGTTTTCATACAAGCATGTCTATTTAATCAATATAATCGTCGAGCGACAAAGTAAACAAACATGTTTTCAAACACAATGTAATCAAAATAATCAATACCAATTGTAATCACCTTCAATTTATGTTATAATATAATAACACAAATTAAGTAAAATGGCATGAGAAACCAATTGTAGGCATACCAAATCATCTCCAAAAGTATCACAACAAAACTCCACAAAGCATCTCCAAAAGTAAGCATACTAAATATAAGTGAAGTGTGCGATGTGGGGTGACAAGGTGACATAATGAAAACGAATATCAAATATCTATATCATGCAAAAGTGTTATGCCAAAATAGAGATAGTAGCATCATAAAGCGTATGGCATACACAATTCTAGTACACTAAGATACTAATTGAAACAGTGTTCAAAAGAACCATAGTAGTAGCATGCATTGCAGAGTAGAAACTCACATAATGAGTCAAAGATAAGCATGGAATGCCATGAGCATGTAAAGATGATATCCAATATCAATAGTGTAACAATTGTAAATATGATACCAAATGTAAATATGATATGTAGAGATGATACCAAATGTAGTCTAACAAAGTATGCAAAGCAGGCAAATAATGTCAAGATCATGTCAACACTTGAAAAAGAAACCAAGTGAACAAATAGAGACAAGATCTCATCCTAGCTAAATTATCACAAAGGATACAACATGAAACATAATGTGACAAAACATCTTTTGAGCAAAGGCATGAAGATAGTTTATTATCAAAGTCACAAGGTAGGACATAAACGAATAAAATTATCATGAACATCGCATGCATGCATACCAATTGTGCGAATAGAATAAAAACTTGTGTAAGCACAATATAATCGGATGTAGCATCAAAGAAGTCATAGTGCATCAAATCACACATTAGCATCCATGACCAAAATGCAAACAAAAGAGTAAATCAAATCTTAACACAAATACATTGGTACCCATAAAAATTAACTATAAACATATGGTACCAAGCAAAGAAGGGTCAACGAAAACTAACCCTTCGGAAACCAAGTCCAAGAGGACCGTGATTTCCCAACATAATCATCATTCAAAATAATATCATTAATATACGATTGTACATACATATCTTTAGCATGAGTGCTAGTGTTCTTAGGACCCCAAATAGTGTATGATTTGGGAATCCTCTTCCTGGTGGTTGCATGCACAAAAGGTTGATCTCTACGTGGTGCATGTAGCCTAGGAACATGAGATCTAGCAAGAGCATGAGGAACAATGTGTTGTGCTAAAGCATGATGATGAGCATATGATCCATGGTGTGGTGTTGCATACATACGTGGATGAATATGATGTGTGTATGCATGAGAATGATCATGAGAATAAGCATGCACATGTGGATGTGATGTGTGATCATAAGCATGTGAAGGTGCATGAGCATGAGTACGTGCATGAGAGTGTCTCAAATGAGTGTTTGCACGTGCTCGTGGGTGTGGAACATAAAAACCATCATTCGTGTGAACATGTGGAGTAAGAGGTGTGTTCCCACGTGGCATAGTATTGGTGTACATGAATGCATGACCCTTATTTGGATGTCCACCCAAAGTGGGTTTCTTTCCAAATGAGGGAGGAATAGGAGTGGTGGATTTCTTAGTAGTAGAACTACCCAAGTTGTTATAGACACCACTCGTGGATGCACCAGAGGATGGCCTCACAAAATCTACAGTTACTTCACTATAGGAGGTGCGTGCATTGGATGCACTTTCCTTAGAATAACCAAGGCCAACACGATGGTTTGCCGGTAGTTGATTCTTTAGCAAATCATCCAAATTGTCCTTTCCCTTGTTGAATCTCTCAACAATGGAGGACATGAGCTCATATTTCTTCGAAATTGAAGAAATGGTAGCATCCAAGGTGGATGCATGTGTGGTGAGCTCGTGCACTTGGGATTAGAGATTCTCATTCTCAATTCCCAAACAAGTGTTTTGAGATTGAAGATTTTCAATCTCGAGATCGTTACTATCCATAATACTAACACGATCAAGTTGAGATTTGAGGGACTCCACCTCATTTCTCAACATGCCATTTTGAGTAAGCAAACTTGCTTTCTCAATAGCGAGTGTCTCAACAATGGTGTCGTTGTTAGAGGTGCTACATGTAGATGTGTCAGAGAGACTAGCAATCTTATTCTTAGCATCACAATATTTATGCATAAGCTTTTGATATTTATTAAATAATTTCTTAAGCTCAATTTTAAGATCATCCATTGTTACCTCTTCATTGTCGCTATCGCTTTCACTTGAGTCGCTTGATTCGTCACTAGAGTCATCCTCTCGTGCCATCAAGCCCATGAATGAATCTCTTTCATCATTGGAGGAAGAACACTCAGAGGTGGACTCTTCTTGCTCCGCTAGCATGTGCCATATTTGATATGCCGTTGTTGCCTTGGACACATGCATAAGAATGTCATAAGTTAAATAATCAAGCAAGATATCCATTACCTCTTGATGTTTCCCCGCCAATTCTTTTTGCTTATTTGTCCATTCATGTTCAGGAGTGGTAGGTGCACGAAGGGGCTTCTCCATAAGCTTCCAATAATCCTTATCGATGGATTGAATATAGGCCTTCATCTTTACACACCAACTTTGATAATTGGGCCCGAGGAGATATGGTGGAAGAGGGCATCGTGTGTTGTTGTTGTTGGTTGCCATAGCAATAACCTTGCTCTGATACCAATTGTAGTGACTCTGTGCTATGAGGAACAAACACTAAGGGGGGGTGAATAGTGTTTTGTAGAATTATAAGGAATTTACGCCAAATAAAACCCTAATTAACCAACAAAGGCGGAATACAATAAGTGAACAACAACACAAGGGATAATGCAATGCTAACAAGCAATCTACCCTGGTTCGGTGCCACCCAAGTCTTCCCGACTTGTTACCGGTGCCCTACTCCAGCAACACCCGGATCCCCTCCGGATACTCTAGCAACCTGCTAGAGATTTCCTTTAGCCCACTTGCAGAAACCCCACAAGTGCAATCGACCTACAATCGATGTCTGTGTATTCCACAACCCGGGAACACGCAAAGTCCTTAATCCCACAACCTGGGACTAAGCACACTCTCACAAACCGAGAGCAAAACGAAATCTTGACTCCCACAACTTGGGATCAAGCCAATCCTCTCACCACCGTGAGTATACAACAAATATGAAGTATAAAGATTAAAATATAAAACTTCTTACCACAAAATCCTATGCCTTGAGAAATACTTACCAATTTAGGGCATGAATGGATTTTTGAGGAAGATGAGATCACCAAACCCTAGCTCCACCAAGATGAGCAGCAATAGATGGCTAGGGAGGAGTTGGTGACTTGGAATCAAGTTATTAGCTTGAGAAGCTCACAAGAAATGAGAATCTCTCTTGAGAAATTAGTGCTCAAAGAGTGAGAGAGAGATTCTTGTGAGATGAGAGAGCTTGGAATTGGAGTTGAAAGGCTCTTCTCAAAGGTGTGAAAATGTCTCTTATTTCAGCCTTTTTATCCCTGGTTTGAAGCACTCAAACTTATATAGGTAAGAGAGAAAACGGTCACAAAAATCGTGGCATTAATGCCCAACGGATCTATTTCTGAAGCTGCTTAATCGGTCTAAGAAGGATCATCAACCGACTAGATTGATAACTAGTCGGTCAGTGAACCTTCTTGGACCGACTAGATGGTTGACAGAGAAGATGGTGAAATCATGGGTAAGCATTAGTCGGTCTAAGAAGGATCATCAACCGACTAGATTGACAACTAGTCGGTCAGTGAACCTTCTTGAACCGACTAGATTGACTTTTAATGCATTAACCATCCTTCTTTAACCAACTAACTGGTCAACAGTACAAAGGTCGAATTTCATAAGGAAAACTAGTCGGTCTGAGAAGAGACACCAACCGATTAGATCGTCATTTAGTCGGTCGGTGAACCTTCTTGGACCGACTAATTGGTCAACAAATGGTATTGAATTGATTAGGACAACTAGTCGGTCTGAGAAGGATTTCCAACCGACTAGATCGTCATCTAGTCGGTCGGTGAACCTTCTTGGACCGACTAATTGACCAACAGTGAATGTGCTGAATTAATCAAGGATATCTAGTTGGTTCAAGAAGGATTCCCAACCAATTAGATCGTCATCTAGTCGGTTGGTTCTTCTTCTTGAACCAACTAAGATGCATATGAAGCCGTGAACTGAAACGATAGGCTACGGGAAAGTTTCTACTGGCTTCTAAGGCAATCCTAGAGATACGATATGAAAGTTATGAAGATTTCTAGGCAAGTACTACTCAAGGCTTAACATTCTACTTAGCCGAAGCTAGAAGACAAGATAAATAACCTGACGAACCGTCTTCGAAGCTTCAACATGGAGAATCCGAATCCCTTGACTTCATGAATACTCCTTGAGCTTCAACAAAGCTCCAGGCACAACGATCACGCGTCCTGAGGAAGTCTTGGGACGTCGCTTGAGATGAACAAATTACTTTGGCGACGATCTCCATAATTCTTCATGTACTTGAGTCTTTTAGTTGAATGACTTGAATATCTTCAATGTCATGGTCTTCGAAGCTTTTGACTCATCCACTCCTTTCTTCTCTTTGGATTGAATCTCCATTCATTTGTTGATGCCATTGGCTTGAGGTTTGAAGTAGCCTTTGAGTTCTTCAAGCCAATGCTTCACCTTTGTTGATCTACCAAGTCCTCCACTTGAATCAACACGTGTAGTCACTTTTGATCTTCTTGAATCTAATTGTTGACTTTTTAGCTAACTGCAATCACAAGAGTTAGTCACAATGATTTGTGTTTGATCATCATCAAAATCAAGGTGGAGAGTCCAATACTCAACAGAAAGGACTGATGACAGGATTGCCAGTCACCAAGGTGGTCGATTAGAGCTTTCGGAAAAAGATCAAACAGCCTTTGGCGAAAACAACTCCGGAAGAAATAAAAACGCATGTACGCTTTTCCTTTGTTATCAAAATGTTTCGGCTTTCCAAATAAATAAAGTTCATTTTTCTTCAATTCACTTTCTGAATATGACATTTTTCTCGATAGGCTTATTCCATCTAATGCTCGATTAATTTTCAAAAACTTTCTTCTCACGAGGATCCAATCCCTAGAAAAAGTTTAGATGGACCAACATTCTCTCTACTCACGCCGTCTTGAGTAAATAGAGCGTAAAAGTACTATCATCGTCGGCCGCAGGGACCATGGCCCTCGCAACCGAACGAAAAATTTTTCGTTAGCCGTAAGATGAAGGGGCCACCCCCTTGCAACTGGACAACCCATCTCGATCATCGGCTGTAAGACGAAGTGGTCATGCCCCTTGCAACCAAATAACAACTTTTTCGTCAGTCGTAAGACGAATGGACCATCCCCTCGCAATTGAACGACCCATCTCAGTCGTCGGTAATGAGACGAAGGGGCCATGCCCCTCGCAACCAAATGACAACTTTATCGTCAGTTGTAAGATTAATGGGCTTCCCCCTCACAACTAAACGACCATTCTCGGTCATCAGCCATAAAACAAAGGGGACATGCGCCTCGCAACCAAACGACATCTTTGTTGTTAGCTGTAAGACAAAGGGGCCGACCCTCGCAACTGAACAACCCATCTCTGTTGTCATCCATAAGACTAAATGGCCATGCCCCTCGCTACCGAACGACATCTTTGTCGTAAGTCATACGACGAAGGGGCCGCCCCCTCGCAACTGAGTGACCATTCTCGATCGTCGGACGTAAGATGAAGAGGCCATGCTCCTCGCAACCGAACGAGACCTTTGTCGTCAGCTGTAAGATGAAGGGGCCACCCCCTTACAACTGAATGACCCATCTCGGTCGTCAGCCGTAAGACAAAGGGGTCATGCCCCTCGCAACTGCACGACACCTTTGTTGTCAGCCGTAAGACGAAGGGGCCACCCCCTCGTAACTAAAGGACCTTTCTTGGTCATCGGCCATAAGACGGAGGGGTCGTGCCCCTTGCAACCAAATGGCAACTTTGTCATCAACCATAAGACAAAGGGGTTACCCCCTCGCAATAGAACAACCCATCGCATTCGTCGACCGTAATACGAAGGAGCCATGTCCCTCGCAACCGAATGATACCTTTGTCATCGGCGTAAGATGAAGGGGCTGCCCACTCGTAACTGAACGACCCTTCTTGGTTATCGGCCATAAGACGGGCCATGCCCCTCGTAACCGAACGACACCTTTATCGTCAGCCGTAAGACGAAGGGGCTATCCCCTCACAACTGAATGACCCATCTTGGTCGTCAACCGTAAGACGAAGGGGACATGCCCCTCACAACTGCACGATACAGTTGTAGGACCACCTCCTCGCAACTGAACGACCCTTCTTGATCATCGATCGTAAGATGGAGGGGACATGCCTCTCGCAACCGAACGACAACTTTGTCGTCATCCGTAATACGAAGAGGCCACCCCCTCGTAACTGAGCGACCCATCTCGGTCGTCAGCCGTAATACGAAGGGGCATCCCCCTCGCAACTGAACGACCCATCTTATTTGTCAGCTGTAAGACTAAGGGGCCACCCCCTTGCAACAGAACAATCCATCTCTGTTGTCGGCCATAAGATGATGGGGCCATGCCCCTTGCTATCCAAACAACAATACTCGTCGTCAGTTGTAAGTCGAAGGGACCATCCCCTCATTACCGAGCAACCTTCCTCGTCGTTAATCGTAAGTCGTCGGTCGTGTAGCTGCCTCTGTGCCACTGGACAACACTTGTCGTAAAACGTATCTATCTATACAAATGCAAATCATTACGTTACTTTAGCTATTTGAAGAGGCAATGCTTAACAACTCAATCATGCGCTTCGTTATGAGCCGAGTATTGACTTGTTGAAAGGGGGCCAACCACCGACATGTACGCTCCCTAAGCAATGAGAAAACATATGACTTTTCTTTTCTGATCTTTTATACAAAAATACATCCTGATGTATATAAAAGATATAAAAATCCAAGGGATTGCAGTTTTAAGACTGATCTGTCCCTCATCCCCCGTAGCTCTATCCATCATCCCCCTTAGCTTTGTCCCTCATCCCCCGTAGCAGCTACATCAACAATTAGTGCGGAATAGAAAAACAACCCAAAGAGAAACACATGCAAACGCAGATATGTTTCAAGGGTTCAGATTACCCAAGTCAACTCCCGACTTGTTCCCGGTAATCATACGTCCCTACCACCCTGATACCACCGGATACTCAAGTTAGAACCCTAACTTGAGGTTTTCTTAAACCCCACTTGTAGCAACTCTACAAGTGCAATCGAATACAATCGATGTCCTTGACTCCCACAACTAGGGAGCAAGCAAAAACCACTCTCACAACTGAGAGCACAATTCAAATAAAGAAGTTATGAAATCTGAAAGCAACACTTACAATCACCTATGCCTTGAAGTAGAACTTGAAGGAGAAGTGTGATGTTTGTTGAAGAACTCTCTTAGAAGAGAGGAGAAAAGCCCTTTCTCTTGACTGCACCAAATGCCTAGAAGATTAATCTTTGGCTCTAGGTTGGAGAGCAAAAGAACAAGATTTGGAAATACTTAGGGCTTTGGATTTGAAAGCTTTGATCTTTGGAAGTGAAAGCTTGAAGGATTTTGCAATGAATGAGTAACCTTCCAATGAAACAGTAGAAGCTCTATTTATAGCTTTCTCAAATCCACAAAACAGTTTAAGCAAAAACACAATCGAAACCTGTGAGAAAAATCTCAACGGATATAATCTGAACTCGCGACAGTCGGCTGTTGAACAATCCACAGTCGACTGTTGCACAATCAGCAAGGGTAGGTGAGAATTCATAACGGTAACTTACCACGTGGACAGTCAACTGATGAAGCAAAGACAGTCGTCTGTTAAACCAACAGGCGACTGTACATTCTTCGACAGGCGACTGGCCGAGAGATGAGTAAGTTAGACAAATACTGGAAATCTCACAAGATAAAGGACAGACGACTGATGCAAGGAACACAGTCGACTGTTAATCGGAACAGGCGACTGTATAACTTTAAACAGATGACTGTCACAAACATGATAAATTTCCAGAGAGCTAAATCAAAGAATTGATTTACAGAAAGGCGACTTTGCAGCATAGACAGTCGACTGATCTAATAGACAGTCAACTGTATATACAGCATAAGTCGACTGGCCGTGGAAGTGAGATCAAAACATAGTTTGGGTAAGGAGAGACAGGCGACTGAAGTACAACACACAGTCGGCTGTCACAAGGACATGCGCCTGCTGTGCGAAATAATCAGAGAAGGCCTAAAACTGCATTGTAATAGTCTGTGCATAACAGACGACTGTAGAACAAAACACAGTCGACTGTTTTTGAGACAGACGACTGTAAACTGTTCAGCAGTCGGCTGTTATGAACAATCCTAGCACAAACAAAAGAGAATTGAATTGAGATCAAAGGACAAAGGTCTAGAGATGTCCTATGACCGAAAGTAGATGTGTGTGAGTGCTCCATCAAAGTTCTACTTCCAAGCTACATACTAGAAGAGATAAAAGAGAAATTACATTGACGAATAATCTCTTCTTTCCATCGTATGAGCTTGAAGTCTTTACGGAGCTTCAATCATCAATCTACGATCATCCAATTTATATCATTTGCCTTCAATCACGTTTGTGAGTCATCCATTGCTAGTTGATCTTCATAGTAAGCTTAGGCAATGGATTAACTGCAAAATAGGGGATTAGTCACAAGTATTTATGTTTGCTCATCATTAACACCAAGAAGGGAGAAGTCCAATACTCAACACACAACATAATATGAGAGAAATGTAATGGAATATAATGATGTTGGGGGTAGTGGATGAACTCAACTAATCTGATACCAAATGTAATGTCCTGATAGCAATCAAACATGTCATACTCCCACAAAATCATACAAACTATGCAAACTTGGGAGTAGTGGACGAACTCACATATATATATGGGTACAAAAAGTAATCATACAAGCATGGTACCCAAGAAATGAAACACAATATGAGTCGCATGAGAATATGTCAATCCTAATATATGATTCTATATGTGTGTTCATACCATATCTAGAAACAATCTTAGGAATCCAAAAGATAGTGATTTGGGATTCTTAAGAGGTTGTCTAGAGGCATGAGTAGGAAGTTGGGATGCACGCTTGTGAAGTGGAACATAAATATAAGCGTGTCCCGTGTGTGAGACATGCAAATGAGCATTAGTTCTAACATGAAAATATTTAAGCAACATGTTATAAATAATCCTCGAATAAACATATGAGTAAGGATTATGAATACACAATGCACATTAGTTAAGAATTTGACACATGTGAAACACATAGACATGAATGACATACGAGGCACATAATATGCAAACATAGAATATGCATGATATAGTCTTAAACACTAAGAAACTTCTACATGCATCCAACACACATGGATACCAAATGTAAGAATATACTTACAACATTAAGCTCCCCCTATTTTGGTGCATCACTTAAGCACCATCAACTCCATTTGAATGAAAATCTTTGCAAATCAAGGAGTTTGTAGGGTTGGTATCCCAATGTGGATTGAACCTAGAAAACATAATTTTGGTATCCAAAAACCTTTTTGGATCCTACGGGTTAGTAAACAATTTTAACAAACTAAATTCAAATTAATATAACCCATATCTTAGTGTAATCATACACAAAATTAATGAAACATGTAATCATGTTACAAGATAAATATTTAATCAAATACATGCATACACCAATTGTACCAAAAATAAGTATATATATATTATAATCCAAACGCATGTCAAGTATCACATGCACCAAAACATGAATATGAGCCAACGCATGTGTTGCAAGAAGAAATATTAAATATTCTAAACATGAAAATTATAAACACAATGATTTACAAATAATCATGCAATGGAAGTCAAATTCAATATGAATTTACGTTCTAATCACACATTAGCATCCATGACCAAAATGCAAACAAAAGAGTAAATCAAATCTTAACACAAATACATTGGTACCCATAAAAATAACTATAAACATATGGTACCAAGCAAAGAAGGGTCAACGAAAACTAACCCTTCGGAAACCAAGTCCAAGAGGACCGTGATTTCCCAACATAATCATCATTCAAAATAATATCATTAATATACGATTGTACATACATATCTTTAGCATGAGTGCTAGTGTTCTTAGGACCCCAAATAGTGTATGATTTGGGAATCCTCTTCCTGGTGGTTGCATGCACAAAAGGTTGATCTCTACGTGGTGCATGTGGCCTAGGAAAATGAGATCTAGCAAGAGCATGAGGAACAATGTGTTGTGCTAAAGCATGATGATGAGCATATGATCCATGGTGTGGTGTTGCATACATACGTGGATGAATATGATGTGTGTATGCATGAGAATGATCATGAGAATAAGCATGCACATGTGGATGTGATGTGTGATCATAAGCATGTGAAGGTGCATGAGCATGAGTACGTGCATGAGAGTGTCTCAAATGAGTGTTTGCACGTGCTCGTGGGTGTGGAACATAAAAACCATCATTCGTGTGAACATGTAGAGTAGGAGGTGTGTTCTCACGTGGCATAGTATTGGTGTACATGAACGCATGACCCTTATTTAGAGGTCCACCCAAATTGGGTTTCTTTCCAAAGGAGGGAGGAATAGGAGTGGTGGATTTCTTAGTAGTAGAACTACCCAAGTTATTATAGACACCACTCGTGGATGCACCAGAGGATGGCCTCACAAAATCTACAGTTACTTCACTATAGGCGGTGCGTGCATTGGATGCACTTGCCTTAGAATAACCAAGGCCAACACGATGGTTTGCCGGTAGTTGATTCTTTAGCAAATCATCCAAATTGTCCTTTCCCTTGTTGAATCTCTCAACAATGGAGGACATGAGCTCATATTTCTTCGAAATTGAAGAAATGGTAGCATCCAAGGTGGATGCATGTGTGGTGAGCTCGTGCACTTGGGATTTGAAATTCTCATTCTCAATTCCCAAACAAGTGTTTTGAGATTGAAGATTTTCAATCTCGAGATCGTTACTTGATTTGGGTTCAATATTACATATTTAACCCCCCATTTAGCCCTATTTTATGCTCATGTGATGCTACATTGTTCTCTAATTCATACGTATTTTCTACACATTTATTTATTAGAGAAAACACGCTATTTGAGCGCAAAACAGCAATTAACGAAGTATTTCTGCACTTCTTATATTTTTCCTAGCTTGGTCTCGATCTTATGATTCCAACGACTATTTATTTGTATTTTTCTGAGATCTGTGCTAATTACTGTGAATTTTTGAATGCATAATACCATTTATTGGAAAATAAATAATTGCGCACGAATCTTGGCGCGCCACGCGGCGCGATCTCAGCGCTTCCCACGCGATCGCACGGCTGAAGAAAAGCGGGAACCGTGGAATATTTACGACCGTTCGATTGCGATCGAACGGCTGCAAGCAGCCCAAGACGCAGCATTGAGCGGGCGACGTGGAGCGTTTTTAGCCGTTGATCATCCATCCAACGGACCGATGAGGCGCTGAGCGAATCGACGACGCGGCCGAACGAGAACCCCACGATCTTGATCCAACGGTCGCTGTCTCCTTCGCGTTTAAACTCCGAGAGCGGGCGACGTGGCCGTCTTCGAAGCGTCCGATTCCGATCGGACGGATGGAAATCGCCCCGCATTTTTGAGAAGCGATTGACAGAGGATCAATCTCGACCGTTCGATGTTCGATCCGACGGTGTAGGTTTAATCCGAGCAGATCTCGAAGACTCGGATGCGGATGCGGGTTCAGGCGAGCGCGGATCCGCCAGCTTTGCCACGTGTCGCTCCCACGTCCGATCCCGCATGGATCGGACGGCTAAGGTTTGATCCGATCGGCGATTAGCAGGTTTGGGCGAGAATCGAGCGGGTTTTCAACCCGTTAAGCCTATTTAAACCCGCAATGAGCATATAGAAGGTATTTTAGGGTTTTTTGGGCGTATACAAGAAGTTTTGGGCGTATTTTGGGCGTATTGGAGGCTCTAGGAGCCGTATTCTCCCCCTGAAAATTTTTGTTAAATTCCAGAGGCCTATTTTATTATTTCCAGAGAGTTTGAAGTCTTTTCAAGGAGAATTGGTGATATATTTCTTAACTTAAACCCCTTATTTGATGCTTTTCTACCGTATTTTGCTATAATCTTGATGTATTTTGCCATGAAAGTTGTTTATTATTGCATGATGAGTAGCTAAATCTTATTTGTGCATGGTATGGCGTAGTTAGGTTCGATGATTTGTGTTATTTTGGTTGTATTCTATGTGCTTAATCGTTAAACGTCGTTAAAATTGTAATCTTTGTTCGTAAATCGACTTTTTCAGATTCCAAAAGAATTGATTTAGTTGATGATCGCCCCAAAAGGGTGAGTTTTGATCTCCCCAAAAGGGAGTTTCATACCGTAGTTTTGATCTCTCCAAAAGAGAGTTTCATATCATATTATAACTTTAGCGACGATCGTATTGAATATAGTGTTTGAACCCCCAAAAGGGCATCTTCCGATGAATTTCTCCCAAAAGGAGAATTCATTGAGTTATATTGGGTATTTTCCGGTGAATTGCTCCCAAAAGGAGAATTCATTGCGTTATACTTGTCAACCAAATTAATACGAATTATTGATCCTAACGAACCCATACCATGTGCATACTTTTTATAGATATTTGTTCTCACGTATTTTCCTTGTTCGTATCATTCACGTATCCCCATTCACACCACCATCACCACCATTAAAAGTGTTTAGTTTCTCTTCGTTGGCTTTCTATTTGATTTGAATTGTGGTTGCAACAGATTTCTTCCCGTGGATTCGACATCTGGACTCCCAGATTTTACTACTTGTACGGACTCTTGCGCTTGAGAGAGAGCACCCTTTCAGAGCCCACCATTACTATCCACAATACTAAAACGATCAAGTTGAGATTTGAGGGACTCCACCTCATTTCTCAACATGCCATTTTGAGTAAGCAAACTTGCTTTCTCAATAGCGAGTGTCTCAACAATGGTGTCATTGTTAGAGGTGCTACATGTAGATGTGTCAGAGAGACTAGCAATCTTATTCTTAGCATCACAATATTTATGCATAAGCTTTTGATATTTATTAAATAATTTCTTAAGCTCAATTTTAAGATCATCCGTTGTTACCTCTTCATTGTCGCTATCGCTTTCACTTGAGTCGCTTGATTCGTCACTAGAGTCGTCCTCTCGTGCCATCAAGCCCATGAATGAATCTCTTTCATCATTTGAGGAAGAACACTCAGAGGTGGACTCTTCTTGCTCCGCTAGCATGTGCCATATTTGATATGCCGTTGTTGCCTTGGACACATGCATAAGAATGTCATAAGTTAAATAATCAAGCAAGATATCCATTACCTCTTGATGTTTCCCCGCCAATTATTTTTGCTTATTTGTCCATTCATGTTCAGGAGTGGTAGGTGCACGAAGGGGCTTCTCCACAAGCTTCCAATAATCCTTATCGATGGATTGAATATAGGCCTTCATCTTTATACACCAACTTTGATAATTGGGCCCGAGGAGATATGGTGGAAGAGGGCATCATGTGTTGTTGTTGTTGGTTGCCATAGCAATAACCTTGCTATGATACCAATTGTAGTGACTCTGTGCTATGAGGAACAAACACTAGAGGGGGGTGAATAGTGTTTTGTTGAATTATAAGGAATTTACGTCAAATAAAACCCTAATTAACCAATAAAGGCGGAATACAATAAGTGAACAACAACGCAAGGGATAATGCAATGCTAACAAGCAATCTACCCTGGTTCGGTGCCACCCAAGTCTTCCCGACTTGTTACCAGTGCCCTACTCCAGCAACACCCGGATTCCCTCCGGATACTCTAGCTAACCGCTAGAGATTTCCTTTAGCCCACTTGCGGAAACCCCACAAGTGCAATCGACCTACAATCGATGTCTGTGTATTCCACAACCCGGGAACACGCAAAGTCCTTAATCCCACAACCTGGGACTAAGCACACTCTCACAAACCGAGAGCAAAACGAAATCTTGACTCCCACAACTTGGGATCAAGCCAATCCTCTCACCATCGTGAGTATACAAAAAATATGAAGTATAAAGATTGAAATATAAAACTTCTTACCACAAAATCCTATGCCTTGAGAAATACTTACCAATTTAGGGCATGAATGGATTTTTGAGGAAGATGAGATCACCAAACCCTAGCTCCACCAAGATGAGCAGCAATAGATGGCTAGGGAGGAGTTGGTGACTTGGAATCAAGCTATTAGCTTGAGAAGCTCACAAGAAATGAGAATCTCTTTTGAGAAATTAGTGCTCAAAGAGTGAGAGAGAGATTCTTGTGAGATGAGAGAGCTTGGAATTGGAGTTGAAAGGCTCTTCTCAAAGGTGTGAAAATGTCTCTTATTTCAGCCTTTTTATCCCTGGTTTGAAGCACTCAAACTTATATAGGTAAGAGAGAAAACGGTCACAAAAATCGTGGTATTAAATGCCCAACGGATCTATTTCTGAAGCTGCTTAATCGGTCTAACAAGGATCATCAACCGACTAGATTGACAACTAGTCGGTCAGTGAACCTTCTTGGACTGACTAGATAGTTGACAGAGAAGATGGTGAAATCATGGGTAAGTACTAGTCGGTCTAAGAAGGATCATCAACCGACTAGAATGACAACTAGTCGGTCAGTGAACCTTCTTGGACCGACTAGATTGACTTTTAATGCATTAACCATCCTTCTTGAACCAACTAACTGGTCAACAGTACAAAGGTCGAATTTCATAAGGAAAACTAGTCGGTCTGAGAAGAGACACCAACCGACTAGATCGTCATTTAGTCGGTCGGTGAACCTTCTTAGTCCGACTAATTGGTCAACAAATGGTATTGAATTGATTAGGACAACTAGTCGGTCTGAGAAGGATTTCCAACCGACTAGATCGTCATCTAGTCGGTCGGTGAACCTTCTTGGACCGACTAATTGACCAACAGTGAATGTGCTGAATTAATCAAGGATATCTAGTCGGTTCAAGAAGGATTCCCAACCAATTAGATCGTCATCTAGTCGGTTGGTTCTTCTTCTTGAACCAACTAAGATGCATATGAAGCCGTGAAATGAAACGATAGGCTACGGGAAAGTTTCTACTGGCTTCTAAGGCAATCCTAGAGATACGATATGAAAGTTATGAAGATTTCTAGGCAAGTACTACTCAAGGCTTAATATTCTACTTAGCCGAAGCTAGAAGACAAGATAAATAACCTGACGAACCATCTTCGAAGCTTCAACATGGAGAATCCGAATCCCTTGACTTCATGAATACTCCTTGAGCTTCAACAAAGCTCCAGGCACAACGATCACGCGTCCTGAGGAAGTCTTGGGACGTCGCTTGAGATGAACAAATTACTTTGGCGACGATCTCCATAATTCTTCATGGACTTGAGTCTTTTAGTTGAATGACTTGAATATCTTCAATGTCATGGTCTTCGAAGCTTTTGACTCATCCACTCCTTTCTTCTCTTTGGATTGAATCTCCATTCATTTGTTGATGCCATTGGCTTGAGGTTTGAAGTAGCCTTTGAGTTCTTCAAGCCAATGCTTCACCTTTGTTGATCTACCAAGTCCTCCACTTGAATCAACACGTGTAGTCACTTTTGATCTTCTTGAATCTAATTGTTGACTTTTTAGCTAACTGCAATTACAAGAGTTAGTCACAATGATTTGTGTTTGATCATCATCAAAATCAAGGTGGAGAGTCCAATACTCAACAGAAAGGACTGATGACAGGATTGCCAGTCACCAAGGTGGTCAATTAGAGCTTTCGGAAAAAGATCAAACAGCCTTTGGCGAAAACAACTCCGGAAGAAATAAAAACGCATGTACGCTTTTCCTTTGTTATCAAAATGTTTCGGCTTTCCAAATAAATAAAGTTCATTTTTCTTCAATTCACTTTCTGAATATGACATTTTTCTCGATAGGCTTATTCCATCTAATGCTCGATTAATTTTCAAAAACTTTCTTCTCACGAGGATCCAATCCCTAGAAAAAGTTTAGACGGACCAACATTCTCTCTACTCACGCCGTCTTGAGGAAATAGAGCGTAAAAGTACTATCATCGTCGGCCGAAGGGACCATGGCCCTTGCAACCGAACGAAAACTTTTTCGTTAGCCGTAAGATGAAGGGGCCACCCCCTTGCAACTGGACGACCCATCTCGATCGTCGGCTGTAAGACGAAGAGGTCATGCCCCTTGCAACCAAATAACAACTTTTTTGTCAGTCGTAAGACAAATGGATCATCCCCTCGTAATTGAACGACCCATCTCGGTCGTCGGTAATGAGACGAAGGGGCCATGCCCCTCGCAACCAAATGACAACTTTATCGTCAGTCGTAAGATTAATAGGCTTCCCCCTCACAACTAAACGACCATTCTCGGTCATCAGCCATAAAACAAAGGTGCCATGCGCCTCGCAACCGAACGACATCTTTGTTGTTAGCTGTAAAACAAAGGGGCTGACCCTCGCAACTGAACAACCCATCTCTGTTGTCGTCCATAAGACGAAATGGCCATGCCCCTCGCTACCGAACGACATCTTTGTCGTAAGTCGTACGACGAAGGGGCCGCCCCCTCGCAACTGAGCGACCATTCTCGATCGTCGGACGTAAGATGAAGAGGCCATGCTCCTCGCAACCGAACGAGACCTTTGTCGTCAGCCGTAAGACGAAGGGGCCACCCCCTTACAACTGAATGACCCATCTCGATCGTCAGCCATAAGACAAAGGGGTCATGCCTCTCGCAACTGCACGACACCTTTGTTGTCAGCCGTAAGACGAAGGGACCACCCCCTCGTAACTAAAGGACCTTTCTTGGTCATCGGCCATAAGACGGAGGGGCCGTGCCCCTTGCAACCAAATGGCAACTTTGTCGTCAACCATAAGACAAAGGGGTTACTGATCGCTCCGGGATGTGACCCAAAGAACGGTTGTAGTTTTACCGCAAGCGCACGGTATAGCGGCAAGCGGGTTATCGAACACAGGGAGGACGAATGACCGTGCTTGTTCAAATCAACCTGGCTATTTAAGAGAGAAATTTGCCTTTGGCGATCCTGTCACAATCGTCAGACAAAAATGCGGAAATATCAAATCAAATAAAGAACGTCTAGGGAATGGGGAATCCCCGCTACTCACCGTATTTCATAAATGCGGTTTATCGGTATCAAAATTGCTTGAATGAGAATTTGGATGAACTAGTTGCAACTGAATGTAGAACCAAGCTCACGCTCTCGCGCTGTTGCCGGTCTATAGCTATCCTAGGTTTGGGTCCAATCTCTTGCAAACCCTAGCCTAGGGAAACTAGCATTAGGATCAACATCATCGTCCAATCGCGCACCGAGCCCAATCTCTTGCAAACTCGGTCCACGACCTAGATTGGGATAGTTCCTACCCGTCCAATCTCTTGCAAACGAGTATCGGCATGGAATTGCAACCGGAAATCCTAGTATCGGTCCAATCTCTTGCAAACCGATACTTCGAAAATCCGACTCCAACCCAATTCGGATTTCTAGGGTTTCCTATCAAATTGGGATCCAATCTCTTGCAAATCCCAATTGATATGAATACCTAGCCATCCGTAGTAAATTGATCCCCAATCTAATCCCTAATAACAATTCTAGCACAATTTCTACCAATTTATCACAAATATGAAAATGGGCTTGTAGGGTTCATCCCCACGCCCCAAGACGTGGAGACTACTCACAAATCATAGCAAGATCACAAAAATAATCGTTGAAATAAGCAATGGAATTCATCACAATATTGAGATAAGCAATAAAAATAGAATTTTTAAGGAAAAGAGATGCAAACCAATGGAGTTCTTCAATTAATCCAACAAAATTCCAATCTTTGTCTCCTCTCCAATCACAAGAATAAAGCTAAAAAACTAATCTAAAAAGCTGCAAAAAATCTAAGAGAGAGGCTCTCTAAACTAGGGTAAAAACAGGGTTTAAATAGCCCTCAAAATCGTCCAAAAACTGTGACCAAAATACCCCTGCACAGCCTGTTTTCCGCAGTTTTCGCTACAGGCAGCGCATCGCACTCGGCCGAGTGACAAAAGTCGCTCGGCCGAGTGAAAACCCTGTAATTTTCCAGTAAGTCGGGGCTTTCAGGGGTCTCTACTTCGGGGGCGGCTCGGCCGAGTGAGTTGTCGTCACTCGGCCGATGGCTTCATAGTACTCGGGCGGACGGGAGTAACCACTCGGCCGAGTGGGTCTTCTGAAGTTCAGGCAGCCGAAAAACAGTAACTTGGATGTTTTGGAAGGGCTTCGTCTGGGCGCCACTCTGGCGGACGTGATGTCGTCACTCGGCCGATGTGGTCTTCGGTGCTCGGTGAGTGCACAGGTAAATCGTGTCTGATCTGGTCGGCTGAGCAGTGTCTCGCTGGTCGGCCGAGTGGCTCCTCCACTCGGCCGAGTGGGACACAAAAAATGCCCAATCTGCTTGTATTGGCCTCCTCGTCGCTCCTGCGACGTCCGTTCTTCTTCCGCTCCTCTCCAACAGCAAAATACCCCTCGGGGAGGTCGTTGGTGACCGTCTAGAGTAAGCGCATCTCGAGATCACTCCAAATCGTGCCAAATCACCTGAAATGCGACAAAAACAACAAATCGTGAAAAGCATCGCAATATCGTCGATATATCGTGAAAAACATGATTTGGGCGATCTAAATGGCATGCAAACATGCGGGAAAAAGGTGTAAAATAAGGAGTGATCAAAATCCCCCAAGCTTGCCTATTACTCGTCCTCGAGGAAGATAAGTAAAAGGCGAACCCGGTGGAATTTGGAAAACGAAAATGGCGAAAAAAATGAAAAATGAAAATCGGAGAAGAATGGAAAACGAAATGAAAATAAAGAAGAAAGAAAGAAGCGAAGAGGTAGGATACTAGATCATTTTCTCAGGACGGGGGTTTCACCTACTCATATAGCATGCACTGAATGAAAAACTCATGTCAAAAGATTTTATTTTGATATCATAGTATAATAGTGCAAATAGAAACGGAAAACCCACGAACAACGATATAATCATGAAAAACGGAATAATTTTAAAATTAACATCGTCTGAATCATTTAAAGCGGTATACGAATCACAGATCACACACTTTTCAATTGAACGCTTTCTATCAGGAGTATAAGAGTATCACACAATAGAATAGAGGGAATAGAAAAGTATGGATTTCATGAAATGAACGCTAGGCTTAGATTTCTGGATTTCGTAAAGCTAAAAATAATCTCACCGAGTATAGAATATTACTTAGCCTAGGTTGTCGTGCAACGTCAAGTAGTCACTCTCTCACACATCAATGGATCCCCTCCCCCAAGCTTATCTATAAGCGTGGTGGCATAAAAAATATTCACATCCCCATTTTTATATAGCTCCGAATGTAATAAGAAGAAAGAAGAAAGGAAGAAAGTGAGATGGGATCTTTTATTGAGGATTTTTCCTCTTTTCTCTCTTTTCTTTTTTTTTGTTTTTTTTTTGCATATGTACACAACGATCCCAACTCAAATAGAGATAATGATATACGAGAATATTTTCTCTTTTTCTCTCTTTTTTTATTACTCCTTTTTTTTGAATAAGAAAATTGGAGCTAGGAGTTAATAGCGGGGGAAATGCCATAAAATAGAATCGCTAAGGGGAGATTCACCAATGATTTTAAAAGTAGAGAAATGATGTTCAAGATTTGTGGAGAAAGAAATAAATGTATCTCTCGGTTCACTCTATAAGACATGCACGACAACTTCAGCAGGGTAATCTAATCTACTCAGTTTCGATCACAAAAAAGCTAACTAATCCAGATATACCATAGCTAACATCATTCAATCATCCTGAAGTGAAGTGTACAATTCATGCATATAGAAGTGATATAGGAAAAAGAAATCAGTACTCCAGATATAGGCATTCAATGCGTGAATCTTGGTGCGTTTTCTGTGATAGCATACATATGAATATTCAGACTCAGCTAATAATAAAATTTCATCCATTTTCATGCGGAAAAAAAATGTGGGTTACTATCTCTAAATGCAAGGCAAGTCATAGCATATGATATCGGGGATAAAGTCTAAGACATGACAAATAAAGCATGCATATAGAGTAAGCTAAATCCAACGTCATCATCATCATAGAAAAGTCATCTCTAGCATGAGATGAAAAAGAAATAAAGATAAAGGGAAAAAAGAACTATTTACAATGCGGCACACAGAAAAAATAAGAAAAACGTGATGCATGGTAAAATAAAAGAAAAATGATAAAAAATAAGTGCAAATGCGAAAAATGGTGTGAAAAGCTAAAAATAAAGGTGGCCAATCGAAAAAGAACGTGAGAACTCACTCCCCCAAGCTAAATGGCACAGTGTCCTCAATGTGCAAAGTGTGGCACACCGAGAGACAAGAAATGTGAGGGGCAGGTGAGGATGCCTGCATGATGAAAATAAAAAGAAAAAGAAAGATATGAAAATATGATGCGGACATGATGCATGCACAGATAGGAGTGATACAGATATATAAGTGGCACCAAAAACTCTCCCTCTCTCCCAAAAAAGATATATAAAGATATGATCAAAAAGAGAATCCCAAAGTAAGTGAGGGGAGGGGGTGGACAAAAATGCATCAGGACCCAGCAGAAACGGGCAGCACAACGGCAAGGATAATCGATTGCATCAAGGGTGCCTAAGAAGGTGGTGATGCGCCGTCTCCGTCCTGAGGCGGAGGTCGTGTGGGTGGTGTTGGCTGGACAGGCTGCTGAGCGGGGGTGGGTGTGGGAGTGGCAGCAGGTCGGGTGTGTGTGGAAGTGTGGGCGGGAACCTGCTGGGTGGGTGGGGGTACGCGCGGGAGACACTCCAGAACCTGGGTGAGGCAGTAATGGATCTGCGGTATCAGGTCAAAGCGGCCAGCCATCGCAGAGACGGTGGCGGACAGAGTCCTAAGGTCGCCTCGGAGGCCACTCACCGCCCCCTCTAGAGCACGAATGCTCTGAAGTACAGTGTCAGGGGGAGGTGGTGCAAAGGGACGCACCGGTCGGGGCTGTGCAGGGCGTGGCTGGCGAACTCGGGTCGCGTAGGTGACTGGCTCAGCGGGGAAGGGAACAAAAGGTGCTGCGCCTGCGAATGTGGGCCTGGCCTAAGTGTGAGGCCGGGGCACCGGCTGGTGGGAAGTGGAGGTAGCAGCAGCGAAAGAAGAGGGCAAAAATGGCAGCGAGGTGGCCGGAGAGGTCAGTGGCATAGAAGTGTGGACAGACGCCACGACGCTCTCGGAAAATACGGCAGAGGTGGGGACAGAGGTGACTACCGCTGGGGTGGAAGTGTGTGGACCAAAAGGTGCAACCCCAGCGGAGATCATGCTAGCCATGGTCTCCACGACCGCGGTAAACGAGGGCTCTCCACTCTCAACAAAGGTCGACGGGCGCTCGGGGAGTGCGGAGCAAAGAGGCTCGACGGACAGAGGGCCAGTGGTGGTGGTGGGAGTGGTGGTGACAGCCTCAGAAGTGGTGGAGGTGGTGGAAGTGGGCTCAGCTGAGGTACTCGTGACACTGACAGAAGTGGGGACAGAAGTGTCAGGAGCAGCGAAAACATCAGGTATGGGCTGAGGGGCCACTGGGTCAACAGGCTCGGCAGCAGGCTCGGCAGGGTGTGTAACAGGGTCTACAGGGGCAGCGTGGGCCTGCTCGGCCTCCTCGGCCTCGAGCACGTAGGCAGCGGGGATGAGAACATCCATCGCAGGGAGCCAGTCAACGTGGGCTGGTGCAATCAGAGTCCGAGCAGGGCTCGGGAGAATCATGTAATCGGCCCCGTAAGGGCCGTGCAACCAGACCCAGTGACGCTCACCGTGCGGACGAAGCATCTTCATCCGGGCCATAACATCTATCGACAGCGAAGTGGGGCCCGGGACACGTCGCAAGTCGTCGGGGAAGTCCTCGCCGGTCATAAGAGCAAGCAAGGTGATCAGGCCGCCGCAGCATATCGGTGAGCGAGCGCCCACCGATACGATGATGCGGTCTAAAAACCAAGCCGCGACATCAATCACGACGGCGGGGACCAGCTCATCGCCATCCCTAGATAGAGCTCTGGGACGTGTCATCGCGTAGAGCATGTAGAGCTCTGGCGTAGACATCGTGCCCGGCTCATATCTGGCCAAGAAGGTCGTCGCCATAAGGCGCTGAGCAATGTGGAGGCAGGGATGGACAATGGCCGAGGCCTTGGCCCTACTAGGGTCAAAGGCAGCGTGGAGACCCGTGATCCGGGCCCAGAAGGCACCGGCGTCGAAGGAAGGTGGGGGGATATGGGTGGGGCCGTAACCGCGATCGGCACCGGGGACAGCGGGCCACGAGAAAAACGCTCTCATCATATCGAGAGTGACCTGGCACTCTCGATCCATGAACCAAAACGAGCATCCCTCGTCGGTCCGGGCGATCGAACTCAGAACCTCAAGTGTCGGGCGGGTGAACGTGTCCGCCGACACCTGGAAGAAATCTCGCCAGCCCACGTTGTCGTACAACGTGAGCATCCCCTCTAGTACCCCCAGGCGTCCTAGGTCAGCGAGGTGTGTAAACCTGGAGGGTACGATCGAGCGCTGGGAGATACGGTCGAAGACGGCGCGGTGTGCGTCGTCTCGGAATGTAATCCCGAGCGGCCCGACCAGTGGAGCCGGAGGTGGTGGCTGTGCAGTGGCAGGGAGAGGCTGTGCGGGCTGCGGGTGCACTGCAGGCTGTGCGGGGTGTGCGGGGCCTGTAGGCTGTGCTGGGTGGACGGCGTGTGTGGGAGACGGTGGAGGAGAGTCCTCCAACTCGTGGGAGGGGCCGGCATCATCCGACCGCTTCCGCTTGGCGGAAGCTCTCTTCGACCGTGGCCGTGTCCGGGGCGGCATATCGGCCCTGAGCGCGCCGAAAGTGTAAAAAGTGCGGTGTGTGTAAAAGAGTGGAAGGAGTATACCCAGACACGCCGTGAGTGCTCAGCAGTGGAAGCGTGCGAAGTCAGCGCCTCCACGAAGCTCAAATCAGTCCCGAGAAGCTCCCCTGGGCTCCCCTAAGCTCCCAAAAACAACCTGCGCGTGAAATGGAGATATCAGCGGGTAATAATCAAAACGTATGGAGCATTAGGGGTATCATAGATAGATATAGGAATTGATTTGGGTTTGGGGGTCGTTTAACACATGGATCCTCAAAAAATACTCAAAAAGAGGAGAAAAAGGCAATAAAGGCGATACCGGAGGTGGTCGGAGCGGCGGCCACCGGCGGCGACTCGGGCGAGTCACGGCGGGGGGTCGGCCGGCGATGGCTGGCCGAGCGGCGGCTCGACGACGGCGGTCGGGCGAGTTAGGGGTGCGAGCGGGCGAGGGAAGCTGAAGGGTCGGGGGGGCGTGATCGGTTTCAGCGTTTCGAAAAACGTGTCCCCATCGACCCCTTATATAGCAGAAGTTACGACTCGGCCGAGTGACTAGGTCACTCGGCCGAGTGGAATCAATGGAAATTCTTCCCCGCTTACACATCGGCCGAGTGGCCTTGCCAGCCTCGGCCGAGTGGAGTAAGTCCATTCGGCCGAGTGGCCTTGCCAGCCTCGGCCGAGTGGAGTAAGTCCATTCGGCCGAGTGGCTCAAGCTACTCGGCAAGACTCGCCCTAGGAGGGTATCCGTTTTACTCGGCCGAGTGAATATATATACTCGGCCGAGTAGCAGTTATATTGGAATCAGGAAAATAAACAGAGAGTTGGGTACAGCAGACTTCCCTCGTTCGTGAGCGGCTCGGCCGGACGAACTTTTGTACTCGGCCGAGTGACTAGTATACTCGGCCGAGTGAGCCTTGTGTTCTGCTGTTTGTCTTCGTTTGGGCTCTAAACTCCGTCTTTCTTCCTCCAGTCGATTCCATCTTCCACCTAAGCGTCGAGCGCCTTCTTGGGGCGCTCCTCGTCGTCTCGTTCATCCTCCTCATGATGGATCTACCTATCTCCTCTCCTGTCAAGAAAAATAGGACCATTTATCACAAATTTTTTGGGCGAACGACTCAAAACACTAAAAATTTATAAAACGAAAATAAAGAAAAAGTAAAAATAAAGCAAAAACCGTCGGGTTGCCTCCCGACAAGCGCTCATTTAAGGTCGTGAGCTCGACCCCCTATGATTTTCAATTAATGTGGGATGTTTGGTGCATATGAGATGCACCCATCAAACTTTCCGGGGAGCGCGCTTGGATTTGGACGTGGCAGCGTGTTCTCCCGCGGTGGTCTCCCATCTCGAATAGTGTTGGGGGGAGGCTCCCCCAAGCTAGCATTTGCTCCGGTCAACGGCTTTACCGGTGATGCCGATTTCCGTACCGGAGGAGCTTTCTTTGGAGACTTTAATTTCGAGAGCTTACAGAGCTCTCGAATCCTTGCGACATCAGCGTCGCCTTCATCATCTTCAGCGGAGAGGTCGGGGGAATCATCTTTCTTCTCATCTTGGCCTAAATCCGGGCCTTCCTCTAAATCTTCATCGAAAAGAGCGCCAATTGAGTGGGGGATCGCCTCCTCAATTACCTCATCAAGGAGGTATGAAAGATCATCCGACCGTCCCTTAAGCAAATATATTCTATTGGTTTCGCCCGTCGGGACTCCCTTGGAATAGTGTTTGAGCCTCTGACCATTTACTTTGAACGTGGAACCGTCCTTGCTCTCCAACTCGAAAGCTCCTCCCGGTTGTATATGCTTGATGGTGAAAGGTCCGGACCAACGTGACCTCAACTTACCAGGAAATAGTCGGAGCCGGGAGTTATAGAGCAAGACCTTGTCTCCTACTTTGAAGTACGTGACGGTTATGCGGGCATCGTGGAGAATCTTGGTCCTTTCCTTGTAAATTCTCAAGCTCTCATAGGCGTCTCTCCTTATTTCATCAAGCTCGTTGATGTCCAAGAGTCGCCTCACCGCCGCACTCTTGTAGTCGTAGTTAAAGGTCTTGATGGCCTAATATGCGCGGTGCTCCAACTCTACCGGCAAGTGGCAAGCCTTCTCATAAACTAGTCGGAACGGTGTGGTACCGATGGGAGTGCGAAAGGCCGTGCGATATGCCCATAGAGCATCGTTTAGCTTCATTGACCAATCCTTTCTAGACCGATCCACGGTTTTCTCGAGAATTTGCTTGATCTCTCTATTTGAGACTTCCACTTGGCCGCTTGTCTGGGGGTGATAGGCCATGCCAACTCTATGGTTTACTCCGTACTTCTTTAGCATGGCTTCAAACTTGTTCTCTATGAAGTGGCTTCCCCCGTCGCTTATCAAGGTACGAGGCACTCCGAAGCGCGGGAAGATATTTTGCTTGAAGAACTTGGAGACCACCCTTGCATCATTAGTAGGGGTGGCGATTGCTTCCACCCATTTGGAGACATAGTCGACGGCCAATAGGATGTATTTGTTGCCATTGCTCGATGGAAATGGTCCCATGAAGTCTACTCCCCAACAATCAAAAAGCTCAATTTCTTGGATGGGCCTCATTGGCATTTCATTGCGCTTGGAGATATTCCCGATCCGTTGGCATCTATCGCACTCCTTTACAAAGTTGTGGGTGTCTTTAAACATTGTCGGCCAGAAGAACCCGCTCTGCAAAATCTTAGCGGTGGTTTTAGAGGCGGCATGATGTCCTCCGCATGGTAAAACGTGGCAATGCAAAATGATCGATGTCGCCTCCTCTTTAGAAACACACCTACGAATGACACTATCTTTGCATATCTTGAAAAGGTAGGGATCTTCCCAAAAATAGCTACGGACCTCATGCAGAAATCTCCTCTTTTGTTGCGTAGACATCCCATGCGGTTTGATTCCACAAGCCAAGTAGTTGACGAAGTCCGCGTACCAAGGAACTTCTCCGGTCCTTATGGCATATAGCCTCTCATCCACGAATGTGTCGTCTATATGCAAACTTTCGTCCTCCTTGTCGCGAATGAGCCTAGATAAATGATCCGCCATGACATTGTCTGTACCCTTCTTGTCTCTGATCTCTAAGTCGAATTCTTGCAACAAGAGTATCCACCTAATCAACCGAGGCTTGGCCTCCTTCTTGTTTAAAAGATACTTCAATGCCGCATGGTCGGTGTGGACAATAACCTTGGACCCAAGGAGGTAAGAGCGAAACTTCTCTATGGAATAGACGACCGCTAGAAGCTCTTTCTCGGTAGTTGTGTAGTTTTTCTGCGCGTCATCCAATGTCTTGCTCGCATAGTATATCGCATGAAGCTTCTTATCTTTTCTTTGTCCCAATACCGCTCCAATGGCTTGGTCGATAGCATCACACATTAGCTCAAAAGGAAGGCTCCAATCCGGCGGTTGTATGATGGGCGCGGAGACTAGTGCTTCCTTCAAGGCGTTGAAGGCTTGTAAGCATTCACCTGAAAAAACAAAAGGAATATCTTTAGCGAGCAAAGAAGTAAGTGGTCGGGCAATCGAGGCGAAATCCTTTATGAAGCGGCGGTAAAACCCCGCGTGACCAAGGAAGCCTCTAATGCCCTTGACATTAATAGGAGGAGGGAGTTTCTCGATTACCTCAATCTTTGCTTTATCTACCTCAATTCCTCTCGAGGAGACAAGATGTCCGAGAACTATACCTTCCGTAACCATGAAGTGACACTTCTCCCAATTGAGAGTGAGATTGTTTTGTTGGCACCTTTTTAGGACTTTAGTAAGATTTTCCAAACAAGAGTCAAACTCACTTCCATAAACCGAGAAGTCATCCATAAAAACTTCCATAATATTTTCAATGTAATCGGAGAATATGGACGTCATACACCTCTGAAAGGTAGCGGGAGCATTACAAAGGCCAAACGGCATCCTACGGTAGGCATAGGTGCCATAGGGACAAGTAAAAGTTGTCTTCTCTTGGTCATCTTCATGCAAAGGGATTTGGAAGAATCCCGAATACCCATCTAGGTAGCAAAAGTATTTATGTTTTGCAAGTCGTTCAAGCATTTGATCAATGAAGGGCAATGGGTAATGGTCCTTTCGGGTAGCTTTATTGAGTTTCCTATAGTCAATGCACATTCGACATCCCGTGACGGTGCGCATAGATATGGGCTCACCTTTTTCATTTTTTATGACAGTCATCCCCCCTTTCTTGGGGACGACGTGAACGGGGCTAACCCATCTACTATCTGAGAAAGGATAAATTATACCTGCTTCTAGCAATTTTAGGATTTCCTTTTTAACCACCTCCTTCATGTTCGGGTTTAACCGCCTTTGAGGCTCTATGGAGGTGGCGTCGGTATCCTCCAAATGGATCCTGTGCATGCAAAGCCTAGGGCTTATCCCTTTTAGATCGGAGATAGTGTATCCCAAGACATCTTTGTGGCTCCTAAGAACGTCTAGGAGTTTTTCAAGTTGGTCTGGCGTGAGGTGGGAGTTTACTATCACCGAGAAAGTTAACTTGTTACCCAAAAAGGCGTACCTTAGATTCGGAGGTAATTGTTTAAGTTCTACCTGAAGAGGCGCCGCTCCTTATACTTCATCGGCTTGCATGAGTTCGGCTTCTTCCTTGTCGGCTGGGTCTAGCTCGTGTTCAGGTGGCGCGCTCTCTTGTGAAGAGTCACACTCACTACTTAGTGAGGACAATGCATCAAAATAGGCGTGCTCCGATTCTGTGCTAGCATCGTCAGAGTTTTCAATCGGGTCCGGTTCGTTCCTGGAATCAAGAAACACATCAGACGATTCATAGAAGCAAGAGTAAGTGTCATGGGGTGTAACTCCCTGAACGTTGATTTGCTCTGAAGATCCTTCCGAAGTATAGTGATCCTCGACACTTATTCCACCTTCTTCGAAATATAATTTGTCGTCGATCACGTCAACTCTGACATTGCCCCCGATAGTCCCCTCCGGGGAGATCTGGTCCATCACGAAACTAGCAAACAGCTGTTCGTCGGGGTCCTTGACATCGATAGCGAAAGCTCCGGTGGCGTGGACCTCGTCGACAAGCTCCTTAAGGAGGTCTGTGAAGGAGTCATAATCTTCCTGACTGAGTCCTATTGTTGACATTGCATCCTCCATTCTTCCGGGTGGTCGATGACGAACACCGTCAAAATGCCCTCCCCGGCAACGGCGCCAAAAACTTGATCGCTCCGGGATGTGACCCAAAGAACGGTTGTAGTTTTACCGCAAGCGCACGGTATAGCGGCAAGCGGGTTATCGAACACAGGGAGGACGAATGACCGTGCTTGTTCAAATCAACCTGGCTATTTAAGAGAGAAATTTGCCTTTGGCGATCCTGTCACAATCGTCAGACAAAAATGCGGAAATATCAAATCAAATAAAGAACGTCTAGGGAATGGGGAATCCCCGCTACTCACCGTATTTCATAAATGCGGTTTATCGGTATCAAAATTGCTTGAATGAGAATTTGGATGAACTAGTTGCAACTGAATGTAGAACCAAGCTCACGCTCTCGTGCTGTTGCCGGTCTATAGCTATCCTAGGTTTGGGTCCAATCTCTTGCAAACCCTAGCCTAGGGAAGCTAGCATTAGGATCAACATCATCGTCCAATCGTGCACCGAGCCCAATCTCTTACAAACTCGGTCCACGACCTAGATTGGGATAGTTCCTACCCGTCCAATCTCTTGCAAACGAGTATCGGCATGGAATTGCAACCGGAAATCCTAGTATCGGTCCAATCTCTTGCAAACCGATACTTCGAAAATCCGACTCCAACCCAATTCGGATTTCTAGGGTTTCCTATCAAATTGGGATCCAATCTCTTGCAAATCCCAATTGATATGAATACCTATCCATCCGTAGTAAATTGATCCCAATCTAATCCCTAATAACAATTCTAGCACAATTTCTACCAATTTATCACAAATATGAAAATGGGCTTGTAGGGTTCATCCCCACGCCCCAAGACGTGGAGACTACTCACAAATCATAGCAAGATCACAAAAATAATCGTTGAAATAAGCAATGGAATTCATCACAATATTGAGATAAGCAATAAAAATAGAATTTTTAAGGAAAAGAGATGCAAACCAATGGAGTTCTTCAATTAATCCAACAAAATTCCAATCTTTGTCTCCTCTCCAATCACAAGAATAAAGCTAAAAAACTAATCTAAAAAGCTGCAAAAAATCTAAGAGAGAGGCTCTCTAAACTAGGGTAAAAACAGGGTTTAAATAGCCCTCAAATCGTCCAAAAACTGTGACCAAAATACCCCTGCACAGCCTGTTTTCCGCAGTTTTCGCTACAGGCAGCGCATCGCACTCGGCCGAGTGACAAAAGTCGCTCGGCCGAGTGAAAACCCTGTAATTTTCCAGTAAGTCGGGGCTTTCAAGGGTCTCTACTTCGGGGGCGGCTCGGCCGAGTGAGTTGTCGTCACTCGGCCGATGGCTTCATAGTACTCGGGCGGACGGGATTAACCACTCGGCCGAGTGGGTCTTCTGAAGTTCAGGCAGCCGAAAAACAGTAACTTGGATGTTTTGGAAGGGCTTCGTCTGGGCGCCACTCGGGCGGATGTGATGTCGTCACTCGGCCGATGTGGTCTTCAGTGCTCGGCCGAGTGCACAGGTAAATCGTGTCTGATCTGGTCGGCCGAGCAGTGTCTCGCTGGTCGGCCGAGTGGCTCCTCCACTCGGCCGAGTGGGACACAAAAAATGCCCAATCTGCTTGTATTGGCCTCCTCGTCGCTCCTGCGACGTCCGTTCTTCTTCCGCTCCTCTCCAACAGCAAAATACCCCTCGGGGAGGTCGTTGGTGACCGTCTAGAGTAAGCGCATCTCGAGATCACTCCAAATCGCGCCAAATCACCTGAAATGCGACAAAAACAACAAATCGTGAAAAGCATCGCAATATCGTCGATATATCGTGAAAAACATGATTTGGGCGATCTAAATGGCATGCAAACATGCGGGAAAAAGGTGTAAAATAAGGAGTGATCAGTTACCCCCTCGCAATAGAACAACCCATCGCATTCGTCGATCGTAATACGAAGGAGCCATGTCCCTCGCAACCGAATGATACCTTTGTCATCGGCGTAAGACGAAGGGACTGCCCACTCGTAACTGAATGACCCTTCTTGGTTATCGGCCATAAGACGAAGGGGCCATGCCCCTCGCAACCAAACGACACCTTTATCGTCAGCCGTAAGACGAAGGGGCTATCCCCTCACAACTGAACAACCCATCTTGGTCGTCGACCGTAAGACGAAGGGGATATGCCCCTTACAACTGCACGATACATTTGTAGGACCACCCCCTCGCAACTGAACGACCCTTCTTGATCGTCGATCGTAAGATGGAGGGGCCATGCCTCTCGCAACCGAACGACAACTTTGTCGTCATCCGTAATACGAAGAGGCCACCCCCTCGTAACTGAGCAACCCATCTTGGTCGTCAGCCGTAATACAAAGGGGCCTTCCCCTCGCAACTGAACAACCCATCTTAGTTGTCAGCTGTAAGACTAAGGGGCCATCCCCTTGCAACAGAACAACTCATCTCTGTTGTCGGCCATAAGATGATGGGGCCATGCCCCTTGCTATCCAAACAACAATACTCGTCGTCAGTTGTAAGTCGAAGGGGCCATCCCCTCATTACCGAGCGACCTTCCTCGTCGTTAATCGTAAGTCGTCGGTCGTATAGCTGCCTCTGTGCCACTGGACAACACTTGTCGTAAAACGTATCTATCTATACAAAGGTAAATCATTACGTTACTTAAGCTATTTGAAGAGGCAATGCTTAACAACTCAATCATGTGCTTCGTTATGAGCCGAGTATTGACTTGTTGAAAGGGGGCCAACCACCGACATGTACGCTCCCTAAGCAATGAGAAAACATATGACTTTTCTTTTCTGATCTTTTATACAAAAATACATCCTGATGTATATAAAAGATATAAAAATCCAAGGGATTGCAGTTTTAAGACTGATCTGTCCCTCATCCCCTGTAGCTCTATCCATCATCCCCCTTAGCTCTGTCCCTCATCCCCCGTAGCAGCTACATCAACAACGGCCTCATCGGTCAGGAAGGCGGTCTCCATGGTTGTGGCTTGACCAACTTCACCCAATTGACTATCTAATTCATCATCACCGTCAAGAGGAATGTGAAGTTGGTCGATCGCAGCTGCATGAGCAGTGAATAGATTTTTAATCTTAAGACAACACCTCATGTACAGCTTATCCATATCGCACAAGCTGTCCTTATATACATGGACCGCCTTTTCTGTGATCTCTTTCTCATAAAGTTCCTGGGAGATGACGGATGCTCAAGTTAAAGCCATAATCCATCTTGCCTCCCATGTTCGCCTCTCCTCGAGCAGTTGTGTCTCTGCTCGCTCATATGAGTGACTTCTTCTTGAATTCATACTTCAATGGCAATTCCCTTTATACGAGACTCATCCAGCTCTTGCTCAAGTTGCTTCACCCAGGACTTGAGCAAATCATTGCGATATTTACATTGCTGCAAAGCCACAGTTGCCTTGTCGATGGCTCTCCTAGCTGAATCCGACCACTTCATTTCCTTGGCGAGAGTGGCTTCATGATCAACCACTGCCAACAATCGGTGGCAAACTTCGACCATGGCTAAAAGATCCTTAAGACAGTCGAGAGAGTCAGCTCTATTATTAGAATTCAAGCAAAGAGTGTATATAGATTTTTACCTGAAGTCACTTGTAGATTGCGAAGGTGGATAACCTCTCATGGTCAAACCATCTCCAAGATGGCCCTATCTCATGGGAGGGCCAAATTCTCGACAAGTCAAGAGGCGCTTCCATAGCTCAATAGTGCTGACTCGTCCTGACCCACTGGGTAAGCCAGTCGAAAAATCTCTTCTTCAGAATATCCTGACCGGGTCATGGGTTGATCGATACTCCAAAGGATTGACCTAAACTCCGGTGGGATATCCTCCTCCAATAGTTCCGAAGGGGATAACACCCCCCCCCCCACCTGCCCGCCAAGGAATATTTACGAGAAGGTGGCTCTCGAGAAGAAGGAAGCTCCCTCGAGGTTTTCTCTAGAGGACGAGCTTGAACTCTCTCTAGAGCCCTCTAGGTTTTCCTTAGAGGACGAGCTTGAACTCTCTCCAGAGCCTGACCTTGCTCAGCGGCTACCATTAGAATAATGGTGTCACCAGACTCAGAAGAATCAGAATCAGAATCGATGTGTCACCTTATTGGTTTCTTCTGCTTGGTCTCGACCCTCTCAACATCGACCAAGTGCTGATGGTTCTGTCTCTTCAACGGTTGGGTCGATCGTGGAGCTTCCTGAATCTCCAAGGGCGAATCCTCGATAACTTCAGTAGCACCATCCTTTGAAAGACCCATTTAAGAGGAAGGCACATCCCTTTCGGCCTCTCGAATTGAAGCCTCAAGTGCCTCTTGCACACCTGGTTCAGCTGGGAATTCTAGTCTGACCATACCTATGGAGAAGGGAAATCAAATCCAAGAAGAAGAAAGACAAAGTAAAAGCAACCAAAAGATTCAACCGTTGGTCCATACGGTCCTGAGTAACATATGGTCAAATGAAAGCTATTTAGTTGAGATTTTCTCCTTTGGAAACTCCAATAGAAGATCAGCGACCTTCTTTCCTTCCTCTGAAATAGCTTTGTCTTCATCCATCGAGAGTTTAGGATTCCCCCATTTGGTGACGAAACTTGCTTCACCAGGAAGCACCATAAAGACGAATTGCTATTTCCATCCCAGATTAGAGCTAGGGAGATCCTTAAATAATTTTCTACCTCAGTGAGCAATAATCACAAACCAGCCTGGGGACAGGGGAGGGAGCACTTTGAAGAAGAAATTAAACAACTCCATGGATGGTTCAACGTCGTTCGATATGCATAGTGCGATGAAACTGAGCAAGATGCCACATAATTTGGCATTAATTGACAAAGGGAAAGGCCCAATGTGCTCAGCCAGCATAGCATAAAAGGATGCAAGGGAAATCGAAGCCTGAGATGAAAGGATCTCACATAGACTCCCACTTTGCAATTGCCAAGGGAATGAACCCTCTCCTCCGACCGTGGCCGCCAGATCTGGTAAATACCCATCACATACTTCCTTTGCAAATCAGAAACCTGGTCAGTTGTCACTTAAGAAGCTTGGCCAAAGACTATGTCAGGGACTGTGGTTCTCCCTTTCCCCTTCTGAGGGACAGAAGCCGAGGTTTTAGCGGAGACGTGAAGGGAGGAGGAAGCCAAGATCGGAGGTTAAGATTCAATTCGAGAAAGATTGGAACGATGAAGTTTCCCCCTTTCCAAGCCATCTTATCAAGGTAAAACGACGATTAAAGCTAATCATATCATATAAGGACATGTGTCGATGATCCAAGCATCCCAGTATCTCAGATTTCGAACCGATGCATCGTCCAAATCAGGAGGATGGAAGTTTTGGCGCTTAAACTCAAATACTCCTGCTTCGACTGTCATGCCCCATTAATGAGATATCACGTCACTTGACCCCAACAGGTGGATCATTTGAGCTAAAGTGACGGGGGCCATTGTTAAATCCATGTGCCAGCACTCGAGGAGGAGAGCATATTATCATTGAAAAGGCCTACTGAGACAGCATCTGGACCCAATATACCCACGAGGGATGCTAAATGTGTACCCAATCAAAGCTCGCATGCCATTTTCCCATTGAACTTCTGTTGCTTAAGGGAGCAGCCGATAATGGGCTCATAAATTATGGGAGGTGTGGACAGGTTACCCCTATTGATGAGAGAAGAATCCTGCCATCATAATGGGTGACCGTTATTCCCCCAACATCACTGAAGAGACAGTCTAGTTTATAAATATAGAGAAGACAAATAGAAGAAGGGGAGATTCCAGAGGTATGAAACCCTAGGTACTCTGATAACTTATCTCTTTTTCATCACATATTTCTTCATCCAAGTGCTTGCAGTGACTGTCTCGGTACGAATCCCTTTGGATCGATCTCAACATCCCTAAGCCTTCATCTTAAGTCCATTCTAATTTAAGCATCGAAAGGAATTTGGGTCAAAACCTAGATCCGCCCCCTGACGTTCATTTTTGGTGCAAGAAGATCGAGGCTCGACCTAGTAAATCGGTCGTACAATCGACCCAATCGATCGTTGTTCAAGGCTCGACCCAATAGAAAGGTCGAACGATCATCAAGCTCGACCGCGAGATCGAACGAGCTTCCCAACAGTTTCTAGCTCAACTTTCCTCGATCCCGGTTCTACCAACCGATGGTTCCCCTTCAAGTAGCTGACAAGGCTCCATCTCGACAAAGGAGTCCACGTCAGCCCAAATCACTGTTGATACCAATTTGGTCATTAACAAAAGTAAAGCTGCATATATTAATTGTAAGGATCGCATTACCCTTGCAATACTAACAACACACACTAGAGGGGTGGTGAATAGTGTAATGGCAATAAGATTGTCCAATTAAAATTAAACTTGCAAATGCGGAACTATAAATGCAAGAGGAAATAAATGACACAATTAATCCAAACACAAACACAAAGTTTTACCCTGGTTCCCCAAACTTGGATATGTCCAGCCACACCAATATTCACTATATTCCCACACAGAGAAGTGAATATAAATCTCACAAGGAGATACCCCGCAAAGAGGATTTATGCCCTACACAAGAACCCAACCAACCCTACACGAGGATCAAGACTCCCACACAGCACTCAGAGAATTAGGGTTAGCCCTACACTAGGACACTAAACTCCCACAAAGAGAGTTACTCCCACAAAGAGAGTTATTCCCACTAAGAGAATATCATAATCCCACAAAGAGATAAACTCCCACAAAGAGAGAAAGACTAATTCCCACTAAGAGAATTAGTGTTACAAAATCACCAATTAAAATAAATACTCTTACCTATGCCTTGAGATGCTTACTCATGAATGGATGCAAGGCATGGAAGAGGATCTCTAAGTGTTGAGATAAGCTTGAAAGCACTTGGATGAATTCCCTTGAGCTGGACTTCAATGCAAGAAGAGGAATGAGAGCTTAAAAGAGGGAATTGAGGGAGTTTGAGAGTTGCTTATATATCTCTTGAGATATTCAATAGCATCAAGAAGATTAAGAGATAACAGCATACTCATATATATAGAAACTCTATATCAAACCCCAAACCCCAAGAAAATAGCCAAAAGATCAATTCTGCAATGGCTAGAAACTGGGCGAAAATGACAGGAACAGTCGACTGATGATCATAATACAGTCGACTGATCAACGGCTAGAAAATATCCAACGGCTATAATCTGAGCCAGGACAGTCGACTGAAGAAGACAACGCAGTCGACTGGAAACAGGACAACCGCCTGTAAAACCTTCAGCAGGCGATTGCTACAGGGGATGGAATAAAACAGAGAGCTGCACTCTTTCTCCAGATAAGCATACAGGCGACTGATGTCAATAATACAGTCGACTGTCTTATAGTCAGGCGACTGTAATACCTTCATCAGTCGGCTACTGTATAAGATGGGAAAAGACAGAGAGATGTGAAGAATGCACTCACGCTACTCAGACGACTTTGGCCAATTCCCAGGCGAATGTAAATCTACAGGCGACTGTAAACTGAGCAGCAGTCGAGTATGCATAAAGCTCAAGTTTGAGTCAATTGATATGTTGACTTGAGCCGTGCATATCAGGCGACTGTAGAAGGATCTACAGGTGACTGGAAATCACCCAGGCGATTGTGTATCCTTCAGCAGGCGACTGATGGAAAGCCATAGACTCCAAATGAGTCTTTGGACAAGATGAGCCTATTGGGTTGGATTCTAAGATAATCCTAAGGCTCACTAAGATGGTTATATGCATATGCATGAATGAGTAAACAATCTAACAAGGCATTACATTAACCTAGACTCAAAGAGAGAGAAAGAAATAAAGTAAATGTTACATGGATTACATTGCTTTCCTTAGAGTCTAAGTCTTCAATCTTGATGCCTTGAAGCACTCTATCATCTCCAAGCTTTGGCACTCCTTGAGTCTAAGCTTTGGCCCTTCTCCACTTGATGTCCATCCTTGCACCAAGTGATTAGTCTCTAAGAATGATATTCTAGGAATGAAACTGTGAGACTAAAACGTGAGAGTCATTAGCAACAACATAATGTTGTGATCATCATCAAAATAAGATTGGTATGAAACACCAATACTCAACAATCTCCCCCTTTTTGATGATGACACACATTATGTAAAATACAACGAATTAAAGCACAATGCTAATGAGCTCCCCCTACTTATATGCACAAATTATAAAATGAGCTACACAATAGTAAATACTCATTCTACCAAATAAGATCATGGTGACATATAATAGGCATGGATTACATAAACCAATTGAAATAGACAAAATCATGCAAACATGAATGGTTTATCTAATCCCATAGATTTCTCCCCATATGCATATGAATATATCTCCCCATATATATTTACATAATGCATATATCTCTCCCCCTTGACATCGTCAAAAAGGTGGACATCAAATATATCCCCCTTTGTCATCTTAACCAAGAATCGACAATATGCAAAAAAAGAAGAGATGTATGATACCAAATTGAACATTTTAGTGGGTATCAATTCACTATTCCATGCTCCCCCTAGATCATAGAAATGGTCAAGTTTTGACTTCTAGGATCTAATACCAATTATAAAGAAGGAAATTAACAATCTCTAACAATTGAGGTAAATACCAATTGTAGAAAAAGAAACTTGGAAAATAATCTTCTTTACTAATAGATATACAATTAATGGAGCCATGGGCCTAAAGTGTATCAAAGCAATAGATATGGAAAAATCAAGCTTCAATGATACACAAAGATATTGCCAAAACAAAATAAAACATGAATATGATGGCAATCTACAAGAGGTTTAGTTTGAGACCAAAAATTAACCAATTGTAAATAATGATCTCAAACATCATCCGAAATGAGAATTAAAATATGTTTTAAAAATATTTTAAACATACAACATATTAATTCTCCCATTGACATACACATGGATCAAAAATGCATGCATGTCAATAAACCCCAAGGTCCACATTTTCATGAAAAGAAATAAGTTTGAAAACATTTTCAAAATCATGAAACACACACAAACAATGGGTATGCTAAAAAATAAACATTCAAGCACAATACTCATGCAATATGCATATGTGTGAGGAACCTAAACAATAGGCAACCAAACCCAAGAGGAGTTTGACTTCCTAACGTAATCACATGAGGTGATCACATCCCTAACTAGAGAGTTGATGTAGCTATCCCTCTCTTGCACACTAACCTTAGTGGGAATCCATAAACTCAAGGAATTCCTAGGCAAGGGTTTTGCCTTTGCAAGAGGGGTGGATGTGGCATGCTTAGGTGTAGAAACAAATTTCTTGGCATGCAAAGAATGAGGATTTTGCTTCTTAGCAAAAACTGAAGATTATTCATTCTTCCTCATAACCTCGTGATCTACATGCTTCTTGTTGATGTTATTGTTGTACAAGAAAGCATGGTGATTCTTCTTAGGTGCTTTAGCAATATTTCTTGTATTGCACCATAAGAGGAATTAGAGGTAGATTTGGGTACCACTTTTTGAATATAACCCAAACCTCCTCTATGATTTGTCGGATATTATTTTTCCAACAAATCGTGGAGTGAATCCCTAGAATACACAAAGCTTATGAGCTTACGGGATTCCTCTTCACATTTCAACGTAAGTTGTTGAATGTGAGATCCTAAGCTAAAGTTTTCAGCAAAAAGATTTTCATTTGTAAGGCTCAATTCCTTAACATGAGAGAGAAGAGTGTTTCTGACTCTCCCAGAAAGGTGATACTCACAAGTATACGAGGTCGGCAAATAATATACCCGGTGAGTACGGGGTCGAATCCACAGAGACAGAACTAATCTGCAAATTCACATAAATAGTTAGAGCACGTAAAGAATGGTTGAGGATTCTTACCACCCTATGGGGATGAATGATTGTTTGGAGAGTTGGTTTATCTAAACACCCTAGAGTTAGGGTAATGTCCTAAGTTTTGGATGCAAGGGAGAGAAAGAGTGCGGGTGTTGAGGATATCAGTAGGATTATTCAATTGCTCTGCTAAATATTAATTCCATGATAACTCAATCGCTCATCCATTTCAAGGTATGAGGATCGGGGAATACTCAATTAAGCACAAATGGGGTGCACCAAGGGTAATTGCTAACTGGGGTCTTCCCTTAATTAATAGCTTATGAATCATGCTCACACCCATTTCAAGGTATGTGAGAGTAGTGCATATAGGTTATGGTGCGCAGCGCACAACCACCGTTCTGCGGCCCCTTTCGGGTAATGCACGATTCAATTGATGGGTCACAACCCAATTGACAATTTGAATTGATGGATGAATTAAACTTCTAAATTACGAAATATGGATTGAATGGGTCTTGCATTCATTTCAAGACATGCAATACCCATTGGATACATAGATGCAATAATTACGAAGCACCGCCATTCTTCGGCTCCTCCATGGATAGTATCAAACCCAATTACTCATAAGTTTAATTCACCCAATAACATAGATTAACAAGGGGTGCTGGAAATTAACATTAGCAAAGCAATCAATACATCCTACATCAATCCAAAACACCCACACAATGAATCTAGCCTAGCATATCAAAGACTAAATCAGCATTCATGAAAATGGACATAGTTCAATGCAGAGGATGAAAGCAAATTTGTATTAGAAAGATAGTTGGAGATTTGTCACCAAATACAAGCTTCTTCAATCAGCAATCAGTCTCAGCAATAGCAAAAACGAAATCAGAAAACTCAGAACTCTCAAAAACCCTAATCCCCTTCTCAAGGAAGAAGATGACCTAAAAATAGCAAAAGATTAAGTTCTATTTCGTTCTATTTTTATTACATCTGAATAGTATGGTTTTATACCCCCTAGGGTTTACATCTCATCCATCCAAATCCTCATACAACGATTCACAGCAACTGGAGAGGAATCGCGTCAAGAAAAACACGTTTCTCGTAACCCAAACTGCGGCCGAAAACCCCCAATCAGTCGACTGTCGAATAAATGGCAGTCAACTGATGGCAGAAAATTCTTACTGCTTCCAAATGGGGACAGGCGATTGTCTGAAAATATCACAGTCAACTGTGTGATCCACAGGCGATTGTTTTCTGTTCTTCAATCGCCTGCTGCAGAAATGTCAAAATAACAGAGAGTTGGCTCATTTTTGTATCCTCAGAAATCTGAAATATCAGTCGACTGATGCGAAGATGACAGGCGACTGTATGAGATTACAGTCGACTGTCAATCCCCTTACAGTCGATTGTAGTTGGGCTTCAGCTTCTCCAGCTTCAATTCTTTGAAGGTAGACGACTGCCGTTGTTTGGGCAGTCGAATGTTGGGTTTTTAGGAGACTGTCTTTGCTTCTGCAGGCGCATGTTATGCACTCCTCTTCTTGAGTTGATTTAGTCCCTTCCAGGACACCTGAAAAATCCAGAAAAATCCCTATAAATATAATAGACATTTATAATGCTTAGGGAAGTGAAATTGTGCAAGTATAAAATTATATGCTCACAAATGATGATTTAGCATAAATGTAGTTAAGAGAGCATGATTTCATAGATTATATGCATAAGAGTAGATGATTATGAGGTTAGAATATGCAATATTTATTCATAATCACACCCCCAACTAGCGTTTTGCTAGTCCCTAGCAAAATAAGTGACCAATCCCAAAATACAATGTTGATTCCATCCGTGGATTATTGGCATTACTAAAGGGTGTTGAAATCATATATATATAAGGGCAAAGGTCTCAAGTCTATACACCCTTCCCTAAGACTATAACCTCTTGCCTCTTACTCACTCCACCATCCACACCTAAGCTTAGTATATCACTTAATATGTCACAATCTCATGATGTAAGATCCTTAGAAACTCTCGAGCTTATGGGATATAACACTTGCTCCCTCAAAAGATCATGGAAATGAGTTGTGGTTCAAATTTATGCATTTACTCAAATTTCATGGCAATTTTTGCCTTATTCGAAGTACCATGGCAAAAGTTAATGCCTTATTCAAATGTGCACAAGTGCACTTATTATTGTAGCATTTGATAGCATTCATTTTAGCAACTCCAACTTCCAAGTCACTATCTTGGGATCCATAAATATAAACCTAGCCGAATTTTTAAAATTCCTAAAGCTTAATCAATTGATCGTTGATACCAAGGTTTCTACATCACTATAGGGTTTCAGATGGATGATAATTGTCATGAGCTTCAAGTTAAAGGGCCAAGTGTAAGCATGTAGAGAAATAATTAATTGCCCTTAGTACATAGAGATACAACACACCCAAATTTGCCAAAATCCACTTCAAGAATACATTTTTACCAAAGTTGGGAAGGATCTCCACATTTAACCAATGGGTTCAACAAAAAGCTATGGGTTGCAGAAATGTTGGTGATGTATGGAAATCCTTTTTTTTCATTCAATTTATTCACAAAAAAGGATGAAAATAATAAAAAGATGCTCAAGAAGTTTCTATATCCTAGTCCACACCCCCCAACTAAAAATGAACATGGTCCTCAATGTTTGAAGGGTGTGATGAAGTATATGCATGAAGGTGGATAAACTAGGATAAGAAAGCTTGAGCAAGAGTTATTCATTACTACATATTACTAGATAGAAAAGTTTTGGAGCGAATACACCTAGTTGGTTCCACCCGGCGGTAGTTCCGTAAGCTCCATGGTGTACTCGTCTCTGCTCCATGGCTCTTAATAGTGCTTTAAGCATTGGCTGTTCACCTTAAATTCATTGCCGTTTCATGGTTTGGCAATGGTCATCGCGTCATGTGGAAACACCTCCCGAACAATGAAAGGTCCAATCCACTTCGAACGAAGCTTTCCGGGGAAGAGATGAAGTCTTGAGTTATAAAGTAGCACTTTCTCCCCCGGGGTAAATTCTCTCCTCAAGGTGATTCGATCATGGGCGCATTTAAGCCTCTCCTTCACAAGCTTGGAATTGTTGTATGCCTCTCTCCTTATCTCTTCGAGCTCCACTAACTGCAATTTACGAGAAGAGGGGTCAATTTCACAATTAAACTTTTTAATTGCCCAAAAAGATTTATGTTCAAGCTCAATGGGCAAGTGGCAAAATTTTCCAAAAACTAAGCGATATGGGGACATCCCTAAAACCGGTTTATAGGCGGTACGGTACGCACACAATGCTTCGAGAAGACACATACTCCAATCTTTCCTTGATGGATTTACCGTCTTTTGGAGTATGTTCTTGATCTCCCGATTCGCCAACTCCGCTTGTCCATTGGTTTGGGGGTGGTATGGCGTGGAGACCTTGTGTTTCACCCCAAAATTTTTCATTAAGCTTGCGAAGAGGCGGTTACATAAATGTGACCCTCCGTCGCTTATCATAGCCTTTGGCATCCCAAATCGTGCGAAAATGTTTTCTTTCATGAATTTAAGCACGATAGCCGCATCATTTGTCCTACAAGGAATATCCTCAACCCATTTAGATACATAATATATAGCAAGCAAAATATAGGTGTACCCAAAGGATGGGGGAAATGGCCCCATAAAATCAATGCCCCAACAATCGAAGATTTCTAATTCAAGAATGGGGTTTAGCGGTATCATATTTCTTTTAGTAATTCCCCCCAACTTTTGGCAAGCTAAGCATGATTTACAATATGTATAAGTATCCTTAAACATGCTAGGCCAATAGAAACCACATTGTAGAATTTTTGCTACGGTCTTTTGGGCGGAAAAATGACCACCGCACACACCTTGATAGCAAAAGTGTAAAACACTATCAAACTCATGGTCGGATATGCATCTCCTTACTATTAGGTCATTACAATACTTGTAAAGGTAAGGGTCATCGAAAAAGAAAGATTTTACCTCAAAGATGAACCTTTTGTAATCTTGGCGAGACAAAGTAGAAGGAGTCTTATCGGTGACCAAGTAGTTTATTATGTCGGCATACCATGGGAGCGTGTGGGAGACCGCAAAAAGATCTTCGTCGGGAAATGAATCATTCAATGGGATGGTTGCTGGCTCCATACTCATCGTTAACTGTGAAAGGTGATCGGCAACATGATTTTCTGCTCCCTTCTTGTCCTTGATGGCGATGTTGAATTCCTGCAAGAGCAAAATCCAGCGGATTAGTCTAGGCTTAGCGTCTTTCTTGGAAAGAAGATATTTAAGAGCGGCATGGTCGGTGAAGATTGTAATTGGGAATCCCAATATGTAGCTCCTAAATTTCTCCAACGCGAAGACAACGGCTAAAAGCTCATTCTCCGTGGTGGTGTAATTTCGTTGAGCCTCATTCATGCTCTTGCTTGCATAGTAAATCACCACGGTGACATTGTCCTTGCGTTGTCCAAGCACGGCACCAACCGCATAATCACTAGCATCGCACATGATTTTGAAGGGTGATGTCCAATCTGGCACCTGAAGAATAGGTGAACATGTGAGCAAATTTTTCAACTTCTCAAAAGAAAGTTGACAATCATTACTGTAGGATCCTGTCCAAAACAGAGTTAGGATCGATAATATGAAGTGTAGACTTACGCTTGCGTACGCTGCACGGTAGTCTACGAACTTCGCCTTCGGATTCGCCACGACGGATCGAGTCTACTCACGAACGGAGTAAGGCTACTAAATCCACAATCTAAATCTCTATTTTAGATTAAGAACTTGGATGGAGGGAGAGGAAATATTTCTACAGAGCTTCGCTATGAAGAAGATGCATGCATGAATTTCATGCAAAAAGTGTAAAGAAAATGGCTACCCTTGGGTCTTATTTATAGCCCCCAAGGTAGTTATTTTAGGGTAAGTTGTTCCTTTGGAACAACTTAATTAAGGTGTACCATGATGCATGGCACATTATAAGCTTAAGTTGTACCATATGCATGGTACAACATAAGCTTAAGATATTCCCCCTTTATTAGCCATATGTCGCATGCATTTATGCATATATAATGCGACTTTCCCACTCATACAGAGATCCTCTCCGCTAGGGAACAGATTCCCTTTACACACGACTTCGTGTGCGCGACGTTCGAGGTTCGTATTCCCTCGTACATCCCCCACAAGGGTGTACAAACGTCTTCCATATCCAACATCTCCCACTCACACTTGAGGGGATTGTAAGAGAACGTCTTTCCCTTAGTTCTTTCATCTATCATACCGAGAAATAGACCGTGCGACCGTCATGCGCGTAGAGTCTGTTGTTGTGCACTTGTTAGAGATACACAACGACCTCGAAGGTGCAAAGTTGAGTAGTTCAACGCATGCTTTACCCTAGATTATTTCTTCACATTTTCTTGTACTTTATATTCAACAATTGAATCCCATCTGGATTACAATTGGCTGGCCAGCTTTGAATCATTAAAGTCCAAATGCGAATATGAAATCAATCTTCCTTTTCTTGCGAACCTTCTGATCTTGACTTGATTCGCTTTTCTAACATGCCCCGCCGAGCCGAATTACCATAGCCCATTAGTAACACGCTAAGATAGCGATCATCTCGTCAAATCTAAAGGAACCAATTGGAGTCCTTGAGGGTAAGAGTTAAGACCCGTATGGCCTTTGAGTCTCACATAATAGCAAACACTATTGCTACTAACTCAGTGGTCGAAATGCATACGTGGTATGAACACGTATTACAACATCACTCCTTTCCCATGGAGAGTATGTCTTAATGATGTTGTACAGATGAAAAGATCAGACACCACAGTGCCTATCTTTTTGAGTCCCCTTACTACTCGTGAAATATTCACGGACTCTCATCCTGCATAAGACAGATAGGATTTAAAAAATCCAATGAGATCTTTATATCCTTATGATATAGATCTCAGATCTTTTGTAAGCATCCATATGATGCAGATCTTTCATTCGACTATCTTGTTAAAGTCATGACTCTAAATCATTCGTCTAATGATTTTGACTTTAAACTAGTCTCATCTCTATCTTATCCATCTGATAAGATAAGGCGGTTGCTCATGTGAGAGAGCCAACCTTAATCTGTCCGACATACACACAATTCAGCTGAGATTTCAAAAATGTACACAAACATTTCTTAAGAAATTCATATGCAATGTTGGAAAAAGAACTTATTCTTTTATTAATTTTGATCATTTCTTAGACATGGGAATATATATTTGGTACAACTCAGCCCATACGCAATCCTTGAGATGATAAGTGTTTATAAAACACATTTCTGGGGATCGCTTTCGTAAGCTGATCCTCTATCATCTCATGCGTAGATATGTACCTTATGTCTACCTTCTTGGTTTTATCACAGTCTTTTGCAAATCTGCAGTTCCTTTAAGATACTGCATTATCCTCTTAACCGCTTTCCAGTGTTCTTGCCCTGAGTTGGATTGGTAACAGCTTACCATTTCCAACGGCAAAACAGATGTCCGGTCTCGTACACACCATAGTGTACATAAGACTATCAACTGCACTGGAATATGGAACTTTTTCCATAATTTCTTTTTCCTTTTGGTTCTTTTGGACACGATTCCAGATATAAATTATCGCATATGCTTATATGAATATCAATGGACTTGCAGTCCTGTATATTAAATCGTTCTAGAACCTTCTTTATATAAGTCTCCTGTGAAAGAGAAAGAAGTTTCTTCGAACGATTCCTTGAAATCTTAACTCCAAGGATATATGCGGCTTTTCCTATGCCTTTCATCAAAATACTGATGAAAGCTAAGCCTTGATACTCATCACAAAGCCCTTGTCATTTCCGGCTATTAAAATGTCATCTACATATAGAGACATAATAACATGCTTGCTTTTAATCCTCTTGATATATACGTAGTTATCTTTATCAAATATGGAAAATCCATTTGATAAGACAACTTCTTGAAATTGTATATACCATTGCCTCGAGGATTATTTAAGACCATATATGGACTTACGAAGTTTACAAACCTTATGTTCGTTTCCTTCTTTTACAAACCCTGGTGGTTGTTCCATATAGATCTCCTCGTCCAATTCTCCATTGAGAAAGTCAGTCTTTACATCCATCTGATGTAATTCGAGGTATGAGCAAGCTACCATTGCCAGAATCATGCGAATCAAGGTAAAACGCACAACAGGTGAGAAGTTTTCTTCGTAGTCTATCTCTTCCTGTTGCGTAAAACCTTTCGCGACAAGGCGAGCTTTATATCTATCTATAGAGCCATCAGCCTTATGCTTGATCTTGAGAACCCATTTGTTCACAATTGCTCTATGTCCTCTGGGTGAGTTAACTAAGTCCCAGACTTGGTTAACTTTTATGGATTTCAATTCCTTCTTCATCGCTTCCATCCATTTGTCTTTTGCAGGGCATGATGTGGCATATTTGAGATTCTTCAAGTCCTTGTTGACTCGAATTTAGATCAATTCTAATATCACTCCCACTTGAAATGTTGTTAGAATTGCTCCCACTTGGATCATTATTCCCGTATGGAATAGGATAATCGTCATTCGTATAATCCATTGGTGAAGGTTGAAAAGTATTTTCGTTTTCACCAAGAATTCTCCCACTCGAATGAGGTAATCCTTCTTGATCACAAATCTCAAATAGAGATAAGTCCTGACTTATCTCGCCCTGTCTTGGAAACTCGTTTTCCAAGAAAGTGACATCCCTCGACTCAAACTCAATTAGCACACCATTGTCTTCCTGACTAACAAAAAACATAACCTTTGGAGTTTAATGCGTATCGTTTAAAGATACATTTCCTTCCCCATGGCCCAAGTTTGCCATACTTATGGGAGGAAATATGTGCGTTGAATGCACAAACTCAAGGTAAAATGTTTAAGTCAGGAGACCTTTGGTTCCACAACTCATAAGGAGTGGAGCTAACTGATTTCGAGGGTACGCGGTTTAAAATGAAAACAGTTGTCAATAATGCATCACCCCAAAAGGTGATTGGCAAGTTAGCTTGCGCCATCATTGAACGGACCATTTTTCATTAAAGTCCTATACCTCCTTTCTGCAACACCAATTTGTTGAGGAGTATAAGGCATAGTTACCTGATGTACTATGCCTTTTTCATCACAAAGTTCCTTTAAACTTGTTGATTGATATTCACCGCCCATATCGGTTCGCACGACCTTAATCTTGCGATCTAATTGATTCTCCACTAAACTCATATAGTTTTTAAAGCAGGTTTAGTGCTTTCACTTTTGTGGGATATCAAATAGATATGACCGAATCGGGTGAAATCATCAATTAAAAGTGATGAAATAGGACTTCCCGCGTCTTGTCTTGACATTCATCGGACCACATATGTCCGAATGGATAAGCTGTAATGGAACCTTGGCCCTTGTGCCGGTTCCAAAACGGCTTGCGACAAGATTTCCCCACAAGGCAATGTTCGTAGGTCGACTTTTCAACCTTTGAAACATTTGATAGAAGGCCACGTTTGGCAAATCTATCCATAAGCGTTGGTCCAATATGACCAAGCCTTGTGTGCCAACAAATTATATTAGACTCATTAGTCAAAGAATTTGTCATAAGGAAATTTTCATTACATGAGGAATCATATATTGTACTTATTACAATAAATCCTTTGAAATACATAACCCAGAACCAATAAAAGAATTATTACAAAATAGGTCCACTTTACAATCATGAAGAAACCAACTATCACAAAGACCCATTAAATTGACCACAGTTTTAATATTCCTTTGAATATATGGAATGAAGAGAACATCATGTAGTAGGAGAGTGAGGCCGTTGTCCAAGACAAGCTTGCGAGTCCCAACGCCTTTCACTTCAACACGTGTGTTGTTTCCTACATTGATCCACTTCATTCCTTGGGTATCCGGCGATACTCCACGAAGGACCGTCTGTCCTTTGCTATGTGGTCGGTGGCACCTGAATCAATTATCCAAAAATGGATTAGATTCCACAAGAAATAGTGGACTAGAAACACATATGTAACTAGTATTACAAGTTACCTCGTCACTTCCACTCGTACACGAACGAGCATAGTGACCGAGCTTGTTGCACTTGAAGCACTTGATCCTTTTCAAGTCTTTCTTCTTGTGCCATTTCTTGTGCCCACCCTTATGTTTGGGTTCCTTGGTAGACTCAGGTTGCTTATTACGTTCATTAGAAGACTTCGAACGATCTTTACGTTTCTTTCCCCCGTGTGAGGAACTAGCAACCATGTGCACTTCTGCACTTGGCTTGGCAGCCGCAAGCCGCTCTTCCTCTAATTCGAGGTGCTTGGAAACATCGTTGAAGGTCTTGATGCTCTCATTGTGAGTGAGATGCATCTTCATTTGATCCCACCCATTTGGTAGGGAACGTATGACTGCTTGGATTTGTTGCTCATCAGTGAGCACATGACCTGCGTCCTTTAACTCCGAGATAAGGTTCGCCATATGTCGCAGATGTTTCCCCATGGAATGATCTGGACGTTTCTTATATGTATCGAACTTTATAGTTAAGGCGCGAAGTTTGGACACCGATGTGCCACCGAACTTCTCCTCTAGCTTGGACCACATGTCCATGGCTAGGTCATGTTCTCGGAAGATGCGCATTATGTCATCAGCCATACTGCTTAATAACGTAATGCGCGCTATCTTATTCTTCCGAGACCAAGCATCAAAAGCTTCCTTGTCTCTTCGGTGTTGGTCCGTAGTGCCCAACTCGGGTTCAATCATTACGTTCTTTAGAGTTTCGAGCACTTCTTGCTCCTCTAAAACGTATTGTATCTTAATGGACCAAAGTTTGTAATTATCGCCGTTGAGTTTTTCACCTTTGTTTAACTCAGCGACGATATTCTTTGAAGCGGAAGACATTTTACTTTTAAAATGCTGCAAAAGACACAAAACCGAAGGTTCGATCAAAAACATTGCATAAAAAATTCTTAAAATATAACTCCCACTTGAAATGATTATAGAGTATCCCATTTGGATAGTTCTAAAAATTCAAATCCCACTTGGAATTATATTATATTTGATAAGTTACTTTCGAAAAATATTGAAGGTGTTGTTCTAGAATCGAAAAGGTCTCTATGATTCCAATCACCATCTAAAACAACTTTCAATATTCCCCCATCACTTATCAAACAATAGTACTCTTATAGTACTAGCAGCGGAAAATGAGTATTTGATAAGTTACTTTCGAAAAATATTGAAGATGTTACTCTAGAATCGGAAAGGTCACTATGTTTCCAATCACCATCTAGAGTAACTTTCAATATTTCTCCCTCACTTTATCAAATGTTAGTACTCTTATAGTACTTAGCAGCGGAAAAGCGTTTTTGAAAACGTATTTTTCAAAAAAATACATTGGCTAATCTCCGTAGAGTAGAGCACAACGTCATAAGTTCATTGGCTAATCTCCGTAGAGTAGAGCACAATGACATGGCTAATCTCGCATGAAGTAGAGCATTACGGCTAATCTTCAAGGAGTAGAGCACAATTTCATAAGTACATTGGCTAATCTCCGAAGAGTAGAGCACAATGACTTGGCTAATCTCGCATGAGGTAGAGCACTATGGCTAATCTTCAAGGAGTAGAGCCCAATGAAAAACTTCATTAAAACGTTAGTCCCGTATGAACTAGTCGGCACTGTGGTTAGCCCCGTATGGGCTAATCGACACATTCGAGTTTGACCAATGCCATTTGTTACCCTGTATGGGTCATTTGGCAAGTTTGCAATCGACCCAGACCATCTGTCGGATTGGTCGACCAAAAACACAAAATTGGTCGACCAATTTTCCGGACTGCATCTTCTTCCCGGCCAGGGCCTCTGCCCTGGCCGGGGCTTGGCCAAGGACCGGCCAGGGGCCCTGGCCCCCTCGGACAGGGCCGGCCAGGCCACTGGCCGGGGCCAGGGCTCCTGCCCTGGCCTCGGCCAGGCCCTGGCCTGAGGCCAGGGCGCTGCCCTGGCCTCGGCCAGGGCGTCCATGCCCCTGGCCTGAGGCCAGGGCGCCGCCCTGGCCTCTGCCAGGGCGGCCTGGCCGCTGGCCGGGGCCAGGGCTTCTGCCCTGGCCTCGGCCAGGCCCTGGCCTGAGGCCAGGGCGCCGGCCCTGGCAGAGGCCAGGGCCGGCCTGGCCCTGGCAGTGGCCAGGGCGCCGGCCCTGGCCATTGCCAGGGCCGGCCTGGCCCTGGCAGTGGCCAGGGCGCCGGCCCTGGCCTCTGCCAGGGCCGGCAGGCCGGCCAGGGCCTGGCCTGGCCACTGCCAGGGCCGGCCTGGCCGGCAGGCCTTGGCCAAGGCCGGCCACTGCCGGCCTGGCCTTGGCCGGCCACTGCCGGCCTGGCCATGGCCGGCCATGGCTTGGCCATGGCCGGCCATGGCCAAGGCCATTCGGCGTTGGCCGGCCATAGCCCCTTTGGCCATGGCCGGCCACCCCCTTTGAATGGGGTTGCCGCACACTCTCCTCCCCCTTGATGGGGTGGTCGCCGGTGGTTATTGGCCGTAGCCAACCCCCTCCGCTCGGGGAGGGGGGATGCATGGCGTGTATAGCCCATTTGGCCATGGTGCACATGCACCAAATTTCCTCTTACCCGATGGAAGTAACTACCATCATCTTCCTCGATGAAGCACCCGTTCGTCGATGAAGCACCCGTTCGTCGAGAAATTAGTTATTTCCTAATGGCCGTGTGCCAAAAATAAAAAATAACACACTACGTGAACGGTCGGTTCTTCCCGTCACAGAGAGTTCCTACCATATCCGTAATGATAGGAGACCCTAACGTGAAAAGAACAACCGCTGCGTTCTCTCCGTCACGAAGCGTTCCTACTATATCCGTAATAGAAGGAGACCCATTCGTGAAAAAGACAACGACTCGTTCATAGTTTCGACGGGGCGGTGGTTTGACCGGGGCGAACCCATATGGCTTTGATACCAATGTAGGATCCTGTCCAAAACAGAGTTAGGATCGATAATATGAAGTGTAGACTTACGCTTGCGTACGCTGCACGGTAGTCTACGAACTTCGCCTTCGGATTCGCCACGACGGATCGAGTCTACTCACGAACGGAGTAAGGCTACTAAATCCACAATCTAAATCTCTATTTTAGATTAAGAACTTGGATGGAGGGAGAGGAAATATTTCTGCAGAGCTTCGCTATGAAGAAGATGCATGCATGAATTTCATGCAAAAAGTGTAAAGAAAATGGCTACCCTTGGGTCTTATTTATAGCCCCCAAGGTAGTTATTTTAGGGTAAGTTGTTCCTTTGGAACAACTTAATTAAGGTGTACCATGATGCATGGCACATTATAAGCTTAAGTTGTACCATATGCATGGTACAACATAAGCTTAAGATATTCCCCCTTTATTAGCCATATGTCGCATGCATTTATGCATATATAATGCGACTTTCCCACTCATACAGAGATCCTCTCCGCTAGGGAACAGATTCCCTTTACACACGACTTCGTGTGCGCGACGTTCGAGGTCCGTATTCCCTCGTACATCCCCCACAAGGGTGTACAAACGTCTTCCATATCCAACAATTACTCCAAGCAAAATCTACATCATTTTTCAAAAGCATGCAAAGAGGTTGAGATATAGAACTAAAATCTTATATGAACCTCCTATAAAAACATGCATGCCCAAGAAATGATCCAATATCTCTTACGCAACGAGGAGTGGGTAGCTTTTCTATTACCTCGATCTTGGCTTTATCGACGTGCATACCTTCATTGGATACAATATGACCAAGGACTAAGCCTTCTGTTGTCATGAAATGGCATTTCTCCCCATTCAAGAGAAGGTTTTTCTCGATGCATTGATCTAACACCAAAGCCAAGTTAGATAAACAATTATTAAATGAGCTACCATACACAGAGAAATCATCCATGAATACCTCCACAATATTTTCAACCATATCATGGAAAATGCTAAGCATACAACATTGAAAGGTTGCATGGGCATTACATAGAACAAATGGCATCCTCCTGAATGCAAAAGTGCTAAAAGGACAAGTGAAGGTGGTCCTCTCTTGTTCTTAGGGTGCTATTTCAATTTGATAATAACCGGAATAGCCATCAAGGAAGCAATAATATTCGTGTCCGGCCACTCTCTCTAGGTTTTAATCAAGAAAAGGGAGAGAGAAGTAGTCTTTATGGGTCTTAGAATTAAGCTTCATATAGTCAACGCACATGCGCCATCCCGTGGTGGCTCGCATGGGGACTAGCTCATTATTTTCATTTTTAATAATCGTTAACCCCGATTTCTTAGGTACAACTTGAATGGGGCTAACCCATCTACTATCGGCAATAGAGTATATAATACCCGCATCAAGAAGCTTAAGGATTTCACCTTTTACCACTTCCTTTAGGTTAGGATTTAACCTACGTTGCATTTCTCTAGTAGGTTTGGTGTCATCCTCTAAGTAGATGTGGTGCTTACAAATGAGGGGGTCAATACCTTTAATGTCGGCAATTGTCCAACCAATTGCCCCCTTGTAAGTTTTAAGCACATCTAGCAATTGCATTTCTTGCTCATTGGAAAGTTTAGACGATATATATTACCACGGGGAATGTGCCAAATTCCCCAAGAAATGCATACTTCAAATATGACAGCAACGACTTCAAATCCAAGGATGGGTGTTCCATCTTTGATGGCCTTTGGCAAGGTGTGTCCAACGGTAGCGGCTCAAAAGATGGCATCCACTTAGTCACCGCGCCAACTTCCTGCGAAAAACACTCGATGTCAATATTTTCACAAAAGTGATCAACAAAATTAAGCACTTCAACAAACTCCGTATCAAAATGCTCTTCAACTAGAGTCTCAATCATGCAAGCTTCCTCAAACTCACCATCCCCCAATAGCAATTTACAATCATTGAAAATGTTCAAGTCAAGGGTCATGTTGCCAAAAGAGATTTTAAGTTGACCATCCCTCAATTGATTATAGCATTGCTTGTGGCTAGGAATGGTCTACCTAAAATTATGGGGGTTGGTGTTTTGGTTTGAGGTCCAAGAATGTCCAACACCACAAAGTCCACCGGGTAGTAAAATTTGTCCACTTGGACGAGCACGTCCTCTATGCTACCCTTGGGGACCTTGATGGATCTATCGGCCAATTGGAGAATAATGGGTGTGGATTTTAATTCTCCAAGTCCTAATTGTATGTACAAGTCATAAGGCAAAATATTAACACTCGAACCTAAATCAAGGAGGGCTTGACCTATCTTTTTGGTTCCTATGATGCATGGGATTATAGGTGAGCCGGGATCCTTGTATTTAGTAGGAGTGTTGTGTTGCACAATAGCACTAAGTTGTTGTGCTAGGAAGGCCTTTTTCTTAACACTAACATTCCTCTTAACGGTGCATAAATCTTTTAAGAATTTAGCATATGCGGGAATTTGATTTATTGCATCAAGAAGAGGGATATTAATTTGACATTTTTGAAATATTTCGCGGATTTCGGATTGGAACTTATCTTTCCGTGGAGGTTGAAGCCTTTGAGGGAAAGGTGCAGGAGGAATGTACGGCTCGGGCTCTTCAATGACGATCTCTTTGGAATAGTTGCCTTTGTCCGGTATTTCTTCTTGCACATCGTCATTTGGGGTAGCTTCATTCTCCATAACTATCTCCGCTTCGACTCTCGATGGCTCCGGCTTCTCAAGTTTTCGACCACTCATCAAGGTTATCACCGCTTGACAAGACTTGACGTTGGGTCCTCCCGATGATGAATTCATGTTAGGGTTAGGGAGTCATTGTGCCGGAAGCTTGCCCTTCTCTAGAATTGCCGCAAGCTTTGCCATATTCTCATTGAGTTGTTGAAATTGTTGTTGGTGTTGTGCCTGAGTTTGTTGTAGTTGTTGCCATTGTTGGAAATTTGCTTGATTTTGCGTTGTTTGCATTTGGATGAATTGTTGCAATGTGTCGCTTAGAGATTGCACTTGGGGCTTACTTGTTTCATCCCTCCTCCTTTGGATGCCTTGTTGATTGTTGTTGTTGTTGAAGGGTGGACGATATGATGGTTGAGCTTGTTGTTGTCTTTGGGGGCCCCAATTCAAATTCGGGCTATTCCTCCAGCTCGGGCCTTGATTGTGGGAATTGTTGTATCCTTGCCCTTGGTTGGAATTTGCCACATAATTCACTTGAGTGGGGTCTTGAAGTACTTCCTTTGCTAGCGGTAGGTTAGGACATTGAGTGATAATATGGTCTGCGCTACTGCAAAGGTTACATAGCCCTTCATTACCAACCGTTACAGCCTTCACTCCTTTCAACTGTAACCCTTCAAGTCTCTTGCAAATGATGGCCTCCATTCTTGCTTCTAAGGCTTCCTCTTGGGTCAATGTAAGGAGACCTCCACGGGCCAAAGGTTGAGGTAATTCTCTTCTCTCAGATTCAGGAGTCGCCTCCCAACTTCGTGCATTCTCAGCTATGGATTCTAGGTAATCTCATGCCTCCTCCGGTGTCTTATCCAGAAATTCCCCGTTGAACATCATTTCCACGAATTGCTTCATCGATGGGATGAGTTCGTCGTAAAAGAAACCGATGAGACGGTACTCATCAAATCCATGATTTGGACATGCTAGAAGCAGCTCCTTGAACCTTTTCCAAGTGATGTCAAAGCTTTCGTTTGGCTTTTGAGAAAAGCTTGCCATTTGCCGCTTTAATCCTTGAGTCCTGTGTAAGGGAAAAAACTTTTTGAGAAATTCAGCTTGCATTGCTAACCAGGAGTTAATATTATGAGGAGGTATAGCATTAAACCAATTTTTAGCTTTATCCTTTAAAAAAGGAAACATTTTTAGATAAATGGTTTCATTGCTTGCCTTTCCATCAGAACATGTGAGGCAGACATCTTCAAACTCCTTTATGTGTAGATAAGGGTTCTCCTTCTCTACACGATGAAAAGTGGGAAGAATTTGAAATATCCCAGGTCTTGGGCTAAAAGAATTCGCATCGGCTGGAAGCACAATGCATGAACCGGTAGCTGACCTATTCGGCCTCAACACATATCTCAAACTTCGATCACCCTCATGTTGAGAGTGATCGTCCTCACTATGATTGGTGTTGTCATTACCGTTGGTGTTGGTATCGGCCATGGCTATGTTTCTTACTAGTCTATGTGTTCGAGGAGTCCTTAACCACATAAAGTAGACAATTGAGTTTAAGCCAAAACTTTCCAAGATTAGCCTAATTTTTTTATAGTTTTGACGATTATAAAAATTGAAAAACAAACTCGGATATCAACAATGAGTATAAACAATAAAATGGAAAGATCTCACCAAATTTTCATGACAATAACCAAAGTGTGAAATGAAGATTCGCCGTCCCCAGCAACGGCGCCAATTTGCTTGACTCTCCCAGAAAGGTGATACTCGCAAGTGTACGATGTCGGCAAATAATATACCCAGAGAGTACGGGGTCGAATCCACAGAGACGGAACTAATCTGTAAATTCACACAAATAGTTATAGCATGTAAAGAATGGTTGAGGATTCTTACCACCCTATGGGGATGAATGATTGTTTGGAGAGTTAGTTTATCTAAACACCCTAGAGTTAGGGTAATGTCCTAAGGTTTGGATGCAAGGGAGAGAAAGAGTGCGGGTGTTGAGGATATCAGTAGGATTATTCAATTGCTCTGCTAAATATTAATTCCATGATAACTCGATCGCTCATCCATTTCAAGGTATGAGGATCGGGGAATACTCAATTAAGCACATATGGGGTGCACCAAGGGTAATTGCTAACTGGGTTCTTCCCTTAATTAATAGCTCATGAATCACGCTCACACCCATTTCAAGTTATGTGAGAGTAGTGCATATAGGTTGTGGTGCGCAGCGCACAACCATCGTTCTGCGGCCCCTTTCGGGTAATGCACGATTCAATAGATGGGTCACAACCCAATTGACAATTTGAATTGATGGATAAATTAAACTTCTAAATTACGAAATATGGATTGAATGGGTCTTGCATTCATTTCAAGACATGCAATACACATTGGATACATAGATGCAACAATTACGAAGCTCTACCGTTCTTCGGCTCCTCCATAGATAGTATCAAACCCAATTACTCATAAGTTTAATTCACCCAACAACATGGATTAACAAGGGGTGCTGGAAATTAACATTAGCAAAGCAATCAATACATCCTACATCAATCCAAAACAACCACACAATGAATCTAGCCTAGCATATCAAAGACTAAATCAGCATTCATGAAAATGGACATAGTTCAATGCAGAGGATGAAATCAAATTTGTATTAGAAAGAGAGTTGGAGATTTGCCACCAAATACAAGCTTCTTCAATCAGCAATCAGTCTCAGCAATAGCAAAAACGAAATCAGAAAGCTCAGAACTCTCAAAAACCATAATCCCCTTCTCAAGGAAGAAGATGACCTAAAATAGCAAAAGATTAAGTTCTATTTCGTTCTCTTTTTATTACATCTGAATAGTAGTGTTTTATACCCCCTAGGGGTTACATCTCATCCATCCAAATCCTCATCCAACGATTCACAGCAATGGAGAGGAATCGGGTTAAGAAAAACCCGTTTCTCGTAACCCAGAAAACCCCCGATCAGTCGACTGTCGAATAAATGGCAGTCGACTAATGGCAGAAAATTCTTACTGCTTCCAAATGGGGACAGGCGACTGTCTGAAAATATCATAGTCGACTGTGTGAGCCACAGGCGACTGTTTTCTGTTCTTCAGTCGCCTGCTGCAGAAATGTCAAAATAACATGGAGTTGGCTCATTTTTGCTCCCTCAGAAATCTGAAATATCAGTCGACTGATGCGAAGATGACAGGCGACTATATGAGATTACAGACTGTCAATCCCCTTACAGTCGACTGTAGTTGGGCTTCAGCTTCTCCCGCTTCAATTCTTTGAAGGTAGGCGACTGCTGTTGTTTGGGCAATCGACTGTTGGGTTTTCAGGCGACTGTCTTTGCTTCTGCAGGCGCCTGTTATGCACTCCTCTTCTTGAGTTGATTTAGTCCCTTCTAGGACACCTGAAAATTCCAGAAAAATCCCTCTAAATATAATAGACATTTATAATGCTTAGGGAAGTGAAATTGTGCAAGAATAAGATCATATGCTCACAAATGATGATTTAGCGTAAATGTAGTTAAGAGAGCATGATTCCATGGATTATATGCACAAGAGGAAATGATTATGAGGTTAGAATATGCAATATTTATTCATAATCAGTTTTTCTCAAAAGTGTCACAATTATGCAAAGCATCATGAATATTTACACTAGACGATTCAAAATCATGCACCCTACTCATAGCATTATCAAGTTTAGCTTTCATTTTATCATATGAATCGATGCACTTACTTGCCAAATTGGAGGCCACATTTAGGCGGTATTCGAGCTCCTCATAGGATGGCTTTTTCTCTTCAGCTTCCTTATCGCTTTCCTCCTTGACTTCCTCATCGCTTTCCTCCTCGCTTGAGCTTGACGAAGACTCTTCCGCATTAGCCATTAAGCAACATTCTTCTTTGTGGTTTAGCCACGTCTCTATCACTTCATTGCTAGAGTTAGAGGAGATTGATGAAGAATCATCAAAAGCAACGAAACACTTGTGATCATGCTCTTTGTCATCCTCATCTTCATCATTTGATGTGTCCATATCGGAATCATCAAAAGTACCGATAAGTCCCTTTTTTGGTTTTTGATTTCGGACTTGCCTTTCCAAAATTTCTTCCCTTTACCCTTATAGGTATCTTTGGTGGGTTTGGAAGGACCTTCAGTAGTAAGATGACCTTTTCCTCCACAATTGAGACAAATAAACTTGTTAGACTGGGAGGCAAACTTTGACGAAGATATACCTTGATTGTCCTTGAGGAATGCCTTGAATTTCTTGAATTTCTTGGCAAGCTCGATGTAATCATCATCGCTAACATCTTCTTCTTCTTCTTCACTCGGAGCTTCTTGTTGGAACTTCTTTTTCCACTTGAACGACTCCTTCTCAACATGTAGTGCAACCCCCTTTTTCGTCTCGGGCTTGGTTGGTTGAACCTCCTCCTTATGTTGAAGTAACACTTCATGGGAAATCTCCAAAGTATGCCAAATACTGTTGGCCGATTTGCACATGGAGATGTGTTCGAACTCATCCGAAGTGAGGGTACAATGGAGTACACACATAGCCCTAGCATTGACTTTGATCAAGTCTTTCTCCGCTCTAGTTCTCGAGGCTGCGGGTGAAGTAGGATCTTCAAAAGGCGACTCCGTGATGTCCCAAAGGTCGTGACCCTTCAAATAGACCATCATCCTGATCTTCTAACTAGGGTAGTTGGTTCTGTTGAAGAGCGGGAGTCGGACGATTGAATGACCTTCTTCATGAGACACGGATGAGGCGTTGAATGCCATTGTTGCAGTATGCAATAACCTCGCTCTGATACCAATTGTAAGGATCGCCTTACCCTTGTAATACTAACAACACATACTAGAGGGGGGTGAATAGTGTAATGGCAATAAAATTATCCAATTAAAATTAAACTTGCAAATGAGGAATTATAAATGCAAGAGGAAATAAATGACACAATTAATCCAAACGCAAACACAAAGTTTTACCCTGGTTCCCCAAACTTGGGTACGTCCAGCCATACCAATATTCACTATATTCCCACAAATCTCACAAGGAGATACCCCACAAAGAGTATTTATGCCCTACACAATGTCCCAACCAACCCTACAGGAGGATCAAAACTCCCACACAGAGAATCACTAACTCCCACTCAGAGAATTAGGGTTAGCCCTACACTAGGACACTAAACTCCCACAAAGAGAGTTACTCCAACAAAGAGAGTTATTCCCACTAAGAGAATATCCTAATCCTACAAAGAGATAAACTCCCACAAAGAGAGAAAGACTAATTCCCACTAAGAGAATTAGTGTTACAAAATCACCAAGTAAAATAAATACTCTTACCTATGCCTTGAGATGCTTACTCATGAATGGATGCACGGCATGGAAGAGGATCTCCAAGTGTTGAGATATGCTTGAAAGCACTTGGATGAATTCCCTTGCGCTGGACTTTAATGCATGGAGAGGAATGAGAGCTCAAAAGAGGGAATTGAGGGAGTTTGAGAGTTACTTATAGATCTCTTGAGATATTCAATAGAATCAAGAAAATTAAGAGATGGCAGCACACTCATATATATAGAAACTCTATATCAAACCCCAAAACCCAAGAAAACAGCCAACAGATCAATTCTGCAACGGCTAGAAACTGGGCGAAAACGACAGGAACAGTCGACTGATGATCATAATACAGTCGACTGATCAACGGCTAGAAAATATCCAACGGCTATAATCTGAGCCAGGACAGTCGACTGAAGAAGACAACATAGTCGACTGGAAACAGGACAGGCGCCTGTAAAACCTTCAGCAGGCGATTGCTACAGGGGATGGAATAAAACAGAGAGCTGCACTCTTTCTCCAGATAAGCATACAGGCGACTGATGTCAATAATACAGTAGACTGTCTTATAGTCAGGCGACTGTAATACCTTCATCAGTCGTCTGCTGTATAAGATGGATAAAAGACATAGAGATGCAGAGAATGCACTCACGCTACTCAGACGATTGTTGGCCAATTCCCAGGCAACTGTAAATCTACAGGCGACTGTAAACTGAGCAGCAGTTGACTGTGCGTAAAGCTCAAGTATGAGTCAATTGATATGTTGACTTGAGCCGTGTATATTAGGCAACTGTAGAAGGATCTACAGGCGACTGGAAATCACCCAGTCGACTGTGTATCCTTCAGCAGGCGACTGATGGAAAGCCAGATACTCCAAATGAGTCTTTAGACAAGATAAACCTATTGGGTTGGATTCTAAGATAATCCTAAGGCTCACTAAGATGGTTAGATGCATATGCATGAATGAGTAAACCATCTAACAAGGCATTACATTAACCTAGACTCAAAAAGAGAGAAAGCAATAAAGTAAATGTTACATAGATTACATTGCTTTCCTTAGAGTCTAAGTCTTCAATCTTGATGCCTTGAAGCACTCCATCATCTCCAAGCTTTGGCACTCCTTGAGTCCAAGCTTTGGCCCTTCTCCACTTGATGTCCAAGCAGCGGTTGAAGATGTGGTTGAAGAAAAGGCTTTGCGTGAAGTCACCTTTTGCACGTAGAAGTATGGAAATAGGGCTCTTTTATTTTGCTCTTGGCCGTAGCGGTTGCCTTGGAGAATTGGTGTTGCCGGCTATAAGGGTGAAACTTTGTTTTCTTTGGCTTTGGTAGATGTTAGGAGTATAGGGCTTTTAGGCTTGTGAGGCTTACGGCTTGAAGGTAGATGTTGATGCTTGCTTGTGGCTAGATGATAGGAGTTTAGGGTTAGGCCGAAGTCTTTTTGTTTTGGCCGCAATAATTTTTGTTCCTCTTTGATGTTCTTGTCGTAACCCTCTGTCTCTTTGGAGAAGGGTTTAAATAGGATGTGGAGGAGATCTTTTGGCATTGGATGAATCCCCCAAGTCTAGGAGATTTGGATTTGATTTGCAATTCAAATTGGATAGCTAATAGTATTTGAGTTTGGATTCAAATAGGATATGAGATTTGAATAGGATACAATAGGAAAAAGATAATAGCTAATCTCCAATAATTGATTTGTTTCAATCCCAATAGATATGAATTGGCTCCATTCTCCTTAGTCAATTTGACTTGGTCCACATATTTTTTATGACTTGACTAAGTCCACTTTGCTTTGTGCACACCACTTTCTCTAACGCTTAGAATAACAACTTTGCCATTCCTGAAACGTACTAAGCACACACATTATTAGCAACACATGTTTGTCATCATTAAACTAAGATCCTAGATCGTTGCTTCCAACAGAGCCATGACCTAATTTTAGCATTAATTGAGAATCATAACCTCCAAGAATTAATTTCAAATGGCACCCCCAACAACTAAAGCATACCATACTCCTTAATTTAGAAAAAAATTGACACAATTATGGGCACACATTCAGAAACAATAATTGAGCACCAAAACCGGCCATGAGCCCGAGCTTCCAAAGGAAGTAGCCACTTGCCCCTAATCCCTATTTATTTCAACTTCTCAATTTCCCTACAAAGTTCGAGTAAAATCTTGACCCTTGGATGCAAAGTATGTGGATGCATCCTGATCATTGTTGTTGATTGGGACGTGTCCTAGTCAGCCTTCGGTGCAAGAAAAAATACCGATGAACAGGAGGCGGTGAATGCGTGAAATCGAAAAGGAGTTAGATGTGTGGATGTGTCGGTATCATCGGAGGTAAAAGGGTAAACTAAAATCCTTGGGGTTTATATGGGAAACAGCCCATAGACCAAAGATGCAATTATGTGAGGTTTTTTGGGTTTTTTTTTTGCAAAGTGGGATGATGGTTATGGAAAACATGCAAATATATGAGAGTGTGGTTTTTTTTGCAAAGTGGGATGATGTGAGGGGATGACTAACATGCAAATATGTGAGAGTGTGGAGTTTTTTGCAACAAAAAATTGATGTGACACGAAATTATTTCCACAGCCAAAATAATTATTTCCACATCAAATTTTACGTAGATCAACAATTTCGACGTGGACGCCTTCGGTGCGAAATAAAAAATTAGCGTAAAAAATTTAGCGCGCCTCCGGCGTGGGCTAATCCGGCGCGGGCGCATCCAGTAATTTAGTTCCTTCAAAAATGTGGAAAATTTACTTGCCCGATGTGGAAACTTGGAGTTCCTTCAAAATTTTTAGTTCTCATCTAAATTTAGTTCTTCCAGAGAATTTAGTTCCCCCAAAATTTAATACCCTCCTATATAATTCATGCCCTAAGGGCATGGTTCATTTAAAATATTTCCACCCTCAAATCTTGGATCCCCTAATTTTAAACGAACAATAATAACTAAAGTGCAATAATTGTTGTGTGGATCACAAAACATTTTAGTTCCCCTTAAAATTTAGTTCCCTCTAGAATAGTTCCCCCCAAAAAATTGTGTTGGGTGAACAGAGAAAATGTGGTGGATTATGATAATGTGATTATGAATGAGCTCAAATCAGTATAGCTCGTTTTTTGTGATGGATGTTTATTGTGCTTGTTACCCACCATATAGAGCTAGGATGTGAACCTTTTGAATATTTACGTTTTACATTCTGATTGCAAATTTTAAGTGCTTGTTGTTGACGCTAATGATTGGTAACAAAAATTGAGTTGCCCATTTTTACATTCTGGAAAGGTGGAAGCTTGAAACCAATCATGTGCAAGTATGGTTCATTAGGTGGCGCGTAAATCTTTTTGTCAAAATTCTATTCTTTAAGGCATCTGCAGTTAAAAGCCAAGCTTATGTTTAAGGCATCTGCAATTTGAAGCCAAGGTTATAACTGCCATCAACACAATGCTGGCAGCTTGGCAGCAATTAGGTGTCAATTTGTTTAAGGAGGCAAAGGAAATCAGAGTTAAAATCAAAAGGTAGACACGAATATTCTTTGAGATCTTTATTTGTAGAAAAGATGTGGTCTTAATCTTGATTTCTCTGCCCATATGTGTTGTAACAAAATAGTTGTTACATCCAAATGTCATCACATCATCAACTATGTGTTTAAAACCCAAGTATATCACATATACTAAGGGGAACCCTTCTAAAAACAAATCAAAAGGTAAGAATACAACCAAAAAACAAAAAACAATAACAAAGTAGTATCTTCCTAAACACTACAAAGCATCACAATTTAAAGAGGAGCAACTATTAAAGTATAAGCATTCCTAGAGCTACCCGAATCCAGCTTCCTAGCCACCACCTCAATATCTGAAGGTGGAAATCTAACTACTCTTCCTCGTCACCAGCATCATCGCTCCTACAATCAGAGCACTACAAGCAAGCCTTGCAAGCCCAACATCAATAAAACCAAATAACTCCTGTTTAAGGCATGCATAATGACCGTATAAATTCTAGCACAAAATAATAAAATGCAATATGGAAAACAAAATGTGGGATAGTACCAACCTCGGTAGTACCAATCATAAGTTCTTAGGGAATTTACCCTTGCTTAAATTCAATATCAACTACTCGGCTTTTTTCCCTCCCAACTACACCCTTCGCACGTTCCTTAGAACTTACAATCCATAGAAAAGACCTTTTTCGTTCCTTAGGAAAGAATGTCATCAAAATCAAATAAAACTTACAATCACCATGCACACAGATACTCCAAAACATTTCCACCCATACCATGAAATAAGTTTTGTGTTCATCAAAATATAATCTAGACCCAAAACTACCCGAGCAGACACAAAAACAAAAACAAAAACAAAAGCAACAATAAACTGTCATATTTGAAATTAACTAATTCTGACCTTATAAGAGCCAAACATGAATGCAAAGAACATTTGTTGGTCTTTCAACTAAGGAAAGTTTTATGTTCAATTTGTTGGCTACTTAAACTGTTGGATATGGATGACGTTTGTACACCCTTGTAGGGGATGTACGAGGGAATACGGACCTCAAACGTCGTGTACACGAAGTCGTGTGCAAAGGAAATCTGTTCCCTTGCGGAGAGGATCTCTAGATGAGTAGGAAAGTCGCATTATATGTGCATAAGTGCATGCGACATATGGCTAATAAAGGGGGAATATCTTAAGCTTATGTTGTACCATGCATATGGTACAACTTAAGCTTATGGTGTACCATGTATGATGGTACACTTTAGTTAAATTGTTCCAAAGGAACAATTACTCCTAAAATAACTACCTTGGGGGCTATAAATAAGACCCAAGGCTTAGCCATTTCTTTACACTTTTGCATGGTATTCATGCCTTGCATTTCATTCTACCGAAGCTCTGTCGAAATCCTTCCTCTCTCTTTATCCAAGTTCTTAATCTAAAAGTAGAGATTTAGATTGTGGATTTAGTAGCCTTACTCCGTTCGTGAGAAGACTCGATCCGTCGTGGTGAATCCGAAGGCGAAGTTCCGAGACTACCGTGCCGCATACGCAAGCGTAAGTCTCAACTTCATTTATCGATCCTAATGCTGTTTTTACAGGTTCCTACATTGGTATCAGAGCCATACGGGTTCGCCCCGGTCAAACCGCCGCCCCGTCGAACCGATGAATGAGGCGTTGTCTTTTTCACGAATGGGTATCCTACCATTACGGATATGGTAGGAACGCTTCGTGACAGAGAGAACGCAGCGGTTGTTCTTTTCACGTTAGGGTCTTCTGTCATTACGGATATGGCAGGAACTCTCTGTGACAGGAAGAACCGACCGTTCATATCGTCAAACTCGCTCTCTTCATGGATGCTGAGTCTCCATTCATAGGGAATGGTCGCTCTCTTCATGTGGAGCGCGTAGTTTACGAATTTTTGAAGTGGGTTATTTTTTGGCACACGGCCATTGGAGGATAACTACTTCCTCGACGAACGGGTGCTTCACCGGAGAAGAAGATGGTGGTTATTCCCATCAGGGAAGATGAATTTTGGTGCATGAAATCTATAGCCAAATGGGCAATGGAGGCAATGCACTCCCCCTCCCCATGCGGAGGGGGTTGGCTACGACCAATGACGACGAACACCACCACGGCCACCCCCTCCGGTGGGGGTGTGCGGCCAACCCCGTGAATGGGGGAGGCCGGCCATGACCAATGGGTCATGGCCGGCCAAGGCCAAAATGGCCATGACTGGGCCATGGCCGACCATGGCCGGCCTCTGGCCGAGGCCAGGCCGGCTTCTGGCCGAGGCCAGGCCAGGCCAGAGTGGCCTGGCCGGCCTCTGGCCGAGACCAGGCCGGCCTCTGGCCGAGGCCAGGCCAGGCCAGAGGGCCTGCCGGCCTCAGGCCGTGGCCAGGCCAGGCCAGAGTGGCCTGGCCGGCCTCAGGCCGAGGCCTGGCCGGCCTCTGGCCTAGGCCAGGCCAGGCAGAGGCTTGGCCGGCCTCTGGCTGAGGCCAGGCCAGTGGCCTGGCCGGCCCTGGCACTGGCCAGGGCTGCCGCAGGCCGCCCCTGGCCGGCCAGGGCAGAGGCCCTTGGCCGGCCCTTGGCCAGCCTCGGCCAGGGCAGGGGCCCTGGCCGGGAGTGATGTAGACCAAATTTTTGGTCGACCAATTTGGGTGTTTTGGTCGACCAATCCAGATAAAGGTCTTGGTCGATCACGAACTTGCCGACTAGCCCATACGGGGTGTCAAAAGGCCTTGGTCAAACACGAATGTGCCGACTAGCCCATACGGGGCTAACGACAGTGCAACAAGTACGGTCACTTCGCCCGTACGTGTACAGATGGAAGTGATAAGGTAACTTGTAGGGCTAGTTACATATGTGTTTCTAGTTCCATGTTCTTGCTGAATCTAACTATTTTTGGTTGATTGATTCAGGGGCCACAGACCACGTAGCGAAGGACAGAAGCTTCTTCGTAGAGTATCGAAGGATAACTCAAGGAACAAAGTGGATATACGTCGGCAACAACACTCGTGTTGAAGTCAAGGGCGTTGGAACATGCAAGCTAGTTCTCGACAACGACCGGACTCTATTATTGCACGACGTCCTCTTTGCTCCAGATATACGAAGGAATATCGTATCCGTGGTCATGTTAATGTCTTTAGGTTATGAATGGAGGTTCTATGAACAAAATGTTGACCTTGTTTGTAATAGTTCTTTAGTTGGGTCGGGTAATGTTTGTAATGGATTGATTGTTTTAAACACTATGTATGATGATTCTTCTTCTATTAATGAAAGTTTCCATTTGACAAATGCTTCTAATTCTGAATCTGAGATCATTTGTTGGCATGCAAGACTTGGTCACATTGGACCAACTAGAATGGATAGACTTGCCAAAAGTGGCTTGCTATCTAATGTTTCAAAAGTTGAAATGTCAACTTGCGAACATTGTCTTGTAGGGAAAACTTGTCGCAAGCCGTTTGGAACTGGCACAAGGGCCGAAGTTCCATTACAGCTTATCCATTCGGACATTTGCGGTCCAATGAATGTTAAGACAAGACGCGGGAAGTCCTATTTCATCACCTTCATTGATGACTTCACCCGTTTCGGTCACATTTATTTGATTTCCCACAAACATGAAGCTTTATCTTGCTTCAAAAACTATATGAGTTTAGTGGAAAATCAACTAGATCGCAAGATAAAGGTCTTGCGAACCGATCGGGGTGGAGAATATCAATCAACGAGTTTTAAGGAACTCTGTGATGAAAAAGGCATAGTTCATCAAATAACTATGCCTTATACTCCGCAACAAAACGGTGTTACGGAAAGAAGAAATAGGACATTGATGGAAATGGTCCGGTCAATGATGTCTCAGTCAAATTTGCCCATCACCTTTTGGGGTGATGCATTATTGACGGCAGCATTCATCTTAAACCGTGTACCCTCGAAGTCGGTAAGTTCTACTCCTTATGAGTTGTGGAACAATAGAACTCCAGACTTAAGCATTCTAAAACCTTGGGGTTGTGCCTCTTACGCACATGTATCCTCTCACAAATATGGCAAACTTGGGCCACGTGGGAGGAAGTGTATCTTCATCCGATACGCTGAAAACTCCAAAGGATATGTTTTCGTCGGTCAAGAGGACAATGGGGGTCTAATAGAATTCGAATCGAGGAATGTTGTCTTCTTGGAAAACGAGTTTCCAAGACAGGGTGAGATAAGTCAAGACTTATCCTTGTTTGAGACTTGGGATCAAGAAGGATCGGAACGTTCGAGTGGGAGAATTCTTGGTGAAGAGGAAAATGACCCTCATACTTCACCTATGGATGATACGAACGATACCAATCCTATTCCGAGTGGGAGTGATATTATTCCAAGTGGGAGTGATGTCATTCCAAGTGGGAGTGATCAAACTCAAGCAAGACGTAGTAATCGAACGAGGCTAACACCTCTGAGATTTGAGGATGAATTTCCTCAAACATTCATGACATTACTACAAGATGATGACGAACCTGTAAATTTCAAACAGGCCGTCACATGCCCTGCTAAAGATAAATGGATAGCGGCGATGGAAGAAGAACTTCAATCCATGAAAACAAACCAAGTCTGGGACTTGGTTGATTTACCTAAGGGACGTAAAGCCATTGGGAACAAGTGGGTCCTCAAAATCAAGCATAAGGCTGATGGCTCCATCGAGAAATATAAAGCTCGCCTTGTTGCGAAAGGTTTCACGCAACAGGAAGGAATAGACTACGAAGAGACTTTCTCTCCTGTCGTGCGTTTTACCTCCATTCGCTTAATTCTGGCAATGGTGGCTTGTTTGGACCTCGAGTTACATCAGATGGATGTAAAGACTGCTTTTCTTAACGGAGAACTAGATGAGGAGATCTACATGGAACAACCAAACGGGTTCGTACAAGAAGAAAACAAACATATGGTTTGTAAACTTCGTAAATCCATATATGGTCTTAAACAATCCTCAAGGCAGTGGTATATGCGCTTTCAAGAAGTCGTTTTGTCGTATGGTTTCTCCATGCTCGACGAAGACAACTGCGTATACATTAAGAGGATTAAGAACAAGTATGTAATTATGTCTCTTTATGTAGATGACATACTTATAGCCGGAAATGATAAGCGTCTTATCATGGATATCAAAGCTTGGCTTTCATCCGTCTTTGAAATGAAAGACATGGGTGAAGCTGCATATATCCTTGGGGTTAAGATCTCAAGGAATCGTTCCAAGAAACTTCTTTCTTTCTCTCAAGAGACATATATAAAGAAAGTTTTAGAACGGTTTAATATGCAGGACTGCAAGCCAATTGATACTCCAATAAGCAAAGGCGAGGGTCTATGTTTGGAAATGTGTCCCAAAGATCCAAAAGAAAAGAAAGCTATGGAAAAGGTTCCATACTCCAGTGCTGTCGGGAGTCTGATGTACGCCATGATGTGTACCAGACCGGACATTTGCTATGCTGTTGGTATGGTAAGCCGTTACCAATCCAACCCAGGACAGGCACAGTGGAAAGCGGTGAAGAGGATATTAAGGTACCTCAAAGGGACTGCGGACTATGCGTTGTGCTATCAAGGCAATACCTTGAAACTCGAAGGCTATACCGATGCTGATTGGGTAGGTGATCTCGACGAGCGAAGATCTAACTTAGGCTTTGTTTTCTTGCTCGGGAATGGTGCAATATCCTGGAGCAGCAAGAAGCAAACCTGCATCGCCCTATCAACCATGGAAGCCGAATTTGTAGCATTCAGCATGGCGGTCCAAGAAGCTGTTTGGCTTAGGAAATTCTTAGACAGGCTGACAGATGCCACTGACTCGAGCACTGTTCCTATATACAGTGATAGTCAAGCTTCGATTGCCTATGTCAAAGATCCTAAATTTCATTGTTAGACCAAACACATTGATATTCGATTCAAGTTTGCGAAGGACTATGACAAACGGAAGGAAGTAGACATAGGATACATATCCACGCATAAGATGATAGCGGATCCCCTTACTAAGGCGATCCCCAGAGATGTGTTCTTCAAACACTTATCATCTATGGGAATGCGTAGGTGCTGAGCTGTATCATGTAATATTTCCCATGTCTATAAAAGATCAAAGTTTAATAAAAAGAAGAAGTTTTTTTTATATATTGCATACAAGTTTCTTACAAATGATTTTATACATTTTTGTTTAAGTCTCAGCTATTTTATTGTGTGTATGTCGGACAGATTAAGGTTGGCTCTCTCACATGAGCAACAGCCTTATCTTATCAGATGGATAAGATAGAGATGAGACTAGTTTAAAGTCAAAATCATTAGACAAATGATTTAGAGTCGTGACTTAAACAAGATAGTCGAATAAAAGATCTGCATCATATGGATGCTTACAAAAGATCTGAGATCTGTATCACAAGGATATTTAAAAGAGATCTCATGGGATTTTTTAAATCCGATCTGTCTTATGCAGGATAAGAGTCCGGGAATATTTCATGGGTAGTAAGGGGACTCAAAAGATAGGCACTGTGGTGTCTGATCTTTCATCCGTACAACATCATTAAGACATACTCTCCCTGGGAAAGGAGTGATGTTGTAATACGTGTTCATAGCACGTATGCATTACGACCACTGAGTTAATAGCAATAGTGTTTGCTATTATGTGAGACTCAAAGGCCATATGGGTCTTAACTATTACCCTCAAGGACTCCAATTGGTTCCTTTAGATTTGACGAGATGATCGCTATCTTAGCGTGTTGCTAATGGGCTATGATAATTCGGCTCGGCGGGGCACGTTAGAAAAGCGAATCAAGTCAAGATCAGAAGGTTCGCAAGAAGAGGAAGATTGATTTCATATTCGCATTTGGACTTTAATGATTCAAAGCTGGCCAGCCAATTGTGATCCAGATGGGATTCAATTGTTGAATATAAAGTATAAGAAATGTGAAGAAACAATCTAGGGTAAAGCATGCGTTGAACTACTCAACTTTGCACCTTCGAGGTTGTTGTGTATCTCTAACAAGTGCATAACAACAGACTCTACGCGCATGACGGTCGCACGGTCTATTTCTCGGTATGATAGATGAAAGAACTAAGAGAAAGATGTTCTCTTACAATCCCCTCAAGTGTGAGTGGGAGATGTTGGATATGGATGACGTTTGTACACCCTTGTAGGGGATGTACGAGGGAATACAGACCTGACCTCGAACGTCTTGTACACGAAGTCGTGTGCAAAGGGAATCTGTTCTCTTGCGGAGAGGATCTCTAGATGATTAGGAAAGTCGCATTATATGTGCATAAGTGCATGCGACATATGGCTAATAAAGGGGGAATATCTTAAGCTTATGTTGTACCATGCATATGGTACAACTTAAGCTTATGTTGTACTATGTATGATGGTACACTTTAGTTAAATTGTTCCAAAGGAACAATTACTCCTAAAATAACTACCTTAGGGGCTATAAATAAGCCCCAAGGCTTAGCCATTTCTTTACACTTTTGCATGATATTCATGCCTTGCATTTCATTCTAGCGAAGCTCTGCCAAAATCCTTCCTCTCTCTTTATCCAAGTTCTTAATCTAAAAGTAGAGATTTAGATTGTGGATTTAGTAGCCTTACTCCGTTCGTGAGAAGACTCGATCCATCGTGGCGAATCCGAAGGCGAAGTTCTGAGACTACCGTGCCGCATACGCAAGCGTAAGTCTCAACTTCATTTATCGATCCTAACGCTGTTTTGACAGGTTCCTACATAAACAACTTGGACTCATTTTGATGACATGATATCCATGGATTGAATACTCAAGAAGACAACATTTTATTTTATCAACATTTTGAATACTCAAAAAGACAACATTTCATGTCAATACTCAAGAAGACATCATACTCAAGAAGACATGATTGAATACTCAAGCAGACAACATAGTTGACCAACCATCATTTTATTTGATCAACATGCTTGATCAAATAATTGCAAAAATAAAATACTCATCAGACTTCTGCATAAACTAATTCTTTACATGACCAAGTAAATTCATACTAAACCCTGTCTTCTTGAGTATATCAGAAGCACGATCTAGGAAATTGAGGGCATCAAGAAATAATAAAGTTAGTACAATCACCATGCACATCGATACTCCAAAAAATTTCCACCCATACCATGAAGAAAGTTGTGTTCATCAAACAATTTGAAATAAACAATTTGAAATATACATTGGACCTAAAACAACTGGAACAAAAAACAAAAACAAAAACAAAAGCAAAATCAACAATAAGTTTTCATAATTGAAATTAACTAAAGCTGGCCATAATAGAGCCAAACATGAAAGCAAAGGGCATTTGTGAATCTGTCACCTAATGAAAGGTTTATGCTCAATTTGTTGGCTACTTAAACAACTTGGACTCATTTTGACGACATGACATGCATGGATTGAATACTCAAGAAGACACCATTTTATTTGATCAACATTTTGAATACTCAGGAAGACATCATTCCATTTCAATACTCAAGAAGACATGATTGAATAAAATTTGATCAAAAGTAGTGAGGAAAGAATTGGACCCATCTCCAAAAATAAAATTTGATCAACAGACAAAGGTTTGATCAAAAGTAAACTAAAATGCCTCTGAGTAATGAAGAAAAAACAGAACAATAATTCACACTATAACAACAAAGGGGTCATCCATGAATTAAAACCATATTTATTGTGGCTACTTCAATCAAACATAGTAAATGAAACTATTTTGGATCTAAATTCACTAATAATCACTTTCCACCAACCAGTCTTATGTTAATTGTAACATAAATTGTACCAGAAAAAGGAAAGGAGTAGTAATTACATGTGAATTATAAAGGAAGTATGCATGTAGTATCGTATGCATAGTTATTCTAACCATTTAGGATGCTTCAAAGGCTGAAAAACATAGATAAAGGTCTTATGTCTATAATAACATTTTGTTTGAGAGAAGAAAAATTTATTGAATTAAAAACACAGAAGTTTAATATATCAGTCATCATATGTGTGCGTGTGCGTGCACACATTCAATTCCATCCAGCCTTTGTACAGCTGATGGGTGTGTTGTATCGGGTGTGGACACCTTTTGTACTTTTTGGGTTGGGGTTTCTCTTTTGTTGTACCCCCACTTTTGTACCCCCTTTGTATAGCTGATGTATGTATAAGTATTTTGTTTAATATAATGTAATGTACAGTGTAGTTACATTTTCTTTTTAGTACTGCGAATTTTAAATTCTGTGGGAGCACTTTACTTTACTTTACTTTACTTCTGTTGTACTATTCCAGTGTTGTTGCAGTGACCTGCTTATTCGATTAATTTAACCACAGTAATTCCTAGTAGTATTTAGATAGAAGGGCTCAAAGCCCAGAGTCTGAATACTAGGTGGCCTAATCAGCTACGCATCTCTGTATTTGGGAGAGCGGGGCGTGGCAGGTTTTTGTGGTGGCACATACAGGTCAGCTCACACGGCGATACACATATGAATAGTACGAGTAAAGATCCAACATTATAATCTGCAATTTTGTACTGAACATTGTTTTTCCTTGTTCATTCTTGTAGAATGGATAATGAGAATGGATCGTCCAAGAACAGGACTCCCACTTCTGATGCTGCATCATCGGAGGCATCCCTGATGGGGAAGATTCTGATCGGGATTCTGGAGCATATGATGTTAGATCTGGATCTAATCCTAGAGCGGGGTGAATAGGCTAATAACAATTCTTCGAGAACACAGGCAGTTATCCGCAGAGATCATCAGATGTAGAGAAAATAAAGACAATCAAAGAGTGCACAGATAGATTTACCATGGTTCGGTCGCACCAATGACCCACTCCAGCCCCAAAGCAGATACTAGCATTAATATGTCAAGGGTACAACTAAAGTGCTACGAGCACCGACTCTACACTCACCAAGTTCGTACCGCACTCACCAAAGTACCAAACACTATTAATCTAGTAAACGCTCTCTCTTGACTAGAACCGACTAGTCAAGACTCTCTTGTCTAGCACCAACTAGTCAAGACCCCAAAAGAATGAAAAAGTAACCTACAAAGAACAACACACCAATACACAAAAATATATAAATATGGAGTTCAGAAAAGCTCAGTTCGTGTAGATGTTATCGTCTCTATCGTTCAGCACGTCAGATGTGATCCAATAATATGTATTCATCTATCTCAAGTCGTGGCACCCCCAAGATATTGCGGCCTCCTTGTTTGGCTTCGAAGCTTGCGGCTATGGAGGGAGAGGCCTTGCAACTTGCGACTATGGATGAGAGACCCTCTTGCAACTTGTGGCCTTGAGATCTTCCCTTGGCAACTTACAGCCTTGTGAGCTTCCCTTGTGGTAGGTTACAGCCAAGGATGATGGAGATGCTCTTGGAGTTGTGGCAATGTCGAAGACCTCCTGATGACTTGCAGCCAGGAGGATGAAACCCTTGAAGAGTTACAGCGATGGTGAATCTCTTGATGCAATGGAGAAGGATGGAGCCCCTGTAGATATTGTGGCCTTAGGAGGAGTTTGAAGCTTGCAGCCTTGTTGAATGAGTTAGGACTTGAAGCTTCTATGGCAACTTGCAGCAAGGAGGATGATCGCTCCGGGATGTAACCCCAAAGAACGGTTGTAGTTTTACCGCAAGTGCACGGTGTAGCAGCGAGCGGGTTATCGAACACAGGGAGGACGAATGACCGTGCATGCTCCAATCAACCTGGCTATTTAAGAAGAGAGAAATTTGCATTTGGCGATCCTGTCACAATCGTCAGACAAAGTACGGAAATATCAAATCGAATAAAGAACGTCTAGGGAATGGGGAATCCCCGCTACTCACCGTATCTCGTCAATGTGGTTCATCGGTAACAAAATTGCTAGAATAAGATTTTGGATGAACTAGTTGCAACTGAATGTAGAACCAAGCTCACGCTCTCTCGCTGTTGCCGGTCTATAGCTATCCTAGGTTTGGGTCCAATCTCTTGCAAACCCTAGCCTAGGGAAGCTAGCATTAGGATCAACATCATCGTTCAATCGCGCACCGAGCCCAATCTCTTGCAAACTCGGCCCACGACCTAGGTTAGGATAGTTCCTACCCGTCCAATCTCTTGCAAACGGGTATAGGCACGGAATTGCAACCAGAAACCCTAGTATCGGTCCAATCTCTTGCAAACCGATACTACGGAAATTCGATTCCAACCCAATTCGGATTTCTAGGGTTTCCTACCGAATTGGGATCCAATCTCTTGCAAATCCCAATCGGTATGAACTCCTAGCTATCCGTAGTAAATCGATCCCAATCTAATCCCTAATAGCAATTCTAGCAAAATTCCTACCAATTCATCACAATTATGAAATAGGGCTTGTAGGGTTCATCCACACGCCCCAAGACGTGGAGACTACTCACAATTCATAGCACAAACACAAGAATAATCAATGAAATAGGCAATAGAATTCATCACAATATTAAGATATGCAATAAAAATAGAATTTTTAGAGAAGAGAGAGGCAAACCAATGGAGTTCTTCAATTAATCCAACAAAAATCCACTTTTTGTCTCCTCTCCAATCACAAGAATAAAGCTAAAAAGTAAAACTAAAAAGCTCCAAAAAATATCTAAGAAGAAGCTCCCTAAAACTAGGGTAAAAACAGGGGTTAAATACCCCCCAAAATCGTCCAAAAACTGTGACCAAAATACCCCTGCGCAGCCTGAAATCCGCAATTTTCGCTACAGGCAGCGCGTCGCACTCGGCCGAGTGACAAAAGTCGCTCGGCCGAGTGAGAAACCCTGTAATTTTCCAGTAAGTCTTGATCTTCAGGGGTCTCAACTTCGGGGGCGGCTCGGCCGAGTGAATTGTCGTCACTCGGCCGATGGCTTCTTGGTACTCGGGCGGTCGGGATTATCCACTCGGCCGAGTGGGTCTTCTGAAGCTCAGGCAGCCGAAAAACAGTAACTTGGCGATTTTTGAACAGCTTCGTCTGGGCACCACTCGGGCGGACGGGGTCTCGTCACTCGGCCGATGTGGTCTCTGTCTCTCGGCCGAGTGCACATATGAATCGTGTCTGATCTGGTCGGCCGAGCGGTGTCTCGCTGGTCGGCCGAGTGACTCCTTCACTCGGCCGAGTGGGACACTAAAAATGCCCAGATTGCTTGTTTTGGCCTCCTCGTCGCTCATGCGACGTCCGTTCTTCTTCCGCTCCTCTCCAACAGCAAAAATACCCCTCGGGGAGATCGTCGGTGACCCTCTGGAGTAAGCGCATCTCGAGATCACTCCAAATCGCGCCAAATCACCTGAAATGCGACAAAAACAACAAATCGTGAAAAGCATCGCAATATCGTCAATATATCGTGAAAAACATGATTTGGGCGATCTAAATGGCATGCAAACATGCGGTAAAAAAGTGTAAAATAAGGAGTGATCAAAATCTCCCAAGCTTGCCTCTTACTCGTCCTCGAGGAAGATAAGTAAAAGGCGAACCCGGTGGATTTGGAAAACGAAAACGGCGAAAAAATGAAAAAATGAAAAACGGAGAAGAATGAAAAACGAAATAAAAATAAAAATAAAGAAGAAAGAAAGAAGCGAAGAGGTAGGCTGCTAGATCATTTTCTCAGGACGTGGGTTCCGCTTACTCATATAGCATGCACTGAGTGAAAAATACATGTCAAAGAATTTTATTTTGATATCATAGTATAATAGTGCAAATAGAATAGAAAACCCACGAACAACGATATAATCATGAAAAACGGAATAATCTTATAATTAACATCGTCTGAATCATTTAAAGCGGTATACAAATCACAGATCACACACTTTTCAATTGAATGCTTTCTATCAGGAGTATAAGAGTATCACACAATAGAATAGAGAGAATAGAAAAGTATGGATTTCATGAAATGAGTGCTAGGCTTAGATTTCTGGATTTCGTAAAGCTAAAAATAATCTCACCGAGTATAGAATATTACTTAGCCTAGGTTGTCGTGCAACGTCAAGTAGTCACTCTCTCACACATCAATGGATTCTCTCCCCCAAGCTTATCCATAAGCATGGTGGCATAAAAAATATTCACATCCCCATTTTTATAAAGCTCCAAAAGCAATGAAAATGAACACGAAAAGAGAGAAGAAAGAAAGAAAGTGAGATGGGATCTTTTATTGAGGATTTTTCCTTTTTTTTCTTTCTTTGATGCAATAGCATATATACACAACGATCCCAACTCAAAGAGAGATAATGATATACAATAATATTTTCTCTTTTCTCTTTTTTTTTCTTTTTTTTTGAATAAGAAATTTGGAGCTAGGAATTAATAGCGGGGGAAATGACATATAATAGAATCGCTAAGGGGAGATTCACCAATGATTTTAAAAGTAGAGAAATGATGTTCAAGATTTGTGGAGAAAGAAATAAATATATCTCTCGGTTCACTCTATAAGACATGCACGACAACTTCAGCAGGGTAATCTAATCTACTCAGTTTCGATCACAAAAAAGCTAACTAATCCAGATTTATCATAGCTAATCATCATTCAATCATCCTGAAGTGAAATGTACAATTCATGCATATAAAAGTGATATAGGAAAAGAAATCAGTACTCCAGATATAGGCATTCAATGCGTGAATCTTGGTGTGTTTTCTGTGATAGCATACATATGAATATTCAGACTCAGCTAATAATAAAATTTCATCCATTTTCATGTGGAAAAAGTGCGGGTTACTATCTCTAGATGCAAGGCAAGTCATAGCATATGATATCAGAAATAAAGCCTAAGACATGATAAATATAGCATGCAAATAGAATAAGCTAACTCCACGTCGTCGTCATCATAGAAAAGTCATCTCTAGCATGAGATGAAAAGGAAAGAAATAAAGATAAAGGGAAAATAGAACTATTTACAATGCGGCACACAGAAAAAATAAGAAAAACGTGATGCATGGTGAAATAAAAGAAAAAATGATGAAAATAAGTGCAAAAGCGGAAAATGGTGTGAAAAACTAAAAATAAAGGTGGCAAATCGAAAAAAGAACGTGAGAACTCACTCCCCCAAGCTAAATGGCACAGTGTCCTCAATATGCAAAGTGTGGCACACCGAGAGACAAGTAATGTGAGGGGAAAGTGAGGGTGCATGCATGATGGAAAAAAGAAAATAAAAATAAAGAAATGAAAAATATGATGCGGACATGATGCATGCAGATATAGGAGTGATACAGATATATAGGTGTGGCACCAAAAACTCTCCCTCTCTTCTAAAAAAGATATATAAAGATACGGTCAGAATGAGAATCCCAAAATAAGTGAGGGGAGGGGGTGGGCAAAAATGCTACAGGACCCAGCAGGAACGGGCAGCACAACGGCAAAAGTAATCGACGGCATCAAGGGTGCCTAAGAAGGTGGTGCTGCGCCGTCTCCGTCCTGAGGCGGAAGTGGTGGTGGCTGGACATGCTGCTGAGCGGGTGTGGGTGTGGAAGTGGTAGCAGACTAAGTGTGGGTGAAAGTGTGGGTGGGAACCTGCTGGGTGGGCGGGGGTACGCGTGGGAGACGCTCCAGGACCTGGGTAAGGCAGTAGTGAATGTGCGGGAGCAGGTCAAAGCGGCCAGCCATCGCGAATACGGTGGAGGACCGGGTCCTAAGGTCACCTCTGAGGCCACTCACCGCCCCCTCTAGAGCACGAATGCTCTGAAGTACAGTGTCAGGGGGAGGTGGTGCAGAGGGACGCACCGGTCTGGGCTGTGTAGGTCGGGGCTGGCGTACTCTGGTGGCGTAGGTGACGGGCTCAGCGGGTAAGGGAATGAAAGGTGCTGCGCTCGCAAAAGTGGGCCTGGCCTCAGAGCGAGGCTGGGCAGGACGGTGAGAAGTGGACGCAGCAGCAACGAAAGAAGAATACAAAAGAGGCAGCGAGGCGGCCGGAGAGGTCGGTGGCACAGAAGTGTGGACAGACGCCACGACACTCTCGAAAAATACAGCAGCAGTGGAAACAGAGGGCTCTCCGCACTCAACTATGGTCGGCGGGCGCTCGGGTGGGGCAGAGGAAACGGGCTCGACAGACAGAGGGCCAGTGGTGGTGGTGACAGGCGTGGAAGAAGTGGAAGTGGGCTCAGCTAAGGTACTCCCGACACCGACAGAGGTGTGGACAGAGGTGTCAGGAGCATCGGAAACATTAGGGATAGGCTGAGTGGCCACGGGGTCAACAGGGGCAGCAGGCTCGGCAGGGGCAACAGGGTCTGCGGGGGCAGCGTGGGCAGCATGGGCCTGCTCGGCCTCCTCGGCCTCGAGCACGTAAGCAGCGGGGATGAGAACATCCATCGCAGGGAGCCAGTCCACATGGGCTGGTGCAATCTGAGTCCGAGCTGGGCTCGGAAGAATCATGTAATCGGCACCGTAAGGGCCGTGCAACCAGACCCAGTGTCGCTCACCGTGCGGACGAAGCATCTTCATCCGGGCCATAACATCAATCGACAGAGAAGTGGGGCCCGGTGCTCGTCGCAGGTCGTCAGGAAAGTCCTCGTCGGTCATAAGGGCAAGCAAGGTGATCAGGCCGCCGCAGCATATCGGTGAGCGGGCGCCCACCGATACAATGATGCAGTCCAAAAACCAAGCCGCGACATCAATCACGACAGCGGGGACCAGCTCATCGCCATCCCTAGATAGAACTCTGGGCCGTGTCATCGCGTAGAGCATGTAGAGCTCTGGCGTGGACATCGTGCCCGGCTCATATCTGGCCAAAAAGGTCATCGCCATAAGGCGCTGAGCTATACGTAGGCAGTGATGGACAATGGCCGAGGCCTTGGCCCTACTAGGGTCAAAGGCAGCGTGAAGACCCGTAATCCGGGCCCAGAAGGCACCGGCGTCGAAGGAAGGTGGGGTGATATGGGTGGGGGCATAACCTAGATCGGCCCCGGGGACATCGGGCCACGAGAAAAATGCTCTCATCATACCGAGAGTGACCTGGCACTCCCGATTCATGAATCGAAACGAGCATCCCTCGTCGGTCCGGGCGATCGAACTAAGTACCTCAAATGTCGGACGGGTAAATGTGTCCGCCGACACCTGAAAGAAATCTCGCCAGCCCACATTGTCGTACAACGTGAGCATCCCCTCTAGTACCCCCAGGCGTCCTAGGTCGGCAAGGTGTACAAACCTGGAGGGTACGATCGAGCGCTGGGAAATACGCTCGAAGGCGACGCGGTGTGCGTCGTCTCGGAACGTAATCCCCAGCGGCCCGATAAGTGGAGCCGGAGGTGGTGGCTGTGGAGCGGCAGGGGGTGGCTGTGCGGGCTGTGCGGGCGCTGCAGGCTGTGCGGGGTGTGCGGGGCCTGCAGGCGGTGCTGGGTGGACGGTGTGTGTGGGAGAAGGCGGAGGAGAGTCCTCCAACTCATGGGAGGGGCCGGCATCATCCGACCGCTTCCGCTTGGCGGAAGCTCTCTTCGACCGCGGCCGTGTCCGGGGCGGCATATCGGCCCCGAGCGCGCGCCGAAAAACGTGAAAAGTGCGACGTGTGCAAAATAAAGGAAAGAGTATACCCCGACACGCCGCGAGTGCTAAGCAATGGAAGCGTGCGAAGACAGCGCCTCCGCGAAGCCCAAATCAGTCCCGAGAAGCTCCCCTGGGCTCCCCTAAGCTCCCAAAAACAACCTGCGCATGAAATGGAGATATCAGCGAGTAATATTCAAAACGTATGGAGCATTAGGGGTATAATAGATAGATATAGAAATCAATTTGGGTTTGGGGATCGTTTAAAGCATGGATCCTTAAAAAATACACAAAAAGAGGAGAAAAAGGTGAAATAGGCGATACCGTAGGTGGCCGGAGTGGTGGCCGCCGCCGGCGACTCGGGCGAGGCGCGGCGGGGCTCGGCCGGCGATGGCTGGCCGAGCGGCGGCACGGTGATGGCGGTCGAGCGAGTAGGGGGTGTGAGCGGGCGAGGGAGCTAAAGGGTCGGGGAAAAAATCGCGTGCGGCGTTTCCAAAAACGAGCCCGACCTCGGCCCTTTATATAGTAAAAGTTACGACTCGGCCGAGTGACTAGGTCACTCGGCCGAGTGAGATCAATGGAAAATTCCTCCCCGCTTACGCTTCGGCCGAGTGGCCTTGCCAGCCTCGGCCGAGTGGAGTAAGTCCATTCGGCCGAGTGGCTCAAGCTACTCGGCAAGACTCACCCTAGGAGCGTATCCGTTTTACTCGGCCGAGTGAATATATATACTCGGCCGAGTAGCAGTTATATTGAAATCAGGAAATTAAACAGAGAGTTGGGTACAGTAGACTTCCCTCGTTCGTGAGCGGCTCGGCCGGACGAACTTGTGTACTCGGCCGAGTGACTAGTATGCTCGGCCGAGTGAGCCTTGTCTTCTGCTGTTTGTCTTCGTTTGGGCTCTAAACTCCGTCTTTCTTCCTCCAGTCGATTCCATCTTCCTCCTAAGCATCGAGCGCCTTCCTGGGGCGCTCCTCGTCGTCTCGTTCATCCTCCTCTTGATGGATTTACCTATCTCCTCTCCTGTCAAGAAAAATAGGACCCGTTATCACAAAATTTTTGGACGAACGACTCAAAACACTAAAAATTTCTAAAACGAAAATAAAGAAATAGTAAAAATAAAGCAATAACCGTCGGGTTGCCTCCCGACAAGTGCTTGTTTAAGGTCGTGAGCTCGACCCCCTATGATTTTCAATTAATGCGGGATGTTTGGTGCATATGAGATGCACCCATCAAACTTTCCGGGGAGAACGCTTGGATTCGGAAGTTGCGGCGGCATGTTCTCCCTCGGTGGTCTCCCGTCTCGAATAGTGTTGGGGGGAGGCTCCCCCAAGCTAGCGTTTGCTCCGGTCAACGGCTTCACCGGTGACGCCGATTTCCGTATCGGCGGAGCTTTCTTCGGAGACTTCAATTTCGAGAGCTTGCAGAGCTCTTGAATCCTTGCGACATCAGCGTCGCCTTCATCATTTTCAGCGGAGAGGTCGGGGGAATCATCTATCTTCTCATTTTGGCCTAAATCCGGGCCTTCCTCGAAATCCTCATCGAAAAGAGCTCCAATTGAGTGGGGGATCGCTTCTTCAATTACCTCATCAAGGAGGTCCATGTAGTCAAGATCCTCGTGGTAAGGCATGTGTTTCATGGCCTTAGGAATGTGAAGCTCCACCTCGATGTTTCCGACGTTCAAAGTTAGTGTACCTTCTCGCACGTCGACAATCACACCGGCGGTGGCGAGGAACGGGCGTCCAAGTATCAATGACGTATCTCCCTCCTCCTTAACGTCCATGATCACGAAGTCACATGGCAAGCATATTCCCTCCGAGACTTGTAGCGGGATGTCTTCGGCGATCCCTACCGGCCTTGTTATTCGCCCGTCGGCCAATTGTATCCGCATGTCGGTAGGTTTCAACTTCGTCCCAGTGTTTAGCCTTAAGAACATGGAGAGAGGCATGAGGCTCACACTAGCCCCTAAATCTACCAATGCTTTTTGAAGAGGGACGCCGCCCAAGGTGCAAGGAATCTGAAAACTCCCCAGGTCTTTAAATTTGGCCGGCTCCTTCTCTCTCTTGGTGAACCAAGAGCCCTCCTCGGCTAGCATAATCATAATCTTATCCTTCCTCTTTCTCCCCGAAATCAAGTCCTTTAAGAATTTAGCATATGTGGGGATCTCCACGATGGCGTCGAGGAAGGGAATGTTGAGGCTAACTCCTCTCAGATACTCGAGAAACTTTGCTAGCCTTTTCTCCATCTTCACTCTAGCAAGCCTTTGGGGGAATGGGACCGGTGGCATGAAGCGCCTTTCCTCAATCAATTGCTCCGCTCTAGATTTCTCTTTTTCTTGTGGCTCCTTCTCCTTTTCAACTTCAACTACCGGCTCAATTGGCTCCAAACTTTCCTCCACGGGCTCCTCGGTAGGAATCATGGTGGGGGTGGTATCCTTACCGCCTCTAGTAGTAACGGCAACTACGGCATTGATGTGGCCGGTGTTGCTCCGTGGGTTTTGCTCCGGTTGCGCCGGTAAATGTTGAGTGTTCCGATTGAGCAACGCCAATTGTTCCGATATTTGAGCCACAACGGTTGTAAGGGAGTCTTGCCCCGCCTTCAAGGTAGCATTGACCTTCTTTTGCTCGGCCATAAACGCCTCCACTCTAGCTTCGAAGTCGGATTGTTGTTGAGCTTGTGGCGGGTTTTGATTTTGATTCCTCCACCCTTGATTGTATCCGGGCGGCCTATATGGTGGAGCTTGTTGCTTCGGTTGAAAATTTTGTTGTGGAGGCCCCCTCGGCGGATAGTGTTGTTGTTGGGGTGGTGGTGGTGGTCGAGCTTGTTGAGGTGGTGGTTGTGGCAGGTTCAAAGCTCCTTCATTGTTGGCGTAAGAGAATCCGGGATGATTTCTTGTGGCCGGATTGGCCCAATACCCTTGGTTCCCCGCGACATATTGTACTTGCTCCAAGGATCCTTCTCCTTGCTCTCCTCCCACATACATGGCTTGAGATTGGTCTTGCCAATCACACATTTGGTTTGTTGGAGCGGAGGTGGAAGGGGTTCCTTGGGGCTCCGTGATAAACTTCTCCAGTCTCTCCACTACCTTGTGGAGAGAATCAAACTTGCTTGTAAGCTCCGCTACGGCCTTTGCCTCGTAGATACTAGTTGGCTTCAAGGAGGACGTAGAGTGTCCTCGCTCATTGCCCCATTGTTGATTGTTTGAGGCCATCTCCTCAATTAGGGCCGTAGCTTCTTCGGGAGTCTTAGATAAGATAGCACCATTCGCCTCCGCATCAATAATTTGTTTGGTCCCCGGTTGGAGACCGTTGTAGAAGCTATGAACTAGCTCCCAATCTTCAATGCAATGGTGCGGGCATTGATGCTGCAGATCCTTAAAACGCTCCCAAGCCTCATAGAGCGTCTCTTGGGGCCCTTGCTTGAAGGACATGAGAGCGCTCCGAATCTTCACCGTCTTGGAGGGCGGACAGAACTTATCAATGAATGCACTCGCCAACTCGTCCCAAGTGGTGAAGACTCCATCAGCCTGCGTCCTCAGCCAATAAAGTGCCTTGTCTTTTAGCGTGAAGGGGAAGAGACGCAGTCTGATGGCATCGATGGAGAACCCCGGCATCTGAAATGTGGCGGACTTTGACAAGAATAATTGGATGTGGTAGTGGGGATTTTCATGGGCATTCCCATGAAATGGATCCTGCTGCATCAGAACCACTAGTCCAGTCTTTAGCTCGAAGTTCTTGTCAGCCGCCAACTCCGGCATGGCAATGGATGAGGTAGTAGAAGAGGTCTTAGGCTGGAGCCTATCTCGAATAGAAATTATCCTCGCCATCCGTGCCGCTAATTAGTCCGCAGTTTCCGGGTTGGTCATAAACATCCCTTCCGGATTTTGTCTCCTTTCCGCTCTAAGTCTCCGCGCGGTACGTTCGATCTCGGGATCAAATAATATAGCTTCAGGGTCTGCCGTAGATCTCGTGTACATGCACAGGGAAAACAGAGTTTCAAAGAAATGATTAGTAACGTGGAAGGGTTAGGTAAAAATAAAGAAATAAAATAATAATAATAAAAGAAATAGCTAGGGTGGTAAGATCAAACGCAATCGCCTCCCCGGCAGCGGCGCCAAAAACTTGATCGCTCCGGGATGTAACCCAAAAGAACGGTTGTAGTTTTACCGCAAGTGCACGGTGTAGCAGCGAGCGGGTTATCGAACACAGGGAGGACGAATGACCGTGCTTGCTCCAATCAACCTGGCTATTTAAGAAGAGAGAAATTTGCCTTTGGCGATCCTGTCACAATCGTCAGACAAAGTACGGAAATATCAAATCGAATAAAGAACGTCTAGGGAATGGGGAATCCCCGCTACTCACCGTATCTCGTCAATGTGGTTCATCGGTAACAAAATTGCTAGAATAAGATTTTGGATGAACTAGTTGCAACTGAATGTAGAACCAAGCTCACGCTCTCGCGCTGTTGCCGGTCTATAGCTATCCTAGGTTTGGGTCCAATCTTTTGCAAACCCTAGCCTAGGGAAGCTAGCATTAGGATCAACATCATCGTTCAATCGCGCACCGAGCCCAATCTCTTGCAAACTCGGCCCACGACCTAGGTTGGGATAGTTCCTACCCGTCCAATCTCTTGCAAACGGGTATAGGCACGGAATTGCAACCGGAAACCCTAGTATCGGTCCAATCTCTTGCAAACCGATACTACGGAAATTCGATTCCAACCCAATTCGGATTTCTAGGGTTTCCTACCGAATTGGGATCCAATCTCTTGCAAATCCCAATCGGTATGAACTCCTAGCTATCCGTAGTAAATCGATCCCAATCTAATCCCTAATAGCAATTCTAGCAAAATTCCTACCAATTCATCACAATTATGAAATAGGGCTTGTAGGGTTCATCCACACGCCCCAAGACGTGGAGACTACTCACAATTCATAGCACAAACACAAGAATAATCAATGAAATAGGCAATAGAATTCATCACAATATTAAGATATGCAATAAAAATAGAATTTTTAGAGAAGAGAGAGGCAAACCAATGGAGTTCTTCAATTAATCCAACAAAAATCCACTTTTTGTCTCCTCTCCAATCACAAGAATAAAGCTAAAAAGTAAAACTAAAAAGCTCCAAAAAATATCTAAGAAGAAGCTCCCTAAAACTAGGGTAAAAACAGGGGTTAAATACCCCCCAAAATCGTCCAAAAACTGTGACCAAAATACCCCTGCGCAGCCTGAAATCCGCAATTTTCGCTACAGGCAGCGCGTCGCACTCGGCCGAGTGACAAAAGTCGCTCGGCCGAGTGAGAAACCCTGTAATTTTCCAGTAAGTCTTGATCTTCAAGGGTCTCAACTTCGGGGGCGGCTCGGCCGAGTGAATTGTCGTCACTCGGCCGATGGCTTCTTGGTACTCGGGCGGTCGGGATTATCCACTCGGCCGAGTGGGTCTTCTGAAGCTCAGGCAGCCGAAAAACAGTAACTTGGCAATTTTTGAATAGCTTCGTCTGGGCGCCACTCGGGCGGACGGGGTCTCGTCACTCGGCCGATGTGGTCTCTGTCTCTCGGCCGAGTGCACATATGAATCGTGTCTGATCTGGTCGGCCGAGCGGTGTCTCGCTGGTCGGCCGAGTGACTCCTTCACTCGGCCGAGTGGGACACTAAAAATGCCCAGATTGCTTGTTTTGGCCTCCTCGTCGCTCATGCGACGTCCGTTCTTCTTCCGCTCCTCTCCAACAGCAAAAATACCCCTCGGGGAGATCGTCGGTGACCCTCTGGAGTAAGCGCATCTCGAGATCACTCCAAATCGCGCCAAATCACCTGAAATGCGACAAAAACAACAAATCGTGAAAAGCATCGCAATATCGTCGATATATCGTGAAAAACATGATTTGGGCGATCTAAATGGCATGCAAACATGCGGTAAAAAAGTGTAAAATAAGGAGTGATCAGAGGAGGAGATCACCTTGGCAATGGAAGAACACCCTTGAAGCTTGCGCAATGAGGAGGAGATCACCTTGGAGCACTTACGCAATGGAGATCTAGCTTGTGGTTGCTTGCGAAAATGAGAAGAGGGTGCAAACTTGCGGCAATAGGGAGGAGGCGTTGAAGTTTGGCCGCAATTTCCATTTGATATGGGCTTTGGCCGTAATTCCTCTTGATGGTTGCCTCTCCTTCTTCTCCTCTTTGAAGAGGGGTTTATATAAGGAGAGGGAAAAGATCTTTGGCTCATGTAGAATTCCATATAATAAGGAGATTAGATGGAATCCTAACTTGAATAGGATTTGAAATAATCATATGGAAGATCTCTTCTAATCACAAAAGGATATGGAGTTTAAATTTGGATTGCAATATGATTTGAATTTGAATGGCAAGTGGATTTGTATTGGATCTCATTTAATCAAAAATTGATTTGCATGAGATTTGGTTCAATCACTTTTGATATGAATGGGATCCCTCCTTATCTCTCCATCTTTGACCATGTCCACTTTGCAAATGAATTGCAATTTCTCCATCTTTGACTAAGTCTTCATATGTGTAGCAATTTTTTCCATCACTTTGACTAGGTCATCCTTTGAGTATTTACAAGCTTGCCACTCCTGAAAACACTTAGCACACACATCAAATTGTTCACACACGTTTGTTATCATCAAACACGAAGTCATCGATCGTTGTATCCAACTACGCGTTGTATCCAACAATATCCTCCTTTTGATAATGACAAACCAATATAAGATTTGAGCAATAACGATCCAAATAATATCATCATGACATGTGTGTGTGTGAAGTGTGATGATGGAGGAAATAATACAAATACAATGATGTACAATGATGTTCAACATATGCACGCTCCCCCTATATTCATGCTCCCCCTTGAACACATATTCATTAAGCACAATATTCACGTATTCACGTTGTTCATTAGGCACATATTAAGCATTAAGCACATCATTCAACCAAATCTTCTCAATATTCTCCCCCTTTTGTTATCATCAAAAGTGTACAATGAAGTCAATGTCATATCACATGGAAAAAGAGAGTATTATAAACTATAGCAAATACTTGCATGTAGTCTTTCTTAGAATAAGCAAGTCAAATCCAATGAAACTTATAACAACGACTTCTACACCATCGTGTAAGTGTGATGATTAAACATTGAAGCACATAAGGAGAACTTTCAAGAAATTCAACCAAAACCAATCCACTTTTCCATGTAACATGATATCATTTAGGATTGATTTTTCCCATCTCATTAAAAATGAGTTCAAGTTACCAAACTCAAAACATATCCTATGAGGACTCTTAGATGTGGGGTGGCATGGCTTGACGAGTATAACACCAACGCTAAAGTTTACTCTAAAAGCTTATGTTGGATACTCGTGGGTTGTGTCGTTGCCATAGATCGTATCCATTTTTCTTACGGAGCTCTTTTCTTTCTTTTATATATATATATATATATATATATATATATATATATATATATATATATATATATATATATATATATATATATATATATATATATATATATATATATATATATATATATATATATATATATATATATATATTCAATTCTTTTGAGCTCTATTTTTTATCCAAGGCAAGACACATCATATCCATTAGATTTTTAGTTATTTTTCATCCTACATTTACTTTCCAATATTTCATAAAAGATATCTCCAAATATACTACAACATTTAATACTTGTGGAAGTGAAAGTGTAGATGTAGAAATCGAATTATTCTAATCATTGAACATGTCATGGTTATTTAGAAAATCAAGTATGCCATGTAGCTATAACAATAATACATCAATTTCTACATGGATATGAATGTCATTCATTAATACCAATTTAATGATTCAAAAGAAAGATACGCATTAAGCAACATTTTTATAGTTTTTTGTATTTTTCATTTTTTTGTTTATCAAGAACTAAAGCATCCTAACAAATGAACTAGCACACAAACAAAAACAAATCAAGCACACAAAAAGCTATGAAGGTATTCATTACGCTCAATCAAGAAAACATACATTCGCGATGTCGTTTGGCTAAGGAACTTTTTAATGAAATGCAACGTCTAATCCATAGTTCCTCGCCACTCCATCTTACCTACACGGAAGATGTTATGTGTGACCTTGGAATCCAACAAGATCCACTCACGTTAGTCATCAAGTCTACAAGAAAGATATTCTATGAATGAAACTGTGAGACTAAAACATGAGAGTCATTAGCAACAAAATAATATTGTGATCATCATCAAAATAAGATTGGTATGAAACACCAATACTCAACATTAGTAATTTCATGAGAAATATGCATTATTCTAGGAATTTTTTATATGTGCACTCAAGGAAATCCGATTCAAAATAGGTTTGGGTTCTAAATAATTAATCTTTGAACACTATCGTTGTAAGGTACCAAAATCCAAATGTTTATCTTTATGGTACCTTAAATGTAATGAAGAAGAAAATTTGTAGCCAAAAAGGATATTAAAATTGATATTAATTTTGATCTAGACAAAGAATGAGAAATTTGGATAATAAATATTAAATATTAAATTATGAAAAAGATTCTTGCACTAATTAGTATAACTATTTTGATCAATGTTTGTTTTTCCTGATGATGATATCTTTAGTCGACCAGTGCATATCTATTAGTCGATTAATGCATAACTACTAGTCGACAAATGCAGCTTAAAATATCATAAATCTGGATTATTTCTGTATCAGATTTTCTAAGTTATCTATATGTTATATCCTGACTCGGTATATTTTAATTTGAGTCTCTAATGACCAACCCTTAGGATCCAAAAGTGAAAAGGATACCAAGCTTTTATGTTTATTTTTAGGTACCCATGCCAAAAGGGAAAAGCATACTAATTGACGTGACTTCCAAGAATGACTCTGATAATTGCAAAGTGATATGTCCGCACCACCCTCTTTTTGGTGATGGTAAAAGGGGGAAAATGCTAGAAAGCATCAAAATCACGGGAAGTATCAATTCAAGGGGGGGTGTGTGTGTATATAATGTTGGATCCTAAACTGCTTTAATATTTAAGTTTTATGACTTTGATTTATAACTATATGTCATCATAAAAAAGGAAGAGAATGTCAGATATTATATGATTTGCTGATGAGCAAACATAATGCTTGGACTAATATATTTATTTTATTGTTAGGATATTGTTAGCAAAGGACAAATGGCCAAAAAATGACTAAGTGTGGATTACAAAGCAAGCTTCATAAGATTACATGATAGTGTGACAAAGCCAAGGCAAGATGACTTGAAGACATCTATGACAAGGAGATGGACTAAAGGCTACATCAATCAAGTATACAAGTTTATATTGTGTATTTGATGTAATATGTATTTCTTGTTGTAGAATATTTGTTAAAGTCTTGAAGATGTCACACACACAAATGGAACCATATGAATTACCTAAAATTAATATAGTAGTAATCTTAGACAAAACTCTTAGGTTTCATACCTATGATGTGCATTTTTATCCTAATTAGTCGAACAATGCACTAGTCAACTAAAAGATGGCAATAAATTGACCGAGAGTTTGACATATCCTGTTAGTCGACCAATGCACAACTATTAGTCAACTAATGGTATAGTTGACTAATAATTGAACACAAGTCAACTAATCAAGTAGCCATTGCCAAGTTTGACTTTGATTAACTAGTCATTTTCTAGTCGTTATAAAGGACATTTTAGACATTCTCTCTCATAGATTTTCACATCTATAAATATGGGATAATTCTTAAATGTAAGACATGAAAAAGAAAAAGAAAAATCATTTCTATTGCCCGAAATAGTGTTTATGATTGGTATGCTCTCTAGTTTGATTTGTCTGAAATTAGTTATTTTATTATGATAATTCTCATTGTTTATTTCCGCTGCATTATATATTGAGAGTTGGTTTGTGGAATGCTTATGTCTAACTGTAACTATTTAGTGTTTAAGTATCTCATCCACTAGGTAGGGACACTGATAAATATATTTAGATGAGGAAATCATAGATGTTGAAGTGCTACAATTTTACTATGAAATCGGGAAGGATCAGAAATTTTGTCCACCAAATGTAGACATCTTTGGACTGGTACAGAAACTGGAAATGGATTTACAATGCACAAACCAAACTCTAATAGTAAGTCCATGGCATATTAAATATATTGATTACACGGATTGTCGTAATGACGGGAACAGATCTCCAAACCATAAAGTGTGCAAATGAACAAGATCTTGTAATACGAAAAATGGAGCCCAATATAGTGTTAAAAGGTTAGAGTTAATGTAAGAGAAGACCCTAAATGAAATGTGTCAATCAATGTGATGAAAACATAAAATAGTTATATACATAGAATGATGGGTAAACATAGATGAATCAAAGATACTATTGGTGAAACCAAGAGAAATGATAAAGGAGATATGGCAGGAGAGTTGTAGATGAATCGAAGATACTATGGTCGAAACCAATAGAAATGATAAACGAGATATGTTAGACAAACAACTCTCTTGGAGTTTGATAAGACCAAAAAAGGGCCTTGTGAAGAAAACAAGCATGAACAAAGCCTTGGGTTGCTCTTGTAAACTCCATTAATAAGCACTCAGTAATAAAAGCATTTTTAACACCGCTAAAAATGCCTTCTATTATCATAGTTGATAGGGTTTTTGACAAAAAACAAAGCTAAAGGTCACGTCAAAATGCCATTTATTCGCTTGCATCCTAGATTGAAGTAGAATACTTGTGCATACATCTTGCATGGCCTCTGTTATGTTAGGGGTGATTGAGATCACCTTTGTTGGGCTCTTATTCCGTCTTAATTGGCTTATCAAGAAGACAATCGATGTCACGCCACATCTCCCAAAATACAAACGACAGAGGTGACGTACCGACTTGGGAGCGAGAGGATGAAATGCGGGAGAAATACCCTCATCTGTTTGTATGAAGACCTTTGTATCTTTGAAATGTCAAACTGTTTGTTTGCACTTGGGTGTAAATACGTCTATCTTTTCTTTTGAATTCCGAGGACGGAATTTGTTTTAAGGAGGGTAGGATGTAACACCTACAAGTGCTATTGCTAATATTTATTTTGTATTTAGTGGTAATTCATGTATTAGCCCAAGTTTTGGCAATGTTTGTTTTCATGTCCAACAAGTTTTGCATTTGTGCCCAAAAGAGGGCGTATTTGCAATTTTGCATTAAAGGGGCTCTTGGGGTAAAGTTTCCCTAAATGACATGGGTAGTAATTGTAATTACAACTTGTAGAGCATTTATAGAAGAACGAAAGTGAGAGGGATTTCAAAAAAAGAAGAAAAAAAGAAAAGAAATGGCAAACCTGTAAATTGTGGGAAATATCATATCAAGAAGCTTCTCCGTTATTCTATCCCTTAATTTATTAATTCCCAAAATAAAAAATCCCACTTTCATTCTCTCCTCAACCCCAACCGAAACCAGCAGGCAAAGAGGGAAAAAAGGGGAGGGAAAAAAGAGAGAGAGGAAAAGAAAGAAAAGGGAAAGAAAAGAAAGAAAAAGGGAAGATAAAAAAGGGAAAGGGGGATGAAAAGGAGAAGAAAGAGAAGAGGATCAAGCTCAACCATAAGGAGGATCTCTAATCAATCTTACTCAAAGTTCTAGGTAGGAAATCTCAACCCTCCTGGATCTATTTAAGATGATTTCTTGTTGTAGTTGGAAATGTCTTTTAGTAATGTCCAAGTATTGATGATTCTTCTCAAAATTTGTTGAGTAGTAAATTCTCCTTGTTCTTGTAATGATGTAAAATGTAGATAATCAAAAATTAAGGGGAGGTTATGCCCAAATTTTTAGGAATTTGTAGACGATAGGTTCAAAATTTAATTTTTCTTAAGTAACTTTAAGAAAGTTGATGACTTTTGCAAAAAGATTGGATTTTTCTTAAGGAGCTTTAATAAAAGACCTCAATCATGCAAGCCTAAACTTTTTCCTCATCTCCTTTCATTAAAAATGTAATTTTTCCCAAAATTACTTAGAGGGTTTTGTTTAAGTTAAATTGTGTTTGGAAAAGTTATGTTTTTCTTTAGGAACCCTTCTAATGACTCAAACCATGCATTACTATACTTAGTCATTATGTTTCCCTCTTCAAAATTAAATCCCCTTTGATACCCACTTCTCTTTTCCCTTAAAAATAAAATTTTTATTGAAAAGACTTAAAGAGGAAATTTTATAAGTTAAATTTCTTATACACAAAGATTAGGTTTTCTTGAAGATATATTATTATATAAAGGCTAAAATGTGAAGGCCTACCAACATTCACTAAGTTTTCCTCTTCAAATCCCATTTCTATAAATGTCCTATTTGAGTTTTTCATGAAAAAGACCATTTTTCATCTCATTCCTCTTTAAGTTTTACTTATTAGCATTGCCCAGCAACACTTAGTTGTAGAAATCCATTCTTGAAATATTAGGTTAGTCCCTTAGTTAGCTACTCAACTAGTTAGCTCAATTCTTATTGTAATTTGAATTGCATGTGATTACCATTAGTAAAAAGAGTTGGTTTTATGTGAGATTGGTTCTTGCTATTCTAAATCTTCATAATGCATGCTTTTAGCATCTTTAACTTGCAAGTTTAAGCAAATTGTGAACGTTGGGTCTCTTACTTGTAAATAGCTAAATGGTGGATGTTAGCCTCTTTTATTTGCATATGGAAGTGAAGTATGAATGTTGGACATCTTACTTGTATATAGCTAAATGTGGATGTTAGCCTCTTTTATTTGCATATGGAAGTGAAGTATGAATGTTGGGCCGCTTACTCGATTGGAAAGCCAAGTTGTGGTATATGTTTCATTTGTTCAATGGAAAAAGAATGTGTTGGTAGCGGCATTGGCCTCTGCAGACGTTATATTGCACATGCCACTAATTCTTGAAAAATTGAAAATTATTTAAATTGAATCCCAGGTGTCTCCTTCCACTTTTGAGGTGGGTGAGCACTCTAGGGAGGGGTGAGGGATAACCAAGGCGGCTGGTTGGAATAAAGGATGGGACTGGCTATGTTGAGTTGTGTTGGTTTGTGTTGAGTTATGTCGGGTACACTTGCACTCCTGTCGGGCTACCGGGGCGGGGAGTGGGTGGAGGTGTTACCATAGGCTCCTGGCGGGCTAGTGCGACGGAGAGTCCTAGTTCTTACCACCCGCCTTACTGGGTGAGGTCACAGTCCCTTATGCCGTACTCAGTGCTTAGGTTTCCAACAATGAATACCTAAATAAATAAATTTAAATAATTGTCACTCTCAGTGTTTGCTTCCTTGCCGTGTGTACTGACTATAGTGTGGACATTGTAAACCCTTAGATAGAGCATTAGTGTGGTTGAGTTTTTCTATTGAGCACGATGTGACATGTCCCCCTTACTCCACAGGTACAGGTCCAGAGACGGCGGGTCCTTAGCCTCAGCAGAGACGCCAGGAGGGCGGTACTTCTCAGTCTGGGTCACAGGGTAGCTAGGATGTGAGTGGTTTTTTGTGGGTTTTGGGTCTTGAGAGTGTGTGTGAGGAGCTGTAGTACTTTTGTACCCCCCCCCCCCTCAGTTTTTGTACCCCTGGGCGACTAATATTGTACCTTCTGGGTTGTACAGTTCCTGTGATGATTTCATGATGATGTGATTAGTAGACATTTCTACGTGTGACTCTAGACGCTCCCACTGTTCGTCTGCTGCTGCTTAGCTGTACTTACTCTGTTGTGTTGAAGCATTTATATTTTTGTACTTCTATGCAGTACATTATTATTTTTTTAGTCTGTGTTGTTCTAGAAGTTGCAGTGGCATGAGTACTTTTCCTGGCGGCACATTTACGCTTGGTACCACGTACCGCGGCCTGTCACCTCTGTCTTCTATATTTTGGGATATGGGGCATGACAATCGCTATGCAGAATATCAAGATCATTAAACCAACAAATAAAGCTAATGACTTTCTCTACAAAACCTGCAACACAATAATATATATGAAAAGTAATGAAAAACATGCATTTGACACCAAGATTTATAACGATTGCATCCAATCATTGGTGTACGTCAAGTTGAAGAGACCACTAATACTTCAATAATCTTGTATTACAAGTTATGACATTTGGTTTAAGAGAAAAACCAAACCCATTAAGCATTTGGAGAAGAAAATAATGGAAAAATCCCACTTTTGGCTCTCAAACAATCCTCTCTTGGCCCCTAGTTTTCCCTTTATATTTCTACCGGAAGCCGCAAAAAATTCTGCATAAAAATTCACACAAAAACCTAGCTGCAAAAAGGTTTAAATTCCCTCTACAAAATCCTAACGAGTGTGTTTAGATACCTGGTCCGAATTGGATTCTGATCCATGCCTGCCATGTGTGCCCGTGCCTGCAAAAATCCATCCATTGGATCGACCGATCAACGCTCAACGAAACAACATGTGGCCATATCTGCTATCGCATGCTGGCATATGTAATCATGTGAACACACACCACAAGCATGCATGTTGTGCTCGGGAGCCATGCTCGCGTACCGCGAGCTGTCGGGTGCACAAAAGTGTGTCGCTTAAGATGAAAAATCCCGGAAATAGACATAGCCTGGACGCACTGTTCATCCATCTAGGTTTCAGAAATAACTGTTTTGAGCTCTAAAATTTTTTTAAAAATCCTCATAAATCCTAGATTAATCTTGTGATATTTTTGGTGCTTTGTATTATATTTTTTATTATTCCACCTTTATACAAACACAATTCAAACTCCAAGCCAAATCAAAACTCCATATCCTCACCATAAAAAATAAAGAACCTCATCCTTAGGCAAGGGCACTTAGCTAGTGAGCTTCACAAGAAGCATCATCAACTAACCAAGTGTCCAGTAAACCCCATTATGAAGGTGAATCGCTGAATTTGTCGTGTCTCATAAATCCATTACCAGAAGCAAAACATAGTGTGTCTCTCCGTGCCACCTCATGGCACCATAACACCACTTCAAGAAAAATAAGTTTGAGGCCCGCTCAATCTTCACCGCCGTCCTGTCCAACGTTGATTTTCTTTCTCATGAATTTTCTGGTGATGTGTTATCATGTCGATATCTTTCCTAGCACACCTCTATCCTGAGTCTGTGTCCAAACTCACTGCATTCAACACAAAGCCTAGCAACTATAGGATCTCCATGTGCATGCTATGCAAGATAAATTCACGTAGTTCTGGTAGTGAGATATGGCATTCATCGTGCCTCATCCCACTCTGCTAGAAATAGAGTCATTCACAATAGCTCTAAAATCACCATCTCAACTATAACTCACTATATCATCGCTGCCTAAAGTAGTAACCTCATGTGGACTTATTCCGTCAACCGTCACTTATTTACCAACACCTATATCGGTCCAGCAATTTTAAATAAGTACATCCACCTTGTTTGGTACATCCTTACATCCATATATTTTGGTACCTCTTGAAGTCCTTCATTACAACATCATCAACTCATCAATGTCACATGTCAATCAACCAAGATCTTCTTCACATCTGGACTCAAAAGTCTGTAACCATCGATACCATCCATGTATCCTAGCATGACACACTTCTTTCCCTTAGCACCAAACTTATCACCTTCCACATGAACATAAACTAGACATCCAAACATCGAAGATGATATAGATTCATCGACGTCCTTACCTCCTCTAGAATTTTTTCATTGATAGCTAAAGATGGAGTTCTATTTACCTAGTAAACTGTGGTTTATATAGCTTGGGCCCATAATCCCTTTGACAATCCTGATATGAATCTTAAATACATCGCCTTCTTTAGCCCTGTCCTATTCATCCTCTCAGTAATTCCATATGACTGTAGATCTCTCGTTGTAGTGAAGTACATGTTTACTCTCCCCCCCCCCCCCAAGAATTCCGTAAACATAACAGAAGTAAATTCACCATAATTGTCCGATCTCAATACATTTAGCTCATTTCCCATTTGACTCTCCACTGGGGTTTTCTATGTCTTAAACTTCTCAAATGCTTCTAACTTTTCTTTCATCACATGCACACATACTGTCATGAAGAAATCATCGATGAATGATATGAAGTATATATCTTCACTAAGAGGGTGAACTGGTGCATGACCCCGAACATCGATGTAAACATACTAAAGAATTCCTCTTGTGTCATACTTTCTCTCACTGAAACTAACCTTCATCTACTTACCATAGACACAACTCTAGTGCTTTGAAGTTCATCCCTTTAAACAACCCATCCTTTCTCAAAGTCTTCAAGCTTTTTTACGTGACATGTCTAAGTTTGAGATGACACTGCCTGGTCGAATAAACCTCTTGCAAACTCTCAACTCTGATACTGGAATCTCCTATAATCATCGTCCCTTTCAATAAATATAAATCATTGACTTTTTCGCCTCGGATCACCACCATCACTACCTTCAATATTTTTAGAGCTTCCTTCTATATCGTAACTGTGAAACCCATGGAATCCAACATTCTGAAAGAAACTATTGACTTCATCAGCTTGGGAACATATCACACGTTAATTAGTATACACATCATGCCATCAAATATCTTGATTTTTACCAAACCAACTCTAACAGCTTTGCATCTTTCATTATTGCCTATAAGGACTCATGCATCCTCCTTCCTTTGGTAGTCATGAAAGCACTCCCTATTTGGTGTCATGTGAAACGAAGCCCTTGAATCCATGACTCATGCATGATTCTGAACATCTGATGAGCATGTGGTGAGCATACCATAAGCCTACTTGCTTCTCGTCTATTCTGTCTATACAATTGTAACTGATGAAGATGCTGACGCATCCCTTCCTTCTCTTTGGGTAGTCTCTCTTCTAATGTCCATGTTTCTTATAGTATAACACTCTATGCCTCTCACCCTTGATCTCGATCTCCTCGTATTGTTGCCTCTTAAATTACTTTGCCCCGAAGCAAATCGGTTATACTGGCTACATCTCAGCCGCTTAAACAAACTCCTGGCATCTGATCTCTCAACTCCTCACTGTAGCCCCCTCCTCCCCTCTCATACCCTCGAGACTGAGAGTATCTTGACTGTAGACCATGATGCTGACGAACGTCGTATATCGCTTTGGCAACTACATAAGCAGAATCATCGTCTCATGCTCCGCCTCTATAGTCAATTCACTGGTCCTCATATTCTTCATAATCTATTGAAAGTATTCAGGTGATCCTTCAATTAAATATTGTTTCGTATCTTGAATGTGAAGAAAGTGTTCAGCACGATTAACCTGTTGGTGAATGAAATTTTTAGATAAAGTTCAAAAGTTTTTCCCGTAATTTATTGACCGTAATTCATATCGTCTGATAAATTGAGGTGGATGGTTTTCATAGCCGAGTCATCTATCTCTATTTTCTTCCTTTCTGAGATATCTGCTGGTAAAGTATCCATGTTATACACCACCCTAGCTATAAACATGATCCTTACGATTGCATTCATCTTGTACAGCCATAAATGGGCCACTGTAGCTGAAAAAATCCCGGAAATAAACATGGGCTGGCCCACACTGTTCATCTGTCTGGATTAATTCAGTAAATTTTTGTTTTAGACTCAAAAAAATCATCATTAATCCTAGATTAACCATAGGATATTTTTGGTGTTTTGTATCTCATTTTTCAACATGTTGCCCCAAGTTAAATTAGCATCTGATACTCACCTTATTATTGCCTTCAAGTTTTGAAGATAATTCCATTCTTATATGTTGGTGGGAACCTCTAATGTATATCTTCATCCTCCTTGTATAGATTATGAGTGATTACATGGTTGAATATAATCTGATATTTTGCTGACTGAATTTTTGCCTAGAGGATCAGATTACCCCACTGTAGACGGAATTACATTGCAATGTCAGCCTACTGATATCAGGTACTAGTCTGCATTAAGGGAACGATCCCCTCTAGTTTAAGGGGATTGAATTCATTTGTGCATGGTTCATTGATCCTCCTGATCCTGCTTAATTTTTAAGTACTCCCTTTTGATTTTGAATGGCAGTTTTCTTTCATACAAACAACTCTTCTTCTTTTTGCCAATTATATAATAATTTATTCAATGCCATAATATGGCCTACTGGCAAGTTTTCATTGATTTTAGTACTTTAAAGCATACATCAATTCAATGACTGAGAACTGAACATCCTTATTTTGATAATCAAAATTGTGGGGGGATTAACAAGAATCCAAAGAATACAGGCGGAAGCTTATACATCTGAGAACACCGATAAGTTCAAAGGGATCCTATAAATAGGCGATCAGCCTCGGCTCAAGAACACCAACAAAAGGGGAAAAACAAATTACCTCAAATATACAGATTGATACTTAGCTTTGAACGTCGTCGTCCTCAACAGGGCATTCCTCTACGGAGTAACAAATGTCGGTCCGCCCCGTTTTGAGCAGAAACCGGACGTAGTTGCACCGATGGTAACTGCTCGACGGCTCCTCCTCGGCCCGCATCGCCGCCTCGAACATCTCCTCGGCCCCGTCGACGTCTCCCCTCGCGTGCCACAGGAACATCGCGTATCTGCTCATCGCCTCGGGGTCGGCCGGCTCCGCCCTCACCGCGCACATGAAGTAATGGCCCGCTCTACATCAGGCAAAAAAGGGATCACCGTCAGCTATGAATCGTTTGCACGAAATTAATTTTGGTTGAGAAATCGTAAGGTTATATACCTATCGAAGTCCTTCTCGTATTCGTAGAGGAGCTGGGCGTAATTCGACAGGACCATCGAGTTCCGCTTCTCTGTGACGATCATGTGCTCATAAGCCATCACCGTCTTCTTGTAGTCCTTGTAGACTTTGTTGGACCAGCATTCGAGATCGCCGCCGGCGGCGGCGGCGGCGGTTTCTTGGGGCTCGAGGAGCATCGAGCCGATCCTGGAAACAAGCCGGTCGACGGACTCGGCCATGAAATTGGCGGTCAAGACGATGACGTTGAGGGCGAGGTCGGGGGAGCTGGAGAACACCCTGTGGAAGAGCCACACAAGGGAGTAGCGGTTCTCCCGCGAGATGGAGGCGAGGAGGTCCTTCTGGTGAGGGGACAGCGCGGACCGCTGGAGGTCCTCGAGGAGGCAGGCGAGGGTCCAGACGGCGGTGCCGGCGGGGCCCAGGCGGGAGGGGTCGAGGGTGGTTAGGACGAGCTTGTCGCGCTTCTTCTTGAGCTGGAGAAGGCGGAGGGAGACGGGGACGCCGCAGGAGTGGGATGTGGTCAGGTGCTGCTCGAAGACGGGGCCGCCGCTGCGGGAGGGGGTGTGGGGGGGTGCGGGGACTTGCCATGGGGGCTGCAGGTTGCCGATGGCTCGCCGCGATTTTTCGCTGGTAGAGCTGAGGATTTTGAGGGAGGAGGAGTGGGGTTTTCTTGAGAAGGGGTGGAGGGAATGAGGGGTGAGGGATGAGAGAGGGCTGGCTGTCATTCCTTTCTATTTTTCCCCGTTTTTGTTAGGGAATTGTTGAGGGTGATGAGAAAGAGAGGTGAGCAGCGGAGTTTAGCGAGAGATAGAGATGGGAGGAGGGCGCGAAATTGTAGGATCTGAAACTGAAATTTGAGCTTTTTTAGGCGAGTCTGGTTAGATGTATGCTGAGTGTCGAATATTGTTGTATTGGCTGGATATCCTACTGTGGTAGCCGTTGGGATTTGGTGCTTGGTTACTTCAGTTAGTTTGATCAAGCTCGGTTCCGTTTATAGCACTCCGAATGCTCACCCCTACCAGTGCCATTGACATGGTCACTTCCATCAATATTGAGTTAGTTTGTGTTGATTTGATTTGCATATGCATGTGCTTGGACTTGTACGTTAGATCTGAAGTTATGTGTATGTGTGTCTACCAGGCCATGTTTGATCTCCTCTCGTTGAATCTTGTTATTCGATCTACATGTATGTGTGTTTGCCTGGCCATGCGTAATCTCCTCTTCTTGAATTTTGTTACTCTCTCTTCTAATTCCTCTTCCCTAAGAATACATCTCCTTAATATAAAGATCTTGATAGGTTTTTTATTCCTCTTATGATTACTCTCCTTAATCTTTAATAAATATCCAACTTCTTTTAGGACTCATTTTCTCAATCTTCAACTTATTGTAGGATTATCTTCATCATTCTTTAATAGATCTTAAACTTCTTGTATGATTTCTTTTATAGGCTTTTAAATTAGGTTTAGAGTTTTCAACTCCTTGCATGACTTATAATTAGAATAGACTTCTATAATAAAAGAAAGCTAATAAATATTAGAATTAATAATTCTAATTCTAATAATTTATTAATGTTGTGAATAGGCCCATCGGGCTCATTGGATATCCACCCATCATTGAAAAGCTATATATATGAGGGCAGGGGGCTCCTAACCCCTTACACCTTTTACCTTACGATTCTCCCTTCATAACATGTTATCAGCACATGTTTGCTCTGTGGAAGAAGGCGACGTCTCTCAAGGAGGAGTTCATCCCCAACGTCAAGAAGATCTTCGTCTTCTCAACGGAAAGTGTAAAAGGCATCATTCATCGACCGTCGTCTAGATTTCATAGCCGAATCTAATAGTTAAAATCAATTTTTTTATATCTAGACTTGTTTTTCCGGTAGATCTGCTTGTTTTAGATCGCATAATTCATGAACACGGTAAAAATCAAATTTTTTAAGATCCGCATGTCTAAAAAATTTTAATAATTGTTTTTTAATGATCCATGGCCGCGCCTTGAAGGCGCAGCGGCCGTGCCTCCGTGCACGGCCAGGCCATGCCCAACAGGGCATGGCCAGCCGTGCCCCTAGGGGCGGCGGCCGGCCGCCACGGGGCTGCCCCTACGGGCGCGGCCGGCCGCCGCGGCAGTCGTGCCCTGCAGGCACGACCAGGCCGCGCACTGCAGGCGCCGCCGGCCGCCGCGGGGCCGCGCCTACGGCCGCCGCGGGCCCCCCTAGGGTTTTTCGAAACCCTAACCCTTAACTGGTTATTTTTTTTGGGAGGCCCATTAACCCTATTTTGGTTGTTTTCATGACCTAAAAGCCTGAAAATTAGCCAATTTTCACATAATTTTTCCTTTTTTTGGCTTTCCAAAAGCCCAATAATTAAAAGAAATTTTAAATTGTGATAGGGTTGGACAGAAAAATAAATAAAAATGAAAAATGGATCATGATTAAAAACTTTAAAATAGTTTCTTTATCACGCACTTCACTTTTTAGATTATTCCTTAATCTATGCCTATGATGTCATATATCTGTGTGGTTGTATTTGTATATAATATCTACGTAGATGTGCTATTAGAACTATGTTTTTAGGGATCAGATGGGTTTCCGACATTTTTGCATTTTTTTCATTTTGAGAGAACTTGTATGTGAGGTTAAATGTAAAAGTCAAAGCTGAAGGACCACCCCATGAAGATGAAGGCGCTTGCATAAAGAGAAAGTGGCTTTTCTTAAAGTTCCCAAGTTGTCTTTATTTTTTATGCACTTTTTGATTTATGGGATGAATCTTCGGACTTTTTCTTTCATTTTTTTAGTGTCGGCTGGCTGATCCACATAGTTCTAATTTAGTTTCGTTACTTATATATTAAATGTGTGGATGTTTAACTTTAATAGTCAAATAGTTCATGCTATTTTATGTTGCTAGATTGCACAGATGGCCAGACTAGCTAATGTCAATTTTTCGGTCCTGAAGGCCGATGGGTCGAACTACTTGATTTGGCAGCTGGACCAGAAGTTCCACCTGCGCTCTCATGCGTTCAATCTAACACCCACAGAAAAGGTAACAAACAATACTGTCACAGCTGAAAAGGATGCTTCTAAAGAAGCCCCTATTGCAGAAGAAGTTTCCTATATACTTAAGGTGAAAGCCATTATTTATATCAGGAAACACTTAGACTCGACCCTGAAGGACGAGTACCTTACTGTAGAGGATCCCTATGAGCTTTGGAACGCACTTGAGGAGAGGTACAAACATCAAAGGGATGTCATACTCCCCCTAGCGCAGTACGAGTGGACTCATCTCAGCATACAGTATTACAAATCCGTAGCGGAGTATAACTCATCATTATTCCGAATCACCTCACACCTGAAGTTGTGTGGTGAGAATGTGACTGAGAGGATGTTGCTAGAGAAGACGTTTACGTCTTTTCATGAGAAGGACATGATCCTCATGCAACAGTACCGTGAACGAAAGTTCACAAAGTACTGTGATCTGCTCTCATGTCTACTAATGGCTGAACAGAACAGAGGGTTGTTGATTGCCACTCACAATCTACGCCTTCCTGGCTCCGCTCCATTTCTACCTCTCGCAGAGGCACATTTCCAGTCTTCACAGAAGAAGAAGACGGATAAGAAGGCAAAGTTCCAGAAATGGAAAGAACTGAAGTAGCGGAAAAAGGATACTCCTAAGGCTCCTCCCCTGTAACGGTCGCTTTCCGACCTTATGAGTTTCTACGTGCACGTGCTTTTCGTGCACGTGTTTCATTTGACTCTTTCTTGGTTTCAGTACATACGATGTGATATGCCGTTGTGACCATATGGAAGTGTAGAATTTTATAGTAATCCTTGGGAACATCATTTCACGGCTCGTTTTCTCGCAAAATAGCTTTGAATGGAAGGGCGTTTTGGTCTTTTGGCACCAATACTCAGTTCCCGATTTTACGATAATTTTTGGTAGGCGTAACACATGATCAGACACCGTAGCCCCGTACTTCTCGTCTCCATGATCATCCTGGTATTTTTCGGATTATTTTTCCGATGTCCGTGGGGGAAGTTATACCCTAATCAAATCCCAACCCTTGATTAGCCCTAATCTTTTCGAATTTCAAATTTGAAATCAGATCTTATTAGAATCCTTAAATAATATCATGAGTATCTTTCCAAATATTCTCCCTCCATTGTTCCCTAAATTTTCCCCTCTTTCTACACCCTCTATCTCTATATATTTCCCCCTTTAATTTAAAATCATATAGCTACTTATCAAAATAACATCATTTTATAAACTAACCTATCAAACCCTAGCCCTCACGTTTTTAACCTAGGCTGAACTTTTCTCAGCCGCTGCAACACACAGCATCACCCCCCCAACCCTCTCTCTCTCTCTCTCTCTCTCTCTCTCTCTCTCTCTCTCTCTCTCTCTCTCTCTCTCTCTCTCTCTCTCTCTCTCTCTCTCTCTCTCTCTCGCTCGCAACTCTCTCTCTCCCTCACTCTCAAACCCCCGCCGGCGCTACTACGCCTTCCCGACCGCCGCACGGCCTGACCACCGTCGCCTGGCGCCCCGCATCCGCCCTCGGCCGCCTGAAAAAGGCCCCCACCGTCGGCCTTTACGCGAAGCAGCAACAGCAGCAGCCACGGGCTGCTGCTGCTGATTTTTTTTCCGACGCTGCATGGACGCGGGCGCCGCTCCGCGGCCTCCCTTGTCCGGCCAACTGCCGCCCAGCGCCGTCAAGACCCTTCGACAACTCTCCCAGGTCGGCCAGCAACGTCCAATGCTCTAGCGATCTTTCGTTCGATGTTCTACCTCCTTTTGCTCGATTTTTTGACCCCCTGGCCTTTGTTCCCCTTTTGCTCGCTGTTCCGCGGCTCCTCGACTCCGCCTACACCTTCTACAGACTGCTACCGTGTCTCCCTCCGATGTCCGCTCTTTCCGTAGCCGTCGGGCACCTGTGACGACGCCCCATGCTTGCGGATCCGCTGTGCTCGCTGTTTCGACTTCCCAAATCGCTGCACCCTCTTCTTCATTCCCGTAGATCCACCCGTCGCTGCAAGAAGACATTCCATAGCTGTACTGTTTAGATCGGTCGCCGTTCAGACTCTACGTCTATTCTGCGTCAAACACCGAAGAGGTTGGTTTCCCTAACGCGTAGCAAACCCACACCGTAGTTAAATCAAAACCTAAACTAAAACTGGTCAACGTGAACTAAAGTTATATTTCAGCATCTGTAAAATGTTGCCCACCGTAAGAAAGATCGACGAACGGAAAAATTTTCTGTGCACATAGGGTAGACGTCGATCTAGACTGAACAAACATCAAAACGTGACTTTTTGACTATTAGGGTAGTCCCGCCAATTTTTAGAAACAAACCCTAATAGGATTTGTTGAAAAACGAGACCTGACACCGTCGCCATGACCATGTTTCAGACGGACTACCGCAGACGCGATGCCTGGACGGGACGCTCCAGACGGACGACACACTCGCCACCGCAGGCAAGTGTACTCACTTGTACCTTCGACCGTGTTTAGGCCTTAGACTTTTAGAACTGTTAAAATGTAAACAAAGAGAACCTGACATGAAATGATAGCGTCCGGGACACCCCTTGACAGCTTAGAGTTGACGACGAAGTCTAAGCGCAACAACAACTACTTTTGACACCTTAGGGCTTTTCCTGTGTGTGTGTGCGTGTGGACCCCCTAGAAGAACAATCCCTATCTTTTCATGTCGTTTCTTGTCATGCACAGCCTGCGGGCAATAGGACACTCACCAGTGGGTGAGTGATCCCTTGTACGGATACACACCCTGCGGGCAGGAGGGCACTCACCGAGTGATCCCTTGTACTGATGCACAACCTGCGGGCAATAGGGCACTCTCCGAGTGATCCCTTGCACTGATACACATCCTACGGGTAATAGGGCACTCACCAGTGGGTGAGTGATCCCTTGTACGGATACACAACATGCGGGCAATAGGGCACTCTCCGAGTGATCCCTTGTACGGACTTGTCTTGTCTTGAGCACTGGGGTTGGGGTAGGGTTGAGCGTGCACACAGGGAGAGGGTCTGATCCTCCTCGAACCGTAAGGCATGAACCCTTTGAGTCACACGTGTCTTGTCTTGTCTTGTCACGTCATGTCATGACCCGTTTAGGTTAGTCCCGTAGTCGGTAGCACACGCTACGGCTACAGCATGTCGTGTTTACTTTTTCTGCTCCGTTACCTTCTTTAAATGCCATGTTATAACCCCAGCATGTTAATCAACCAGTAAATCGTTGTTCTAAATTAAAATACACTTGCAGCAAAGTCTAACATTTTCTGTGTAGACTTTACCTGAAGTACAGTTCCTTTTCTCTTGGGTGCTCTACGTCAGGTGTTGAGCCGGAGTACATTGATGAGGCGGACTTGCCAGAGTACGTGGAGCCCGAGGACGTCGACCCAGAGTACGTGCCTGAGGAGGACCAGAGCTAGAGGCTCCTCACTGTTGCTGTTCCAAAGTTTTCCTGCTTACTAGGTTGGGTGCGTAGCACCGTTTACTTCTTTCTGTCTAGGTTGGGTGCTTACACCAGTAGTTTACTTTCAGTTGTTGTAGCCGTGTCAGGCTTTTTGTTTAAACTCTCAGTACTATCTGGATATTGGTTTGGAATAAAAATGAATGTTTCCTTTTCTGTACTTTTTGTTGTTCCGTACTTTTCTGCAGGGACCTGTTCCTTCGTCTTGGAGTACCACACAGACGCTTATTGGGTCCGAGCCTCATGGCTCCGGCCTAAGCGGGCCTTAGTCATGCTTTGCCTCCATAGTTTTGGGAAGCAGGGCGTGACAGGTTTTAGTGGTGGCCCACGCAGGTCCTTTTCTGCAAAAAATTCGGAACGATAGAAGTATTAACATTCATTTTTTATCCAGTAATATGTGCGAGTCTAAGTTGTGTCTTTCCTGTCGTTAGGATGGTGGGAGGACGTGGAGCTCGAGTTGGACGTTCAGCTGACGGGACCATGAACGGCCGAGGTGGCGTGTTTTGCCAATTACTGGACGTTATGAGAGAGATGTTAGATGTGCAGTATCGGTTGGTCGAACAGGCACAGCAGATTGCCCGTGCTGCCCAGGTTCCTCCGACTGCACCACCACCGCCATTGCAAGGGAACCGACCAGCAGAGCAGTTCAGGCCAGCAGCTAGGCCTGCAGTGAGACCAGTTCAGACAGTGCACCACCACTATATTTATGTTTGCTCATCATCCAAAACCAAATCCGGGGAATCAATACTCAACATTCTCCCCCTTTTTGGTAATGACAAACCAACATAAATAATAATCAATAATGATGATTCAAATGAAATTTACTTACTCCCCCTGCATTGATGACACGTTAGTTCCGTAATCAATAATATTCATGCGCATCAAGCAGACGAGGGAAATATAAAATATGAATCCTATTATTGCAATTTAGGATCTAAATCCATTTTATATCTTAACTCCCCCTGAATCTAACATATCAAATTAGATTCATGGTAAATTGCTTTGATATCAATTATCACATTGTCATTATTATTAATGCTCTCCCCCTTTGGCATTAGCAAAAAGAGCGGGAGGAGATCAACGACAAGATTTCAATGGCTAAGAAATTAAAGCATGAGAGTCTAAGAATACGACCACGGTCCAAATGACACCAAAGTAAAATACCAAATGTAAAATACCGAAGAAAATCAAAGCATGCCAACTTGACCATAGTCGAAAATCGAAGAGCGAAACCATCAAGCCATAGGCGAAAATCGAAATACGAAATCATCAAACCATAGGCGAAAATCGAAAAACGAAATCATCAAGCCATAGGCGAAAATCGAAATACGAAATCATCAAACCATAGGCGAAAATCGAAAAACGAAATCATCAAACCATAGGCGAAAATCGAAAAACGAAATCATCAAAACCATAGGCGAAAGTCGAAAAACGAAATATCCAAAACTCAAATTGATTTCACTTATTGAGTTATGGAACATACTCTCCAATATCAACATTCTTGGTTAATTAGTGCATGGAAAACAATTCTATGTTTTCATAGAACCAATCCTATTTAACCAAGTTAATCGTCGAGCGACAAAATCAACATCAGAGACAAAAAAATCCAATGTGAAAACCAAATGTGGCAAAATGATACCAAAAGTAACATGCAAAAATGTTATGCCAAACATAGATAGAACATCATAGAACAATGGCATATGCAATTCTAGCATACTAATTGACACAAAATGATACCAATGTGAATATTCTAACAATGCATGTAATCAACACACATGGATACCAAATGTATATCAAATGTAAGAATATACTTACAACATTAAGCTCCCCCTACTTTGGTGCATCTCTTAAGCACCATCAACTCCATTTGAATGAGATTTCTTTGCAAATCAATGAGTTGGTAGGGTTGGTATCCCATGATGAATTGAACCTATAAAGCATCATTTTGGTATCCAAAAATCCTTTTGGATCCTATGGGTTAGGCAACAAATTTAACAAACTAAATTCAAATTAACGTAACCCATAGCCCAACTAAGTTCAAATTCAATATGAAACAAGGTTTCTAATAAATATGCACATCCAAGATCAATATGCAAATAAAAAGAAAATAAACCAATTCTTACCACAATTGCCTTGGTACCCATAAAATGAAATTAAACTTATGGTACCAAGCAATGAAGGGTCAATGAAGACTAACCCTTCGGAAACCAAGTCCAAGAGGACCTTGGTTTCCCAACATAGTCATCATTCAAAATAATATCATTAATATATGATTGCACATACAAATCCTTATTATACATGCTTGTGTTCTTCGGACCCCAAATGGTGTATGTCTTGGGAGTCCTAATCCTATTGGGAACATGCATACGTTGTTGATTTCTATATGATGCATGTCGTGGGTAAGCATATGGCATATGATGCAATGGTGCATGATGATACTAATTCATATGAGAATGTGAATGAACATATGCATGTGGTAGAATACGTGCATGAGTGTGTCTCATATGGTGTGCACGTGCTCGTGGATGCGGAGCATAAAAATCATCATATGTGCTAACATGTGGAGTAGGATGTGTGTTCCTACGTGGCATGGCATACATGAAAGCATGACCTTTCTTTGGAGGTCCACCCAAAGTGGGTTTCTTTCCAAATGGGGGTGTGTACCTAGCGGAAGCACCATTGGTAGAAGAACTACCCATGAAGTGTTTACTTCCACTAGTAGAAGCATCGGACGTTGGCCTAATAAAGGTGGCGGACGATTTGGATGACTCTCCCATCTTCTACCCCAAGCCAATGTGATGATTGGCCGGAAGTAAGTTATTTAGGATATTGTCCAAATGGCCCTTACCTTTATTGAATTCATTGATTCGGCCTAATGTGCACTCATATTTCTCGATGAGAGAATGCATCGAAGCATCCAAGGTGGACACTTGCGATCTGAGTGCGCAAACACGTGATTTGAGATTTTTATTCTCAATACTCAAAGTTGAGTTTTGAGACGTCAAATCCGCTATCACATGTTCATCCGAATCCTCGATATGAACATGCTCAAGTTGAGATTTGAGATTTACAATCTCATTTTTCAACCCTTCAACAATGGTGTCGTTGTTGACGATGATAGGTTTAGGCGAGGTTTTAAGACTATCTAACTCATTTTTAATCTTAATAAAACGAGTAGCCAAATTAGAAAAATTATTCCAAAGTTGTTCGTTGGCTAATCTAAGTTCGTCCATTGTTACCTCACCGCCTTCATCCTCGCTTTCATCCCTGCTTTCATCCCCGCTTTCATCGGAGGAGGTCTCTTGATCACGTTCCTCTTTTCCCATGAAGCACGTGTGTGCTTTCTCCACTCTTTCATCGTCCGACTCTTTACTTGAGGAGTCCTCGTCGGAGTCGGTGAAAGTGCCTACAAGTCCTTTCTTGTGCCTTCTTGACTTGTCGTGCTTGGATGCCTTCCACTTCTCCTTGTGTTTGTTTAGAGGACAATCCGGCTTGATATGTCCTGGCTTGTTGCATTTATAACACACGGGAGAGGAGACATTAGTCGAAATAAATTTAGATTTATTCTTCAACTTACCTTGTCGGAAGAATTTGTCGAACTTCTTTGCCAAATCGGCCAAAGCTTCCATGTCCAACTCTTCTTCCGATTCTTCTTCCGATTCTTCATCATCGGTAGATGGAGAGGCCTTGTACGCAATCGCCTTTTTCTTTGGCTCGTCTTGTTTCAAGTACGCCTTCATCTTCACCTTCATCTTGATCTTACTTTCCTTGCGTACCTCGTAAGACAACAAGGTACCCATTAGTTGTACAACTGTGTACTTATTCATATCGTTACCTTCCTCGATGGCGAAGGTACGCTTTTCCCAACAAGAAGGAAGTCCGTCGATTATCTTCGCGACTTTCTCCTTTTGGGTGTAGATCTTTCCAAGCGCTTCCAATTCGTTGGATATGTCCACGAAGCAAGCATAGTAGTCCTTCATAGTTTCACCCTGTTCCATTTGAAACAACTCAAATTCTTTGTTAGCGACAACGAGTTTAGAATCTTTTACCGTACTCGTTCCTTCGTGCAAGATGAGGAGTTGGTTCCATACTTGATATGCACTCTTACATGTGCATATCTTGTTGAAGTCTTCGGGCTCCAGCGCACATTGCAAGGCATTCATGGCCTTGGCATTGCTTACCTCTGCGGCGACCTCCGCGGTAGTCCATTTCGCGAAATCTTCTTCGGCGGGCTCGACATACTCCGTCATCATGGCTCTCCAAAGTGAAGCGCTCCGGAGGAAAGTTTCCATCCGGCATTTCCAGTACCCGTAATTGGTACCATTGAAGGAGGGAGGCCTAGTTGAGAATTGCCCTTCCAAAACTGAAGAAGCTCCTTGACGGTCCTTGAAGACGCTGTAGTCGTTGTTCGTCATAGCTTTGAACTTGTAGCTTTAACCTTGGCTTTGATACCAATTGTAGTGCCCTGTGAAGCTATTGCACATATACTAGAGGGGGATGAATAGTACTTTAAAATAATCAAGATAGTTATTCCTAATTATTGTGCAAGAAACAAACGACAATGCGGAATAAATAACAATCAACAAGAATTATCAAACGCAAACAAAACATGTAACGGGTTCAGATCCACCCATGTCTCCTCGACTTGTTCCCGGTGATCCTACGTCCCAAACACCCGGATCCCCTCTGGATACTTGAGTTAGAAACCACTAACCCAAGATTTTGCATTGTGAAATTCTTGTGAAAACCCTTCACAAGACCAAATCATACACAAAGTAAATGTGACTCCCACAACCCGGGATCACACTCTCTCTCACAACCGAGAGACAATCTTAAATATCAAATACGATGAAATAAAGAAATACTTACCACAAAATCATATGCCTTGAGTATACTTACATGAAAGCATGACCCTTCTTTGGAGGTCCACCCAAAGTGGGTTTCTTTCCAAATGGGGGTGTGTACCTAGTGGAAGCACCATTGGTAGAAGAACTACCCATGAAGTGTTTACTCCCACTAGTAGAAGCATCGGACGTTGGCCTAATAAAGGTGGCGGACGATTTGGATGACTCTCCCATCTTATACCCCAAGCCAATGTGATGATTGGCCGGAAGTAAGTCATTTAGGATATTGTCCAAATGGCCCTTACCTTTATTGAATTCATTGATTCGGCCTAATGTGCACTCATATTTCTCGGTGAGAGAATGCATCGAAGCATCCAAGGTGGACACTTGCGATGTTAGTGCGCAAACACGTGATTTGAGATTTTTATTCTCAATACTCAAAGTTGAGTTTTGAGACGTCAAATCTGCTATCACATGTTCATCCGAATCCTCGATATGAGCATGCTCAAGTTGAGATTTGAGATTTATAATCTCATTTCTCAACCCTTCAACAACGGTGTCGTTGTTGACGATGATAGGTTTAGGCGAGGTTTTAAGACTATCTAACTCATTTTTAATCTTAATAAAACGAGTAGCCAAATTAGAAAACTTATTCCAAAGTTGTTCGTTGGCTAATCTAAGTTCGTCCATTGTTACCTCACCGGCTTCATCCTCGCTTTCATTCCCGCTTTCATCCCCGCTTTCATCTGAGGAGGTCTCTTGATCACGTTCCTCTTTTCCCATGAAGCACGTATGTGCTTTCTCCACTCTTTCATCGTCCGACTCTCCACTTGAGGAGTCCTCGTCGGAGTCGGTGAAAGTGCCTACAAGTCCTTTCTTGTGCCTTCTCGACTTGTCGTGCTTGGATGCCTTCCACTTCTCCTTGTGTTTGTTTAGAGGACAATCCGGCTTGATATGTCCCGGCTTGTTGCATTTATAACACACGGGAGAGGAGATATTAGTCGAAATAAATTTAGATTTATTCTTCAACTTACCTTGTCGGAAGAATCGGTCGAACTTCTTTGCCAAATCGGCCAAAGCTTCCATGTCCAACTCTTCTTCCGATTCTTCTTCCGATTCTTCATCATCGGTAGATGGAGCGGCCTTGTACGCAATTCCCTTTTTCTTTGGCTCGTCTTGCTTCAAGTACGCCTTCATCTTCACCTTCATCTTGATCTTACTTTCCTTGCATACCTCGTAAGACAACAAGGTACCCATTAGTTGTACAACTGTGTACTTATTCATATCGTTACCTTCCTCGATGGCGAAGGTACGCTTTTCCCAACAAGAAGGAAGTCCGTCGATTATCTTCGCGACTTTCTCCTTTTGGGTGTAGATCTTTCCAAGCGCTTCCAATTCGTTGGATATGTCCACGAAGCGAGCATAGTAGTCCTTCATAGTTTCACCCTGTTCCATGTGAAACAACTCAAATTCTTTGTTAGCGACAACGAGTTTAGAATCTTTTACCGTACTCGTTCCTTCGTGCAAGATGAGGAGTTGTATCCATACTTGATATGCACTCTTACATGTGCATATCTTGTTGAAGTCTTCGGGCTCCAACGCACATTGCAAGGCATTCATGGCCTTGGCATTGCCTACCTCCGCGGCGACCTCCGCGGTAGTCCATTTCACGAAATATTCTTCGGCGGGCTCGACATACTCCGTCATCATGGCTCTCCAAAGTGAAGCGCTCCGGAGGAAAGTTTTCATCCGGCATTTCCAGTACCCGTAATTGGTACCATTGAAGGAGGGAGGCCTAGTTGAGAATTGCCCTTCCAAAACTGAAGAAGCTCCTTGACGGTCCTTGAAGACGCTGTAGTCGTTGTTCGTCATAGCTTTGAACTTGTAGCTTTAACCTTGGCTTTGATACCAATTGTAGTGCCCTGTGAAGCTATTGCACATTTACTAGAGGGGGGTGAATAGTACTTTAAAATAATCAAGATAGTTATTCCTAATTATTGTGCAAGAAACAAACGACAATGCGGAATAAATAACAATCAACAAGAATTATCAAACGCAAACAAAACATGTAACGGGTTCGGATCCACCCAAGTCTTCCCGACTTGTTCCCGGTGATCCTACGTCCCAAACACCTGGATCCCCTCCGGATACTTGAGTTAGAAACCACTAACCCAAGATTTTGCACTATGAAATTCTTGTGAAAAACCTTCACAAGACCAAATCATACACAAAGTAAATGTGACTCCCACAACCCGGGATCACACACTCTCTCACAACCGAGAGACAATCTTAAATATCAAATACGATGAAATAAAGAAATACTTACCACAAAATCCTATGCCTTGAGTATACTTACCAAATTAGGGCAAAGAGGGATTTTGAGGAAGAAGATGTCACCAAACCCTAGCTCTAAGAAGTTGACCAGTAATGGAAGCCTAGGGTGGAGTTGATGACCTTGATTCAAGCTCCTTGGCTTGGAAGGCTCACAATCAATGAATCTCTCTTTGGAAATAAGAGTGAGAGAGAGATTCAAGTGAGTATTCGGAAATTCCGAGGACGGAATTTTTCTTAAGTTGGGGAGGATGTAACGACTGCTTTTCATGTATCTGGATTTATTATAATATAATATATGTTTTGGTGGATTTTCTCCTCATGTGTGGTTTTCGTCTCCGTAGCTTTCATTTTCGATCGATTCGTCGTATTTTCTCGTTTCTTCCTTAGGATTGTCGATTTCGAAGCAAGTCATTCGTGATGGGCTTCATAACGGTCGTATCTTACTATTAGATCAAGCCTAGCAGTCTTAGGAATCGATCCCGGGGCCCCGCGCTCCGTATCGGTACTTTTGGTGCTTATTAGCCGGTGTAAGAAGGGGCACCGACCGACTAGATGACGATCCAGTCGGTCGGCAATCCTTCTTGGACCGACTAGTTGACTTTCTAAATTATTCAGGAGTTACTATTTATCGTTAGTCGGTCTAAGAACGTTGGTTGACCGACTAGGTTGCAAACTAGTCGGTCGGCAATGCTTCTTTAACCGACTAACACATCATCTAATTTTAGTATCAGTTACTGTTTACTCTTAGTCGGTCTAAGAACGTTCATCGACCGACTAGATGCTAAACTAGTCGGTCAGTATTTGTTCATGGACCGACTAATTCTAAATCCTATTTTCGTTCAGAAGTTACTGTTTGCACTTAGTCAGTCTGCGTTGGTCGACCGACCGACTAGTTGCCAAACTAGTCGGTCAGTGGTTGCTCTTTGACCGACTAATCTGTGTTAAAACCCTAATTTCTGGGCAGCCGCCAGCCCAACCTATTTATACCCCTCCCAAACGTTTTCTTCTTCCTCCACTCGACCCAAAACCCTAGTTTCTCCCCCATTGAGCCCCCATCTTCCTCCAAGCCCTATTCCTTCATCCCAAGCCCTAGATTCATCATCTAAACCCTCCATCAACTCTATCTACCTCTCATCTTCCCCAAAATCTCATCAAATCCCCAAAATGCCCCAAAAACCCTAACTCTCCAAACTTCTCCATTTGTTTCCAGATCTGATCCTAGGGTTCTCCGGAGTGTTTCTTCCGCTTCCTCTCGGTAAGAAATCGATCTCTTGACGTTTTTATAACCTATTGGTATTTTTATGAACCCTAATGAAATTTCATGTTGTTTGATGTTTGTTTCCCCATAACAGCGATTTCCCCCGTAGATTAGCATCCGCGAGACGAACCTTCGTGATCGTCATTCCCGGTGCTAGGCAAGTGAAACTTGCCACCTAGGGTTTAGGCCATGTTTAGGCCATTTGCTTGTTGTAGGCGTAAAAGAGGCTAGGCGACGAAATGATACTCGCCTAGGCGCAAATTGGGGAACTAGCTTGACAACGAAGCTAGTTCCGACATATATCATGTTGCACAATTACCATGTCATGTTTACTTTCCATTGACGGTACGCGAATTAATTGTCATGTCATTGCATTCTTTAAGTGTTGTTGTGATTGCGTAGCTTCGCTACAATACTTGTGTTCCTGGCTCGTGACCAGAAGCGAGCATAATGAGTTGCTAACCCCAACGCTCGATATTGAATTGTGAAATAGGAAAACAAGCTCCCGTGCGGGGCAACCCTGGCTCACTTGCTGGGCTCATGTACAGGGACCCTGGCTTGTTTACGTGTGGGATGGGGTAAGGGTTAAGCGGCCAGTCAACTGGGAGTCTGCTTGATCAGCAACTGCAGTTGAAATGCGTAAACTCTGGGGTGGGGTAGTGTTTAGTGCCGATCGGTGTGAATGATGAACCATTCAGCTGAAGGGCGTAAACATCTACAAACAACAGTGAAACGTGAATAGTGTTTAGTGCCGATCGGTGTGAATGATGAACCATTCAGCTGAAGGGCGTAAACATCTACAAAACAACGTGAAATGACTGAGATTGTTAGTAGCTTGGCTACTCTTGTCTTGTCCCGATAATTGTACTCTTGTACTTATTGTTTATCATGTCTTACTTGTGCACTCATGTTATAACTGCCATGTCATGCATACTAAAACTGCTAGGTTGCTAGTTGCCTTACTTTCTGTTTCCTTGCCCAAGTCTTTTAGACTTGCTGACATGTGCCCCTTTACTCTTTTGGGTGACACATGTTAGATCCTGAGCCTGAGTACCTTGTTGAGGACGAGGTGTTTGCTGACGCCGAGCCCGAGCTTGTGTTTGACGGGGAGTACGTGGACACTGGGGACCAGTCCTAGTGTCTTCGTTGTGTTCTACTTTTGTTTAGACAGTTGTTTTGTTATCGGTGCGTAGCACCTATACCTTGTTATGTCGTTGCTTTTGTTGGCCTTGTTCTGGGCCTTTAGACTCTTTCTTTTAGCCTGGTGGCTTTTCTGGATGTTGGACTTATGTTCATGTTGGACAATTTATGAGATGTGAGATTTTATTTCAGTCTCTCCTTGTGTTATTATTGGTGTTCCGTTGTGGTTACAGGGACCTGCTTATGTTTTATTGACGCTTATCGGGTTTGGGGCTTCACAGCTCCACTCTCGTGCGGACCTTTTCACGTCTCGCCTCCATTTTAGGGAAGCGGGTCGTGACAGGTTTTGTTGTTGGCCCATGCAGGTCCCTCTGTAACTGCGATTATCGGAAGAGCGATAATAATATTAGAATGTCCAATAAACTAAGTTCGACGTCCGATGTCATAAGCTATGAGTCTAATCTGATTCGTTTTCTGTGTCACTAGATGGCAAGAAGACGTTTCACCCGTGATGGGGGTAGTGGTGCGATCCCTCATGATGAGGAGCCTGAGCGGGAACCCACCAACGGGGAGATGATGCGGATGATGCTCCAGATGATGCAAGTGCAGCAGGGCGTGCTCCTGCAAGTCCAGAATGCTACACTTGCTCGAGCTGCCCGGGCTCTTCCGGATGCCCCTCGCTCTGAGCCAGGAGCGAAGCAATTTCGGGAGCTGGGTCCCGCATATTTTGATGGGTCTGAGGGTCCTCTGGCTGCCGATGAGTGGATTCGGAACATCGAGGACAATCTGAAGATGGCCAAGATCACCCCGGCTGGATGGGTTGATTTGGTGAAGAGGTAACTCAAGGATAATGCTCGGAATTGGTGGGACGCAGAAGAGAAGATGTTGGTGGAGCCGATAGCTTGGGCTACCTTCAAGACCAGATTTGAGGGTGAGTTCTTCCCGAAAGCTGCCAGGGAAGAGATGCTGCAGCGTTTTATCGATTTGAAGCAGGGGAGCTCGTCGGTGGACCTATATCACCAAGAGTTCATGAGGCTGAGTCGGTTTGCACCAAAGATGGTGCAGGATGCTGAGGAGAGAGCTCAGAGGTTCCTGCAGGGACTTGCTTCGGAGCTCCAGAGTTTTGTGACCTCTTCTGACCGGGAGTCTTATCAGAAGGTTCTAGTAGCAGCCAAGAGGCAGGAGCTGCTCGTGAACCAGAGGAGGGGGTCTATTGTTGGTGCTGGGAAGAGGCCTGTGGAACAGGCGAGAGCTGTGGTTAGACCTGGATTCAGGCCTAATCAGTCTGTTCAGTTTAAGAGGCCAGGAGGGCCTATTCTGAAGACTTGCCATTTCTGCGGCAAGCCTGGCCACATCAAGGATCAGTGTCGGAAGTTTTTGGGCCAGTGTCTGGTTTGTGGTGATGCTTCCCATGTCGCGAAGGATTGTCGGCATGCGGGTCCGCTGCGGAGGGCACCTGTTGCAGCTCAGCCGTTGCAGCAGTGAGCGTCTGTTCCTGCTGGTCGTGGAGCAGCTCTTGTTCCGCAGAGGCAGGCTTTTCAGCAGGCTGTTCCGCCGAGGAGGCAGGCTTTTCTGATGACCGCTGTGGAGAGCAAGGCTATGGATGAGGTTATCACAGGTAATCCTCAATCTAGCTGTTACTTTCCTAGCTGGTTTGAATGTTAGATTGTGTTGTTCGCTTGAACATGGTTGTTTGCTAGACTAGGGTTTGATTGTTGATTGCTTGTTAGGTGTGATTTTGGTGTGCACATTTCCTGCACGAGTCCTCTTTGACTCTGGTGCATCGATGTGTATTATTTCTCGAAGCTTCATGGAGAGGCATTCCTTGTCGACGTCCCCTCTTCCCAAGAGTTGGAATATCATTACAGGGAATGGCGTGGTCTCGGTGCATCGTGGTTGCAATTCTTGCTCGTTGGTGGTCTATGGACATGAGCTTTTCGCTGATTTCATTATCCACGACATCATCAACTATGATGCAGTTCTTGGGATGGACTGGCTTGCGAGCTTCTATGCTACGATCGACTGTCGAAGGAAGAAGGTGGTGTTCGAGATTCCCGGACATCCAGTATTTGAGTTCAGTCGTGGTAGCAGTTCACTTGGTCCTGTCAGATTTCGGGCCAGGCCGGTGGAGGCTGTGGCTATGCAGATGGAGCTGGAGTGGCCAGCTGTGGTGCGTGATTTTGGCGACGTCTTCCCCGAGGATATGTCTGGTTTGCCGCCTGATCGAGCCCTAGAATTTTCTATCGATCTTGTCCCAGGTGCGCAGCCGATTTCGAAGGCGTCGTATCGTATGGCACCTGTAGAATTGGAAGAGTTGCGGAAGCAGTTGGATGAGCTTTTGCAGAAGGGTTATATTAATCCTAACGTGTCTCCGTGGGGAGCACCGGTGCTGCTAGTGAAGAAGAAGGATGGTTCGCGTCGCATGTGCGTGGACTATCGGGAGTTGAATGAGGTGACCATTAAGAATAAATACCCGTTGCCTCGCATCGATGATATTTTTGATCAGCTTGGAGGTTCGAGGGTGTTTTCTAAGTTGGATTTGAGGAGTGGTTACCATTAGTTGAAGGTGAAGAAGGATGATGTTCCGAAGACAGCGTTCAGGACGAAGTATGGACACTATGAGTTTGTGGTTATGTCTTTCGGCGTAACTAACGCACCCGCAGTTTTCATGAATCTGATGAACCTGATTTTCTACGACTTTTTGGATAAGTTTGTCGTTATCTTCATTGACGACATTCTGATCTATTCGAAGTCGGAGGAAGAGCATGCCTCGCACTTAAGGACAGTGTTGGAGATCTTGAGGAAGCATCGTTTGTATGCTAAGTTTTCGAAGTGTGAGTTCTGGCTGGATAGAGTTGCTTTTCTCGGGCATGTGGTGACTAGAGATGGTATTTCAGTGGATCCCGAGAAGATTAGGGCCATCAGAGAGTGGCATGTTCCGTCGTCTGCGTCTGAGATTCGGAGTTTCCTTGGACTTGCTGGTTATTATCGGTGATTCATTAAGGACTTTTCTCGTATTGCTGAGCCAATGACCAGGTTGACGCGGAAGGATGTTGCTTTTGTTTGGTCGGGTGATTGCGAGAGTGCTTTTGGTGTCCTGAAGGAGAGGTTGACGACTGCCCCTATTCTTGTTGTGCCTGATCACAGCGGTGGATTTGAGATCTTTTGCGATGCTTCTGGCAAGGGTCTCGGTTGTGTGTTGCATCAGCACGGACATGTTGTGGCGTATGCGTCTCGTCAGCTTAAGGTTCATGAGAAGAATTACCCGACGCATGATTTGGAGTTGGCTGCCGTTGTGTTTGCTCTTAAGATTTGGAGGCACTTCCTGCTGAGTGAGAAACTGAAGATTTTCACCGATCACAAAAGCTTGAAGTACATTTTCACTCAGAAGGAGCTCAACATGCGACAGCGTCGATGGTTGGAGCTTATGGCGGATTATGATATTGATTTGCAGTTTCACCCTGGCAAGGTGAATGTGGTCCCTGATGCTTTGAGTAGGCTTCCAGCGGTGATGATTTTGACTTCGCAGTGGAGATTGCAGCAGGATTTTTGCGGGTCTGGTGTGGAGATTGTTCTTCCTGGGGAGGCTTCTTCGTTGATGTACATGCAGGTACAGTCGACGATCGTGGATCGGATTAAGGCTGGCCAGGCTGAGGATCCAAAGCTGGTGAAGATTCGGGAGCAGGTGGAAGCCGGTCTGCGGACTGACTTTTTGATTCATGAGGATGGCTCGCTGAGGTTTGGAGCCAGGTTGTGTGTGCCCGCGGGGGATTTCAGAGAGGAATTGATGGTGGAAGCACACAGTTCGCCGTATTCTGTGCATCCTGGTGGCACCAAGATGTACCAGGATCTTCGTCTGAATTATTGGTGGCATGGTATGAAGAGGAGTGTGGCTCGGAGTGTAGCCAAGTGCTTGGTTTGCCAGCAAGTGAAGGCGGAGCATCGGCGTATGGCCGGGTTGCTACAACCGCTTCCGATTCCGGAGTGGAAATGGTAACACATCACTATGGATTTCGTGACTGGACTACCTCGGAGTCCGAAGCAGAATGACGCGATTTGGGTGATCGTAGATCGATTGACCAAATCTGCGTACTTTATTCCGTTTCGAGTGGGACAGTCCACTGAGGCGCTAGCGAGGAGATATATGGAGGTAAAATTCTTTTACTCTCCGTTTTATTTCCTTTTCCTAGTTTGGATAGTGATGTAACGTGAATCGTGCAGGAAGTCGTGCGACTTCATGGAGTCCCCGTGAGTATCGTGTCGGACAGAGACACGAGGTTCACATCTCAGTTCTGGCAGAGTTTGCAGAAGAGCTTGGGTACGCGTCTGAGTTTCAGCACGGCGTACCATCCGCAGACGGATGGCCAGTCCGAGAGGACGATTCAGATTTTGGAGAACTTGCTGAGGGCGTGCATGTTGGATTTCAAGGGTTCGTGGGAGGACCATCTGCATTTGGTGGAGTTCTCTTACAACAACAGCTTCCAGGCGAGTATTGGCATGGCGCCTTTCGCCGCTCTTTATGGGAGGAAATGTCGATCGCCATTGAATTGGGATGACGTTGGTGATCGGGAGTTGTTGGGACCTGAGATGATCGTGGAGGCCGTGGATATCGTCAGGAATATTCGGGAGAGGTTGAGAATTGCTCAGGACCGTTTTAACCATTGGGCGGATGCTAAACGTCGTCCTTTGGAGTTTCAGCCGGGCGACCATGTGTTCTTGAAGATTTCCCCGAATCGCGGTGTGATTCGTTTTGGGAAGCGTGGGAAGTTGAGCCCGCGATACATTGGACCGTTTGACATTTTGGAGAGGATTGGCGAGGTAGCTTATCGCTTGGCCTTGCCGCCATCTTTGGAAGGAGTTCACAATGTTTTCCATGTGTCGCGGCTTCGTCGATACATTAGCGATCCATCTCATGCTGTGGATTTTTCAGAGATTACCGTTCGCCCCGATATGACGTATGACCAGCATCCAGTGCAGATTCTGGACAGGCGTCAGAAATCGCTTCGGAACAAGATTGTCAATCTTGTGAGGGTGATGTGGCGACACGGCTCACCTGGAGAGTCTACTTGGGAGAATGAGGATGAGATGCGAGAGCGTTTCCCACTTTTGTTTTCGGACTCGTGAGTATTCGGAAATTCCGAGGACGGAATTTTTCTTAAGTTAGGGAGGATGTAACGACTGCTTTTCATGTATCTGGATTTATTATAATATAATATATGTTTTGGTGGATTTTCTCCTCATGTGTGGTTTTCGTCTCCGTAGCTTTCATTTTCGATCGATTCGTCGTATTTTCTCGTTTCTTCCTTAGGATTGTCGATTTCGAAGCAAGTCATTCGTGACGGGCTTCATAACGGTCGTATCTTACTATTAGATCAAGCCTAGGAGTCTTAGGAATCGATCCCGGGGCCCCGCGCTCCGTATCGGTACTTTTGGTGCTTATTAGCCGGTGTAAGAAGGGGCACCGACCGACTAGATGACGATCCAGTCGGTCGGCAATCCTTCTTGGACCGACTAGTTGACTTTCTAAATTATTCAGGAGTTACTGTTTATAGTTAGTCGGTCTAAGAACGTTGGTTGACCGACTAGGTTGCAAACTAGTCGGTCGGCAATGCTTCTTTAACCGACTAACACATCATCTAATTTTAGTATCAGTTACTGTTTACTCTTAGTCGGTCTAAGAACGTTCATCGACCGACTAGATGCTAAACTAGTCGGTCAGTATTTGTTCATGGACCGACTAATTCTAAATCCTATTTTCGTTCAGAAGTTACTGTTTGCACTTAGTCGGTCTGCGTTGGTCGACCGACCGACTAGTTACCAAACTAGTCGGTCAGTGTTTGCTCTTTGACCGACTAATCTGTGTTAAAACCCTAATTTCTGGGCAGCCGCCAGCCCAACCTATTTATACCCCTCCCAAACGTTTTCTTCTTCCTCCACTCGACCCAAAACCCTAGTTTCTCCCCCATTGAGCCCCCATCTTCCTCCAAGCCCTATTCCTTCATCCCAAGCCCTAGATTCATCATCTAAACCCTCCATCAACTCTATCTACCTCTCATCTTCCCCAAAATCTCATCAAATCCCCAAAATGCCCCAAAAACCCTAACTCTCCAAACTTCTCCATTTGTTTCCAGATCTGATCCTAGGGTTCTCCGGAGTGTTTCTTCCGCTTCCTCTCGGTAAGAAATCGATCTCTTGACGTTTTTATAACCTATTGGTATTTTTATGAACCCTAATGAAATTTCATGTTGTTTGATGTTTGTTTCCCCATAACAGCGATTTCCCCTGTAGATTAGCATCCGCGAGACGAACCTTCGTGATCGTCATTCCCGGTGCTAGGCAAGTGAAACTTGCCACCTAGGGTTTAGGCCATGTTTAGGCCATTTGCTTGTTGTAGGCGTAAAAGAGGCTAGGCGACGAAATGATACTCGCCTAGGCGCAAATTGGGGAACTAGCTTGACAACGAAGCTAGTTCCGACATATATCATGTTGCACAATTACCATGTCATGTTTACTTTCCATTGACGGTACGCGAATTAATTGTCATGTCATTGCATTCTTTAAGTGTTGATGTGATTGCGTAGCTTCGCTACAATACTTGTGTTCCTGGCTCGTGACCAGAAGCGAGCATAATGAGTTGCTAACCCCAACGCTCGATATTGAATTGTGAAATAGGAAAACAAGCTCCCGTGCGGGGCAACCCTGGCTCACTTGCTGGGCTCATGTACAGGGACCCTGGCTTGTTTACGTGTGGGATGGGGTAAGGGTTAAGCGGCCAGTCAACTGGGAGTCTGCTTGATCAGCAACTGCAGTTGAAATGCGTAAACTCTGGGGTGGGGTAGTGTTTAGTGCCGATCGGTGTGAATGATGAACCATTCAGCTGAAGGGCGTAAACATCTACAAACAACAGTGAAACGTGAATAGTGTTTAGTGCCGATCGGTGTGAATGATGAACCATTCAGCTGAAGGGCGTAAACATCTACAAAACAACGTGAAATGACTGAGATTGTTAGTAGCTTGGCTACTCTTGTCTTGTCCCGATAATTGTACTCTTGTACTTATTGTTTATCATGTCTTACTTGTGCACTCATGTTATAACTGCCATGTCATGCATACTAAAACTGCTAGGTTGCTAGTTGCCTTACTTTCTGTTTCCTTGCCCAAGTCTTTTAGACTTGCTGACATGTGCCCCTTTACTCTTTTGGGTGACACATGTTAGATCCTGAGCCTGAGTACCTTGTTGAGGACGAGGTGTTTGCTGACGCCGAGCCCGAGCTTGTGTTTGACGGGGAGTACGTGGACACTGGGGACCAGTCCTAGTGTCTTCGTTGTGTTCTACTTTTGTTTAGACAGTTGTTTTGTTATCGGTGCGTAGCACCTATACCTTGTTATGTCGTTGCTTTTGTTGGCCTTGTTCTGGGCCTTTAGACTCTTTCTTTTAGCCTGGTGGCTTTTCTGGATGTTGGACTTATGTTCATGTTGGACAATTTATGAGATGTGAGATTTTATTTCAGTCTCTCATTGTGTTATTATTGTTGTTCTGTTATGGTTACAGGGACCTGCTTATGTTTTATTGACGCTTATCGGGTTTGGGGCTTCACAGCTCCACTCTCGTGCGGACCTTTTCACGTCTCGCCTCCATTTTTGGGAAGCAGGTTGTGACAACAGCCAAAAGAGTGATTTCCAGGCAATATGAACTAGTCGGTCTAAGAAGACTTACCAACCGACTAGTTTGCCAACTAGTCGGTCGGTGAGTGTTCTTTGACCGACTAAGAGATGAAATCAAGTAGCTGAATACAATTTACACTAGTCAGTATAAGAACAAATTCCAACCGACTAGTTTCACAACTGAATGTTCTTGGACCGACTAACTGTAAACAGTAACTCAGGCTGAAATCAGGCAATGATAACTAGTCGGTCTGAGAAGGATTCCTAACCGACTAGATCATCATCTAGTCGGTCGGTGAACCTTCTTTGACCGACTAATTGATCAACAGTGAAAGAGCTGAAATGAGCAAGGACATCTAGTCGGTTCATGAAGAGTTGCCGACCGACTAGATCGTCATCTAGTCGGTTGGTACTTCTTCTTGAACCAACTAAGATGCACTAGAAGTCGAGGGAAGAAGTGATAAGCTACGGGAAAGTTTCTAATGGCTTCTATGATAATCCTAGCCTAAGATATGAGCGAAATGAAGATAATAAAGTAAGTCCTACTCAAGGCTTAACATTCTAATCTATGAAGCTAGAAGACAATAAATAATACATGACGAACGGTCTTCGAAGCTTCAATCTTCATTCTTCTTGATTTCAATATTGCTCCTTGAGCTTCAATGAAGCTTCAGGCACATGATCACGTGTATTGCGAAGTCTTGAGACGTCGCTTTTGATATATGTATTCTTTTGGCGATGATCTCCATAACTGCGCTCACAAACAGTTAGTTCACTATATTTATGTTTTCTCATCATCCAAAACCAAATCTGGGGAATCAATACTCAACAGATGTTTCAGCGGGTAGTACAACCCAGAGGCCGGCTTACACCATGACAGCCGTTGAGACTGAGGATTTGAATGGAGTCATTGCAGGTATTGCTTCAGATCTAGTCTTTCATTTCATAGTTTAGATCTTATTGTTAGCTTGGTTTGTTTGCCTTGTTTGCTAGAATAGTTTTGTTTGACCTTAGTTCCTTTATACCTTAGGCACCATTCTAGTGTCCTCTCACCCGGTCTTGGCCTTGTTCGACTCCGGTGCATCCATGTGCATCATATCCCGGGAGTTGTAACAGGGCACTCTATTTCCCACCCATACACTTCCTAAGTGTTGGGATATCACCACAGGAAACGGAGTGGTGACAGTGAATCTGGGTTGTCGATCGATCGATCCCTTTGGTGGTCAGTGGACATGAACTAGTAGATTTCATTGTCCATGATCTACCGCTTTTTCGATGTCGTTCTTGGCATCAAATTGCTGGGAGACTTCCACGCTCTGTTTGAATGCCACAGTGAGAAGGTAGCATTCAGGATTCCAGGCCATCTTAAGTTCGAGTTTTCAAAGATTGTAAGACGATGACGAAGCTGACGAGGAAGGAAGTAGAGTTTCATTGGTCAGAAGCTTGTGAGGAGGCCTTCAGTATCATGAAGACGAGGTTGACTTTCAGCACCGGTTTTGGCGGTACCGGATCGGAGTGAAGGCTTCGAAGTATATTATGATGCATCAGGGAAGGGCCTAGGATGCGTCTTGCATCAGCATGGCCATGTGGTCGCGTACGCTTCTCGTCAGTCGATGACTCATGAGAAGAATTACCCGACGCACGATCTGGAGTTGGCAGCGGTGATATTTGCACTGAAGATCTGGAGGCACTTCTTGCTGAGTGAGAGCGTGAAGATTTTCACCGATCACAAAAGCTTGAAGTATATCTTCATGTAGAAGAGCTCAACATGCGTCAGAGACTATGGTTGGAGCTTATGGCAGACTACGAGGTAGATCTGCAGTAACACCCGGGGAAGGTGAATGTAGTACCTGATGCCTTGAGTAGTTTTCCTACCGCGATGATGCACACTGCCGACTGGAGGATACATCAGGAGCTGAGGGAGATGGATTTAGAGGTCTTCCTACCTGGTGTGGATCTCTCATTCATGAATTTGTATATTCAGCCCACGATCGTGGATTGTATCAAGGCAGCACAGGCAGGAGATCCGAAGCTGCAGAGGATCAGGAGGCATGTTGAAGCTGGACTTCGGACAGAGTTCGTGATTCATGAGGATGGTTCGCTACGGTACGACAGTGGGCTCTGCGTACCTGCAGGTGATATTCGATAGGAGCTGTTGAGCGAGGCTCATAGCTCGCCATGAGGTAGACCATGTACGTGCAGAAGATTGTACGCTTACATGGAGTCCCCGTGAGCATCGTGTCTGACAGAGACTTGAGGTTCACATCTCAGTTCTGGAGAAGCCTGCAAGAGAATTTGGGTACGAGTCCGAGCTTCAGCACGGTGTACCACCCGCAGACCGATGGCCAGTCCGAGAGGACTATTCAGATTCTGGAGGATATGTTGTGAGCTTGTACGCTCGATCTGAAGGGTTCGTAGGAGGACCATCTTCACTTGGTGGAGTTTTCGTATAACAACAGCTACCAGGTGAGCATTGGCATGGCGTCGTTTGCTGCCTTATATAGGAGAAAACGTCGATCGCCACTAAGCTGAGATGACATCGGAGATCGGGAGCTGTTGGGTCCAAAGATGATAATGGAAGCTGTGGATGTCATGAGAGACATCAGGGAGAAGCTCAGAGTTGCACAGGACCGCTACAAACATTGGGCAGATGCCAAGAGGAAACATTTGGAATTTCAGACTGGAGACCACGTCTTCCTGAAGATTTCTCTGAACCGCGGAGTCATTCATTTCGGGAAGAAGGGAAAGCTGAGTCCAAGGTATATTGGACCATTCGATGTGCTAGAGCATGTGGGAGCAGTGGCCTACCGCCTTGCTCAGCCACCATCTTTGGAGGGAGTTCACGACGTATTACACGTATCTCAGTTACGTCGGTACATCAGTGATCCGTCGCACACTGTTGATTTCTCAGAGATTACGGTCCGCCCGGACCTGACCTATGACCAGCAGCCTATGCAGATTTTGGACCGTCGACAGAAGAATTTGAGGAATAAGGTAGTCAACCTGGTGAGAGTGATGTGGCGTCACGGATCACCTAGAGAGTCCACTTGGGAGCGCGAGGAGGAGATGAGAGAGCGTTTTCCATTTTTGTTTGCTAATTAGTGTTGTTGATTCCTTGGACGGAATCTTTATTTTAGTGGGGTAGAATGTAACGGTCGCTTTCCAACCTTATGAGTTTCTACGTGCACGTGCTTTTCGTGCACGTGTTTCATTTGACTCTTTCTTGGTTTCAGTATATACGATGTGATATGCCGTTGTGACCGTATGGAAGTATAAAATTTTATAGTAATCTTTGGAAACGTCATTTCACGGCTCGTTTCTCGCAAAATAGCTTTGAATGGAAGGGCGTTTTGGTCTTTTGGCACCAATACTCAGTTCCCGATTTTACGATAATTTTTGGTAGGTGTAACACGTTATCAGACACCGTAGCCCCGTACTTCTCGTCTACATGATCGTCCCGGTATTTTTCGGATTATTTTTCCGATGTCCGTGGGGGAAGTTATACCCTAATCAAATCACAACCCTTGATTAGCCCTAATCTTTTCGAATTTCAAATTTGAAATCAGATCTTATTAGAATCCCTAAATAATATCATGAGTATCTTTCCAAATATTCTCCCTCTATTGTTCCCTAAATTTTTCCCTCTTTCTACACCCTCTATCTCTATATCTTTCCCCCTTTAATTTAAAATCATATAGCTACTTATCAAAATAACATCATTTTATAAACTAACCTATCGAACCCTAGCCCTCACGTTTTCAACCTAGGCTGAACTTTTCTCAGCTGCCGCAATACACATCATCACCCCCCTAACCCCTCTCTCTCTCTCTCTCTCTCTCTCTCTCTCTCTCTCTCTCTCTCTCTCTCTCTCAACTCGCTCTCTCCCTCACTCTCAAACCCCCGCTGGCGCTACTACGCCTTCCCGACCGCCGCACGGCCTGACCGCTGTCGCCCGGCACCCCGCATCTGCCCTCGACCGCCTGAAAAAGGCCCCCGCCGCCGGCCTTCACGCGCAGCATCAACAGCAGTAGCCACGAGCTACTGCTGCTGATTTTTTTACCGACGCTGCACGGCCGCGGGTGCCGCCCCGCAGCCTCCCTTGTCTGGCCAACCGCCACCCAGCACCGTCAAGACCCTTCGACAACTCTCCCAGGCCGGCCAGCAACGTCCAACACTCCAGCGATCTTTCGTTCGATGTTCTACCTCCTTTTGCTCGCTGTTTTGACCCCCGGGCCTTTGTTCCCCTTTTGCTCGCTGTCCCGCAGCTCCTCGACTCCGCCTACACCTTCTACGGACTGCTACCGTGTCTCCCTCCGCTGTCCGCTCTTTCCGTAGCCGTTAGGCGCCTGTGACGACGCCCCTCGCTCGTGGATCCACCGTGCTCACTGTTTCGACTTCCTAAATCGATTCCCCCTCTCCTTCATTGCCGTAGATCCACCCGTCGCCGCAAGAAGAGGTTATGTAGTCGTACCGTTCAGATCGGTCGCCGTTCAGACTCTACGTCCATTCTGCGTCAAACACCGGAGAGGTTGGTTTCCATAATGCGTAGCAAACCCACACCGTAGTTAAATCTAAACCTAAACTAAAACTGGTCAATGTGAACTAAAGTTATATTTCAGCATCTGTAAAACGTTGCTCACCGTAGAAAAGATCGACGAACGGACAAATTTTCTGTGCACATATGGTAGACGTCGATCTAGACTGAACAAACATCAAAAACGTGACTTTTGACTATTAGGGTAGTCCCGCCAATTTTTAGATACATACCCTAATAGGATTTGTTGAAAAACGTGACCTGACACTGTCGCCGTGACCCTGTTTCAGACAAACTACTTCAGACGCGACGCTTGGACGGGACGCTCCGGACGGACGACACACTCGACACCGCAGGCAAGTGTACTCACTTGTACCTTCGGCCGTGTTTAGGCCTTAGACTTTTAGAACTGTTAAAATGTAAACAAAGAGAACCGGACGTGAAATGATAGCGTCCGGGTTACCCCTTGATAGCTTAGAGTTGACGACGAAGTCTAAGTGCAACAACAACAACTTTTGACACCTTAGGGCTTTTCCTGTGTGTGCGTGCGTGAGGACCTCCTAGAAGAACCATCCCTGTCTTGTCTTGTCGTTTCTTGTCATGCACAGCCTGCGGGCAATAAGGCACTCACCAGTGGGTGAGTGATCCCTTGTACGGATACACAGCCTGCGGGCAATAGGACACTCACCGAGTGATCCCTTGTACTGATGCACAGCCTGCGGGCAATAGGGCACTCTCCGAGTGATCCCTTGTACTGATAAATAGCCTGCGGGTAATAGGGCACTCTCTGAGTGATCCCTTGCACTGATACACAGCATGCAGGAAATAGGGCACTCACCAGTGGGTGAGTGATCCCTTGTACGGATACACAGCCTGCGGGCAATAGGGCACTCTCCGAGTGATCCCTTGTACGGACTTGTCTTGTCTTGAGCACTGGGGTTGGGGTAGGGTTGAGCGTGCGCACGGGGAGAGGGTCTGATCCCCCTCGAACCGTAAGGCGTGAACCCTTCGAGTCACACGCGTCTTGTCGTGTCGTGTCGTGTCTTGTCTTGTCACATCATGTCATGACCCGTTTAGGTTAGTCCCGTAGTCGGTAGCACACGCTACGGCTACAGCGTGTCGTGTTTACTTTTGCTTCTCCATTACTTTCTTTAAATGCCATGTTATAACCCCAGCATGTTAATCAACCAGTAAATCATTGTTCTAAATTAAAATACACTTGTAGTAGAGTCTAACATTTTCTGTGTAGACTTTACCTGACGTACAGTTCCTTTTCTCTTGGGTGATGTACGTCAGGTGTTGAGCCGGAGTACGTTGACGAGGCGGACGTGCCAGAGTACGTGGAGCCCGAGGAAGTCGACCCAGAGTACGTGCCTGAGGAGGACCAGAGCTAGAGGCTCCTCACTGTTGCTGTTCCAGAGTTTTCCTACTTACTAGGTTGGGTGCGTAGCACCGTTTACTTCTTTCTGTCTAGGTTGGGTGCTTACACCAGTAGTTTACTTTCAGTTGTTGTAGCCGTGTCAGGCTTTTTGTTTAAACTCTCAGTACTATCTGGATATTGGTTTGGAATAAAAATGAATGTTTCCTTTTCTGTACTTTTTGTTGTTCCGTACTTTTCTGTTGGGACATGTTCCTTCGTCTTGGAGTACCACACAGACGCTTATTAGGTCCGAGCCTCACTGCTCAGGCCTAAGCGGGCCTTAGTCACGCTTCGTCTCCATAGTTTTGGGAAGCGGGGCATGACATCCCCAGAACCAGAAGTTCGTGGAAAAGAATCAACAGCGAACGCCTAATAAAGGTGGTCCTCCCAAGAAAGACTGGGAAGATTCATGCTCTAGATGCGGAATGACTGGTCATTGGTCCAGAAACTGCCGCACAGCCAGACACCTCCAGGATCTCTACCAAGCAAGTCTCAAGCCTCGTGCTGAGACAAACACGATAGATGGGGAAGTGTTACCAGCTACTACATGGAATCCAGAAGATTTCATGAATGACGACACTATATAGTCATGGACCATCTGTATCTTATTTTCTAGCACTATATCTTACTTTATGTCTTTATATTCTATGTTAGCCACTTTGATTATTCAGCTTTTAAATATTAATGAAAGTACTCTCTTTTCGTAATATTTATTGCTTGAATACTTTTCATTTTAGATATAGAATCCATATGCCTAGTGGACAGTGCGTCAACGCACTCTATTCTTCAATGCATAGACTACTTTACGAGCATTGGTAGTTACTCTAGTCCATTGAGAATAATCTCAGGACCAGCCGACATAATTGAAGGATCAGGGGAAGCAATCATTTTGCTCCCCATTAACACACACATCAAACTTAGAGATGCGATATACTCACCTAAATCAATCCGAAACCTTCTAAGTTTTAAAGATATCTGTTTAAACGAATATCACTTAGAGACTGTCGAGGATAATAAAAAAGAATACTTGCACGTAACGTATTTTACAAATGGTATAAAAACCATTGTAGAACGTATCGAGGGACTCACCACGGGTCTCTACCAGACAAGTAGTCACTGTCCAGAAGTATATATGACGGAGCACCTGTAGTGCCCTCAAATACCAGAATTCCAACTCTGGCATAGTAGACTGGGACAACCTGGATCTGTTATGATGCACCGCATCATATAAAGCTCAAGTGTATAAATTTGAAGAACCTGAAGATTCTTCAAAAATGTAATTTCACATGTCCTCCCTGTTACAATGGTAAACTAATCACGAGACCCTCTCTACTTAAAGTGGATTTGGAGTCTCCTAGCTTTCTGGAGAGAATCCATGGGGACATTTGTGGGCCTATACACCTATTAAGTAGTCCTTTCAGGTACTTTATGGTCTTGATAGACGTATATACTAAGTGGTCACATGTGTGTCTACTGTCCACCCGTAACTTGGCATTTTCTAAGCTTTTAGCTCAGATAATCAAGTTGCGGGCCCACTTCCCCGATCACCAGATAAAGAAACTTCGTCTGGATAATGCAGGGGAGTTTACATCACAAGTTTTTCTAGACTATTGCCAAGCATCGGGCATTGAAGTCGAACATCCTGTAGCACATGTTCATACCCAAAATGGGTTAGCAGAATCTCTGATAAAGAGACTGCAATGGATTGCTCATCCATTACTACTTCAATCCCAGTTGCCAGTGAATGCATGGGGTCATACAATATTGCATGCTGCATCTTTAATAAAATATAGACCTTCTGGAGGTCAGTCATCTTCTCCTATGCAATTAGCACTTGGAGTACTACCAATTGTCTCACATTTGAGAATATTTAAGTTGTGCAGTATACGACTCCATAGCACCACCACAAAGGACAAAGAAGGGTCCACAACATCGCCTAGGCATTTATGTTGGGTTTGACACACCCTCCCTAATAAGATTCCTAGAACCCCTTACAGGAGACGTTTTCAAAGCACGTCTAGAAGACTATGAATTAGATGAAACATCATTTCCAAGACTAGGCTTACAAACCAAGAAGCCTGAAGCTTCAGAGAGTATCTCTTGTGATACACAGAAATTAAGTCACTTTGATCCGCCCACAAGCCAGTGTGAGGAGGAGGCCCTAAAGATTCTCCATATCCAAAATACTGTCCATCTCTTGCCGGAAAAATTTACTTACAACCAGAAGATTGTCAGATCACACGTCCCTGCTGTTAACACTCCAACTAGGATTGACATACCGCTAAATGGATGCAATCCGCCTGCAGCAGAGATGGTTGGACCTCTAAAAAAAGAGGACGACCACAGGGATCCAAGGATCAAGTCCCTCGAAAGAGCAGGACCCTTGACAATGGTCAAACAATACCACCACAGGATGCTACCATAAGCCCTGCTCCACCATCTCTTCCAAACTCTCAAATAGAGGAAAACCCGGGAGAAATGAAGTCTCGATACACTATGTACGAACTGGAGAGCATTGGGACAGAAAGAGCACCATTATAGATGACACTTTTGCGTGCAATATTGCCATCAACGTCGCAGACTGCGACGATGATATTGAACCACACTCTCTGACAGAATGTCAAAGTAGAGATGATTGGCCAAAGTGGAAAGCGGCAATAGAAGTGGAGTTGGACTCACTCACAAAACGCAAGGTCTTCGGACCAATTGTCCAAACACCAAAAGGTGTAAAACTTGTGGGTTATAAATGGGTATTTGTTAGAAAAAGAAATGAACATAACAAGATCGTTTGCTACAAAGCAAGGCTTGTAGCGCAGGGTTTTACCCAACGTCCAAGGGTGGATTTTGACGCCACATACTTCCCGGTCATGGACGCGATCACATTCCGATTCCTTATTGGCTTAATAGCATAAAAAGGTTTGAATATGCAGCTTATGGACGTCGTGAATGCATACCTATATGGGAATTTAGACAGGGACATCTTTATGAGATTACCAGACGGTTTTTCTTTGCCTGCAACACTAAAAGAGAGACAACGTGACGTCTACTCAGTGAAACTGCAAAGATCATTATATGGTCTGAAACAATCTGGAAGGATGTGGTATAACAGACTGAGCGAATTCCTTGCGAAGCAAGGATTCGCAAATGACCCAGTCTGTCCTTGCATCTTTATTAGAGCAAAGGCAACAGGATTTGTCATTATAGCCGTCTATGTAGACGACCTGAACCTCATCAGATATCCTGAAGAGATCACTGAGATTTCTAGAAGCTTGACAGAAACTTTCGAGATGAAAGACCTCGAAAAGACAAAGTTCTGTTTAAGTCTTCAAATAAAGCATCTAAACGATGGGATCCTGTTACATCAGTCAACTTATACATCGAACTTACTGAAAAAGTTCCAAATGGATAATTGCCACCCCCTCAATACCCCTATAGTCATAAGATCATTGGATATACATAATGACCCCTTCCGGCTGCTGGAAGAGGGGGAGGAAGTACTAGGCCCTGAAGTGCCTTATTTAAGTGCTATTGGTGCACTCCTTTATCTAGCAAACTGCACTCGTCTTGACATTGCATTTGCAGTCAACTTACTAGCCAGGTATAGTGTTGCACCCACACAGTGGCACTGGGCCGGAGTTAAGCATCTTCTGCACTACCTCCAAGGGTCCATAGACTTAGGTCTATTCTACAGGAAAGGGGAAACAACAGGTTTAGTTGGTTATGCTGATGCAGGTTACAGATCCAACCCTCATACTGAGAAGTCTCAGACCGCATGTATGTTCACTTATGGCGACACTGCCATATCTTGGAGATTTGTGAAGCAGACCATGACGAACATCTCATCCACACTTTCAGAACTTCTAGCAATCCATGAAGCAAGCAAAGAGAGCTTCTGGCTACGCTGTGTGATCCAGCACATTCTCACCTCTACCGGCCTGGAGCCCGGCGTTCTTGAGCCTACTACTATCTATGAAGACATGCAGCATGTGTTGCCCAACTACAGAACGGCTACATCAAAGGCGACAAGAAGAAGCATATCTCTCCCAAGTTCTTCTGGACGCACAATCTTCAGAAACAAAAACAGATTGACATATAGAAGATCCAATCTTGTAATAACTTGGCAGATTTTCTTACCAAATCCCTGCCTGCTAGTATCTTTGAGAAACTTGTATGTGGGATTGGGATAAGGAGAGTGAGAAAATATAAACTGGGTCAAGATGAGAGAACTATGAATGCATAGATACATAGGAGACTAATGTATAGATTCATAGTAAATCTGCAAGCCTGAAGCTTGGTCAGCTAAGGGGGAGTCAACAGTAGTGTTGTACTCTTTTTCCTTGGCTATTGGTTTTTTCCCACAGGGTTTTTCATAGCCAAGGTTTTGACGAGGCAACCTCGTTGACTCTGAATCCGGAAGTATCCACCCTTAGACACATCCCTAGAACAGGGAAAGTTATAGAGAAACTGTTCTTTATTTAACAAGGCAGTTATCCTGACTTGGATCCTGAAGAATTCACCTCTTCTTCCCTGATTGGTTGGATAAGGGGAAGTGTTGTGAATAGGCCCATCAGGCCCATTGGGTATCCACCCATCATTGAAAAGCTATATATATGAGGACAGGGGGCTCCTACCCCTTACACCTTTTACCTTACGATTCTCCCTTCATAACAATTAAATTATTCTCTTATTAGAATTTTCTGATTTAAAACCCTATAATTAGTGAACGCACATTAACCTTTTAATTAAAATTGGGCCTATTTAAAATTTATTGTTCTTCGACTAAATAAATAGATCTTGCATTGTACTTGTGCCAAATCAATAAATCTTGCAATATCTTCATAACTATTTAAATATGCAAACACCTCAACAAACATGTCAAAACGTTCATAAGGATTTGTTAGCTTCAAACAGAAATTTCTATATTGTTATATTCAATAATCCCCTCCTTTTTATGTTTACATATGAAGCTTTGGCACAATATCTTGAGTGTGTGTTGCCTGCATGTCGATACCAAAAAAATCATAAAAATAATTGAATATGCTCCCACTATTTTTATAATCCCCATAGAATTAATGCCCAAGGCACAAAATAATTTTTACCTCATTCTTCCCCTTTTATTTCATTAAAAGTATACATACTAAATAATATGCCATATAAAATATACAGCGTTAGAAAAATTGAAACATAATAAACATGATGATCATGATGAATAAGAGAAACTACATATTAATACATAGCTAGATCAAATAAATCCATGTACAAAGAATGATGTAGATAAAAATTATTGTAATAGGAATGAGTCAACATGAAAATTCCACTAATATCAAATCACTAACCAATTTTAAGTATGTACTTGTTAAGGCAAAAAATGATCGAAACAATTGAGATGCTTACGCGGATCCTTAGTTGTTGAGTCGGAGCCTCGTCAGTCGGTTGAGCGGGACCCTAGGTTAGAGGAACCTGGGTCGTTGGTGGATCGTGGTTGATTTGTGGGGCTTGTTCGACCCTTGAATAGATCGAGCATCGATCGATCGGTGTTGGGAAGCTCGGATGTGACTCTTTCGTAGGATTGGGGCTCGATGATCTGCACCATAAGGAATCGTCAGAGGGGTTGGATCTGGGTCCTGACCCACATCCCCTCAATGATCTAGTCTCTGAGTATCAAATCTCGTACCTCCTTAGTCTGTCCACCTCCCTGTATTTATAGACCTACGGGGTCTTTTCAGTGACGTTGGGAGGTTAACGGTCACCAATTATGGTGACATGATCTTTTCCCCTTTAATAGGGGTAACCATAGCCCACGTCCTCGCTATTTATGAGCTCACCTTCAATTCTCACGTTCAATTAGTGGGAGTGCAATGGGTGACTGGTATGTGGGCCTTGACTGAGTCAGTTTCAGGTTTCTCTCGTAGGCTCTGTGGGCCTTAGTTGCTCGTCGAACGAGTCCCCTTGAGTACCAGCCCAATGACTCAACAATGGCCCCCCTGTCACTCGACCTCAGACAGTTTGCATGTTGGGGTCAAGCGACGTTACATCGTATTAATGGGGCACGGTAGTCGAGGAATTAATACTTAAGTTTTAGGCGCCAAAACGCCCGCTTTGCTGATTTGGATGATTCGCCGGTTCGAAATCCAAGATGCTAAGAGCCTCGGATCTTCGACATGTGTCTTATCACACTGTAGTCATCTAGTCGATATAAGAGGGTTCAAGAGTGGAAATAAGAAGCTATCGTCTTCATCGTTCTCGATTCAGATTTCATCCTTTTGAAAATGGCCTTATCATCCGTCCCTGCTTCTGGAAGGAGCTTGGTTCCCATCATGTAGAAGAACAAAGAGGGAGCTATGATGCCTGATCTGATCGCCAACCAGATATCCAAAGTTGGAGACAATCAGATCCGCGAGCGTCAGAGAAAATTTGTCCAGCTCGACTATCAGATCTGGTTGCCTGGGAGGGATGAAAGGGTTCATCATCCCGTCGATCGGGAGGTTGGGGTTTACGTCAAAGCCTTCCAACGAGGGCTTAGATTCCCCCCATGCATCCTTTCATGCGTTACTTTCGGAGCACATTGAACCTTTCTCTTTGTCAGTTGATGCCAAACGTCATAGGTGCATTAGTTGGTTTCATTGCTCTGTGCATGATGAAGAAAGTTGAACCGTCGCTGTGATTGTTCAATCACTTCTTTTCGATTCCACCCCTCAAGAATCCGGGCTGGTACATGGTAACGGCCCACCGAGGTAGGAAGCTGTTTGATGATCTCCCTTCCTCGAATTCCAACTGGAAAGACGAATTCGTGTTCATGGTCTTTCAAGGAGAGGCGAGCTTTTGCACTGGGTGGGATGTGCCCGACTTAGGTCTCACCAAGGACAAGCCTCTGTCTGGAGCAGAGAAGAAAACCACCGATGCATTGTTGAAGCTGCCAAAGGATATAAAGAAGACGAAGTGGTTGTGGTCCGACGTGGTATTGCATCAGACCGTTTGGATGAAAGTTCGATCTAATTCTGCCCACCAACTGTTCAATCTCCATTTCAGGTCTTGACATGTTTTTCTCTTGCAGGCATGGTCGGTTTGGAGTACAGGTGGACCCCACACTGAGGGAAGGGGTCGAAGCTTCTATCAGAGAGTTGAGGAGAGCATGTTATCTGCATATTTGCATGCCATTTCGATTGCTCATATCGCGATTTTCATGATTATTAGACGATGTTTCGATACTTTTCTAAATTGCATTATCAGATAAGCTCATATTTTACACTTTATTTCTGCATATTTGCATGCCATTTTGATTGCTCATATCACGATTTTCATGATTATTCGACGATGTTTTGAGACTTTTCAATATTTCTTGGTTTCGTCTGATTTCAGGAGATATAGAGCAATCGAGAGCAATTTGGAGCCTAGAGAACCTACACACGTGCTAGAGCGTCATCCATGACCATATCGAAGAGCTAACGGCGCTGGAGGATGAGTGGAAAAAGAAGAAAGTCGAAAGAATTGATGAGGAAGTGAGGAGGAGAAGAACAGAGTTCAGAAACAGGCCACTCGGCCGAATGACGCAGTTCACTCCCCCGAGTGATGCAGCGTACTCGGCCGAGTAACGCTGATACGAAGACATTTTCCATGCCTGAGTACCAAAGTGTACTCGATCGAGTGGTGATTTTCACTCGGCCGAGTAATAACTCCACTCGTCCGAGTGGAGGCCCAAATTCTCAAGAAATTCAAGCCAACTTTATGTCTTTTTGGCAATCTGCAGACTGTCCTACTCGACCGAGTGGACTTCTCACTCGGCCGAGTGAGAAATCCTACTCGACTGAGTGGCATGAATGCCTCGTAGGAAGACGTATGCCCTTGAGGCATGTATCCTTAGATAATCATCTCATTCAGATAATTATATGGTATCAATTATCCGAAGTATAAATTCGTAGAATCTAATACTTAAATAATTTCCTTAGACTTATAGTAAGGTCACTACGTATCCAGATGTAGATCTCGATTATAAGAAGTTAGTGACCGATTAGATACTTAAGTCTTAAACGGTTCATGGTCATAGATGTGTCAAGAATAGGATATCGACACGTCGGTTAGACCATTGTGTCTTTGTCTTGCCCTAGGGTAATGATGATCTCATAGTCATTCGACTTGGCAAAGTCGGAGACGAGACACAGGTGTTCATTAGAGAATGAGTTCACTGAACGACCAACTTAGAGTTATTAAATGGTTAGACTTTAACTTGACTGTCAATAATAACTCTAGAGTGATGATAGGCTAGTTGGTCCTTAAGACCTGAAGTCATCAGTACGAACCTGTGAATGGATAGTGTCAATTAGATCTATGATCTAGCTTCGAGGCTCGGCCTGCTGAAAGATCTTAGGATGGGTGACACCTAAAGCTCACGAGGGAAGTAGATGACTGAGATGGGATTCGTCTCTTTCGTTAAAGGGAAGTTGGCTAGATCGGTACGGTCTTTGTGTTAATCCTTGGCCGGGGTACATTGTACCATGTACAACGTGAATACAACAAAGACCGCTGTATACTGACCAATGCAGGCTATTGAGGTTGACGGTAAACCATACCCTAGGTCATGCAGAGACACAGTCTTAACGAAGGGACTAAAACTGTAGAGTTCATCACTGACACAGTCAGAGTGATCCCAACGATGTTTGTCATTGGGTCGATCACGTAAGTATGATTCTGAAACAGGGACGATGCTTGCTGCTCGTGGTTACCGTCGTCTAGGGGTTTCGAGCCCCAATCTATAGTATGGTCAAGATGTAGGGTCTCACACCGAGTAGTTTCCACGTCTTAGTAATAGGAAGAATGATAAGAGGAATTCATTCGATGAAATGGAATATTTAAGTTCACAGTTAGTTGCGAGTTCAAATTTCATAGGGGACAATTTTTGCATGTGATGCAAACTAGATTAAATGTTTTGTAAATTGCTTACGATTATATTTAATAGGAATAAACATGTCGGAAAGGTTACCTGGATGACGGGATCGTCCCAGTCTAATCACGGGTTCAAACCGCGTCGAAAACGGAGCTCAAACGAGCCCAGGAACACAAAAACGGTCAAAGGCAACAGTGGGTTAGACCCACTTGGGCAAGCGGGTCCACCCGCAAGGAAAAAGGGCATGGCCCGCTGGAACAGCGGGCCTCAAGCCCGCTGTGTTCAGCGGGCGCGGCCCGCTGGAACAACAGGCGCTCCCGTTATTCAGCGGGTCGCACGCCCGCCCCGGGGCGCGCCCAATGCGGGTGCGCCCATAGGCCTTGGCGGGCGCGCCCGCTAAGCTTAGCGGGGCGCCCGCAACTTAAGTTAAATTAGGGTTTTTTGAAACCCTTTTGACGGCTACGAAAATTGACTTTTTGCTCATCTTCGTTTTTTGAACCCACAACTTAAGTTAAATTAGGGGTCAAACGAAGTCGGAATTTGTCGCCGTTTGTTCCTACGCGTTCACCATTCAAAGCCCTTCGAAATGATAACTTGTATCGTCTCTAAAGCTCAATGGTGAGGGGGAATTAATTGGTTGAAGTTGTCCTTTGTGAAAGGCTTACTAAACTTCATTAACCAAAATTAAAATCTCTTTTATTTAGTTTTGTCCCACATTGCTCGTAACGAAAAGAGAGCGGCTGACTCCCTATATAAATAGGGGGTGCACTCTCTTTGTTGAAATACACACCAAGCGATCGATTCGAGAAGCTCCTGATTTTTGAGCACGCTCGATTGTGAACTTAAATTCCTCTCATCTTTCTCTTCATATCCTCCCATCGGGTCCTAGCAAGAATACGAGGAGGTTTGGATTGGATCCAGACGTCTAAGACGCGGGTCTGCTCAAGTGAAACTTTTTCCGGTAAGTAATCGGCTCGGAGGCGTCTCGGCTACAAGGAGTGCAAGAAAGGTGGTGCGGTACATCTTGCCTGACCCAAGGCCAAGATTCCGTGTATGTTATTTAGTAGCTTTTTAGTATAATTTTAATAATGTCGCAGTAGGCTAGATCCATCTTGGGGTGGTCAGATCTACTCCAAGTTGGCATAGTTCTTGGTGAGGTGACTTTCCTTAGGGTTCGCTAAAATGTTTAGCATATTTATGTTTTTCTGTTGTGCATATTTTCCCTCTGTTGTCAGTCCGACTTAGGACGGATACAGATTTGAGCCCTAAAGGTCTGCCAAAACCCTTCAGTGGTATCAGAGCCATTGGTTTGCTTGATCTTTAGCCTGTGACGTTATTTTATTTATTAAAATTGCTTACTTTTAAACATATAGATTTTTAACCTTATCTGATAATGTTAAAAATTAGTTTCAACATTTTTTAAAATTGTTTTAAAATGTTTTAAAGCGTATGCAACTTTAAGAACTTTTTAATTTCATGAGATGTTATTAAAATTTGATTTCTTTTGATTACATAAAGTTTAAAAAGATTGTTTTATGTGATAATATAATCTTTAAAATGTTTTAAGAAATTTTTAAATTTTATGCTATAAAGTTTATGTTAGCCTCTTATGATTAAATGCTTTTAAAATTATTTTATGAGATAAAATACTTTTAGTAAGCATTCTAAAATGTTTTGATGATTTTAAATGCTTAGGTTTATAATTAAAAATTATTTGATAATCTTTATGAAACCTATTTTTATGAGATAAAAGGTTTCAAGTTTTTAAAATCATATGTTTCAATTTAAATGTTAAATTTTAAGATTGGCAAGTAATTATTTATTTGGTAAATATTTTTGCTTGTATGTTCTCTTTATATGTCACATAATTGAACCTTTTATTTTATGCGATTAAATTAGTTGGTTGTTGTTAATGGACTTGATGTATAATTTTAATTATTCATGAACCTCTTTAGGTTAGCCATTAACTCTTTAAAATTTTATAAGATAAATTTTAAATGTGACAAGCTATGTTTTAATGAACACTTACAACATTTAAACCTAATTCCTGATTAGGGTAGTCCTCTTTAATAGATGGTTATTATTTTAATCGTTTCAATAATAATTCTGATTAATGACTACATTTAAAATGTTGTAATTGATTTATTAAAATCCTAATAAAGATTAGGGTATCTCGATGAACGGACAAACCTTATAGTTGATAAGGATCTAATAAAGGTTATTGAACAAATCCATAAAATTTCGAATTTTAAGGATCCACTAGTTGATAAGGATTAATTATTGTTAATAAAATCCTTTTAGTTGATAGACGAACATAAGATTGATAAGTCTCCTTCAATGGATTATGATGTCGATCAATGTACTTGGCTAAGTTTGCTGGATCACCCTAGCTAGACTAGGGGTTAAGTGGTCCTGGCTTAGTAAATTCCATGGCCGCGTCCGCTGGACCGCAAGGAGTCGAATTATGACTGTGTAAGTCCATCGACTATACCTAAATCAAATACGATAATAATCTTGTTCTAGATAAATCGTAACCCTCCTTGTTTTAGGAGTTGATTACTGTATGACCCATGTTCCAGTTGTTGAACTACACTCAAGCTGTGACATGGCAACCTTATAGAAACCGACTTCTTAAATACATATGACGAGATCTTGACTTGACCCAAACCGTCGTGTCGTGAATACATCGAGCACCGGCGTAAGTTGAGCCAAAGATGTAGTTTAGACTTAAACCCAAACCATCATGTCGTGCATACACCGAGCGTCGGTGTAAGTTGAGTCATTGATGTAAGTTTAGTCCTAACCCAAACCGATGTGTCATGAATACACCGAGCGAAGGCGTAAGTCGGGCAGGACGCAAAAACAAGGGTCTGACTAGGCTAGTCATTGTGATTTGGATGAGCGTACTCGTGATCACATATGTGTAAAGAGATGTATGCCCTCGTGGCAATTTATATTTGTAAACATCTTGTTCAATAAGTGAAAGTATGCCTTCTGGTAAAATATTGTCTGAGTAATTTCAATTTATTAATTGCTTAGATTATTTCCTTGGATTCAAAGTTAGGTCACACATGTTTTGCGATGTAGATTGAGATTATGAGAAATGTCTGACCGATAGCAGCTTGAATCTAAAAAGCGTTCGTGGTCATAGATGTGTCGAGATAAGGATATCTGCACATCGAACAGACCATTGTGTCTTAGTCTAGTTAGTCTCATAACCATACGACTTAGCGAAGTCGGAGACAATGCACATGTGCTCATTAGAAAATGAGTCCACTGAACGACCCAAACAAGAGTTATTAAATGGTTAAACATTAACTAACTGTCATTAATAACTCTGAGTGATGATAGGTAAGTTGGTCCTTAGGACTTGAGATCATTATACGAAGTTGTGCGTGAACGGTATCAGTTAGGTCTAAGATCTAGCTTCGAGGCAAGGCCTACTGAAAGATCTTAGGCTGGGTGACACTCGAAGCGTACGAGTTGAGTAGTGATCAATAGAGGATTCGTCTCTTCCGTTAATGGGAAGTTGTGTCGCAGGTCAGTACGGCTCTCAGTAAAACCTTGGCCAAGGTATGTTGTAAGATGTACAACATGAATGTACCAGAGATCGACGTATATTGACCACTGCTAGCTAGTGGGGTTGACAAAGTTCCATACCTTATGCTAGGCAAGTGACATAGTAGAGACGAAGGGACTAAAACTGCAGAAATCATCACGGGCACAGTCAGAGTGATCCTGTCGGCACTCTTGCCAACGAGTCAATCACGTAATCGATGATTCCGAATCAGGGACGACACCTGCTGCTAGTGGTTACTGTCGTCTAGAGACTTCGAGTCTCAAACTGTAGTAGGGTCATGCTGTAGGGTCTCACACCGAGTAATATTCATGTCTTAGTAATAGGAAGATTGTTAAGAGGAATTCATATGATGAAATGGTTAAGTCCACAAGCCAGTTGTGAGACTAAGTCATAGATAGGGACAATGTTGCATTTGATGCAAACAAGATTGAACGTATCGTAAATTGTTTACGACAAAATTTATAGAAACAAAATAATTGGAAAGGTTACCTGGTTGACAGGATCGTCCCGATCTAAACACAGGTTCAAACCGCGTCCAAATCGGAGCTCAAACAAGCCCAGAAAGTCAGAAACAGGCCAAGTGGGTCAGACCCACTATGGGGCCAATGCAAAAGGGGACCGGGCGGGCCCGCTCTCAAAGCGAGCGCGCCCGCTTTTCTAATCAGGCCGGCCCGCTCTACAGGCCACGACCGCATTAGTAGCGGGCGCCCCGCTGTGCGGGCCGTGCTCCACAAAACGGGGCGGCCCGCTATACGGGCCACACCCATTAAGGGGCGGGGTCCCTGCTCGCTGAGCGGGCAGGCGGCCCCGCCCCGCCTCACAGACCCGACCCGCTTCGGCGGGCCGGGGGTAATAGCAATGCCCCTTGCAAGCGCACACCCACAAAGGGAGCGGGCGTGCCCGCGAGCCTAGCGGGCGTGCTCGCGAATCTAACTTAAGTTAGGGTTTTTTCAAACACTATATGACGGCTACGAAATCCAACTTCTTACCCATCGTTGGCAATTGTTTAAGGGGTCAAACGAAGTTGAAATTCGTCGTCGTTTGTTCCTACGCATTCACCATTAGAAGCTTTTCGAAATCAGAGCTTGTTTGGTGTCTGGTGTTCAAGGATGAAAGAGATCTAATTAGTTAAAGTTGGGCCTTTGTGAAAGGCTTTCTAAACTTTATTCATTAAGTTAAAAATACTCGCATTATGTTTAGTCCCACATTGCTCGTGCAAAACGAGAGAAGGCCGACTCCCAATTTAAATAGGGGTGCCCCCCTCCATTGTACAGCGCACCAAGTCTCTGATTAAGGAGCTCCTAATTATTTGAGCAAACTTGATTAAGACATAAAATTATTCTTTTCCTCTATTAATTTTTCGTGTCCTCCAACCGAGTCCTAGCAAGGCAACGTGGAGGTCCGAATCTGATTCGGAAGTCTATGACGCGGGTTTACTCAAGTGAACCCTTCTACGGCTAGTGATGGGCTCGGAGGTAAGGTGCGGCTCGGGAGATGATCATGTTCGTGACGAGGAGCGACGCGATGCGATTCGGGATGCGGCTCAGATTTTGGAGCGCAAGACTGTGCGGAACATCTTACCTGTTCCAATGCAAGATTCTGGGTGAGTCATATTTATTTATGCATTTCATATTCTGTAGTAGTTAGAACTTTCTCGAGTTGATCAGACCCAACTCGAGTCAGTAGATAATCCTTGCTAAGGGATTTTTTCTTAGGGCAGTAATTATTAAATAGTTTAATAAATGATTTTTTCCGCTACTTATTTATATTAAGATCGTCCAACTTAGGACGAGATGTTTAAATTAGCCCTATGGGACCTTGAAAACCCCTACAGTGGTATCGGAGCCAAATCTACTCTGTTCTTATACTGCTTCTATATGAACTGCATGTTTAATTATGTGATAATTGGTTTAATGGCATGTTCTTGTTTATATGATAACACAAGAGGAACTTGCTAGGTTAGCCATTAATGAATCCTCAAATTTTATAAGATAAATTTTGACACCATGCTATAATTTTAAATTGTTTAAAATTGCCTAATGGACGATTAGGATAGTCATTAAAATTCCTCAAATTTTTTATGAGATAATTTTTGAGACTCTGCTGTGTTTTAAATTGTTTAAAAATGCCTATTGGACGATTAGGGTAGCAGCACATTTATTAAATCCTTATAGTTGATAAGGACCTAATAAAAATCGTCAAACGAATCAATAAAATTCTGAATTTTAGGATCCACTAGTTGATAAGGATTAACTAGCATTAATAAAAGCTTTTAGTTGATAGTACGCATATAAATGACAAGCAACCTTCAATGGACCATGATACCGGTCAATGTGCTTGGCTAAGTTTGCTAGATCACCCTAGCTCGACTAGGGGTTAAGTGATCCTGGCTTAGTCAATTCCCTGTCCGTGTCCGCTGGACCGCAAGGACACGAATCATTATTATGCAACGCTGTCAACTATATCTAGTCAAAAACGTTAATAAATCTTTTACAAGATAATTCGTAGCCCTCTTTGTTTTAGACGTTGGAATCTGTAAGATCCGTGTTACAGTTGTTGAGCTACACTCAAGCTGTGACACGGTAACCTTACAGAAACCAATTTCTTCATACATGTGTCTTAACACAAAGCGTCACGTCATGAATACACCGAGCGCCAGTGTAAGTTAAGCCAACGATGTAGTCTAAGACTTGACCGAAACCGACACGTCGTGAATACACCGAGCGCCGGGGCAAGTCAAGCTAGACACGAAAACAAGGGTCTGACTAGACTAGTCGTTGTGATTTGGATGAGCACACTCATGATCACAAATGACTCGGGGTAAAAATCAAATATGGAGTCATATTCAATATAAGACAAAGAGTTCGTCTACTGACAGCCGAGTCGAACGACTTGTTGAGCTACACTCAAAGTCGGGCGACTTAAAGTTGTTGGATTCCTGCTCCCATTTAATATTAATTATGTTTTGGCTTAAACAATCTTTAAATTAATGGGAGAGTATAATTGTATAAAAACCAATTTAATTACATTTAAAATATTTTGAACACATGCTAATTATAGGAGTTCTAATCTTTGCAACATGACGAGTAAGATAAATAATTATTTGAGATAAGAACTTATTAACTAGTTATAATAAAAATAATGACTGGTCAAAGAAATCTATAGCAGAAAGGGAACAAATGAAGGAAGGGCGAGTTTATGCCTTAACTTCTAAAATGCAAAGTGTAGTTCTTTTGGTTAATTCTAATGCATGGGTGTTAGACACCGGTGCAGGTTCTCATATCTGTAATCAATTACAGGGAGTGAGAATCATTAGAAAACTCGAAAAGAATGATATCGTTCTCCAAGTCGGCAACGCAGCAAATGCTGATGTTGTAGCCGTGGGAGACCTTAAACATACATTAGCTGGTGGAGCTAACTTGCTTTTGAAGCAATGTTACCACATCCCAAACTTCCTGTGCAATATTATATCTGTCTCGGCTTTGGCTAAAGATGGTTATAATTTTACTATCAACGGAAATGTCATGAACATTTCTTTTGATGGTAAGTTGCTAGGTTTTGGGAGACTTAATAATGGTGTGTACACTTTAAGCAATAAGGTTGTATTAAACGTTAATACAAGAAAACTTAAGGAGTTCAGTATTAATGAAACTTATCTTTGGCATTGTAGACTAGGCCATATTGAAGAGAAGAGACTTAGCAAGTTACATAAAGGGGGGCTCTTGGGCCTCTCGAATTATGAGTCATTCGACACTTGCGATTCTTGCCTCAAAGGTAAGATGGCCAAAACTCCTTTTGCAGGTCAAGGGGAGAGAGTTATCGAACTCTTGGGCTTAGTAAATTCCGATGTATGTGGACCCATGTCTACATTAGCCAAAGGTGGATTTTCATATTTCGTCATGTTTACTGACGATCACTTAAGGTTTGGACATGTGTTCTTGATGAAACAAAAGTCCGAAACCTTTGAGCGATTCAAAGAGTACCGTGTCGAAGTTGAAAACCAGACTGGGAAAAGTATTAAGATCCTTCGATCAGATCGAGGAGGAGAATACTTAAGCCATGAATTCCATACTTAAAGAGAATGGGATTCTCTCTCAGGTCACACCTCCTTACACACCTCAACATAACGGTGTGTCAGAGAGGAGGAACCGCACCTTGTTAGACATGGTGCGGTCCATGGTAAGTGAAGCTGAGTTAAATACTTCCCTCTGGGGCTATGCCCTGGAAACTGCTATATACATTCTAAATAAAGTTCCGTCAAGATCTGTGCATATGACACCATATCAGATATGGTCCGGTAAGAAACCCAGCCTTAATCACTTAAGGGTATGGGGTTGTCATGCGTATGTCAAAAGGCAGAATCCAGAAAAACCAGAAGACAGATCTATCATGTGTAAGTTTATAGGGTACTCGAGACATTCATTAGGTTATGTCTTTTACCATCCAGAGCAACAAAAAATTGTTGTCTCTAGACATGACACTTTTCTAGAAAAGGAATTCCTTGTAAAGGAATCAACTGGCAAGGTAATTGATATGGACGAATGCTCAGAGGAAGTACTAACATAGGAACAAGTGTCGAAACCAGTGGGAGAGTCAGAACTTGGCATCTCCCAACCAGCCATTAGGAAGTCCAATAGGGTTCCTCGAGTCCCCGAAAGGTACTACGGTTTTCTCGTAGACGGTGGGATTGAAGGTATTAGATGATGACCATGTTAGCTTCCAGGAAGCCATAAAGAGTATAGACTCTAACAAATGGCTAGATGCAATGAAGTCCGAAATAGATTCCATGCACGTGAATAAGGTACGGACCTTAGAAAACGTGCCCAAGGGAAACGTTCCCGTAGGTTGCAAATGGGTCTTCAAGAAGAAGATTGGTGCAGATGGAAAAATAGAAACGTACAAGGCTAGACTGGTTACAAAAGGATATCGTCAAATTCTAGGAATAGATTATGACGAGACCTTCTCACCAGTAGCCATGCACAAGTCTATTCGGATTATACTCGATATTGTTGCCCACTACGACTACGAAATCTGGCAAATGGATGTGAAGACTGCTTTTCTAAACGGTGATTTAGAAGAGCAAATTTACATGACTCAGCCAGAAGGTTCCGAAATCAGTTGGAGTAAAGAAAAGCGTGTAGGCTGCATAGGTCCATCTATGGGCTTAAGCAAGCTTCAAGGAGTTGGAACATCCGCTTCGACAAAACAGTCAAAGAGTTTTGTTTTGTCAGAAATGAGGATGATCCATGCATCTACAAAAGGACCAGTAATAATAATTCTTTAGTTATCATCGTTTTATACGTGGATGATATTCTGATAATAGGTAACAACATAGAGATGTTAAAGTCTGTTAAAAGATGGCTATCAATCAACTTCTTCATGAAAGACTTGGGAGAAGCATCCTACATACTAGGTGTGAAGATCTATAAAGATAGATCTAAACGGATGCTAGGACTCTCCCAAACCAGGTACATTGACACCGTGCTAAAACATTTTGGCATGGAAAACAGTAAGGGTGGTTTAATACCAGCCAATCATGGAATAACCCTTTCCAAGAAGATGTCTCCACAGACTGACTTGGAAAAGGAACAAATGACCGAGATCCCATATGCTTCTGCTGTAGGATCTATCATGTATTCCATGATCTGTACCAGACCCGATGTCACTTATGCACTTGGTGTAGTAAGTTGATATCAGTCTAACCTTGGAGAGGAGCACTGGAAAGCAGTCAAGACAATTCTTAAGTACTTGGGAAGGACTAAAGACTTGATCTTGGTTTATGGAAGTGAAGACCTGAAAGTTGAAGGCTTCATAGATTCCAGCTTTCAGAGTGATGTGGATGATAGAAAATCGATCTCTGGATATGTTTTCACTCTCAACGAAGGAGCAGTCAGTTGGAGGAGTTCCAAACAAGTCACTGTTGCAGACTTCATGATGGAAGCCGAATACATAGCGGCCAACGATGCAGCAAAGGAAGCTGTCTGGATGAGGAAGTTCATCAACCAGCTCGAAATGGTGCATGCTATTGAAAGTACAATACCGTTGTATTGCGACAACAATGCAACCATCAGCCTGGTTCAAGAACAGAGATTCCACAAGAGATCCAGACACATTCTTTGCAAGTATCACCTAATACGGGAGATCGAGCAGAGGAAGGACATAGAACTCCTTAGAGTCTGTACAGAAGACAACCTAGCAGATCCATTCAATAAGGTGCTGGCACGCGATCGTCTAGAGAGACTAGCATGTAAATATGGTATGAGATACCAAAATAAATAGGCCTGAGTGCAAGTGGGAGATGTAGAGAGATGTATGCCCTCGTGGCAATTTATCTTTGTAAACATCTTGTTCAATAAGTGAAAGTATGCCTTCTGGTAAAATATTGTCCGAGTAATTTCAATTTATTAATTGCTTAGATTATTTCCTTGGATTCAAAGTTAGGTCACACATGTTTTGCGATGTAGATTGCGATTATGAGAAATGTCTGACCGATAGCAGCTTGAATCTAAAAAGCGTTCGTGGTCATAGATGTGTCGAGATAGGGATAACGGCACATCAGACAGACCATTATGTCTTAGTCTAGTTGGTCTCATAATGATACAACTTGTCGAAGTCGGAGACAAGGCACAGGTGCACATTACAAAATGAGTCCACTGAACGACCCAAACAAGAGTTATTAAATGGTTAAACATTAACTAACTGTCATTAATAACTCTAAGTGATGATAGGTAAGTTGGTCCTTAGGACTTGAGATATTATACGAAGCTGTGCGTGAACGGTATCACTTAGGTCTAAGATCTAGCTTCGAGGCAAGGCCTGCTGAAAGATGAAAGTACCAGAGACCGACGTATGTTGTAAGATGTACAACATGAATGTACCAGAGACCGACGTATACTAACCACTGTTAGCTAGTGGGGTTGACAGAGTTCCATACCCTAGGCTAGGCAAGTGACATAAAAGAGACGAAGGGACTAAAACTGCGAAAATCATCACGGTCACAGTCAGAGTGATCCCGTCGGCACTCTTGCCAATGAGTCAATCATGTAATCGATGATTCTGAAACAGGGACGACACATGCTGCTAGTGGTTACTGTCGTCTAGAGACTTCGAGTCTAAACCTGTAGCAGGGTTAGGCTGTAGGATCTCACACCGAGTAATATTCACATCTTAGTAATAGGAAGATTGTTAAGCGGAATTCATATGATGAAATGGTTAAGTCCACAAGCCAGTTATGAGACTAAGTCGTAGATAGGGACAATGTTGCATTTGATGCAAACAAGATTGAACGTGTCGTAAATTGTTAACGACAAAATTTACGGGAACAAAAGAATTGGAAAGGTTACCTGGTTGACGGGATCGTTCCGGTCTAAACACAGGTTCAAACCGCGTCCAAATCGGAGCTCAAACGAGCCAGAAAGTCAGAAACAGGCCAAGTGGGTTAGACCCACTAAGGGGCCAAGGCAAAAGGGGGCCCCTCTTTTCTAATCAGGCCGGCCCGCTCTACAGGCCGCGCCCGCATTAGCTGTGGGCGGCCCGCTATGCAGGCCGCGCTCCACAAAACGGGGTGGCACGCTATGCGGGCCGCACCCGTTAAGGGGCGGGGCGCCCGCTGGCTGAGCGGGCAGGCGACCCCGCCTCGCCTCACAGACTCGGCCTGCTTCGACGGGCCGGGGGTAATTGCAGCGCCCCTTGCAGGTGCGCGCCTGCAAAGGGAGCAGGCACACCCGCTTGCCTAGCGAGCGCCCGCGAATCTGACTTAAGTTAGGGTTTTTTGAAGCCTTATATGACGGCTACGAAATCCAACTTCTTACCCATCTTTGGGCAATTGTTTGAGGGGTCAAACGAAGTCGGAATTCATCAACGTTTGTTCCTACGCATTTACCATTCGAAGCTTTTCAAAATGATAGCTTATTTGGTGTCTAGTGTTCAAGGATGAGAGAGATCTAATTAGTTAAAGTTGGGCCTTTGTGAAAGACTTTCTAAACTTTATTCATTAAGTTAAAAATACTCTCATTATGTTTAGTCCCACATTGCTCGTGCAAAACGAGGGAAGGTAGACTCCCTATATAAATAGGGGTGCCCCCCTCCATTGTACAGTGCACCAAGTCTCTGATTAAGGAGCTCCTAATTATTTGAGCAAACTTGATCAAGACTTAAAATTATTCTTTTCCTCTATTAATTTTTCATGTCCTCCAACCGAGTCCTAGCATGGCAACGGGGAGGCCCGAATCTGATTCAAAAGTCTACGACGCGGGTTTACTCAAGTGAAACCTTATACTGCTAGTGATGGGCTCGGAGGCAAGGTGCGGCTAGGGAGGTGATCCAGTTCGCGACGCGGAGCGACGCGATGTGATTCGGGATGCGGCTCAGATTTTGGAGCACAAGACGGTGCAGAACATCTTGCCTTCTAATGCAAGATTTCGGGTGAGTCATATTTATTTATGCATTTCATATTCTGTAGTAGTTAGAACTTTCTCGAGTTGGTCAGACCCAACTCGAGTCAGTAGATAATCCTGGCTAAGGGATTTTTTCTTAGGGTAGTAATTATTAAATAGTTTAATAATTGGTTTTTTCGCTGCTTATTTATATTAAGATCATCCGACTTAGGACGAGATGTTTAAATTAGCCCTAAGGGACCTTGAAAACCCCTACAATATGGCTAGGGGTAAAACTCATAGGGAATCATATTTTATATTATTGATGAAGAGTTTGTCTGTCGATTGCAGAGTCGGACAACTTATTGAGCTACACTCAAGGTTGTCTGATTCGGAGTAGTCGGATCCCTCTCCCACAAATATTTTAGTTTAATAAATTGTTTATTATTGTGGCTTTAATCCTTAAAATTAATGGGAGAATATAGTTTAATAAAAACCCATTTAAACTGTACAACGAACAAATGCTAATTAAATATCTATTTATTTAAATGCAGAATGGATTTGGGTCTTAAGTACATGATAGAAAAGAACGTGCTTGACGGAACCAACTATAAAGATTGGCTAAGGAATATTAAGTTAGTCCTATCACTAGCTGGGATAGGATACGTGCTGTTCGAAGACGCTCAGGAGAAGCCTGACGAAGATGCAACCCACGAACAAAAGGAAGCCTATAAGCTGTACCAGAGGGATGCCGAGAAGGCCATGTGCCTTACTCTGGCTTCAATGAACAACGACCTGAAAAGGAAGCACAAACATTTGGATGTTCAAAGCATGCTTCTGAATGCAGAGGAGTTGTACGACAAGTGATCAAGAGCTGCCAAGTTAGAAGCCACGAGCAACCTCTGGGGCACTAAGATGGAGATGGGCCCCGTACAAGATCATGTCATTAAGATGATCGGGTACGTGGAAGATGCTGCCCAGTTGGGTTTTGTCCTCGAGAATGAGATGGCCGTGGACATCATCCTGAAATCTTTAACCCCAGCCTTCAAACAATTCATTACTGGTTTCATCATGAACAGTATTGAAACGGATCTTCGTGGTCTCCTCAACATGCTTAGGCAGTTTGAGGAAATTGAGAAGAAACCGGCTGTGTTGGTTTTGGCTTTGCTTCTTCAGACCAGCCGAAAGGTAAAGGTAAGAAGAGGTAGGTCCCACAACCAGCCAAGGTGAAGAAGGGGAAGAAGACGAAGGGGGATCCGTCAAAATCCGAGTGCTTTCACTGCCATAAGATAGGCCACTGGAAGAGGAACTACAAGGCGTACCTTGCATAAAAGAAAAAGGGGCATACTGATGCCTCTACCTTAGGTACAAAAATTCCTTTTTAATAAAAGCATAAAATTTCCATAAATGCTTTGTTACATGGTATAAGATACTAAGACATATGTGTGTTGTATACATGTGGCTGATAGCGAAGCAGAGGATGGAAGAAGTTCCATGAACCGTCGGCATCGGAGTAATCGTTGCTGCTTGGACCGTACAAGGACTTCAGAAGATATGAAGATGAAGCGATCGATATTTTTATTATTTTGAATAAACTGTATCGATGCTTGGTTTAAAACAATGATTGAGTGTTAATCACTCAAAGTTTATATTTTGATAAACAAGTCAGATTCAGTTTTATGAATCCATTGTTGAATGATATCTTGGAAAATGTGCTTTGTTAAAATTGAAATTTGTCGTGAGTGGCTGATTGTTGTGGATATGGCTGTCTGTGTTGGTATGCATAAATCCTTGAGTTGTCATGCGAAGCTTCTGACTTAATTTGATTGTTTTGGAGTTGATAATATATTATAGCCAATCTAAAGTTACATGTAGGTTCCAGTAGCGTATAATTGGATATGATCCAAATTACACACAAGTTAAGATTAATCTTATCAAACTACATTTGATACTTTATGAGAAAAAGATTAAATGTAGTAGAAGGAAAGTGCAGTGTAGGATGTTTGACTGAGTAAGTCAGCATCAAGACTCCTATAAACGGGTCTGATATGACTCATTCGTCAAACCCAACTGACACTTGTATGTTCCTATTCAGCACTTCTAAATGGTTATACTCAATAAATATTCTAAATATGATTTAAAGATTTAAGTCGAAGTGTTCAACCAGATAGTTCTCAAAGTAAGTGGGAGCTGGCATATAACTTAGTTCCGTCTCGGACTAAGTAAAAGGTTTCCAACTTATTAAATCGTCTATATGCGACATTAAATCAAATTAGTTTTGATCATGTCTAGCATATAGAGACTTAGGGCGTCACTTATGTACCAGACATAATTAACACAAAATAGTTGGAATGAGCCATGACTGACTTTTAGAAACGACTAAGACTGCATCATATTGTATAAGCTAAATTGTTAGCCATACAAAAGGGAAAATTGTTGGATAGGATCCGAAGCAACTTCGAAGGATCAACCTGGTGTGATCAAGTGATGTATATATATTAGACTCCATTAAAAAGCAAAATAGATACACGTTAGCGGACCCATTCTTAGGTTTGACATATGAATGTCCAGTGTGATTGATATGCTATAGCGGTATGAGATACTGAGATAAATAGCCTAAGTGCAAGTGGGAGATGTAGGAAGACGTATGCCCTTGAGGCATTTATCTTTAGATAATCATCTCGTTTAGATAATTATATGGTATCAATTATCCTAAGTATAAATTTGTAGAATCTAATACTTAGATAATTTCCTTAGACTTATATTAAGTTCAATACGTATCCAGATGTAGATCTCGATTATGAGAAGTTAGTGACCAATTAAATACTTAAGTCTTAAACAGTTCATGGTCATAAATGTGTCGAGAATAGGATATCGACACGTCGGTTAGACATTGTGTCTTTGTCTTGCCCTAGGGTAATGATGAGCGCATACCCATTCGACTTGGTAAAGTCGGAGACGAGACACAGGTGCTCATTAGAGAATGAGTTCATTGAACGACCAACTTAGAGTTATTAAATGGTTAAACTTTAACTTGATTGTCATTAATAACTCTAGAGTGATGATAGGCTAGTTGGTTCTTAAGACCTGAAGTCATCAGTACGAACTTGTGAATGGATAGTGTCACTTAGATCTATGGTCTAGCTTCGAGGCTCGGCCTGGTGAAAGATCTTAGGTTGGGTGACACCTGAAGCTCATGAGGGAAGTAGATGACTGAGATGGGATTCATCTCTTCTGTTAAAGGGAAGTTGGTGTCACTGGATCAGTACGGTCTTTGTGTTAATCCTCGGCCAGGGTACGTTGTAGCATGTACAACGTGAATACAACAAAGACCGATGTATACTGACCAATACAGGCTATTGGGGTTGACGGTAAACCATACCCTAGGCCATGCAGAGACACAGTCTTGATGAAGGGACTAAAACTGCAGAATTCATCACTGACACAGTCAGAGTGATCCCAACGATGTTCGTCATTGGGTCGATCACGTAAGTTGATTCTGAAACAGGGACGATACCTGCTGCTCGTGATTACTGTTGTCTAGGGGTTTCGAGCCCCAACCTGTAGTAGGGTCAGGCTGTAGGGTCTCACACCGAGTAGTTTCCACGTCTTAGTAATAGGAAGAACGATAAGAGGAATTCATTCGATGAAATGGAATATTTAAGTTCACAGTTAGTTGCGAGTTCAAATTTACTAGGGGACAATTTTTGCATGTGATGCAAACTAGATTAAATGTTTCGTAAATTATTTACGACTATATTTAATAGGAATAAACACATCGAAAAGGTTACCTGGATGACGGGATCATCCCGATCTAATCGCAGGTTCAAACAGCGTCGAAAACGGAGCTCAAACGAGCCCAGTAACGCAAAAACGGTCAAAGGCAACAGTGGGTTGGACCCACTTGGCAAGCGGGTCCACCCGCAAGGAAAAAGGGTACGGTCCGCTGAACCAGCGGGCTGCACGCCTGCCACGGGCACGCCCAATGTGGGTGTGCCCATAGGCCTTGGCGGGCGCGCCTGCTAAGCTTAGCGGGCACGCCCGTAACTTAAGTTAAATTAGGATTTTTTTTTGAAACCCTTTTGACAGCTACGAAAATTGACTTTTTGCCCATCTTTGGGCAATTGTTTGAGGGGTCAAACGAAATTAATTGGTTGAAGTTGGCCTTTGTGAAAGGCTTACTAAACTTCATTAACCAAAATTAAAATCCCTTTTCTTTAGATTTGTCCCACATTGCTCGTGACGAAAAGAGAACGGTCGACTCCCTCTATAAATAGGGGTGCACTCTCTTCATTGAAAGACACACCAAGCTATCGATTTAAGAAGCTCTTGATTTTTGAGCATTGATCGCTCCGTATTTTGCTCCCTTTTTCTGCTTGTTTGCATGCCACTTTGATCGCTCATATCGCGTTTTTCACGATTATTCGACAATATTACGATGCTTTTCACGATTTCTTGTTTTTGTCGTATTTCAGGAGATATGGAGCGATTCGGAGTGATTTTGAGATCAAGAGGATTTGCACCCACTCCGGAGTGTCACCCAAAGCTCTTTTGAGGGTTATTCGGCGATGGAAGACAAGTGGGAGAAGAAGGAACGTCGTAGGAGCGACGAGGAAGCGAAAAGACGAAGATTGGGCATTTGCAGCATCTCACTCGGCCGAGTGAACCACCCACTCGGCCGAGCAAGAAGATCACTCGGCCGACCAGACCGGACACGCATCAAAAGAAGAAAATAGGCGTGCACTCGGCCAAGTAACGATAGTCCACTCGGCCGAGCATGGAAATCCCCTCGCCCGAGTGGCATGGGAAAATCCACTTCAAAAACGGCCGACTTACTGTTAATTTACAGGCTTTTTGACGACTCCGACTCGGCCGAGCAAGAACTGCCCCTCGGCTGAGTGAGTAAAGTCACTCGGCCGAGTCACTCCCGAAGACAGACCCACGAAAAGTCCCGACTTACTGGAATTTTACAGGGTTTGTCACTCGGCCGAGTGACATTTGTCACTCGGCCGAGTGAGCCGCCCCGCCTGATGCGTAAACTGCGATTTCTGGGCTACGCATGGACATTTTTGTCACGAATTTCTGGGCGATTTTGAGGGGTATTTAAATCCAGTTTTTGCCCTAGTTAGAGAGAACTTTTTGATACTTTTTACAGCCTTTTTAGAAAGCTTTTTAGTTAATTAGATTTAGGCTTTTTGAGAGATTAGAAAGGAGATTTTTGTTGGATGATATTGGATTCTCATTGGTGTGTCTCCTTTCTTGTCAAAAACTTTATTTTTATTGATAATTTCTCTATTGCAATGAATTTTGCTGAATTTTCTATTGAATTTCTTATGATTTGCATGATGAATAGTGAGTAGTTCTATTGTCCTAGGGCATAGGGATGAACCCTATGAACCATATTTCTGAATTGTGATGAATTGGTGAAATTCTTGCTAGAATTGATTAGGGTTAGGTTGGGATTGATAAAATACGGATGGCTAGGGATTCATATCTATTGGGATTTGCAAGAGATTGGGTCCCAATTGATAGGAAGCCCTAGAAATTCGATTTAGATTTACGATTGGAATTTTCTAGAATTGGTTTGCAAGAGATTAGACCAATGTTAGGGTTTTTAATCGTATTTCTATACAAATACCCGTTTGCAAGATATTGGACGGGTAGGAACTATCTCAACCTAGGTCGTAGCTCGAGTTTGCACGAGAGTGGGCTCGAGATACGATTGAACGATGATGTCGATCCTAATGCTAGCAGCTTAGGCTAGGGTTTGCAAGAGATTGGGCCTTAGCCTAGGTTCGCTATAGACCTGCAATAGCGCAAGAGCGTGAGCTTGGTTCTACATTTAGTTGCGACTAGTTCACCTAAAATTCAAGTCTAGCAATGATGTAACCTACGAATCACAACGATGAGATACGGTCTGTAGCGGGGATTCCCTATCCCTAGGCGCTTTATTCCATTAATATTTCTATAGATATACGAACGATAGTGACAATTTTACCCCGTATTATTCTTGACCATTTTGATAGCTAGGTGATTAGAACAAGACACTGTCATTGTTCCTCCCTGAGTTCGATACCCGCTCACCACTTGATCGTGCCCATGCGGTAAAACTACAATCGTTCTCCGGGTGCATATCCGGGGCTTGACTAAGTTTTTGGCGCCGTTGCCGGGGAGGCGACAGTGTTTTATTCTCTTTACTTAGTGTTTTCTTTTTCTTTTGTTACTTTTAATCTTTTTACTCCTTATTCGTGCTAACGTTTCCTTTGAAACTCTGTTTTCCCTTGCATGTACACGAGATCTACGGCGAACCCCGAGGAAATATTATTTGATCCGGAAATCGAGCATACCGTGAGGAGGATCAGAGCCGAGAGAAGGCACGCTACGGAGGATGGTTGTATGAACCGTGTGGAGACACCAGAGGAGCTAGCCGCACGAATGGTGAGGATCATATCCATTAGAGATAGGCTTCGGCCGAAGACTTCTTCCACCACATCATCCATCGCCATGCCGGAACTAGCGGTGGACAAGAATTTTGAGCTAAAGACTGGATTGGTAGTATTGATGCAACAAGACCCGTTTCATGGGAATGCCCATGAGAATCCGCATTACCACATCCAACTTTTCTTGTCCAAGTGCGCCACTTTCCAAATGCCGGGCGTCTCCGTTGATGCAATCCGACTGCGACTCTTCCCCTTCACACTCAAGGATAAAGCTTTATATTGGTTGAGGACGCAAGCGGAAGGGACATTCACCACTTGGGATGAGTTGGCAAGCGCCTTCGTTGACAAGTTTTACCCTCCTTCCAAGACGGTGAAGATACGGAGTGCTCTCATGTCCTTTAAGCAAGGACCACAAGAGACCCTCTATGAAGCATGGGAGCGCTTCAAGGACTTACAACACCAATGCCCCCATCATAGTATAGAAGATTGGGAGCTAGTTCACAGTTTCTACAATGGACTCCAACCGGGCACGAAGCAAATTATTGACGCAATCGCCAATGGAGCCATACTATCAAAGACCCTGGATGAAGCTACGGCCTTGTTAGAGGAGATGGCCTCTAATAATCAACAATGGGGGGACGAGCGAGGACATTCTTCGTCCTCTTTGAAGCCCACTAGCATTTATGATGCCAAGGCCGTGGCGGAGCTTTCAACCAAATTTGACTCTCTCCACAAGGTGGTAGAGAGATTGGAGAAATATATCACCGAGCCACATGGAGCACCCTCTACATCTACGCCGATAAGAAATATGAGCGATTGGCAAGACCAATCCCAAGCCATGTATGTAGAAGGGGACAATGGAGAAGGATCCTTGGAGCAAGTACAATATGTCGCGAGGAACTCCGGATATTGGGCCAACCTGGCCGCTAGAAACCATCGGGGCTTTTCATATGCAAACAATGATGGTGCTTTGAACCCGCCGCCACAACAACTTCCTCAAGCTCGGCCTCCACCACCACAACCTCAATATCAACCGAGGGGGCCACCACAACAAAACTACCTGCCGAGGCAACAAACGGGACCATATAGACCCCCGGGTACAACCAAGGTTGGAGAGCTCCCAACCCACCTCAAGCTCAACCACGATCGGACCACGAAGCTAGGGTGGAAGAATTTATGGTGGAGCAGAGAAAGATTAATGCTAAGTTGACGGCGGGGCAAGAGTCACTAAGTACCGTCGTCACTCAACTTACGGAGCAACTTGTGTTGCTCAACAAGAACGCCTAACAATTGCCGGCTCAACCCGAGCCCAATCCACGGAGCAACACCGGACACATCAATGCGGTGGTTGCGGTTACAACAAGGGGCTGGAAGGATACCACTCCCGCTATGATCCAAAGCAAGCAACCCGTGGTGGAAATTTTGGAAGAAAAAGAGACGGCAATTGAAGAAGAGTGCCGAAAGGAGCCAATTGAAGGAGAAAATTCTAAAGTGGTGGAGCCACTTGATGAGCACCGCTACATGCCACCGGTGCCGTTTCCACAACGGCTAGCTAGAGCCAAGATGGAGAAAAGGCTCGCCAAGTTCCTAGAATACTTGAGGGGAGTAAGCCTCAATATTCCTTTCTTAGATGCGATTGTTGAGATCTCGTCTTACGCAAAGTTCTTGAAGGACTTGATTTTGGGAAAGAAAAGGAAGGAAAAAATCATGCTTGCGGAGCAAGGAACTTGGTTTACCCGGAAGGAGAAGGAGCCGGTGAAATTAAAGGATCCCGGGAGTTTCCGCATTCCTTACACACTAGGAGGCGTCCCCTTGCAAAAAGCTCTAGTTGACTTGGGCGCTAGTGTGAGCCTTATGCCCCATAGTATGTTCCGAAGATTGAACACGGGCACCGACTTGAAGCCGACCGACATGAGGATTCAACTTGCGGACGGTCGGATTACTAGGCCGGTAGGGATCGCAGAGAATATTCCACTCCAAGTACCGGGAGGTATATGCTTGCCTTGTGATTTTGTCATAATGGACATCAAGGAAGAGGGCGACACTTCGCTCATACTTGGACGCCCGTTCCTCTCAACCGTCGGTGTTATCATCGATGTGCATGAAGGAACTCTATCCTTGAATGTCAGGAACATAGAAGTCGAGCTTCATATACCCCGGACCATGAAACATATGCCATATCACGAGGAGTTAGATTATGTGGATCTCCTCGATGAAGTGATTGAAGAAGCAATCCCCCACTCTATTGGTGCTCTCCATGACGATGGCTTCGAAGAAGGCCAAGCTTCGGGTGAAGAAGAGAAATTGGAAGTCCCTCCAGATAGCTCCATGGATGGTGATGAAGGCGATGCTGATGTCGCAAGAATACGAGAGCTTTGCAAGCTCTCAAATGCCAAGAATCCGAAGAAAGCTCCACCAAACGGAATATCGGTGTCACCGGCCAAGAAGAAGATAGGAACAAGCTCTAGCTTGGGGGACTTATCCCCCAACATTGCCCATGATGAGGAGGCATCGAGGAAGACCGATGAACATCATGACCCGAACCCAAGCGGCCTTCCTGACAAGTTTGACGGGTGCATCTCATATGCGCCCAATATCACGAGCTAAACGAATATCTAAAGGGGTCGAGCTCATGACCTTAAATGAGTGCTTGTCGGGAGGCAACCTGACGGTTTCTGCGTTGTTTTTATTTGATTCTCATTTTTAGTTTAGCCTTTTGTTAGTTTTTAGAATTTTTGTCCATGAAAATCGTGACAACGGGTTCTATTTTTCATGACAGGAGAAGGAGAAAGGGAGATCAATCATATGGAGGATGATAGAGGCAAGGAAGAGCACTCCAGGAACGCGTTCAGGCCTTAGGAGGAGGAAGAAACAGACTGGAGGAAGAAAAACAGAGACCAGAGTGAAAACGGAGAGCCGATGCAGAAAATAGCACGTCACTCGGCCGAGTGCTTATGCCACTCGGCCGAGCAAAGACTCCACTCGGCCGAGTGGAGCACCAAACAGGGAAGTTTCCACAGACCAACTCTCTGTCAATTTCAGTAAGTTTTAGTTTTAATTGCCACTCGGGCGAGTGACTTGTCACTCGGCCGAGTGAAACAGATACCTTCCTAGCCTAAAAATTGCCGAGTGGCAGAGCCACTCGGCCGAGTGGAGTTTCTCCCTTCGGCCGAGTGAAGCAATGCGACTCGGCCGAGTCATAAGTGGGGAGGAGATTTTTCAAAAAATTTCGTTTACGGACTCGGCCGAGTGACATTTCCACTCGGCCGAGTCGTAACAATTCCTATATAAGTTAGGCGGCGGGCGCGAATTTCTAAACGCCAAAAATTCCCCAAATCGAGCCCGAGCCGCTGTCGCTTACTCTCCCTCGCCCGCTGCGAACGCTGCCGCGCCCGAGCAGATCCACCCCCCTTCACCGGTGATCGATGTCGCTCCCCACACCGACGTTCGGCCGCCACTCCACCTCGCCGGCGCCGGCCTCCACCGCCCCCAATCACCCTCTTTTGCCCCAAAAGCCCCTCTTCTCCTTGTTTTTCTTGATCCGTACGCCCTTTGAGCCCCTAACCCAAATTAATTTTTATATCTATCTATTATCCCCCATCTACCCCATACATATTGAATATTATTCGCTGATTTGATTGTTTGATTTGCAGGCTAGCTTGGGGAGCTTTGGGGAGCTTTGGGGAGCTTTTGGACGCGCTTTGAGCTTCGTGGCGGAGGCGTTTCTTTGCACGCACCACTTATTGCTCTCGCGGCGTGTTCAGGTACACTCGTTCCATTATTTAGCACGTCGCTGTATTTATTTAGTTGGGACACGTCTCACGGCACACATGCCTCTGCGCACTAGGTCGCGTACACGGGGATCTGCTCCCAAGCAGAGGAGGACTGATGATCCCGGTCCCTCTCACGCTAGGGAGGACTCCCCTCCACCTAGCCCACCACCGCCACCACCACCTACACAGCCGATCCCTGCTGATCCTGTCCCCCCCCACCCGATCCCACCGTCGGGCCGATGGGGATCACGTTTCAAAATGACGCACACCGCGCCAGGTTTGAGCATATCTTCCATCGCTCGATAGTACCCTCTAGGTTTGTGCACTTAGATGATCTTGATTGCCTAGGGGTACTCGAGGGGCTTCTCACGTTGTACGACAACGTGGGATGGCATGATTTTCTGGCGGTGTCGGCAGATACTTTCATCCGTCCGACACTAGAGGTCCTGAGCTCTATTGACCGGACCCCTGGAGGATGCACATTCCGCTTGATGGATCGAGAGTGTGAGATCACTCTCGACATGCTTCGTGCATTCTTCCAGTGGCCCGCTGTCCATGTCCCTGACCGTGCCTACGCTCCCACTCACATCCCACCCCCGTCGTTCGACACCTCCACATTCTAGACACGGATCACGGGATCCCCACTTGGCTTTGACCCTAGTAGGGTCAAGGCCTCAGCCATCCTACACCGCTACCTCCGCATTGCACAGCGCCTCATAGAGACTACTTTCCTATTGAGGTACAAGCCCGGGACCATGTCTACGCCAGAGCTCTACATGCTCTACGCGATGACTCGCCCCAGGGTTCTGGATAGGGGTAGCGACGACCTGGTCCCCGTCGTCAAGATCGACATCGCTAGTTGGTTTCTGGACCTCATCATCATTTCGGTGAGAGCTCACTCACCTATTTGTTATGGCGGTCTGATCACACTTCTAGCCCTTATGACCGGTGTGGACCTACCTGATGACTTGTGTCGAGCTCCAGGCCCCACTTCACTCTCGATAGATGTTATGGCCCGGATGAAGATGCTTCGTCCCCACGGTCACAGGCACTGGGTGTGGTTGCACGGTCCCTTTAGTGCTGACTACATGGTTCTTCCGAGCCTCGCTCGGACACACATTGGACCGACCCACGGGGATTGGATCCCAGCGATGGATCTCCTTATCCCCGCTGCCTATGTACTTGAGGCTGAGGATGCTGAGCAGGCACCCCCTGCACCACCTGTTGACCTCGTGATCCCTCAGCCTGCACCTGCACTGTCTGCACCTCCTGACACTTCTGTCCACACTTCTGTCAGTGTCGGAGCACCTTAGCTGAGTCCACCACTACCACCACCACCACCGAGCCTATGTTCATCAAGCCTACCACTTCTCTTAGCCCCGAGCGTCCCACCACCATTTTAAAGACCGACGAGACCTCCTTTACCACCGCAGTGACGGTCCTGACCTCACTTTTGTCCACGGCCACCCCGGCCGTCGGCCCTTCTGACCCCACTGCCGCTGTCTTTACCGAGAGTGTCGTGACTTCTGTCCCCACTTATGCGTCACTGACCTCTCCTGCTGCCTCGTCACACATTGTGCCTTCCACTTCTGCTGCTGCTTCTGCTTCTGCTTCGACCCAGCCTGCGTCCCAGCCTCACATCAAGGCTGGGCATCCCTTACCGAGCACAGCACCCCTCCCACACTTTCCTGCTGGCCCCATCCTATACTCTGCCTACCAGAGACAGCCCCGCACCTTACCTGCTCTACCTGTGCTCCCTCAGCTCCACCACCCACTGACACTCTAGTTCAGAGCATTCATGCTCTAGAGGGGGTTGTTAGTGGACTTCGAGGAGACTTTAGGGCTCTCTCTGCCACGGTCAGTTCTGTGCAGACCCGCGTCTCCATGCTTCCCGATATTCAGGCTTGCCTGAATCAGATTCTGGCGCGTCTGCCTCCACTACCCCCACCCACCCAGTAGATACCACGACCATCACCTCCACCACCACCTACGTCGCAGGACGGTGCTGGTGCAGCACCACCACCAGCTTAGGCACACTCTTGATGCCTCTGATATTTTTTGTCGTTTTGCTGCCTGTTTGTTCCTAGGCCTGGTGATTGATTTTTGCCCCCCTCCTCCACGTATTACCTTGGTGCCTTCCTGATCATATATTTGTATACCTTTTTGGGAGTGAGGGAGAGACTTTTTGGGGACACTTATACCTGCACCATCATGATCTTTGCATGCATCCCATTCATTCACATCTTATTTTATTTTTTATTTTTCTTTCTTTTTTCATCATGCATGCATCCTCACCCACCCCTCCCATCTCACGTCTCTCAGTGTGCCACACCTTGCACATTGAGGACACTGTGCACTTCAGCTGGGGGAGTGAGTTCTCACACTTTTTCATTTTATCCACCCTTTATTTTTTATTTCTCACATTTTCTTTCCACTCTTGCACTTATTTTCACCACTTTTTCGTTTCTTTATTCATGCATCACGTTTTCTTTTTCTTTTTTTGAGTATGCTGCATTGTATATAGTTCTATTTTCTTTTATCTTTGTTTCTTTCATCTTTTGCTAGAGATGATTTTTCTGTGATGATGATGACGTGGTGTTAGCTTATCTACATATGCATGCTATTTTGTCACGTCATAGCTTTTGTTTCAGATATCATATGCTATGTCCTGCTTTGCATTTTGAAATAGTAACCCACTCTTTTCCTGTATGGATATGGATGAAACTCTGTTATTAGCTGATGTCTGATGATTCATATGTATGCTTATCATAGAAAACGCACCAAGCTTCACGCATTGATTGCTTATATTTGGATTACTGCTTTCCTCTCTCATTTCACTTCTTATTGCATGAATTGTGCGCTTCACTTTCAGGTTGATTGAATGTTTGCTAGGATGATATATCTAGACTAGTTTATTTTTTGGGATTAAACTGAGTAGATTATATTACTCTGTTGATAGTTGTCATGCACGTCCTACAGAGTGAACTGAGTGATACATTGATTTCTTTCTCCACATATCTTGAGCATTATTTCTCTACTTGAAATTCATTGGTGAATCCCCCCTAGCAAGTCTATAATCGGCATTTCCCCCGCTATTTATTTTCATGCTCCAAATCCCCAAAATCAAAAAGAAAAAAATATACCTGTATATCCTTCTCTCTTTTGATTTGGGATCGCTTATGTATATATTTCTATTGCAAAAAAAAGAGAAAAATTGAGAAATAGAAAAGAAAAGAGAAAAGAAGTTCATAACGATCCCATCTCATACTCTTTCTCTCATTCTTCCCTCTTTTGTTTTATTTTTACTTTTTTTGGAGTTTCAAAAGAAATGTGGAATGTACATATTGATTTGTCTATGCCACCACGCTTATGGATAAGCTTGGGGGAGAGAATCCAATGATGTGTGAGAGAGTGACTACTCGACGGTGCATGCCAACCTAGGCTAAGTAATCTTCTATACTCGGTGAGATTGTTAAAGTTTCACGAAATCCAGAAATCGACACTTAGCATTCATTTCATGAAAACCATGCTTTTCTATTCTTACTATTCCATATCGTGTGATATCTCTTATACTCCTTATAGAAAGCATTCAATTGAAAAGTGTGTGATCTATGGTTATGCATACCGCTTTAGATGCTTCAGATGATGTTAATCCTAGAATGATTCCATATTTCATGCTATATTGATATTTTGGGGTTTTCTATTTCGAATGCATCATTATACTATGATATCGAAATAAAAGTCTTTGATGTGTTTTCTATATTCGATGTATGCTACATGAGTAAGCAAAACCCACGTCCTGAGAAAAATGATCTAGCACCCCCCCTTCTTCGCTTTCTATTCTATTTTTCTTTTTGTTTTTTATTTTTATTTCTTTTATTTTCCCCTCTTTTCCATCATTTTGCCCGTCGGGCTCGCTTTTTACTCATCTCCCTCGAGGACGAGTAAGAGGTAAGCTTGGGGGATTTTGATCGCTCCGTATTTTGCACCCTTTTTCTTCATGTTTGCATGCCACTTTGATCGCTCATATCGCGTTTTTCACGATTATTCGACAATATTGCGATGCTTTTCACGATTTCTTGTTTTTGTCGTATTTCATGAGATATGGAGCGATTCGGAGTGATTTTGAGATCAAGAGGATTTGCACCCACTCTGGACTGTCACCCAAGGCTCTTTTAAGGGTTATTCGGCGATGGAAGACAAGTGGGAGAAGAAGGAACGTCGTAGGAGAGACGAGAAATTGAAAAGACGAAGATTGGGCATTTGCAGCATCTCACTCGGCCGAGTGAACCACCCACTCGGCCGAGCAAGAAGATCACTCGGCCGACCAGACCGGACACACATCAACAGAAGAAAATAGGCGTGCACTCGGCCGAGTAACGATAGTCCACTCGACCGAGCATGGAAATCCCCTCGCCTGAGTGGCATGGGAAAATCCACTTCAAAAACGGCCGACTTACTGTTAATTTACAGGCTTTTTGACGACTCCGACTCGGCCGAGCAAGAATTGCCCCTCGGCCGAGTGAGTAAAGTTACTCGGCCGAGTCACTCCCGAAGACAGACCCACGAAAATTCCCGACTTACTGGAATTTTACAGGGTTTGTCACTCGGCCGAGTGAGCCGCCCCGCCTGCTGCGTAAACTGTGATTTCTGGGCTGCGCAGGGGCATTTTTGTCAGGAATTTCTGGGCGATTTTGAGGGGTATTTAAACCCAGTTTTTGCCCTAGTTAGAGAGAACTTTTTGATACTTTTTGCAGCCTTTTTAGAGAGCTTTTTAGTTAATTAGATTTAGGCTTTTTGAGAGATTAGAAAGGAGATTTTTGTTGGATGCTATTGGATTCTCATTGGTTTGTCTCCTTTCTTGTCAAAAACTCTATTTTTATTGATAATTTCTCTATTGCAATGAATTGTACTGAATTTTCTATTGAATTTCTTATGATTTGCATGATGAATAGTGAGTAGTTCTATTGTTCTAGGACATAAGGATGAACCCTATGAACCCTATTTCTGAATTGTGATGAATTGGTGAAATTCTTGCTAGAATTGATTAGGGTTAGGTTGGGATTGATAAATTACGGATGGCTAGGGATTCATATCTATTGGGATTTGCAAGAGATTGGGTCCCAATTGATAGGAAGCCCTAGAAATTCGATTTAGATTTACGATTGGAATTTTCTAGAATTGGTTTGCAAGAGATTGGACCAAGGTTAGGGTTTTTAATCGTATTTCTATACAAATTCCCGTTTGCAAGAGATTGGACGGGTAGGAACTGTCTCAACCTAGGTCGTAGCTCGAGTTTGCACGAGAGTGGGCTCGAGATACGATTGAACGATGATGTCGATCCTAATGCTAGCGGCTTGGGCTAGGGTTTGCAAGAGATTGGGCCTTAGCCTAGGTTCGCTATAGACCGGCAATAGCACGAGAGCGTGAGCTTGGTTCTACATTTAGTTGCGACTAGTTCACCTAAAATTCAAGTCTAGCAATGATGTAACCTACGAATCACAACGATGAGATACGGTCTGAAGCGGGGATTCCCTATCCCTAGGTGCTTTATTCCATTAATATTTCTATAGATATACGAACGATAGTGATAATTTTACCCCGTATTATTCTTGACCATTTTGATAGCTAGGTGATTAGAACGAGACACTGTCATTGTTCCTCCCTGAGTTCGATACCCGCTCTCCACTTGACCGTGCGCTTACGGTAAAACTACAATCGTTCTCCGGGTGGATATCCAGGGCTCGACCAAGCACGCTCGATTATGAACTTAAATTCCTCCCCTCTTTTTCTTCCTATCCTCCCGTCGGGTCCTAGCAAGACTACGAGGAGGTTTGGATTGGATCCAGACGTCTAAGACGTGGGTCTGCTCAAGTGAAACTTTCTTCGACAAGTGATCGACTCGGAGGCGGCTCAGGTATAGCAGTTCGAAGGCACGAGGCGGCTCGGCTACAAGGAGCGCAAGAAAGGTGGTGTGGTACATCTTGCCTGACCCAAGGCCAAGATTCCTGGTATGTTATTTAGTAGCTTTTTAGTATAATTGTAATAATTTCGCAGTAGGCTAGATCCCTCTTGTGGTGGTCAGATCCACTCCAAGTTGGCATAGTTCTTGGTGAGATTCTGGCTCGCCTTAGGGTTCGCTAAAATGTTTAGCGTGTTTATGTTTTTCTGCTGTGCATATTTTCCCTCTGTTGTCAGTCCGACTTAGGACGGACACAGATTTGAGCCTTAAGAGTCTAACAAAACCCTTCACGCTTGAACACTGATATTATCTGTCTGTTCTGCAGATTTGGCACTCGGCAGAGTGAGATTCTCACCTGACCGAGTAGCGCCGACAGCCAGAGTAGAAAACAAGGGTTTTGAGCCGTGCAAGGGCAGTTTTGTCTGGATTTTTTGGGGTTTTTGGGCATGTATTTAAGCCCAATTTTGTCTCCAGCCCCGAGGGAGACTCCTTAGCATTTTTTTCATTAGTTTTAATTTTAGTTAAGCATATGTATTGACGAGAGATTGAAGACGCAAATCCAAACTTTCTTATTGGAGCTTCTTCGCAAATTGGTTTGTCTTGACCTCTTGCAAGCTTTGATTTTTGTGATATATCTCTTATTAAATCTTGAATGCATGATGAATTCTACTATTATTCTTGCTTTTCCATTGATTTCTAATATGATGTGTGAGTAGTTCCTTTGCTCTACGGCAAAGGGATGAACCCTATGGATCCAATGCATGATTTGTGAGATCTATGAATTGATGTAACATTAGGTTTGTTAGATGGGTTAGGTCTTGATTAATTTACTACGGATAGATGGAGATTTCTCTTGGATCTTGAGAGCTCGACAGAGGATCTTGATCCAAGAAAAGCCCTAGTAGTTGATTTAGGATTACAATCGAAATTTCCTAGACTTGGTACGTGACAACGACCAAAGCTAGCATTTTTATTGGTCTCATGTACTCATATTCGTTGCACGACGGTGAACGAGTACGAACTATCACGATCTAGATCCGAACTCAAGTTGCGCGATAGCGAGCTTGAGTTGGGATTGGACATAATTGCAGATCTTAATGCTAGTGGTTTAGATTAGGCTTGCGCGACAGCGAGACTCTAGTTTAGATTTCTATAGACTTGCGTAGTGCAACAGCGTGCGCCGGTTCTCCAATTAGTTGCGACAAGTTCACATTAAACCAAGTTTAATTGCATGGTAATTTATAACTCACATTGATCACATTGGAAATCCGTTATGGGGATTCCCTAGCCCTAGACGTCTTTATTATATTGAATTTTATCCGTACTCGAACGATTGTGACACCAACCATCCCCAAACAATTTCCCACCAAGTAGCTTAGTAGATAAAGTAGAGTATCGTCATTAGTCCTCCATGTGATTCGATGCCCGCTTTCCACTTAACCGTACGCTTGCGGTAAAGCTACATTGTTTTCGGGTGTATATCCGGGTACGATCAGTTACATGGATTGCTCTAAAATGTTATTGAAAAGGAAAAAAAGAAGAAAAGAAAAAAAGAGATGAGATATTTTGAGTAGATTCGAGATCATGATCTTATGATGTTTTGGTTGTTGTGATAGCCTAATACGAGAACATTTACAACCTAGGACACTTGATTACCTAATTGATTAAACATTTGCATGTCATAAATTTGTGCGATACTGAATATGTGTGGATTGAGATAAAATTGTGACTTTTTGCATTAGTCCATGAAAACCCATGATAGTTATTGAACTTTGTTGGGTAATATTATTCTTAATTCATTTTAAGCGTATTGAAGTGAAGATGGGGTCTACGACATTTTTTTTGCAATATTCGCTTATTTTGCTAAGAGACTAGCAAAAAGCTAGTTGGCGTGTGATTCTAGAAAAATATTACGTTTATTACCCCTCATTCGATCGTATTTTGCGCATATATAATGTCTAATTGGTCTTTAATATGTGTGCTTTTTTAATAAAATTTCATATTAAATTTTTTTGTTTCTTTATGTGCAAAATACCATTTTATGGCCTAATTTTGTCCCATTTATATTTTTCGGGTGAAGATTGCAATTTTCGAATCCAACTACTATTTTTTCACAATTTTCGGACGTCGGAGTGATTTTCTAGAATTTTTACAAGGCAAAACTGGGGTTTAAAAAAATAAAAATAAATAAAATAAATAAAAAACAAGGCAGGCGCCCGTCCGGTTGACCACGGGGGGCGGGGCCCTCCCGTGTTTTCCCCGCGGGTGGGGCCCGCCCGCTCTTTAAAAGCGGGCGCCCGCCCGCGTGGAAAACACGGGTGGCGCCCGCGTCTGTTGAAAGCGGGCGCTCGCCCACGTGGAAAACGTAGGTGGCGCCTGCCTCCTTTGACTGGCAGATTGCGGGTCCGCAACCCGCTGGCCCATTAAGCCTAATTTTGCTATTTAAAGGGTTTTCTAGCATAACTTCTTCATCCAAGCTCGGTTTTGAGCGAAATTTGAATTGGGGGCTTCTCCCCCAAATTCCAAAGGAGCTAGAGTAGCTGTGGGAAAGATTTGAAGACATTTTGGCATCGTTTTGGGTGAAAACTCTCCACTTTTTGTATGTTTTAATTAGTTTTGTATTAGATTTTGTACAAAAATGATGTTTTTATTAATTATACTTACTATTTTTATTACCATGGCTGACTGAAAATCTTGTGAGTGTGTTGTGTAATAGTTAGTATTGATGGGTTTCATGTATCATGTCTTCATAGCACTTATATTAATCGAAAACGTTGAATTTGTCGTTTTTCGCTATCTTAATTAATTACGCGCTATCCGAGAGGAATCCGCTTAGGATGACATGCCGCGAGGCATCGTATATGTGCACAAACCTGTAAAGGGGTCCATGGAGGGTGATGAACCGCAAGGTTCATCTAGTTATACTTTATTGTTTAGAAAAACGACCGATTCAACGTTAATGTAATTTGCTATAAAATCATCGTTCTTTTAGAGTTAACTCATCTGATCCACATACCATGGCATGGATGCGTGATTGAGTTATCCATAGAGTATGATTAGCATGATATCCTACAAAACTAACGAAAACACAACACACACACACACACACACACACTTTTACCATATCACTTTTTCACATTATTTACTTTCGTAAAGTTTAGTACATGTTTTATCTCAAATCAAAACCAAACAAAAATTCACCTTCAAAGTGTGGTTTATATTTCACCAAATAATTTTCACGCTTAATTTCAGATTGTAAAACTTGTAGATTAGTTTTTCCCTGAGGAATACGACCCTAGACTCACCAAGTTTACTACTTGACCGACTTCATATACTTGGGAATATCACTGCAACATTTTGAACCAGTCATTCACCTCTGCTTGCACTTGAATGGGAGTCCATTTAGTGAAATCTTCTTCTAGGGGTTCTATGTATTTCTTCTCCACAAGTTGACATGGAGATAAGCTTTTCAAGAAGATGATCATCCTTGCTTTCCAATACACGTAGTTTGACCCGTTGAAAAGAGGGTGTCGAATGGTGGATTGGCCTTCAGCTATAGAAGAAGCGCCATCGCATTGGTTGTTGTTTGTTGTTTCCATAGTTAGTACCTTTCTCTAATACCAATTGTAGGACCTGAAACTATGAGGAAAAACACTAGAGGGGGCGAGTAGTGTTTTATGAAATAAAAAGGAATTTACGCCTAATTAATATCCCTAATGAACCCAAGTGTGAGGAATAGAATAAATAAAGACAACAACATAGAAATGCAATTGCAAACAATAGATGTACCCTTGTTTGGATTCCCCTGAGTCAAATCACGACTCACTGGAATCATACTCCAGTAATCCACTAGTAAATCCTGCTAGTGATTAGTATCCACTAATAACCCACTTGCCAAATATCGAAAAGTGTAAATCCAATGCACTTTCAACCATCACTTCCTACAAACCGAGAACGGTATACTCTCATAACATGAGAGTTAATCTCAATAAAGAAAGATGAGAATTAAAATACACAATTTGAAATAGATTACATAACATATGCCTTGAATACAAACTTAATAGAATGAGGCAATGAGGTGTGTGTGATGTGCTCTAATTAAGAGTGAATGAGCACTTACTACTTGCCTCAAGAGAGAAGAAAAACTTGCTTCAAGATTGAGCTTTGAATGCTTTGGAAACAAGTGTTGAGATAAGGGCTTTGAATGCTTGTAGAGCTTTGAATGCACTTCAAGGAAAAGAGTTAACTGTTTTAACAGTCTTAAATGAATGCATCAATACCCTATTTACAAACCTAGAATATCCCATGAAGATCTGAAGTAAATCCCAAGCATTAAATGCTGGAAACGGCTCTAAACGGGTAGATATCCGAGTCACCAGGAGCTTCGAGAAGATCTACTAGTCGTCTGGTCCAATATGCAGACAATACGTCAAGATGAGTATAATGGCTATTAACAGATGCCTAAAGAAGGCTTCCCAGATGTCTGGTCTTCTATGCAGATGTCTGGGTTCATAGCTTCAGACGCCTGATCAGTCAGGATGCATAAACTGAGCTACTGGAAATTTTGGTCATAAATGGCCAGACAACTAAAGGTCATCACCTAAGCGTCTGACGTATTGTGCAGACGTCTGGGTAGACAACTTCAGACGTCTGGTCTGGGTTAGGGTTAAGGAACTGCTATATATATGCATGCACGACAGGCCTCTGGTGGCCAAGCAACAGGTGCCTGGTTGAGGCTAAAAACTCCATTTTGAGTTTTTATAAGTTCTAACCGTATGAGGTTGAATGATGAATGGACTAAGATGTTGTGTATGACATGAATGTGATTCTAGAAAGTCTATTCAAGACTTAACATTCTTATTCAAAAAAGAAGTAAAGCATGAAAATATTACAGTTAATCATCTTCACTTCCTATTGAAATTCTTGAATTCTTCTATTTGATTCACATGAGTCCATCACTTGATTTCCTCGCATCATTGACTGAAATCATCATCACCATTGATATTTCTTGAAGTACATTGATGATGCTTTAATTAACTAAAAACAAGGGGATGAGTCATAATTAATTATGTTTGCTCATCATCAAAACCAAAATCGGGTAATCCAATACTCAACAATTACTAATCAAAAGTATAGCATCTATGTACAATACGAGAAATATGACAGCACTCCCACTGACCTTCTTATATACACATGGTTCATCCTCATTTTTGATGAAGCCAAACATTTAGGATGTATCATCAAATCAGATGTTCCAGCTTCTTGATGCTTGCTTCAATCCATAAATAGATTTTAGCATCATGCATGCTTTTTCACTACTCCCACTGACTTTGTAACCCTCTAGCTGTGTCATGTAAATACTGTAACGACCGGTTTTTGTAATGACTATTATATGAATAATATTGGGTGTTTTCTCCTTGTGTGCTTTTCACTGTCAGACGTTCTAAGTTAAGCTTCGTAGCGTCCTTATCTTAGAGCTAGAGTGATCCTAGAGGCCATAGGAATCTTCCCAAAGCTTCGCGCTTCGAATCGGCACTTTTCGTGCATCTTAGTTGGTTCATGAAGGAGAGCCAACCGACTAGATTGCAATCTAGTCGGTCGGTAACACTTCTCAGACCAGCTAGCTCTTCTCAATAAATTTCGACTGAGTTACTATTTATAATTAGTCGGTCTAAGCACATTCATCGACCGACTAGTTGTGAAACTAGTCGGTCAAGGCTTGTTCTTAGACCGACTTGTACAGAGTACCTTTTTGTTGGCTGAGTTACTGTTTACAGTTAGTCGGTCAAAGAACAACTATCGACCGACTAGTTGAGAAACTAGTCGGTTAGAGTTTCTTCTCAGACTGACTAACTGTCAGTACTCATTATCTATCTTATTCGACCTTTAGTCGGTTCATGAACGTTCACCGACCGACTAGATCCCAAACTAGTCGGTCGACGGGTCTTCATAGACCGACTAATTATGCATTCCATGTACCAACCATGTTCACTGTTTGATTTTAGTCGGTGTCAGTTGGGCGACCGACCAACTAGATCCCAAACTAGTTGGTCGACCACTCTTCACTGACCGACTAAATTGCCCAGTAAACCTAGGTTAAGTCGTAGCCGCCGCTAATTCTTTTTATTCCGACCATTTCTATTCTTTCTTCACTTCTCCAAGCCAACCTTCTTCCACAATCATCCCCCAACCTTCCTCTTGCCATTCTTCGCTCTCCCGTGCTCCCACTCACCTTCCTTTGCGCCGGCACCACCCCCGTAGGCCACCAACCGACCCCAAAAACCCTAATATCTCCTTTTGCTCCAGAATTTTCCCGACGAACTCAAATCTCCAGATCTGTAGCATTTCGGCCGTGAGGAATTCTCTTCAACCCTAGTCTTTCCGGATCGCTTCTTCCGTTGCCGTGCTAGATCCGATTTGGCGACGGCAAATCCGGAATCCGGCGAGATCTTTTCCTACCGCAGATCCGTAGGCATCTCAAACTTCGCTTCGTAACGGTTAGTAGACCTACCTTTAATCTCCCCATAACCCTCACCGTAACTTAGAATACCTAATAAAAATTGATTACTAGATGTCATAGGATTCCAATACAAAAATATGGATTAGATCTTGATTCTAATTTTCTGTTTTGCCAAAACAGCGAACCCTAATTTCCGTAGAGTAGCGATTTGTGTGACAACTCTCGTCGACCAACAAACCTCGGTACCAGGCAAGTGAAACTTGCCAACCTAGTTTTTAGGCCATGTTTTAGGCCATTGCTTTGTTTTAGCATGAAAGAGACTAGACCGTGAAATGATAGCGGCCTAGGCGCAAATTCAAATTCTAGCTTGACAACGAAGCTAGAATTGCCCTTGTCATACCATGTCATACTTTTGCCTGTCATGTTTACTTTTCTTTAACGGTACGCAATTTCTATTCGAATATTCGTCATGTGCATCCATTTTACATGTCATCTCTTTGCATGTTGCATCGTAGCACACGCTACAAATCCTTGTACAAATCCGTGTTTCCGTGTTACCGGCTAGGCACCCGTTATGCGGGCATAACCCTACGCCATCCTTGTTAAAAACACTTCCTAGCTTGTGAACCAGAAGCGAGCATTCCATGTTCGGGGGTAAAGCCCTGGCTCGATACACGTGGAGGCGTAGGGATAAACGGTCACTTGAGCGTAAGAGTTGGCCCGTACAGCCTCTCTAGCCAAAGGGCAGAATCTCTGTGCACGACGTGCTTACTTTACTTGTACTAGTCTGTGTGAATGTTCCTTGTAAATTTGACATCCATGCCATGCTTGCACCTTTTTACTATACTTGTTGCACTATTACTTCAACGGCCATGGCATGCATACCTTAGGATTGCTAGTTGCTTTTACCTGCCTTTTTTTCCTTGCACAAGTCTTGTAGACTTGCTAACATGTGCCCCTTCTCTTTAGGTGTCACATGTTAGTTGCTGAGCCAGAGCCCGTAGTTGAGGGCGAGGAGTTCGTGGAGTTTGAGCCCGTTTCAGTTGCTAACGAGGAGTACGAGGACACCGGTGACCAGTCCTAGTTTCCTCCACAGTTCTGCCTTTAGTCGTTGCTGTTGTTGTCGGTGAGTAGCACCGTTGTTGTTAGTTATCTTGTTGGCCATGTTGGGCCTTTTCTCTTAGACTCTTTTTGTTTGCATGGTGGCATTTCTGTGGTTGTTGAATTTTATCTGGACATCGTGATTATAATTTCATGTTATTTGTCTCTTTCTATTATTCTTGTCTTTGTTCCGTGTCACATTACAGGGACCTGCTAATTTATATTAATTGACGCTTATCGGACTTGCTGCTTTGTAGCTTCAAGTCTGAGCGGACCTTCTCACGTTTCGCCTCCATATTTTTGGGAAGCAGGGTGTGACAGGTTTCTTTGGTGGCCCATGTAGGTCCCACACACTGTAACTGTGACTTAATCGGAACAACGATAAGGATTATAGAATTTCCGATAAACAATTTCGACACCGAGTCATAAGGCTAAGAGTCTGATTTCTTTCATTTTTCCTGTGTCAATAGATGGCTGGGAGCCGGAATACCCGTGCTGGTGGTGGTGTGCCCCCTCGTGTCGAGGAGCCGGATCGGGAGCCCACCAACGGGGAGATTATACAGATGATGCATCAGATGATGCAGGTGCAGCAGGGGATGCTGCAGAATGCCCGGAATGTTCCGCCTGCTCGAGCAGCGCAGCCTGTTCAGAATGTCCCTCACTTCGAGCCCGGAGCGAAGCAGTTTTGGGAACTGGGCCCTGCTTACTTTGATGGGACCGAAGGACCTCTAGCTGCGGATGAGTGGACTAGGAACATGGAGGACAACTTGAAGATGTCGAAGGTCGACCCGGCTGGATGGGTTGACTTGGCGAAGAGGCAGCTTAAGGATAATGCTCGGAACTGGTGGGATGCTGAGGAGGAGTTGCTGGAGGAGCCGATATCTTGGGCTACTTTCAAGTCCAGATTTGATGATGAATACTTTCCGAAGGCTGCCAGGAGGGAGATGGCGCATCGCTTCATTGATCTGAAGCAAGGGAGCTTGACGGTGGACCAGTACCACCAGGAGTTCACCAGGTTGAGCCATTTCGCATCGAAGATGGTGCAGGATGCTGATGAGAGAGCTCAGAGGTTTCTGCAGGGGCTTTCTTTGGATCTTTAGAGCTATGTGACTTCTTCTGATGCGGAGTCCTATCAGAAGGTCCTGATTGCGGCGAAGAGGCAGGAGCGGATTGTGAACAAGAAGAGAGGATGCGCTTCTGGAGCTGGGAAGAGGACTGTGGAGCAGGCCAGTGCAGTGATGAGACCAGGGTTCAGGCCTAATCAGCCGGTACAGTTCAAGAGGCCCGGGGGACTTCCTACTCTGAAGACTTGCCATTTCTGTGGTAAGACTGGGCATGTCAAGGATCAATGCTGGAAGATGCTGGGACAGTGCTTGGTTTGTGGTGATCCAGCACATACCATGAGGGACTGCCTAAAGTCCAAGCAGCCGTGGAAGGGACCTGTTGCAGCTCAGCCGTTGCAGCAGAAGGCACCTGTACCTGCTGGACGTGGGGCGCCTCTCGTTCCACAGAGGCAGGCTTTTCAGCAGGCTGTTCAGCCAAGGCGGCAGGCTTTCCTGATGACTGCAGTTGAGGCTGAGACTGAGGATGAGGTTATTACAGGTAACTCTCAACCTAGTTGTTCTTTCTTAGTTAGTCATGTTTGTTGGAATTTTGTTTGGTTGTTTGTTATGCATGCTAGAATAGAATTTGATTGTTAGACTGTCTGTTAGGTGTGATTTTGGTTTGCACATTTCCTGCACGAGTCCTCTTCGACTCTGGTGCATTGATGTGCATTATTTCCCGGAGCTTCGTGGAGAAGCATTCCTTGTCGACTTCCCCTCTACCCAAGAGTTGGAATATCATTACCGGGAATGGCGTGATCTCGATGCATCGTGGTTGCAATTCTTGCCCTTTGGTGGTCTGTGGACATGAGCTCTACGCTGATTTCATCGTCCACGACATCATCAACTATGATGCTGTCCTTGGGATGGACTGGCTCAGGAGTTTCTACGCCACGATCGATTGTCGGATGAAGAAGGTGGTGTTCGAGATCCCTGGACATCCGGTGTTTGAGTTCAGCCGTGGCAGCAGTTCGCTTGGTCCGGTCAGGTTTCGGGCCAAGTCGGTGGAGATCATTGCTATGCAGATGAAGCAGTGTGGACCTGCGGTAGTGCGTGACTTCGACGACGTCTTCCCCGAGGAGATGTCTAGATTGCCGCCCGATCGAGCTCTCGATTTTTCGATCGATCTCATTCCGGGAGCGCAGCCTATCTCGAAGGTGCCCTATCGCATGGCACCAGCAGAGTTAGAGGAATTGCGGAAGCAGCTGGACGAACTTCTTCAGAAGGGTTACATTAATCCCAGTGTGTCTCCGTGGGGAGCACCGGTCTTGCTGGTGAAGAAGAAGGACGGTTCGCATCGCATGTGTGTGGACTACCGGGAGTTGAATGCGGTGACCGTCAAGAATCGATATCTGTTGCCTCGTATTGATGACATTTTTGATCAGCTTGGAGGATCGAGGCTATTCTCTAAGTTGGATCTGAGGATTGGTTATCACCAGCTGAAGGTGAGGAAGGAAGATGTTCCGAAGACAGCATTCAGGACGAAATATGGGCACTACGAGTTCGTGGTTATGCCTTTCGGTGTGACCAACGCACCCGCAGTCTTTATGAATCTGATGAACCTGATCTTCTATGACTTTTTAGACAAGTTTGTCGTTATCTTCATTGACGACATTCTGATCTACTCAAAGTCAGAGGAGGAGCATGTGTCGCACTTGAGGACAGTGTTGGATATTTTGAGGAAGCATCGGTTGTATGCTAAGTATTCCAAGTGCGAGTTTTAGCTGGACAGAGTTGCTTTTCTCGGGCATGTGGTGACTGGAGGTGGTATTTCGGTGGACCCCGAGAAGATTAAGGCTATCAGAGAGTGGCATGTTCCGCAGTCAGCGTCTGAGATCTGGAGTTTCCTTGGACTTGCAGGTTATTACCGACGGTTCATTAAGGACTTCTCCCGTATTGCTGAGCCGATGACCAGACTAACGTGAAAGGACGTACCTTTTGTTTGGTCTGATGGCTGTGAGGAGGCTTTTGGTGTTCTGAAGGAGAGGCTGACGACTGCCCCTGTTCTTGCTGTGCCTAATCGGAGTGGAGGATTCGAGATCTTTTGTGATGCTTCTGGCAAGGGTCTCGGTTGTGTATTGCATCAGCATGGGCACGTGGTTGCGTATGCTTCTCGTCAGCTTAAGGCTCATAAGAAGAATTACCCGACGCACGATTTGGAGTTGGCTGCTGTCGTGTTTGCGCTCAAGATTTGGAGGCACTTCCTGCTGAGTGAGAAGGTGAAGATCTTCACCGATCACAAAAGCATGAAGTATATCTTTACCCAGAAGGAGCTCAACATGCGACAGCGTCGGTGGTTGGAGCTCATGGCGGACTATGAGATCGATTTGCAGTATCACACTGGTAAGGTGAATGTGGTACCGGATGCGCTGAGTAGACTTCTGGTGGTGATGTTGTTGACTTCGCAGTGGAGATTGCAGCAGGATTTTTGCGAGTTCGGTATTGATGTTGTCCTTCCTGGGGAGACTTCTTCGTTGATGTGTATGCAGATACAATCGACGATCGTGGATAGGATCAAGGCTGGACAGGCTGGAGACCCGAAGCTGGTGAAGATTTGGGAGCAGGTGGAAGCCGGTCTGCTGACAGATTTCGTGATTCATGAGGATGGCTCGCTGAGGTTTGGAGCCAGGTTGTGTGTGCCAGCTGGAGACATCAGAGAGGAGTTGTTGGTTGAGGCACACAGTTCGCCGTATTCTGTACATCCTGGTGGGACCAAGATGTATAAGGACCTTCGCCTGAACTATTGGTGGCATGGTATGAAGAGGAGTGTGGCTCGGAGTGTAGCCAAGTGTTTGGTTTGCCAACAGGTAAAGGCGGAGCATCAGCGTACGGCAGGGTTGCTGCAACCGCTTCCGATTTCGGAGTGGAAGTGGCAACACATCACTATGGACTTCGTGACTGGACTACCTCGGAGTCCGAAGCAGAATGACGCGATTTGGGTGATCGTCGATCGATTGACCAAATCCGCGCACTTTATTTCTTTCTGAGTAGGACAGTCCACTGAGGCACTAGCAAGGAGATATATGAAGGTAAATCTTTTACTCTCCGTTTTAATTTCCTTTCCTAGTTTAGACAGTGATGTAACGTGAATCGTGCAGGAGATCATACGACTTCACGGAGTCCCAGTGAGTATCGTGTCGGATAGAGACACGAGGTTCACATCTCAGTTCTGGCAGAGTCTGTAGAAGAGCTTGGGTACGAGTCTGAGTTTCAGCACGGCGTACCATCCGCAGACAGATGGCCAGTCCGAGAGGACGATCCAGATCTTGGAGGACATGCTGAGTGTAGGAAGATATATGCCCATAAGGCAATTTATCTTGATTATACGTCTTGTTCATACCGTATATGGTACGTATTATTCTAAGTATAAAATCATTTGTATTAATATACTTAGATAATATCCATAGACTTATAGTTAGGTCCTTACATATCTAGATGAGATCTCGATTATGAGTGAGTAAGCGACCGAATAGAAACGTAAGTCTTAAACGGTTCGTGATCGTAGATGTGTCGAGAACTGGGTATCGACACATCGGATAGATCACTGTGTCTTCGTCTTACCTTCGGGTAATGATGATCTCATAGTCATTCGACTTGGTGAAGTCGGAGACGAGACACAGGTGCTCATTGGAGAATGAGTTCACTGAACGACCAAGTTAGAGTTATTAAATGGTTAACTTTAATGATCTGTCTTTAATAACTCTAGGGTGATGATAGGTTAGTTGATCCTTAAGACCTGAAGTCATCTGTACAAACCTGTGAGCGGATGGTATAGCTTAAACCCATGATCTAGCTTCGAGGACAAGTCCTGCTGAAAGATCTTAGGTTGGGCTGCACCTGAATCTCCCAAGGTGAGTAAGTGACTAAGATGGGATTCGTCACTTCCATTAAAGGGAAGTTAGTGTTATAGGCTCAGTACGGTTTTTATGTTAATCCTCGGCCGGGGTACGTTGCAAGAAGTACAACGTGTATACAATAAAGACCGCCGTATACTGACCAATGTTGTCTAATAGGGTTGACAGAAAACCATACCCTAGGCCAACAATAACACAGTCTTGACGAAGGGATTTTAGCTAACGGAATTCATCACTGACACAGCCAATGCAAACCCTATGATACTTTTGTCAAAGGGTCGATCACGTTATGATGACTCTGAAACAGGGACGACAGCTACTGCTCGTAGTGACCGTCGTCTAGGGGTTTCGAGCCCCAACCTGTAGTAAGGTTAGGCTGTAGGGTCTCACACCGAGGAGTGTTCGTGTCTTAGTAATAGGAATATAGAATAGAGAGAAATATCATTTGATGGTATTCACAAGTTAAGTTGTGAAAGTTAGTCGCATTAGCAATAAGGACACAACATTGCATTAGATGCTAACTTTGACTAAACGTGTTGTAAATTAGTTACGACGAATTTTGTAGGAACAAACTTGTTGGAAAGGGTTACCTGGATGACGGGATCGTCCCGGTCTAAACACAGGTTCAAACCGCGTCCAAATCGGAGCTCAAACGAGCCCAGAAACGCAGAAAGAGTTCAAGGGGAAGTGGGTTAGACCCACTAGGCCAAAAGGCCCATGTACAAAGGAAAAACGGGCGACGCCCGCTGGCTGCAACGGGCGCACGCCCGTTGCACAGCAGGCGCGGCCCGCTGCAGCAGTGGGCGTGGCCCGCTGTGTGCAGCGGGCGGGCGCCCGCTGCACAGCGGGCCAGCGCCCGCTGATGCAGCGGGCGCCCGCCCGCTGATGCAGCGGGCGCCCGCCCGCTGCAGCAGCGGGCGCCCGCCCGCTGCAGCAGCGGGCGGGCGGCCCGCCCTTGCTCCCTTGGGCAGGTGCGCCCGCAACTTAAGTCAAATTAGGGTTTTTTGAAACCCCTAATGACGGCTACGATTTTTGTGAAATTGCTAAACTTTGAGCAATTGTTTGAGGGGTCAAACGAAGTCGAAATTCGTCACCGTCAGTTCCTACGCGATCACCATTCCAAGCTTTTCTGATTGATCGCTTGTTTGGTGTCTGAAGTTTAGTATGTGAGGAGAATTAATTCGTTAAAGTTTGACTTTGTGAAAGGCTAACTTTAAAGTTGAAATTAAGCCAAATGGCTTAATTGATTTTTTCTCTTCATGGGAATTGTCCCACATTGCCCGCAACGAGAAGTTGAGTGCTCACTCCCTATATAAATAGGGGTGCACTCTCCTCGTTGAAATACACACCAGTCAACGATCGAGTAGCTCCAGATTTTTAGAGCAGGCTCGATCGGCGACTAAATCTCTCTCTCTATTTTCCTATTCTCCGGAGTAGTCCTAGCACGACTACAAAGGGGGTTTGGATCTGATCCGGACGTCTAAGACGCGGGTTCTTCTCAAGTGAAACTTTCTACCGCGTGTGATCGGCTCGGAGGCGAAAGCAGCTCGGGCGGATCGGTGCGAGGGTGCGAGGCGGCTCAGGGAGATCGGGTCAACGCGGCTCGGCTACGAGGAGCTTCTCAAGACGGTGCGGAACATCTTGCCTGCTCCAGGGCCAAGATTCCGGGTATGTGGTTAAGCGTTTCCTAGTGTAGTTTTTAATTAGTCGCTTTAGTGTAGATCCTTCTTGGGGTGGTCAGACCCACTCCAAGTCGGCATAGATCGGGCTAGGTTCTGGCTCCCCAGAGCCTAGCTAAATAGTTTAGCTAGTGTAGAAATTTGATTTCTGGTTTTTCCGATGCGCTTTTGTGCCTCCGTGGTCCGTCCGACTTAGGACGGATACGGATCCGAGCTCTGGGGGTCCGCCAAAACCCCAACACTGAGGGCATGTATGTTGGACTTTAAGGGTTCTTGGGAGGATCATCTCCACCTCGTGGAGTTTGCCTACAATAACAGTTACCAGGCGAGTATTGGCATGGCACCTTTTGCCGCGCTATACGGGAAGAAATGTCGATCGCCACTGAGCTGGGATGACATTGGAGATCAGGAGCTGTTAGGACCTGAGATGATCGTGGATGCTGTGGATGTTGTGAGGAACATACGGGAGAGGCTGAGGATTGCTCAGGACCGTATTAAGCATTGGGCTGATGCAAAATGACGTCCGCTGGAGTTTCAGCCAGGAGACCATGTGTTCCTGAAGATTTCCCCGAATCGAGGAGTGATTCGCTTTGGGAAACGAGGGAAGCTGAGCCCGAGATACATTGGACCGTTTGACATTCTGGAGAGGGTTGGCGAGGTAGCCTACCGCTTAGCCTTGCCGCCATCTTTGGAAGGAGTTCACGATGTCTTCCATGTGTCGCAGCTTCGTCGGTACATCAGCGATCCATCTCATGCTGTAGATTTCTCGGAGATCACCGTTTGCCCCGACCTGACGTATGACCAGCAGCCAGTGCAGATTTTGGACAGGCGTCAGAAGTCACTTCGGAACAAGACAGTCGATCTTGTTAGGGTGATGTGGTGACACGGCTCGCCAGGAGAGTCTACTTGGGAGAGAGAAGACGAGATGAGAGAGCGCTACCCACTTTTGTTCCCTGACACGTGAGTGTTGGGAAATTCCGAGGACGGAATTTTTCATAAGGTGTGGAGGATGTAACGACCGGTTTTAGTAATGACTATTATATGAATAATATTGGGTGTTTTCTCCTTGTGTGCTTTTCCTTGTCAGACGTTCTTATGTTAAGCTTCGTAGTGTCCTTATCTTAGAGCTAGAGTGATCCTAGAGGCTATATGAATCTTTCCGAAGCTTCGCGCTTCGAATCGGCACTTTTCGTGCATCTTAGTTGGTTCATGAAGGAGAGCCAACCGACTAGATTGCAATCTAGTCGGTCGGCAACACTTCTCAGACCTGCTAGTTCTTCTCAGTAAATTTCGACTGAGTTACTATTTACAATTAGTCGGTCTAAGCACATTCATCGACCGACTAGTTGTGAAACTAGTCGATCAAGACTTGTTCTCAGACCGACTTGTACAGAGTACCTTTTTGTCGGCTGAGTTACTGTTTACAGTTAGTCGGTCAAAGAACAACTATCGACCGACTAGTTGAGAAACTAGTCGGTTAGAGTTTCTTCTCAGACCGACTAACTGTCAGTACTCATTATCTATCTTATTCGACCTTTAGTCGGTTCATGAACGTTCACTGACCGACTAGATCCCAAACTAGTCGGTCGACGGGTCTTCACAGACCGACTAATTATGCATTCCCTGTACCAACCATGTTCACTGTTTGATTTTAGTCGGTGTCAGTTGGGCGACCGACCGACTAGATCCCAAACTAGTCGGTCGACCACTCTTCACTGACCGACTAAATTGCCCAGTAAACCTAGGTTAAGTCGTAGCCGTCGCTAATTCTTTTTATTTAAACCCCCGACCATTTCTATTCTTTCTTCACTTCTCCAAGCCAACCTTCTTCCACAATCATCCCCCAACCTTCCTCTTGCCATTCTTCGCTCTCCCGTGCTCCCCCTCACCTTCCTTTGCGCCGGCACCACCCCCGTAGGCCACCAACCGACCCCAAAACCCCTAATATCTCCTTTTGCTCCAGAATTTTCCCGACGAACTCAAATCTCCAGATCTGTAGCATTTCGGCCGTGAGGAATTCTCTTCAACCCTAGTCTTTTCGGATCACTTCTTCCGTTGCCGTGCTAGATCCGATTTGGCGACGGCAAATCCGGAATCCGGCGAGATCTTCTCCTACCGCAGATCCGTAGGCGTCTCAAACTTCGCTTCGTAACGGTTAGTAGACCTACCTTTAATCTCCCCATAACCCTCACTGTAACTTAGAAAACCTAATAAAAATTGATTGCTAGATGTCATAGGATTCCAATACAAAAATATGGATTAGATCTTGATTCTAATTTTCTGTTTTGCCAAAACAGCGAACCCTAATTTTCGTAGAGTAGCGATTTGTGTGACAACTCTCGTCGACCAACAAACCTCGGTACCAGGCAAGTGAAACTTGCCAACCTAGTTTTTAGGCCATGTTTTAGGTCATTGCTTTGTTTTAGCGTGAAAGAGACTAGACCGTGAAATAATAGCGGCCTAGGCGCAAATTCAAATTCTAGCTTGATAACGAAGCTAGAATTGCCCTTGTCATACCATGTCATACTTTTGCCTGTCATGTTTACTTTTCTTTAACGGTACGCAATTTCTATTCGAATATTCGTCATGTGCATCCATTTTACATGTCATCTCTTTGCATGTTGCATCGTAGCACACGCTACAAATCCTTGTACAAATCCGTGTTTCCGTGTTACCGGCTAGGCACCCGTTATGCGGGCATAACCCTACGCCATCCTTGTTAAAAACACTTCCTGGCTTGTGAACCAGAAGCGAGCATTCCATGTTCGGGGGTAAAGCCCTGGCTCGATACACGTGGAGAGGTAGGGATAAACGGTCACTTGAGCGTAAGAGTTGACCCGTACAGCCACTCTAGCCAAAGGGCGGAATCTCTGTGCACGACGTGATTACTTTACTTGTACTAGTCTGTGTGAATGTTCCTTGTAAACTTGACATCCATGCCATGCTTGCACCTTTTTACTATACTTGTTGCACTATTACTTCAACGGCCATGACATGCATACCTTAGGATTGCTAGTTGCTTTTACCTGCCTTTTTTTCCTTACACAAGTCTTGTAGACTTGCTGACATGTGCCCCTTCTCTTTGGGTGTCGCATGTTAGTTGCTGAGCCAGAGCCCGTAGTTGAGGGCGAGGAGTTCGTGGAGTTTGAGCCCGTTCCAGTTGCTGACGAGGAGTATGAGGACACCGGTGACCAGTCCTAGTTTCCTCCATAGTTCTACCTTTAGTCGTTGCTGTTGTTGTCGGTGAGTAGCACCGTTGTTGTTAGTTATATTGTTGGCCATGATGGGCCTTTTCTCTTAGACTCTTTTTGTTTGCCTGGTGGCATTTCTGCGGTTGTTGAATTTTATCTGGACATCGAGATTATAATTTCATGTTATCTGTCTCTTTCTATTATTCTTGTCTTTGTTCCGTGTCACATTACAGGGACCTGCTAATTTATATTAGTTGACGCTTATCGGACTTGCGGCTTTGTAGCTTCAAGTCTGAGCGGACCTTCTCACGCTTCGCCTCCATATTTTTGGGAAGCGGGGAGTGACAAATACATTCTTCTAAATCACCATTTTGAAAAGACATCTTTACTTTCATTTGCCAGATTTCATAGTCACAGAAGGATGCTATGGCAAATAGTATCTGGATAGATTTGTGCTTGGCTACTGATGAACAAAGTTTCTTCATAGTCTATTCCAAGTCACTAACGATACCCTTTTCCACCAACCCTGCCTTTTAGATCTCTATATTTCCATCTGCATCGATCTTCTTCTTAAGGATCCATTTGCTACCAAAGTGTTTTGCACCTTTGGGAACATCCTCCAAAGTCCATACAATGTTGTAATGCATGGATTACATTTCGGATTTTATAGCTTAAGACTATTTCCTAAGGTCTCTACTCTAAATGGTTTCTTTTAAACTAATAAGGTCATATTCAACTTTGATGCCTCCTAGATCTTCGATGTAATTATGTTCAGCAGAGCAAATGTGTCTGGTTCTGTCTCTTGATCTATTACAGTTTGGGTTACTAGAATTTCTTCCAATTCTATCAAATTGACATCTATCTCTTCATCAAGATATTCCTTCTCCAAGAAGGTGGCATGTCGAGAAACAATAATCTTCTATTCTTCGTGTTGATAAACAAGATATCCTTGAGAATCTCTTGGATATCCCATAAAATTTTCATATAATGGATTATGCCTCCTGTTCATTGGGTTCTGCCTTTGCAGTTTAATACTATATCTTAACAAACTTAAGATCGTATTTTTTTTGTTTTTTCATATCTCTTATGGAGTGGTAGGCATGGCCTTATACAGAACTATATAACGTATTTGCACTACTTTTTCTAGGGCATAGCCCTAGAAGGAAAGAATGTAAGTTTGTTGTTTGGGGCCGAGTTACTAGGAGAGATCACCAGCATCTTCCAGTTATCATGAAGAGAATTGTGAGAAGAAGAGCTTGTTCTTCAACCTTACGCTATAACTCCATCGCAAATAAATGATTAATTAGGCTCTGAAACTTGCTTATGTGCTCGGCAACGAAAGTTCCACTTCATAACCTAAAATTTACTAATCGCCGCATCAACAAGACTTTATTTCGAGTGGTCTTGACTAGTTACATGTCATCTAGCTTCTGCTAGAGGGCACATGCTTCTGTCTTCTGCGTAAGTTGCGGAAGACACAAATCGATCCATTATCAAATTTGACCGATCATCATTCTACTCAGCTTCTTCCAGTTTGCTTCTTTGGTAGATTCCGACTTACTCTTTTGATTTCTAACGGGTAAATAAATCTTTACAATTAAGAAGATCATCCATTCGAGGTCTCCAAAGTGTATAATTTGTGACCGTCAGCTTGATCATGGCACTCGAAGATGATTGTTCCATTGACATTTTTATGTTGAAATGTACAATGGCTTAAAAATTCTTCCAGGGGTTTTCGGAAAAAAAATTCCCTCCTTTTTTTCTCATAGTTCAAATGAGCTCTTATATCACTTCGTTGTGATTCATTAATCACGTAGAAAGTAAAAAACTAGAAAGAAAAGTAAATAACTATATTCATCACAAGTAAATAAATACAAAGATGTACAAAATACTCTATATCAAAACTCTTACTATAGCTTTGTGACTGGAGAAGCTTATAATTCTCTCACGGGTGACATTATAACTCTCTATATAGAAATATTATAATTTTTGTACTCTCTCCATTCTCTTCGGTTCTTTATGTTTAAAAAATTCCTCAACATCCACTTTTATATTATTAAAGGGTTTAAGAAAAATGTGGTAACGTTGTTAGAAATAAGATACAAACTTTCATATCCGTCCCCGTGTTTTTCATCCAAACATCATATTTTTCATAAATTTATAAGTCCCACAAATAAATTAAATGTCATAATTATAAAAAACATGTTTAATACATAACGGCCTATATATTAATGAGATGATTCTTAATAATGATAGTTGGAATGCACGAGTAATTTTGTACTCAAGCAAGAAAACAAAATAGGTAACACCAGCGATAAAACACGGCAAAGACCGGCTTCCCAGTGGTGACTCGCTCGCCTCGGTAGGGGCTAACCGGTTCGGACCGCACAACGACCAACTACCCGGGGCCGGCCTCCCAAACCACATCTACATTCCCCCGCCCAGATTAGGCCCACGATCCTTGAAAACTCAAACCTGGGAATAAGGACAAGGACACGTAAACCGGGGCGGACCGGTCGCAAACCAGAAACCACGAAACAATGCCTGTCGGGTATACGCCTGGTCTCGATAAGGCAGCGCCACGATGCGACACGACGAAACGAAAGGACGCTCGAAAAACACGCCATCAGCAGCAACACGCCCCCCCGAGAGGCCAGGACAGACGAACCGTGTCAGGTGCCGCCAGGAAAAAGTGGTTCCCAAAGCGCGTGATTCGACGTTGCCCATTAATGGCACTAGTCACCCACATTATCCAAGGCGAACCCTTCCGCAAAATCCCTCTATAAGTACCCCCCCTTCAGAGTTTAGGGAGGGAGAGAAGATACATGAGAGGGAATCGCATCCCCTCACACCGGGTATGAAAAAGCCCTGGAAGCCCCACCGAGCTACGGAGAAGGCCGATGTCCACTGACGGGCCTCACTTCCCCCACCGGTGACCTCTTCCACTCCGCGACCTCTGATAGGATATTCCCCTTACACATGGGAGGTCCCGCCTGCCAGCCTTCCTCCTGCTCTTAACCAGATGAAACAGCAGGTCCGGAAGACTAGCAGCGGGCCGCCACACCCCAATTAACATCCACCCCACGGCGATCCCTACCGGGTGTGAGGGTGGAAACCCCCAACGGGTCTCCCAACGACCCACCTGCCTGCCCCCAACCTTCCCCACGAGGCCGGCCCGCCGGACTTCCCCTCCGGGAGGGCGACGCCACCGCCTCCACCTCGTCCTCCGCCTCCTCCAGGGTTCCCCCTCGATGTACGGGATCCCCGGCGAGGCCGGGCAACCATCCAGCACGGTGACGGCGAGACATAACGCGATGAAGCAAGGGAGGGGAAGGAAGGAGGTCCACCCGACAAACGAGGGTCAACCCTCCCGAGGGGGGGGTCACTGCAGGGCTGCATCCCCGATGAAGCCAAACGGTGATTCATTGCACGTCAGCTCGCCCCCGGACAGTGAGGCAGAAGGAGTTCAGCGGTCAGTAGGAAGGAAGGCCGCCCCGCAACAGGGACCCGCTCACCCCGATGCAGTGGGCAACAAGTTAAAACAACCTCCCGCCCCATCCACGGGTTTGGTCACACCTGCCCTATTGTTGTAAATACCATCTAGATCTCCTGTAAAGGCTGATGAATGATATTCCTCCTTACGGAATCCTCACCCTAAGCCCAAGCGCACAATAGCTAGGAATTTCACCAGACACAATGCCGCTAGAGCCCCACAAAAATAACAACCACGTCCGGTAAACGCATCACAACGAAAACCATGGCCTTCTCAAAAAGCCGGGCTCCCCCAAAGTCCGACCCAGCCGCCACATACAACGACCCGTCGTTAAGGGGCAATGCCCCTCCCCAAATCGCAGTGTCCCACCTCCTCGCTTGGCTCCCACTCGGGACGAGATCTCGCGATCCCGCAACAGCGGGCAATACTCCGCGGGAGCCGCGTCGCCACTCCTGAGCGTGGACCCAAGTCCGAACCATGCTAGAAGGGAGGTAGTGTTACGTCATCCGAGCCGAGCCGGGCTTCCGCCTCGCACTCGAATGCCGGGGGTAATTGTTACGACCTAGTGTAAGGACACGACTGACACTAACGCCTGACCATCTGACAAAGCGCCCCCTGGCCGCTGAGCCCCCTGACACCTGACGCTTTCGGCCCTGACACCCTGACAAAAGTGCCCCTGGCCGTTGCGCCGTCTGACAAAAGCGGGGTAGACACTCCTGTTCCTGACATCCTCGTCCGAAGCTTCCGATGACAGCCGAGCCAGCTCAGCACGTCGAGTCAGCATGCCAGGTCAGCCCCACCTAATCATCTCCCATCAGATATAAATACCCCCTCACTTCTTACGGTGAGGGGTTGGCAAATTCTCTCTCAATCCATTATTCACACACGAGAGCAAAGGTCGTCCATATCTTTGCTCTCCCACATATAGCTCGTCACGTACGGTCGACACACCCTCAGTCTGACCTGCGTGCCTAGCCCCCGTTTTAAGTCCTGTTACTGACTTAGGCATCGGAGGGGCTAAGGGTTGGACCCCCAACCCTGCCCTTCTGACGGGTTGCTCGTGGTGTAGGGTAGCTCGCCCCTCGGCCAACATCCGCCTTCGGCTCCCGACGCCCGATACTCCTCCGCCGCGTCCGGTGAGATTTGACCCCGTGGTCTCCCCCGGCGGCAAGTTCAGCCTCTTCACCCCACTAATCACTTGTTAAACAGCCCACCAAAACCCTCTCATCATTATAACCACCGTGCCCTTGGTTTCCCTCAATACAAATTCATTGTACGCGAGTTCCACCCCGCAACATCATCTTTTTCATAAATTCATACGACCCACAAATAAATTAAATGTCTTAATCATAAAAACATTTTTAATACAGAACGATCTATATATTAATGAGATGATAGTTATTAATGATAGTTGGACTGCAAAAGGATGCCATTAGATACGGTGTTTTCTATGTTTCAAAAACTTCCCAACATCGACTTTAATACTATTAAAGGGGTTGAGAAAATGCCAAGGTGACGTTGTTAAAAAGAAGATAAAAACTCTCTTATAAGTCCCCACATTTTTCTTCCGAACATCATCTTTTTCATAAATTCATGAGTTTCACAAATAAATTAAATGTCATAATTATAAAAAAACATTATTAATACAGAACTGTTATATGATAATGAACTCAAGAGAGAGAGAGAGAGAATTTTATTGCTAAGAATAAGTCACCATAGCTAAGAGACATGGTGCTCTATTTATATATCTCATAGTGGGGAGGCCAAAAGCCTCTAGGAGACCAAGGGTCCCCATTACTCTAAGTAATGGGGGCCTAATGAATGGGTAATGAAGGAGGGGAGGCCAAAGGCCTCCCTCATTCATAACACTCCCCCTTACACATTCATCACTTCGGTCTCAGCTACTAAGGCAAGGGGTGGATACTTCTGGATCCCGAGTAAGTGTGTTTGCCTCGTTAAAACCTTAGCTGTGGAAAACCCAGTGGGAAAACCCAACAGCTTAAGGAAAAAGAGTGCAACCCACATGTTACTCCCCCTGATCCGTACAAGCTTCAGGCTTGCAGGTCTTTCAACTGTCGCATACCAATGTTCTTTACAAGCTTTACAAAAGTACATTTAGGCAATGCCTTAGTAAAAAGATCAGCTAAGTTGTTGCATGACTGGATCTGTCGAACTTCAATCTGCTTGTCGTTCTTCTGCTCGTGCGTCCAGAAAAACTTGGGAGAAATGTGTTTTGTCCTGTCGCCTTTGATGTAGCCCTTCTGAAGCTGAGCAATGCATGCAACGTTGTCTTCGAATAGGGCAGTAGGCTCCAGATCACTGGTCTTCAGGCCAGTGGATTGGAGGATGTGTTGGACGACGGAGCGTAGCCAAAAACATTCTCTGCTCGCCTCATGGATCGCGATGAGCTCTGCATGGTTGGAAGATGTAGCAGTAGTGGTTTGTTTTACCGATCTCCAAGAGATAGCAGTACCTCCGTAGGTAAATACAAACCCTGTTTGAGATTTTGCCGTGTGCGGATCAGAGAGATAACCTGCATCAGCATAACCAAACAATTTGGGGGAGGCACCTCTCTGGTAGTAAAGTCCAAGATCAATGGAACCCTGAAGGTATCGCAGAAGATGCTTTACTCCATTCCAGTGGCGCTTTGTGGGCGCAGCACTGTGTCTGGCTAGTAGATTAACTGTAAACGCTATACCGGGACGCGTACAGTTAGCCAGATATAGAAGTGCTCCAATGGCACTGAGGTAGGGTACTTCAGGACCCAGTATCTCCTCCCCCTCTTCCAGTGGCCGGAAGGGGTCCTTATGTATATCTAGTGATCTTACGACCATAGGAGTACCTAAAGGATGACATTTATCCATATGAAACTTGCGTAGAAGTTTCTTTGTATAATTAGATTGGTGTAATAGGATCCCACCTCTTAGGTGTTCTATCTGTAAGCCAAGACAATACTTTGTTTTGCCTAGGTCTTTCATTTCAAAAGTATGTTTAAGGCTTTCAGATATCTCTTTGATCTCTGCAGGAGATCCTATGAGATTTAAGTCATCTACATATACAGCTATGATGACAAATTCTGTTCCCGTTCTTTTGATAAAGATACACGGGCAGACTTCGTTATTCGTGAATCCTTGCTGTGCAAGAAAATCACTTAGTCTGTTATACCACATCTTGCCCGATTGTTTTAGACCATATAATGATCTATGTAGCCTTACAGAGAATACGTCCCGAGGTATCTCTTTCATCTCTGGGGGTAGATTAAACCCATCAGGAAGTCTCATATAGATATTTTTATCTATATCGCCATATAGATATGCAGTCACAACGTCCATGAGCTGCATTTCTAGGCTTTCCAGAGAAGTTAGGCTGATTAAAAATCGGAAGGTGATCGAATCCATGACCGGGGAATACGTATCTTCGTAATCAATCCCCGGTCTTTGGGAAAATCCCTGGGCTACAAGGCGTGCCTTATAGCGAACGATCACATTATTTTCATCTCTTTTTCTTATGAAAACCCACTTATATCCCACAGGTTTTACACCTACTGGTGTTTGGACTACTGGTCCAAAGACTTTGCGTTTCAAGAGTGAGTCCAGCTCTACTCTTATTGCATCGTCCCACTTTGGCCAATCATCTCTGCGTTTACATTCCGCTAGAGATCGTGGTTCGACGTCATCGTCATATTCAGTGACGTGAACGGCAATATTGAACGCAAAATCGTCGACGACGACTATGCTATTTCTGTCCAGTACTTCTCCAGTACGTACAAAATTTAATGATGTTTCTCCTATTGTTTCCTCTGCTGGGGAAATCAGGAGGGGAGAAGTAGCTGGTCTGAGCTCAGCATCCTGTGGAGGGATAATCTTAGTATCGCCAGGAGTCTTTCTCTTTCGAGGAACTTTATCTTTTGAACCTGGTGGGCGTCCTCTTTTCATTTGAGGTACAACCAATTCTGCTGCCGGTGGGCTGCATCCATCTATGGGGATGTCAATCCTAGCTGGCGTATTGGCAGCAGGAACGTGTGAACGGACAATCTTCTGGTTGTCTGTGAATTTATCCGGTAAAAGATGTACTGTATTCTGGATGTGAAGGATCTTCAGGATCTCATCTTCACACAGATTAGTACGCGGATCATATAGGGACAAAGACTTCTGGTCCCAACTAATGGTCTCAGAAGCTTCTGGCTTCTTAGACTGTGTGCCCAATTTTGGAAAAAATTTCTCATTAAATTCACAGTCTACAAAACGTGCCTTGAATGCGTCACCCGTCAGGGGTTCAAGGTATCTGATAATAGAGGGCGAATCAAACCCAATATATATACCTAGACGACGCTGAGGACCCATTTTGGTCCTCTGCGGTGGTGCTATTGGGACATATACCGCACAACCAAACACTCTCAAATGAGAGATATCCAGAGGTGCGCCGTATGCTAGTTGCATCGGGGATAAAGTGTGACCTCCAGAGGGTCTTATCCTAATAAGTGATGCGGCATGTAAAATAGCATGCCCCCAAGCATCCACAGGCAACTGGGATTGCATAAGCAATGGACGTGCAATCCATTGGAGTCTCTTTATAAGAGCCTCAGCTAATCCGTTTTGCGTGTGAACATGTGCTACCGGATGTTCAACTTCAATACCCGTTGCCCGGCAATAGTCTTCGAAGACTTGTGAAGTAAATTCTCCCGCATTATCAAGACGTAGTTTCTTGATATGGTTATCGGGGAAATGAGCACGCAACCTTATTATTTGTGCCAATAGCTTTGGAAAGCTAGGTTGCGGGTGGACAAGAGGCACACATAAGACCATTTGGTTGATGCATCAATCAGTACCATGAAGTACCGAAATGGGCCACTTGCGGGGTGAATAGGCCCGCAAATGTCACCATGAATTCTCTGAAGGAAGCCAGGAGACTCTAATCCCACTTTCAGGAGGGATGGTCTCGTTATTAGTTTTCCCTTAAAACAAGGGAGACATGGAATTCACCCTTTTGAAGAATCTTCAGGTTCTTCAATTTGTATCCACGGGATTCAGTGATGATGCGGCGCATCATTGCTGTTCCAGGGTGACCAAGTCTATTGTGCCAGAGTTGGAATTCTGGTAGTGATTGGCACGTCTGGTGCTCAGTCATATTGGCTTCTATTGGTTGAATGTATGTTTGGTAGAGACCCGACGGGAGTCCCTTGAATCGTTCGCAGATGATCTTCCGGTCATCTTTCTGACGAGTTACATACAGATATTCAACCGTATTTTCATCTCTGGTTTCTAAGTGATATCCTTTTAAACGGAAATCCTTGAAACTTACGAGATTCCTATTTGATTTAGGAGAGAATAATGCATTTTTTATTTGAAGTCTTGTGTTATTTGGGAGCAATATAATTGCTTCACCAGATCCTTCGATTATTTGGGACAGTCCTGAAATTGTGATAACAGGACCGTCATATTTATTTACGCTATTAAAATAGCAATGATCGCGAAGGATTGTGTGCGTTGAGGCACTGTCCACTAGGCACTCAGACATCATCTATATAAGCAAAAACGAAATTTTATTTGAGCGAAAATGTAAACATTCATTCGAAAATAAAAGTTCGTACTTAAGCAAATAAAAGATGAAGATACATTTAATTCTAAAAAGCATAGATAAACGATGGTGCTCAATCGAGAAGGTCGTCGTTCTCGAAGTCTTTTGCAGTAAACATTGTTGGCGGCTGAACAGCCGCCAAGTTTGTTTCAGGTAGAGACTTCTGGCTCGCCTGGTATAGATCCTGGAGGTGGCGAGGAGTGCGGCAGTTTCTGGACCAATGGCCAGTCATGCCGCATCTATGGCATTTATCCTCCCAGTTCTTCTTTGGAAGTGACACTTGCTCGGTGTTATTTCGCTTCCAAGTGAAATTTCTTTTTCCCTTATTGTTTTTGTTTGTCTGGGGAGCTGCACCTCTTGGTTGCTTCATTATAGCTTTCCCTTTAGTGTTTTTAGCCTTCCTCTTGTTTTTCCACTTCTGGGGAGAAACGTGGTGGGCTTCAGGGATAGGGGCAGTGCCAACTGGACGTAAGTTATGAGTTGCAAGCAGTAAGTCTCGATTCTGCTCTGCCCTAAGTAGGCATGAGATCAGATCGGAAAATTTCGTGAAATTACGTTCACGATACTGCTGCATGAGGATTGCATCTTTCTCGTGAAACGAGGTAAATGTCTTTTCCAACATGCGATGTTCTGTCACTTCTTCACCGCACAACTTCAGGCGTGAGGTGATGTTATGAAGTGCAGAATTGTACTCAGCGACGGACTTATAGTCCTGAAGTCTGAGGTTTTCCCACTCATAACTGGCACGCGGTAATATAACATCAATTTGATGTTTATACCGAGCTTCCAGCGCTGTCCACAGGTGGTAATATAACATCAATTTGATGTTTATACCGAGCTTCCAGCGCTGTCCACAGGTCCTTTGGATCCTCAACCGTTAAGTATTCGGCCTTTAAGGTCCGATCGATATGTTTCCTAATGTAGATTATGGCTTTCGCCTTATCTACATCGGATACAGTGGTTGTAGGGCTGCTGCTAGTTGTAGCAGAAGCTTCGGCCGCTGCGGGGGCCGAGGGAGGAGCCAAAATGGACCCAAGGAGGGCCATCGAACGCAAGTGGAACTTCAGGTCCACTCGCCAACTCAGGTAATTTGTCCCTGCAGAGTCAAGTACTTCGAAATCGACGCTTGCCAATTTTGCCATTTTATCTACGCAGTTTAAAATGAGCATGAATTAATTAAAATTCAAAAATTCATGCATAAAGAAATAAACAAGTAAAAATGCGGGGATCGGCCAGATACCCAAAATAGTACACAGTCCAAAGTTCGTTTAAAGTCCATAATAGAAAAAAAATAATACAACTTTGGAAACCCAAACTGAACTGGGTCCCTATATCTCCGTCTTCATATGCTGTTGCATCGAGCTTTGGCTTACACAGTCATGAATCGACTCCTTGCGGTCCAGCGGACGCGGCCAGGGAATTGACTAAGCCAGGACCACTTGTTACCCAGTCAAGCTAGGTTGGTCCAGCAAACTTAGCCAAGCACATTGACCGACATCATGATCCATTGAAGGAGTTTTCATCAATTCTATGTGCTGTTGCATCGAGCTTTGGCTTTAAAATACAAATTTCCTCACTTACAAATTCTCTCAAAAGAAAATAAAAGTGCAAGGAAAGTAAATAGGTATACAATGGCCGATCCCGAAAAACACATTTTTACTGATTTAAACATCCACGCAGTTCTAAATATGCTACGGGCATAAAAGTAAACAACCACGCATATATCTCAAGCAAAACATATGGTAAGGGAAACTAGAAAATATAAATATCTTGTAGACCACGTGGAAACGTCATACACCGTTAGGTTAGTTGACTAACGGCAGAGCGGTCTCAGGATCTTTAAGATAATTATATTTTGAAAAATAGAGTCCTAGTAAACCATAGATTATAATATGCAAGAGGGATGTTTAAAACAATTTTTCAACATGGAATATATAAATTATTTTTGATTTTACTTAGGGGAGAGTCCCGTTAAGGAATTGGCATAAGGCCAATATAAAAATATATACCGTTAGCTAATAGGGGCTGCAGGCCCAATTAAAATATTTGATAGTCACAAATGGGCATCTCTCACTGACATATCGATCGGTTCGAGCTCTACCTACTCATCTTTGACATGCTAACTCCAAAATTCTGGCACATACGTCACCACTTAAAGCAGATCGGGTTTAGGTGATATGTAATTCTTTGGATCAGTATGGATTTTAGGTTAACTTGATTAAATTCAGGTTGGGTTGTGGTACACCCTTCAAGGGGATGAGTCAACCCTCACCCGACCTGACCCATTGTGATCATTCTTGTATATATTATATATAAAATCACTGTCTTTTTTTTACTTGATTGGAAATGCATGAAACATGTCTATCGACTGTAAGAAAGATTTATGTAAATCAGTAAATTTTATTTCGTCTATTGAGATCACATATATTCCTTTCTAGTGGTAACTGTGGAACAACTTCCTTATGTTACAACCTCTAGATCAATGTTTCAATATAAGGAGAATTCATGAAAAAGAACATAGAAATGTTTTTTGGTTATTCATATATCTGAATGTTGCATTTGCTTCATATGTTTAGGTGCTCAATTTCTCTTTGTAACTAAAGATTTTTCTTCTAATGCTACTGTAAAAAATTATTTGTAATGACACTATTGATATCAAATTCAGGAATGAGTGCCTAGTGCCCCTATGATGACCATGTTTCAAGAAATGCCAGTATCTTTATCAAAAATTTTGATATTAAACAAAATAGTGCAGATTTATACAAGCCTCTAAAAAGAAGCATTGTAAAATCATAGTTTACTATATTTTGTAGGTATCTACGTGATCGAAAAGAAATTACCTCTAGATCAAAGATCTAGGGAAGATCGTGAGAATAAAAATCCGTAGATAGTTCCGCTCCCGATACGCTCCAAAGAAAAATTTCCGCAAAGCTTCGCCGCAACAATAGATTCCTTTGCGCGTACGGGTTTAATTTTTGAGGTGAGACGGGATGAAAAGCTCAAAGAATTTTAGAGCAAACGAGCTGATAACGTGTTATATGATAATGAACTCAAGAGAGAGAGAGAGAGAATTTTATTGCTAAGAATAAGTCACCATGCTAAGAGCCATGGTGCTCTATTTATATATCTCATAGTGGTGAGGCCAAAAGCCTCTAGGAGACCAAGGGTCCCCATTACTCTAAGTAATGGGGGCCTAATGAATGTGTAATGAAGGAGGGGAGGCCAAAGGCCTCCCTCATTCATAACAAGAACGGCCTATATATTAATATATTAATGAGATGATTCTTAATAATGATAGTTGGAATGTATGAGGAAGCCATTAGATACGGTGTTTTCTATGTATCAAAAACTTCACAACATCCACTTTTATACTATTAAAGGGTTTGAAAAATGTCAATGTGATGTTGTTGGAAAGAAGATAAAAACTTCATATCTGTCCCCACAATTTTCTTCCAAACATCATCTTTTTCATAAATTCATAAGTCCCACAAATAAATTAAGAGTTTGACTATATACACCTAAGGGGAGGGGTAGGGATGTGACGTTTGCCAAAATTGACAAAACAAATCTCATTCACATGTCACATCTCTTGCTCTATCTTCCCAATTTTTTTTTCCTAATTTTGCCAAAAGTCACATCCCTACATCTCAATGTTGAGGTGTACATAGCAAAACTATAAATTAATTGTCATAATTATAAAAAATATTTTTAATACAAAACCATCCATTTATTTTTATCTATTTACTGTTTGATTCTTCGAAAAGCTGGCAACGTGCATGAGGACCTCGTTCAACGAAGATCGAACACTGCCAACCCTGCTAAGAAGCGGAAGGAAATACCGTTGGACTACGACCCATCGACAAACACCCTATTTATTAATGAGAAGATTCTTAATAATGTCACTTGGAAATGCAAGTGGGACTGAGGGAGCCGTTAGACAAGGTAGAGATAGGAGATTTACACATCAACGTCAACATCTGAAGCGAATAAAACAAGCTCCCCTCCTTCCTCCTCCAATTCATCTGCCTCCAAAAAATGTCACTCCTCTTTCTCCTTCTCTCCCTCCTCACCTCCCAACTCCTCCAATCATCATCTTCTTCGTCGTCATCCCCATCTTACCCCTGCCAAACCCCCGAATTCTCCACCCTACCCTTCTGCAACACCTCGCTCCCCATCCCAACCCGGGCCCACTCCATCGTCTCCCACCTCACTCTCCCAGAGAAGATCCTCCACCTCTCCAACAACGTCTCCTCCGTCCCCCGCCTCGGCCTCCCCTCATACGAGTGGTGGTCCGAGTCCCTCCACGGCGTCGCCACCAATGGCCCAGGCGTTGACTTCAACGGCTCCGTCCCCTCCGCCACCGGCTTCCCCCAGGTCATTCTCGCCGCCGCCGCCTTCAACCGCTCCCTCTGGCGCTCCCTCGCCCGGGCCATCGCCGTCGAGGCCCGCGCCATGCACAACGTCGGCCAGGCCGGGCTCACTTTCTGGGCACCCAACATCAACGTGTTCCGCGACCCGAGGTGGGGCCGCGGCCAGGAGACCCCCGGCGAGGATCCGACGGTCGCCGCCGCGTTCTCGGTGGAGTACGTGAAGGGGTTCCAGCGGATGGACGATGCCAGCGGAAAGATGATGCTGTCGGCGTGCTGCAAGCATTACACCGCCTACGATTTGGAGAAGTGGGGGAATTTCACTCGGTACACTTTCGATGCGAAGGTGAGCGAGCGATCCTTTACGAATCTTGATTCATTATGCAATGCAATTCTTGAATCTTGATTGTTACACCCAGGTAACAGAGCAAGATATGGCCGACACATATCAGCCACCATTTCGGAGCTGCATCGAGGAAGGGAAGGCGAGCTGCTTGATGTGCTCCTACAATCAAGTCAACGGCGTGCCGGCTTGCGCGCGTGGGGATTTGCTGCAGAAGGCTAGAGATGAGTGGGGATTCGAGGGGTAAACAAATTTCCCACATCCATCGCTTGTTCGTGCACACCATGTGTTTGCTTATATGCTCGACTCGGTGACGATTTTGCTTGCAGGTACGTCACCTCCGATTGCGATGCTGTTGCGATAATCTACGAAGATCAGAAGTACGCAAAGTCCCCCGAAGATGCGATTGCCTACGTACTGAAAGCAGGTAGAGCCCGCTGCATTGCTCTTTCAATCGATGCTGAGTAGTTTCCGAACTTGTTCGCTGCTTGTGTGTTGTAAGGGATGGATATCAATTGCGGAACCTATTTGCTGCGGCACACGGAATCAGCAGTCAAGTTGGGGAAGGTGAAGGAGGAATACATCGATCGCGCCCTTCTCAATCTGTTCTCGGTTCAGCTACGCCTTGGGCTATTCGATGGGAACCCAACGAATCAGCAGTTTGGGAGCCTAGGACCGGGCGATGTCTGTACCCATGAGCACAGGGAGCTCGCGCTCGAAGCAGCGAGGCAGGGCATTGTCCTCCTGAAGAACGAGGGAAGCTTTCTGCCATTAAGGAAGCAAGAAGTTGCTTCACTAGCCATTATCGGCCCTGCAGCAAATGACACTAGCATCTTGGGCGGTGACTACACTGGTATGCTATGTTATTCCATATTTGGAAACTTATGGTGCATCTCTTATTTGCTATGTATACGGACACGGGACCAAATGACAGGACACGCGACACTCGATCAAATTCTTACAAGTGTACTAAAACATTAGCATTGTCATGTAACCCTTTAGGCATTCCTTGCAATCCGAAGAGCCTATATGAGGGCCTTCAGGCCTACGTACCAAAAACATCACATGCTGTCGGATGCAAAGACGTACCATGCAAATCCGACGATGGGTTTGGAGATGCTATTCGTGTTGCCAGAGAGGCGGAAGTGGTGGTCGTGGTCGCTGGGCTGAACTTGACCGAAGAGACCGAAGACCATGATCGTGTAAGCCTCCTCCTTCCTGGCAAACAGATGGATCTCGTAAACGCCATTGCTCATGTGAGTAAGAAGCCGCTGATACTGGTCCTCATGGGTGGCGGTCCTCTCGACGTTTCATTTGCAAAAGCCAGTCCGTCGATCGCGAGCATTCTCTGGATCGGGTACCCGGGCGAAGTTGGCGGCCAAGTCCTTGCCGAAGCTCTATTCGGAGATTTCAATCCAGGTCTCGTACTTAGTAGCAGAAGCATTGATTTAAACTCGAAATCAGCTTGTAAACGTGATACTTGATTGAAACAGGGGGGAGGTTGCCCGTGACTTGGTACCCGGAGTCCTTCACGAAGGTGCCGATGAACGACATGAACATGAGGGCCGATCCTTCGAGAGGCTACCCGGGACGAACGTATCGGTTCTACACAGGGGAGGTTGTGTACGGGTTCGGGTATGGGCTAAGCTATTCGAATTACTCGTGTAAATTCGTATCAGTACCGGACAGGATTGGATTGCTGGGCTCCATTTCTTCTTCCTCCTCACAAGCTCACATCAGTAGAGAACCTCAACATGCAACAAAAGACGGCATTGATTATGTGCACATCGACAAGATATCGTCTTCTTGTGATGCATTGAAGTTCTACGCTAGGATCCTGGTGGCAAACGAGGGGGACATGGATGGGAGTCATGTTGTGTTGCTGTACTCGAAATCGATGTTAAAGATCAAAGGCTCTCCGAAGAAACAATTGATTGGGTTCGAGCGAATTTACACACAAGCTAGGGGGTCTGTTGAGGCTAGCATACAGATCGACCCTTGTAAGCATTTGAGCACCGTGAACGAGAAGGGGGAGCGAATACTGTTGCTGGGGGCTCATGTTATAATGTTGGAAGAATTGGAGCATGCTTTGTTCATTGAAATTTGAGCAGGATGTAATTTTATTTGAACGAAGCTCGATTTGATTTGATAGCAGACAAGAAACAAAACCCAATATTGGTTTGGCGTATTGGGTTGTGGTGTAGGCGCTTGGCTTCGTCTTTTATTCAGGAATATTTTATGTGGGAGAGAAAAAAAAAAAATTTGAAGTTATGTATAAACTAGTCTGGGTATGGTTTATTTAAGATTTTCTTCCGCAAAATCTGCATTCTTCAAAAAAATTATTTGCAAAGCTAAAATTTAAAACAACAAATTAGCGTAAAAATATTGAGCGACACGGGCACATTCGTCGTGGGCGCCTTCGGCGTGGAACAACAAATACGGCGTGGGCGCCTTCGACGTGGAACAACATATTCGACGTGGGCTCATTCGGCACGGAACAACGCGCAAGCGCCTTCGACGCGCGGAACAACAAAGTCGACGCGGGGCCTTCGTCGCGGAACAACAAATTAGCGTAAAAATTTTAGCGGAACCACAAATTCGGTACGAAACAACGCATGAGCGCATTTGACGAGGAACAACAAATTAGTGTAAAAATATTTAGCGGCACGGCCACCTTCGAGGCGGAACAACAAATACGGTGCCGGTGCCTTCGGCGTGGAACAACAAATTCGGCGCTGGCGCATTCGGCGTAGAACAACAAATTCGGCGCGGAACAACAAATTCGGCGCTGGTGCCATCGGCGCGGAACAACGCGCGAGCGCCTTCGACACGGAACAAAGCATGAGTGCCTTCGGTGCGGAATAACAAATTCGGTGCGGGCGCTTTCGACGCGGAACCACAAATTCGGCGCAGGTGCCTTTGGCACGGAACGACAATTAGCGTAAAAAAATTAGCGGAACAACAAATTCGGCGCGGAACAACGTGCGAGCGCATTCGGCGCGGAACAACAAATTCGGCGCAGGTGCATTTGGCGCGGAACAACAAATTAGCGTAAAAAAATTGCGCAGGCGCCGTTTGTTGGCGCGGAACAACGCGCAAGAGCATTCGGTGCGGAACAACAAATTTGGACCCGGTGTCTTTGACGCGGGCATATTTGGTGTGGAACAACAAATTAGCGTAAAAAAATTTAGCGAGCGCCTCCGGCGCAAAACAACAAACCACAAGGTATTGTTCGGTGACGATATTAACTTAAATTTTTTACGCTAATTTTTTATTTTGTTTAATTTAATGGATCATGTTTCTCCACAATCTTTTCCAAGACACTTTTAATTTCTAATTTTTGGTTCCCAATACACTTTTCCCCACAAAATTTAACCTCCACAATCTTTCCCAATACACTTTTAATTTCAAAGTTTTGGTTCCCATGACACTTTTCCCTCCAAAATTTAAGTTTTCCTCTAAAATTTTCACAAAATCCAATCTCAACCATTGATTTACCAAGATCAAAATCTCAGCCACTCTTTATTTTGTCCTAGTCAGCCCTAGAATTCAAAAAAATTGTCAAATGTATAATAGATATATAAGTTTGTTATGAACGTGCTTTTGTAGGCCCAAGTGGAACCCGAAATGGTTTAGGGTATCCACCCATTATGCAATTGTTTTCTATAAATAGAGGGCTACGGGTTCAGTAGCCGGCACTCTCATAACACGTTATCAGCATGCTCATAGCTGAGCCAAACCTCTGCCGACGGACAAATCGCGACGCGAAAGGGCCGCATCAAAATAGTAAGGTTTTTTAGAACTTCTATAGTTTACAGGGACGGGCCGGGGCATGCCGGGCCGCATACGAAGCCCAAGCTTGCCCCGACTCGTTTGCGGGCCGGGGAGAGATGGGTCAAAACCGGGTCGGGTCGGGCCAGTCAGGTCAGGCCATTACTGCCATCCCTGCGCCCGACGCGCGGACCGCCGCCGCGCGAGGCGCGGCCCGTCGCCACCCCTGACGCGTCGCCCGCCGCCGCGTGCGTGCCCCGCACGTGTGTGTCCCGCCGCCGCGTGCCTGCCGCGCGCGTGCGCACACTCCGCCACCGCGCGCCTGACGCACGCGCACGCGCGTTTCCTGCGCGTGCCTCGTCGCAACAAAACCATAACTAGGGGTTTTCCATTTTTTTAATAATAATAAAAGGCTATTTTCAGAAATTAATTGGATTTACTGTTAAACTTTTTTCCACGTAAATCTGATTTATCATATGTGTAAACCATTGCAAATTGCATTTCTTGGAGTAATTGATTATTTTTTCTTTACGTTTAATAACTATGATGATCCTGAGATTGCTCTCTCGTTAGTCAGCTAACCTAATGGGGTATGCCGTTTCCACGTGGTCCGATTAATTATTAAACAAAAATATTTTATTACATTATAAATGCGTCGGATGTTGTATATTTTAATTGCATGTACATGAAATTGCGTTTACACATACTACATGCCTGTGATGAATAATTAAATGCCTGCTGCATTGTTAATGTCTCTACGACGAATGTCAATATTTGGTTGTGGTTTTGGATCGGCTATGTGTCACCATTTATTTTTCCCGCATTTTTTATTTTTTGAGAGAAATTGTAGTGAGGATTAAAATGTATAAATTTCGAAGTCTGGCGCACGTCCCACGGTGATGAAGATCTACTTCCAGAAGAAGAGGGGCACCATGGGGTTCCCGAGTTGTATTTTCTTTTTAAATGGGACTGTAAATGGACTTCATTTTGTACTTTAAATGGTGACTAGCCAATCCACACAACAAATATCTGTGTCTGAAATGCATAATTATTTATTTTCAAATATGTAATTACTGCCTGTTTGACATGCTTAGATAAATAGCAAAGATAGCGGGCGTCGACTTCGACGTATTGGATGCAACAAGCAAGAACTATTTGAGCTGGCAGTTGGATATCAAATTCCACCTGTGCTCACAGGGATTGAGTCATGCCATTCAGTAGGCGATACGGTTTCTGACATAGATAAGGCGAAAGCAATTATCTATATCATACGCCATATCGATCGGACCCTGAAGGCCGAGTACCTCACAGTGGAAGACTTATATGAGTTATGGACTGCCCTCAAAGATCGATACAAACATCAAAAAGATGGTATCCTTCCTCGCACACGATATGAATGGGAGAACCTCCATCTACATGACATTAAGTCCATTGCCGAGTACAACTCGGCACTATTCAGCATCACCTCACGCCTGAAGTTGTGTAGTGAAAAAGTGACAGAGGAACGCATGCCAGAAAAAACTTATACATCTTTCCACGAGAAGGATGTTATTCTCATACAACAGTATCGTGAATAAAAATTCACGAGATACTCTGAACTTCTCTCATGTCTTCTGATGGAAGAACAGAACAGAGACCTCTTGCTGGCCACCCATAACTTGTACCCTGCTGGCACTGCACCTGTGCCTGAAGTGCACAATATCTCCTCCCAGAAGAATAAGAATAAATTCAAAGACAAACCCCAAAAGGGAAAGGCATTGAAGAAGCAGGCTAGAGGACCCCCTCCAAAGACCCACAATGAGGGGAAAAGGAAAAATGTATGGAAGAGGAAAGACAACAGCCAGACATCTGTCCTCAAGAAAGATTGGTAAGACAAATGTCACAGACGTGGCATGACTGGACACTCGTCCAGAAACTATCGCACTCCACGCCACCTCCAGTATTTGTACCAAGCCAGCTAGAAGTCTGCTGAAACAAACTTGGTGGAGAAAGAAGACCTGGCTCCAATTAGGTACATCACTGAGGACTTCTCGACCGATGACTTGCTAGACTGATGGCTTATCTATTTCTGCATTTTGATGTAATTGAAAAAAAAATTTCATTTCTGGTTGTTTATTTCTATCAAGCATGTTAGTTCAATTTTCAGACTTTGAATAAACAGTTACTTATTTTGTGCCTTATACTGTGATGCTTTTTTCCTTTCTTGCTATAAATGGACAATAAATGCCTAGTGGACAATGCTTCTACGCAGACGATCCTTCAAAATATTTGCTTCTTTCAAAGCATCAACCAATACGATGGTACCATGAATACTATTTCCGGTCCATCAAGTATAATAGAAGGATCAGGGGAAGCAAACTTCTTGCTCCCCAATATAACACAAATTTTAATAAAAGATGCCCTTTTCTCTCTAAGCTCGAACAGAAACTTACTAAGTTTCAGAGATATCTGTTTAAACGGATACCAACTAGAAATGGTGAACAAACATAATATAGAATACTTGTATGTAACGGCTCTCAAAAATGGTGCTAAAACCATCGTTGAGTGTTTCAATGGACTCCCGTCGGGTCTCTACCATACAACAATACGAGCAATGGAAGCCAATACAATTGAGCACCAGAAGTGCAAAAATCAACAAAAATTCCCACTCTGTCATAATAGACTCGGACACCCTGGATCGGCAATGATGCAACGCATCATATCCCAATCCCGTGGAATTAATTTGAAGAACCTGAAGTTACTTTGAAAGGGTGAATTACCTTGTCCCCCTTGTTCAAAAGGTAAATTGATTATGAGACCATCTCAACCTAAAGTGGACTCAGAGTCTCCCAGCTTCCTAGAGAGAATACACAGAGACATTTGTGGGCCTATTCACCCCTCAAGTGGCCCATTCTGGTACTTTATGGTACTGATAGACGCATCTTCCAAATGTTCATATGTGTGCCTACTGTCCATCCGCAACGTAGCCTTTGCAAAGCTACTGGCACAAATCATTAAGTTGCGGGCACATTTTCCAGATAACCAGGTTAAGAAATTACGTATGGATAATGCTGAGGAATTTACATCACAAGTCTTTCTAGACTACTGCCAATCAACTGGCATTGAAGTTGAACATCCTGTACCATATGTTCACACCCAGAACGGGTTAGTTGAACCTCTTATAAAGAGACGGCAATGGATTACTCGTCCATTGTTAATGCAATCCCAGTTGCCTATGACTGCATGGGGATATGCAATTTTGCGTGCTGCATCTCTAATAAGATTACGACCATCTGGTAGTAATCTTATTCACCGATGCAACTTGCGTACGAAACTCCACCAAATATCTCTCACTTGAGGACATTTGGATGCGTAGTTTATGTCCCTATCGCACCATCACGGAGGACCAAGATGGGTCCCCTACGTAGGTATCTATATAGGGTTCGACTCACCATCGATCATTAGATACCTGGAACCCTTAACGGGGGACACTTTCAAGGCACGTCTAGAAGACTGTGAATTTGACGAGAATAACTTTCCCAAACTAGGCATGAACACTAAGAAGCCTGAAGCATCAAAGACCATTTCATAGGATACAAGAACCTTATCCCACTTTGATCCACGTACAAACCAATGTGAAGATGAGATCCTGAAGATCCTCCAAATACAAAACACAGTTCACATACTATCAGACAAATTCACTGACACCCAAAAGGTCGTCGAGATCACACGTCCCTGCTGCAAACACGCCAGCTAGGATTGACATACCCAAAGATGGATGCAATCCACCTGTAGCAGAAGAGGCCGTACCTCAACTAAAGAGAGGACGACCCCAGGCTCCAAGGATAAACTTCCTCGAAAAAGGAAAACTCCTAGAGAAACTCAAGCGATACCATCACATGATGCTGAGCACAGCCCAGACAAATCTCCTGTTGGGTTTTGGCGGACCCCCAGAGCTCGGATCCGTATCCGTCCTAAGTCGGACGGACCACGGAGGCACAAAAAGCGCAGCGGAAAAACCAGAAATCAAAATTTCTACACTAGCTAAACTATTTACCTAGGCTCTGGGGAGCCAGAACCTAGCCCGATCAATGCCAACTTGGGGTGGATCTGACCACCCCAAGAAGGATCTACACTAAAGCGACTAATAAAATCTGCACTAAAAATGCTTAACCACATACCCAGAATCTTGGCCCTGGAGCAGGCAAGATGTACCGCACCGTCTTGAGAAGCTCCACGTAGCCGAGCCGCGTTGTCTCGATCTGCCTGAGCCGCCTCGCACCCTCGCACCGATCCGCCCGAGCTGCTTTCGCCTCCGAGCCGAACACACGCGGTAGAAAGTTTCACTTGAGAAGAAACCCGCGTCTTAGACGTCCGGATCAGATCCAAACCCCCTTTGTAGTCGTGCTAGGACTACTCCGGAGAACAAGAAAATAGAGAGAGAGTTTAGTCACGGATCGAGCTTGCTCTAAAATTCTGGAGCTACCCGATCGTTGACTGGTGTGTTTTTCAACGAGGAGAGTGCACCCCAATTTATATAGGGAGTGAGCACTCAACCTCTCGTTGCGGGCAATGTGGGACAATCCCCATGAAGAGAAAAAACAATTTAAGCCATTTGGCTTAATTTCAACTTTAAAGTTAGCCTTTCACAAAGTCAAACTTTAACTAATTAATTCTCCTCGTATACTAAACTTCAGACAACAAACAAGCTATCAATCAGAAGAGCTTGGAATGGTGAACGCGTAGGAACTGACGGCGACGAATTTCGACTTCGTTTGACCCCTCAAACAATTGCTCAAAGTTAAGCAATTACTCAAAATTCGTAGCCGTCATTAGGGTTTCAAAAACCCTAATTTGACTTAAGTTGCGGGCGCGCTCGCTAGGCTTAGCGGGCGCACCCGCCCAAGGTAGCAAGGGCGGGCCGCCCGCCCGCTGCCGCAGCGGGCCGCGCCCGCTGCACACAGCGGGCGCCCGCCCGCTGCACCCCGCTGCTGCAGCGGGCCGCACCCGCTGTGCAGCGGGCGTGCGCCCGTTGCAGCCAGCGGGCGGCGCCCGTCTTGCCTTTGCACATGGGCCTTTTGGCCCAGTGGGTCTAACCCACTTCTCCTTGAATTATTTCTGCGTTTCTGGACTCGTTTGAGCTCCGATTTGGACGCGGTTTGAACCTGTGTTTAGACCGGGACAATCCCGTCATCCAGGTAACCCTTTCCAACAAGTTTGTTCCTACTAAATTCGTCGTAACTAATTTACAACATGTTTAGTCAAAGTTAGCATCTAATGCAACGTTGTGTCCCCATTGCTAATGCGACTAATATTCACAACCGTTTTGTGAATGTTTAATATCATCAAATGATATTTCTCCCTTTTCTATATTCCTATTACTAAGACACGAACACTACTCGGTGTGAGACCCTACAGCCTGACCTTACTACAGGTTGGGGCTCGAAACCCCTAGACGACGGTTACTACGAGCAGTAGCTGTCGTCCCTGTTTCAGAGTCATCATAACGTGATCGACCCTTTGACAAAAGTATCATAGGGTTTGCATTGGCTGTGTCAGTGATGAATGCCGTTAGCTAAAATCCCTTCGTCAAGACTGTGTTTATTGTTGGCCTAGGGTATGGTTTTCTGTCAACCCTATTAGACAACATTGGTCAGTATACTGCGGTCTTTATTGTATACACGTTGTACTACTTGCAACGTACCCCGGCCGAGGATTAACATAAAGACCGTACTGAGCCTGCAACACTAACTTCCCTTTAATGGAAGTGACGAATCCCATCTTAGTCATTTACTCACCTCGAGAGCTTCAGGTGCAACCCAACCTAAGATCTTTCATCGGGACTGGTCCTCGAAGCTAGATCATGGGTCTAAGCTACACCGTCCGCTCACAGGTTGGTACAGATGACTTCAGGTCTTAAGGATCAACTAACCTATCATCACCCTAGAGTTATTAAAGACAGATCATTAAAGTTAACCATTTAATAACTCTAACTTGGTCGTTCAGTGAACTCATTCTCCAATGAGCACCTGTGTCTCGTCACCGACTTCAGCAAGTCGAATGACTATGAGATCATCATTACCCGAAGGTAAGACGAAGACACAGTGATCTATCCGATGTGTCGATATCCAGTTCTCGACACATCTATGATCACGAACCGTTTTAGACTTACGTTTCTATTCGGTCTCTTACTTACTCATAATCGAGATCTCATCTAGATATGTAAGGACCTAACTATAAGTCTATGGATATTATCTAAGTATATTAATACAAATGATTTTATACTTAGAATAATACGCACCATGTACGGTATGAACAAGACGTATAACCAAGATAAATTGCCTTATGGGCATATATCTTCCTATATCTCCCACTTGCACTTAGGCTATTTATCTCGGTATCTCATACCGTTATAGCATATCAGTCACTTTGACATTTGATATGGCAAACCTAAGAATGGTTCTACTAACAAGTATCTATAACGAATTTTAATGGATTGAAATTACATCTCTTGATCATACAGGGTTGATCCTTTGGAAAAATGATCTGGATCAATTTTCCTAACTTTGTATAGCTAACACTTAGCTTATACGATTTAGATGTGGGGTCTAACATTTCCGTAAGTCAGTTCTAGCTCACTCCACTTTATTGTGTCAATATGTCAAGTACATATTTGACACCCTAAGTCTTTATATATATACGATTAAATCAAAACAATTTTGACTTAATGATTTATATAGAAGATTCATTAAAGTGAAATATCCTTTTTACTTAGTCCGAAAACCGGAACTAAGTATATGAGCTCGCTCCCACTGACTTTAAGAATTACCTGGTTAAATTACTGCAACATAATAACTAAATCATATTTAGATTTATGTGCAAAAATAACCATTTAATAAGTGCCTCAGATGGAATGCACAAGGGTCAGGTTCGGTTTGACGAATGAGTCAAGTCAAGATCGCTTTAAGGAATCTTGACATTGACTCGTTCAGTCAAAACGTCCTACACTGTACTTATTCCTTTAACCACATTTAGTATTAACTCTTTTGATAACTAAATGCAGATAATCAAGAATTAATCTTGATATACGTATTATTGTGATCGCACACAATTTATACGCCCCCTGGAACCTACACTTAACTACTGATTGACTTTTAACATTTAGTCAGCTCCAAAAACAATATTATCGAAGCTATGCATTATTATTCGAGAATATACGCAACCATCACATAAAAGCCACATCCACAGAATTTAAGCCGATTCAATTTCAATTGCAATAAACGAGACATCCATTCCAAAACAACGGGTTCATGAAAAGAACCTTAACTTGTTTATCAAAAATAAACTTTGAGTGCAAAGCACTCATTCATTGTTTTCGATCCTTAAAGATGATACATGTCATTCAAGTAAGAAAAATATCATCTCCATCACGATCATCATCTTCAGAAGTCTTTGAGCGGTCCCAGCAGCAACTGTTGCTTTGATTGCCGACCGATCTCCGTACTTCTCCAATCTCCGGTTCTTATCAGCCACTTGTATACATTACACAGATGTCTATAAGTATCTCTCTCACTATATGAATGGAAATAATTTCATTTAATTGAATTTAATTTGTACCTGAGGTAGAGGCATCAGTATGCCCCTTTTTCTTCTCTGCAAGATAGATCTTGCAGTTCCTCTTCCAGTGGCCAATCTTGTGGCAATGGAAGCACTCAGATTTCGACGGGGCCCCTTTATTCTTCTTCTTCCCATTCTTAGCCTTCGCAGGTTGTGGGACCTGCCTCTTCTTTCCTTTGCCTTTCGGCTGGTCGGAAGTAGCAGATCCAACAACCAGTGCAGTCGGCTTCTTCTCAATCTCCTCAAATTGCCGGAGCATATTGAGGAGACCAGGAAGATCCGTCTCAAGGCTGTTCATTATAAAGCCAGTTATAAAGGGCTTGAACTCGGGAGTTAAAGACTTTAGGATAATGTCCGTGGACATCTCATTGTCCAGGACAAATCCTAACTGGGCGGCGTCCTCTACGTACCCGATCATCTTGATAACATGATCTTGTACGGGCCCTGTCGTCATCTTTGTGCCCCAGAGGTTGCTAGTAGCTTCGAACTTGGCAGCTTTGGATCGCTTGCCATACAACTCTTTTGCATTAAGGAGTATGCTCTGAACATCCATATGGTCATGCTTCCTTTGCAGTTCGTTGGTCATCGAAGCTAGAGTAAGGCATCTTGCCTTCTCTGCATCCCTCTGGTACAACTTGAAGGCTTCTTTCTCTTCGTGGGTCGAATCCTCATCGGGCTTCTCCGGAGCGTCCTCGAACAATATGTATCCAATCCCAGCTAGGGAAAGGACCAACTTAATGTTCCTAAGCCAGTCTTTGTAGTTGGTTCCATCCAGCACGTTCTTTTCTACCATGTATTTTAGACCTGAGTCCATTCTGCATTTTATAGATACTTTAGTTAGTATATGTTCGGAGTATAGTTTTAATGGTTTTAATAAAACTATATTCTCCCACTAAATTTATTTAAAGCCGTAATAATAAACAATTTATTATAAAATAACATTTGTGAGATAGGGATCCGATTACCCTGAGTCTGACAACCTTGAGTGTATCTCAACAAGTTGTCCGACTCTGCAGTCGGTAGACGAACTCGTCGCCAATCATATTTACTATGATTCCCTATCGATTTTACCCCTAGTCATTTGTGATCATGAGTGTGCTCAACCGGATCACAATGGCTAGCCTAGTCGGACCCTTGTTTTCGTGTCTAGCCTGACTTGCCCCTTTGCTCGGTGTATGCACGACGCGCCGGTTTGGGTCAGGTCTTAGACTACATTCTTGGTTAGACTTACGCCGAAGCTCGAGGGATGAGACAACAGTTTCAGTCAGGTTAAGATGTCAATCAAGAAATCGGTTTCTATAAGATTGACATGTCACGGCTTGAGTGTAGCTCAACAACCGAAACATGTTTCTTACAGTTGCCAACTCCTAAAACAAGGAGGGATACGATTTATCTTGAACAAGATTATTATCGTATTGACTTAGGTATAGTCGATGGACTTACATAGTCATGAATCGACTCCTTGCGGTCCAGCGGACGCGGCCAGGGAATTGACTAAGCCAGGACCACTTGTTACCCAGTCTAGCTAGGTTGGTCCAAAAACTTTAGCCAAGCACATTGATCGACATCATGATCCATTGAAGGAGTTGTCATCAATCTTATGTTTTCCAAACAACTAAATGGCTTTTAATTTAGAGAACTAGTTAATCCTTATCAACTAGTGGATCCTAAAATTCAAAATTTTTCAGATTTGTTGAACAGCTTTTATTAAGTCCTTATCAACAATAAGGTTCTACGTTCAACTTGCTACCCCAATCTAATTAGGATTTTAATAAAACAATTCAACATTGTCTTTTTATGAAAATCATTTAATTGAACGTTTTAATGAAATGATTTACAAAACAAAGGGACTACCCTAATCTGGTATTAGGTTCGATGTTGTTTTGTTTTATCAAACATAGCATGTCACTGTCATATTAAAATTTCATCTTATAAAATTTTAATGGCTAACCTAATAAGGTTTGTGAATACATTATTCAACATGAAATGAAACAACTAACTTATCCGCATAAAAGAAAATTTCATTTTAGTGACATATAATGTGTATTTGCAAGTTTAAAATTTATCTACATAATACAAACATGCAAATCTAAATTTTAACACTTAAAATTAAAGATTAAAGATTTAAAGCCTCTATAAAAATTTTATCGGATAAAACTAGGTCGTACAAAATTATCTAATAATTTTTTAAACCTAGGCCTTTAAAATTTTTTAACCTTATTTCTAAAATTAAAATATCACATAATAATTTTAGAAACAACTATGTAATAAAAAGAAATTAATTTATGTTTCATCTCATGAAATAAAATCATTTCTATTACTTACATATTTTAAAATAATTTTAAAACTCTTTTAAAACTTTTAGAAATCTTTATAGAAGCTTTCAAATAAAGTTTTAAAGATCTCTAACTTTTATGTAACTAAAGAAAAATTCTTAAATTTCGAAAATAAAATTTTTCTATAAAGTTTACATAAACTTTAAACACCCCCAAAAATTTTTCATATCTCATAAAAAAATTTTATACAGTATTTAAATGTTGGATACCTATTTAAAATTTATCGCATAAAGTAAATGGTCCAAAATAAAATTTCCGTGTTGCAAAAACAATTTTTAAAACACGAAACAATTTTTAAACCTATTTAACATTAAGCAAAATAGTTTGTACATGTTAAAATTAGCATTTCTTAAGATTTAAGAAGTCGCTATAGTAGATCTATAGCATAACCGTGGCTCTGATACCACTGTTGGGTTTTGGCGGACCCCCAGAACTCGGATCCATATCCGTCCTAAGTCGGACGGACCACGGAGGCACAAAAAGCGCAGCGGAAAAACTAGAAATCAAAATTTCTACACTAGCTAAACTATTTAGCTAGGCTCTGGGGAGCCAGAACCTAGCCCGATCAATGCCAACTTGGGGTGGATCTGACCACCCCAAGAAGGATCTACACTAAAGCGACTAATAAAATCTGCATTAAAAATGCTTAACCACATACCCGGAATCTTGGCCCTGGAGCAGGCAAGATGTACCGCACCGTCTTGAGAAGCTCCACGTAGCCGAGCCGCGTTGTCTCGATCTGCCTGAGCCGCCACGCACCCTCGCACCGATCCGCCCGAGCTGCTTTCGCCTCCGAGCCGATCACACGCGGTAGAAAGTTTCACTTGAGAAGAAACCCGCGTCTTAGACGTCCGGATCAGATCCAAACCCCCTTTGTAGTCGTGCTAGGACTACTCCGGAGAACAAGAAAATAGAGAGAGAGTTTAGTCGCGGATCGAGCTTGCTCTAAAATTCTGGAGCTACCCGATCGTTAACTGGTGTGTTTTTCAACGAGGAGAGTGCACCCCTATTTATATAGGGAGTGAGCACTCAACCTCTCGTTGCGGGCAATGTGGGACAATCCCCATGAAGAGAAAAAACAATTTAAGCCATTTGGCTTAATTTCAACTTTAAAGTTAGCCTTTCACAAAGTCAAACTTTAACTAATTAATTCTCCTCGTATACTAAACTTCAGACACCAAACAAGCTATCAATCAGAAGAGCTTGGAATGGTGAACGCGTAGGAACTGACGACGACGAATTTCGACTTCGTTTGACCCCTCAAACAATTGCTCAAAGTTTAGCAATTACTCAAAATTCGTAGCCGTCATTAGGGGTTTCAAAAACCCTAATTTGACTTAAGTTGCGGGTGCGCCCGCTAGGCTTAGCGGGCGCGCCCGCCCAAGGGAACAAGGGCGGGCCGCCCGCCCGCTGCCGCAGCGGGTCGTGCCCGCTGCAAGCAGCTGGCCGCGCCCGCTTGCAGCGGGCGCTGGCCCGCTGCGTGCAGCGGGCCGTGCCCGCTGCATTAGCGGGCGCTGGCCCGCTGTGCAGCGGGCCGCGCCCGCTGTGCAGCGGGCGTGCGCCTGTTGCAGCCAGCGGGCGGCGCCCGTCTTGCCTTTGCACATGGGCCTTTTGGCCCAGTGGGTCTAACCCACTTCTCCTTGAACTATTTCTGCGTTTTTGGACTCGTTTGAGCTCCGATTTGGACGTGGTTTGAACCTGTGTTTAGACCGGGACAATCCCGTCATCCAGGTAACCCTTTCCAACAAGTTTGTTCCTACTAAATTTGTCGTAACTAATTTACAACATGTTTAGTCAAAGTTAGCATCTAATGCAACGTTGTGTCCCCATTGCTAATGCGACTAATATTCACAACCGTTTTGTGAATGTTTAATATCATCAAATGATATTTCTCCCTTTTCTATATTCCTATTACTAAGACACGAACACTACTCGGTGTGAGACCCTACAGCCTGACCTTACTACAGGTTGGGGCTCGAAACCCCTAGCCGACGGTTACTACGAGCAGTAGCTGTCGTCCCTGTTTCAGAGTCATCATAACGTGATCGACCCTTTGACAAAAGTATCATAGGGTTTGCATTGGCTGTGTCAGTGATGAATGCCGTTAGCTAAAATCCCTTCGTCAAGACTGTGTTTATTGTTGGCCTAGGGTATGGTTTTCTGTCAACCCTATTAGACAACATTGGTCAGTATACGGCGGTCTTTATTGTATACACGTTGTACTACTTGCAACGTACCCCGGCCGAGGATTAACATAAAGACCGTATTGAGCCTGCAACACTAACTTCCCTTTAATGGAAGTGACGAATCCCATCTTAGTCATTTACTCACCTCGAGAGCTTCAGGTGCAACCCAACCTAAGATCTTTCATCAGGACTGGTCCTCGAAGCTAGATCATGGGTCTAAGCTACACCGTCCGCTCACAGGTTGGTACAGATGACTTCAGGTCTTAAGGATCAACTAACCTATCATCACCCTAGAGTTATTAAAGACAGATCATTAAAGTTAACCATTTAATAACTCTAACTTGGTCGTTCAGTGAACTCATTCTCCAATGAGCACCTGTGTCTCGTCACCGACTTCAGCAAGTCGAATGACTATGAGATCATCATTACCCGAAGGTAAGACGAAGACACAGTGATCTATCCGATGTGTCGATATCCAGTTCTCGACACATCTATGATCACGAACCGTTTTAGACTTACGTTTCTATTCGGTCTCTTACTTACTCATAATCGAGATCTCATCTAGATATGTAAGGACCTAACTATAAGTCTATGGATATTATCTAAGTATATTAATACAAATGATTTTATACTTAGAATAATACACACCATGTACGGTATGAACAAGACGTATAATCAAGATAAATTGCCTTATGGGCATATATCTTCCTACATCTACCCTCCTAAAATCCCTTGAAGAGAAAAATACAGGAGAAATATCATTAAACTACATACGTACTGGAGAGGTACTGGACAGAAAAAGCACAATCATCGATGACGACTTCGCGCTCGTTATTGCTAATCACGTCACTGAATACGACAATGATATCGATCCGCACTCTCTAGCAGAATGTAAACGCAGAGAGAATTGGCCAAAGTGAAACATGGCAATAGAAGTAGAGCTGGACTCACTCTCGAAACGTAAAGTTTTCGTACTTGTAGTCCCAACACTAAAAGGTGTAAAACCTGTGTGATATAAATGTGTGTAACGACCGGTTCTCATCATTACGTTATCCGTATTTTCTCCCGTGTATTTCTTCCCGTATCCGTAGTCCGACGTTTCTGTCACCGTACCCGTATCCATTTTTGTCCTTCACACTTATTATTATTGTTATTATTATTAATAATATTATTATTTTTTTTAAAAAATAAACTTTCTCCTTCTGTCTATCCCTAATCAATAAATCAAAACATTCCTAAGCTTCTCAAACCCAATTACTCACGCAACACCACTCACACATGCAGGCACGCACGACCCGTACACACTAGCCTAGGCTTAGAAAACCCAAGGCTTCCTCACAAAAACCCTACCCCTATACCCTCTCTTTCTCTCTTTTGATGAAACCTATTCAAACTCAACCCTTAGGCTGTCACCGTACATAACCCTAATATCTACCAAGCACATGCCCTATTCTCTTTATAAAACCCTATAGCTATCCATGTGCTGTGTCTTTTTCAAACCCACACTCACCAAATCAAATGAGTTCAACTATATACACCGAGAATCGGTGTAAGGAGGTGACCTGTTTCCCAAAAAAAGAAAACAAATTATCAACTTGTCACTTCACAATCATTTTTTCTTCTAAATTATTTCTTTTTTTGGAAACCAATCTCATCCCTACACCTGATGATTCGGTGTATACAGCAACCTCTAATCAAATATAACAAAGAATTGAACCCTAAAGATAGGCCAAGCTCACGTGCTGCATTGTACAACCCTCACCCTATTTCATATTATTTAAAACCTAGGCCCATTTCTCCCTACACTTATAATAAAACCTAGATTATAAAAAAAACCCTAGGCTTCATTTTCCCTACAGCTGCCCCTCTGTTCTTTTTCTTCTCCACGCCTCAAAACCCATGCGACACGAGCTCAGGTCGCAGCGACACCGAACACCTCCTCCATTCTCCACCGACCGGACCCCACTCTCTCCGACCTGCCATCACCCCACAGCCCCCGCGTGTAGCGCCCCCTCACCTCGCGAACCCCCTCGACCCAAGCCCCACCGGTAGCCGCGATCACCCATCCTCCTCCGTGAGCTCCTCCCATCCTCGCTGCAAATCCACAGGCCACGCCTCCCATCCTCGCCGCAAATCCACAGGCCACGCCTCCCCTCCGAGCTCTAAGGCACCACCACCCCTTCGGCATCTCCTCCCTCGTGGCTTCTCCCCCGTCCTCCCTCTCTTCAACTCCGCGACAACCGCCCACATGACACCAAGCGCCATGAACCCCACTCCTCTCCATCCCCGCACCCATATCTCCACGTCAGCCCTCCTCCCAGCGTCGTGGCGACGCGCAACCCTCAACAGACCCCAAGCCACCCAAACTCGGCGGCAACACCCCCCTTCGCTCCGACCTCCCCAAGTCACAAGGCCGCACTCCGTCGCCTCCCTCCGTTCCTCCGACGCTCGGGCGCTTCAACCGTCACTCGATGCGATGCCTCCGCTCGACGTCGACACCCCCCGCTGTGTCGTCACTGCCCGAACGCCAACTAAAGCACCCCGTTCGTCTTCAATGGTCGTCGACGTTTGCAACATTGCGAGGGTCTCACTGCAACCAAGTAAGTTTAGTAGGCTGCTATTAACAGTAGTATGAAGTTAGACATGTTAAGGCCATACTGTTAGTATCATTTTAGAAATTATGTCTGTATGTATATGATATAATAATGGCTAATATATACGTGTATATATATATTCTTGTTAGTTGGGTTAGCACCATCAGTTTTATGAGGCACCAGTATAATATATAGTATTAGTTTATAATATAAGATAAAAAGGTTAGCTATCAATGTCAGTAACTTTTATACATTTTTTCTTACAACATCGTACACATCTACCTTGTTAGGACCTTAATCAACAACCGTATTTCATATGTATGGCCTTAATAATGGTTGTCTAAGACTAAGCTAACTATCTTATATTAAATCCATGGCGCAGATACATCGCGAATCCCGCTACAATCACCTGATCACTCAAATCGTCAAAAACAGGCAAGTGTGCAATTAAATATGAATTTTGTGAAGTTGATGATAATTACGTCATTTTATTACTTTAATCTGTATATCTTGAAAAGTGCACGTAAAATGACGCTTGAAACTGTTTCCATAATGTTCTAGACTAAAAATGTGACACTTTGACATATAGCTTGTTAGGTTTTAATTTTAGAAATTGGCAGAGAAAATCGTTTCATGTAAACAGTAACCCGTCTCGACATCCCTTCAATTTTTTGTAAATGTTGTGCAATAATGAAACATTGACAGCTTGAAATGAATGAACATCTTGCTTGATCATTAGAGAGTGACATCGTGAAATCGTGCGCCTCGAAGGCGGTATCGTGATATCATGATGTCGTGTGAGTCGACAGGCCGGCTCGTGTTCCGGCAAACTTTTGGGTGGGGTTAGGGTTGAGCGGCCACTGGGCGTATGAAGGGTACTCTCCTCAAGAGCACCACCCGCACGCGGTGGGTTAGCGTCAATCACGGTAAGCCCCGTGAGAGGAACGACCTTCTTATCACGACCTAAAGGCGAGAACCCTAGATTAGATGTGAACTCTTGACATGGACATTACAACGCTAACTTTGGTCTCTTGGAAAATTGTCATGCTAATGAACTCAGAAAAATCTTAACTTAACCTTGCAACCGTTTAGAACTGCATGTTAGGGATGCTCGTTTCTGTTTCTATAAAATTGTTAAATGTTAAATTGCTGCAGTCATTTCTTTAAGATATTAAATGATTCTTAAATTCATATCATATGTATATCTTGCCTTGGGATGCTAATCTTTCCTTGCAGACCTTGCTGACATACATTCATTGTTTGTGGATGTATGTCAGATTCAGCGCTTGAGCACCAGGAGGACCCGTACGAGACGCCAGATTTGGAGAGTCGAGCCCTTTTTCCGTCCCTACTTTGAGTTTTAGCTTTAGTACCTTGTAGTATGATTAGTGTTTTTGTTGTAGTCTCTTTTTGGTCATGCTGAGGCCAGTTGTCTTATTTCTTGTACGTACAATTCTGGAAGTGTTTTTTTTAATTTAATGAAATGTATTCTGATTGTTCTGATACGCAAATGCAAGGACCTCATCTGTGTTTTTATCACAGACGCTTATTGAACTCGAGCTTCGCCGCTCCAGTTCAAGCGGACCACGTAACGCTCTTGCTTCCAGTGTCTTTTGGGAAGCGGGGCGTTACAATGTGTATTCGTAAAAAAGAGAAACGAAGATAATAAGATCGTACGCTACAAAGCGTGCCTTGTTGCACAAGGTTTTTCCCAACGACCAGGAATAGATTATGATGATACATACGCTCCGGACATGGATGTGATCACTTTTCGATTTATAATCAGCTTAACAGCCACGAAGGCCTAGATATGCCGCTCATGGACGTTGTGACTGCATACCTCTACGGCAATATAGATAAGGACATCTATATGAGACTTTCGGAGGGGTATAAACTACCAACAAAAATGACAGATAGACCTCGGGATGTCTACTCTGTCAAACTTCAAAGATCACTGTATGGTCTAAAACAATCGGGGGGAATGTGGTATAATAGACTCAGTGAATTCCTCGTACAACAAGGATTCACAAATAATGAAGTCTTCCCTTGCATCTTTATAAGAGCAAAGGAAACATGATTTGTAATAATTGCCGTCTATGTAGACGATTTAAATCTCATTGGATCTCCTGAAGAGATGGCTGAGATATCCAAAAGCCTTACACAGACTTTTGAGATGAAAGACCTTGGGAAAACAAAATACGGCCTCGGCTTACAAATTGAACACCTCAGCGGAGGAATCCTGTTACATCAAACCACATACACACAGAAATTGCTAAAAATTTTCAAATAGACAAATGTCACCCGCGGAGTACACCAATGGTCGTTAGATCATTGGATGTTGATAAAAACACCTTCCGTCCACTGGAAGAGGGGGAGAAACACTTGATCCTGAAGTACCTTACTTAAGTGCCATCAGAGCACTCCTCTATCTGGCAAACTGCGCACGTTCCGATATAGTGTTCGCAGTTAACCTACTAGCCAGATACAGTTCAGCGCCCACAAAGCTCCACTGGAACGGAGTGAAGCACCTTCTGTGCTACCTCCAAGGGTTAGTCGACCTGGGACTATATTACCAGAAAGTCGTATCCTCCAACTTAGTCGGTTTTGTAGATACAGATCTGATCCTCACACTATAAAGTCCCAGACTGGTTTCGTATTCACCTACGGTGGAACAGCCATATCATAGAGATCTGTGAAGCAGACCTCGACAGCAATCTCATCCAACCACTTCGAACTCATTGCGATCCATGAAGCTAGCAGAGAATGCTTTTTGGCTACATTCAGTCATCCACCACATCCTGGTGATGACCGGCCTGAAGACAGGCAACCTTGAACCAACCACCATGTATGAAGACAATGCAGCCTGTATAGCTCAACTACAAGATGGCTACATCAAAGGTGATAGGACGAAGCATGTTTCCCCCAAACTTTTCTGGACGCATGAACTACAAGAAGACAGACGATCGACATCCAGCAGATCCAGTCTTGCAACAACCTGTCAGATCTATTTACTAAAGCACTACCTCGATGTACCTTTAGAAAACTTGTAATATGAATTGGGATTAGACAATTGAAAGGCTTACATGCCTGAAGCTTGTACACAACAGGGAGAGTTAATGCTGTGTTGTACTCTTTTTCCTTAGCTATTGGTTTTTTCCCTTAGGTTTTCCATAGCAAAAGATTTTAACGAGGCAACCACATCAACTCTGGGTCCAGTAGCACCACCCTTGGTGATATCCACCGATCAGGAAAAGTTAAAGAGACTTGCACTCTTTTTCCTTAGCTATTGGTTATTTCCACTGGGTTTTTCATAGCCAAAGTTTATAACGAGGCAAGACGCTCTAACTCATAATCCAGAAGTATCCATATTCTCATGACCTGATAATCTCTATGAATCCCGAAGCATTCATATACCAAGCTTACAACAATGGATTGATAAGGGGAAGTGTTATGAACGGGCTTTTGTAGGCCCAAGTGGAGCCCAATAGGGGTTAGGGTATCCACCCATTATGTAATTATTTTCTATAAATAGAGGGCTATGGGTTCAGTAGCCGGCACTCTCATAACAAAGTTTAAATTATAAAACAACAAATTATAATAAAATCTTAATTTGTAAAAATTATTGGCAATCGAATTGTTTTCTTTTTAAATAATAACAGCAAGCTAGAATTTCAATATATAAAATGGGTATTTACGCCGACAAATAAACAAGTAATTCAATAAGTATGAGCTGTTAAATGGAAATTCATATTGAATGGAATTGCTTGAAATGGAAACATTTTTACAACAATATAATATACAATAAAATTGTGCTTAGACCGGGCCTTGCCAAGTCTAGGTGGATACGCAGGCTCCGGTTAGGTTTGAATTTTTCAGTTGAAACTAACCTGACTCGGTCCAATCGTCGGTTCGCCACTCCTTTGCGTCATCCTCGTGCGAGAAAACTCAGCTATACTCTTTCTCTGTCCTCTCCCCTTCTAAAACCGTAATCATCATATACTCCCGCTTCGATCCCCCAAAATGGTAACTTTAAATTCAAAACACTAAGGGCATGTTCTTTTGGTTGAAAGTTGAAGTTGGAAAAGTTGAGAGTTGTGGAAACTGTGTGGAAACTGAGGAGAGAGAAAAGGAAGTTTTGTGTTCTTTTGGGTGGAAAGTTGTATGGAAAATGGGGTTGGGAAAGTAAAATGTGGTCCACCCCACTTTCTTGTATTCTTTTGTTTGAAGAAAGTTGGAATGAGAAAGTGGGATTGTGGAGTGATTGCGGAGAGAGAGTTGAGATAGTGGACCCCACCAAATGCAAGGATTCCACAACTTTCCCCATAATTTGTGGGGAAAACAAAAGGCCATCAGGATTCCCAAACCCCCACCACGTAGGACAACTTTCCCAATTCAACTTTCAAGCTAAAGAACAGTCAAGCAGAAAGTTGGGTGAGATTCCACCCAAATAATGTCATGAACAGTGCTAAATCCCACTTACTCTTCAACTTTCAAGCAAAAGAACATGCCCTAAGGAGAACAATGGACAATAGCTGAATTGAATTTGGATATTCTTAGCAGGGAAAAGGATCAGGCAATCGCGACCGGTGAGCATTTCCGTCTTCTATCATCTTTTTCGTTTTTAAAAATAATTTTTATCTTTATTGAACTTCTTTTATGCTCCTTTTTGTCTTTCTAAAGTCGATTTCTATTTTTTATTTTATTTTAAATATTTGAACATTTGTACTGTATATGTAACGACCCTCTTTCGGGACCCGTTACTGTTTGGAACATGCGCAAGTCCTACTAGGCACCAATGAAGTCAATACAGGCTCTGTTTGCAGAAATACGCCAAATACTCTTACATAAAAATGGTATACAACCTTATTACAAACCAGCAACGTACATGAAAGGAAATACAACTGAAAACAAATAATACACCAAGCCACTTTGAAAACAATAAATTAACTCTTTGACACTCACTCTCAATACCCAGTGTCCTGCTGGTCAAACTCAACAGAAAACTCAGCGTCTGCAGTCTCTGGTGTAAAATATTCAACCTGTGAGATATCTGGCGGGTCCACCACAAAGAGAAGGGTCGCCAGGATCAGACGTAACTCAAAGTATCTCTAAGCATGGAGATTAATACAATGTGCAAGCATGGAAATATAAAGAGAAGAGAAGTAAAGTGCGAAAAATAATGGTAAGGAAATAGAGCAGAAACGCAACTTTGCAGTTTTACAACTATCAGCAATTTTCAGCAATTAAATGTACATTATTAAAAGTGACCATGTTACGAGAGTCTAACTGTGCCAAATCTAGATCGTGACTTATAATGTGGGGGTACAGTGAGCAACCAAGAGTCCATCTCTTACCACGGACGCTACCCGGGCGAACTATGCTATGAATACTGTTCAAGAATCTGTGATTGTGAATTTGTCACCGGCTACTGTGATGGGTTGCTAGAACCCACACGGTGACAACAAATCCTGACTAGTCGCTCCCTCACTCTCGCTATTATAAGTTACCACAAACCCCAAGCGTCTGTGCAGGTTATCATTTTTTTGTAATTTACGAGCCAATTACCAGGTTATCACATTTTCCAGTCAAGCATTTTCCATAGTCCAATTGATTCTTTTAAGATACTATGCAATTTATCAAGCTTAACTAACTATTCGTGTGAACCACTTTTCTTAACTAAAAGAAACTATTTTAGCATGCATTTCTTATAGTGTTAAAACCCCTAACTAGGGTACGATGAGTTACAGATACATTGTGTCATTAAAGGCATGGTCTGATCAACGGTAGTGTTACCTGGGTTCACATTTGTTACAAGACGAGTTAGCAACACAAACTATAATAAAACTTTATAGGATAAAAATATAACTAAGTTATTATATAAAATTAACTTATATATATTAAATTAAATTATATAATAAACTAACTTAACTTATATAAATTTAAACTTATATAATAAACCATAACTTATGTCACGCCCCGCTTCCCTAAAATGGAGGCGAGATGTGAAAAGGTCCGCACGAGAGTGGAGCTGTGAAGCCCCAAACCCGATAAGCGTCAATAAATCATAAGCAGGTCCCTGTAACCACAAACGGAACAACAATAATAACTCAAGGAGAGACAGAAACAAAATCTCAATCTCAGAAATTGTCCAACATTAAAATTAAGTTCAACATCCAAAAAAGCCACCAGGCTAAAAGAAAGAGTCTAAAGACACAGAACAAGGCCAAACAAAGACAAACGTAAACAGAGTATAGGTGCTACGCACCGACAACTACAGCAGTCTAAAACAAAAAGGGGAAAGCTCAACGAAGACACTAGGACTGGTCCCCAGTGTCCACGTACTCCTCGCCAAACACAGACTCGGGCACGGCGTCCGCAAACACCTCGTCCTCAACAACGGACTCAGGCTCGGGATCTAACATGTGTCACCCAAAAGAGTAAAGGGGCACATGTCAGCAAGTCTAAAAGACTTGGGCAAGGAAACTGAAGGTAAGGTAAACTAGCAACCTAGCAGTTATAGTATGATGCATGGCAAGTATAGTACGGAAGTGACAAGTAAAGGGAAGTACAAGTAGCAAGTATGTCATGGATAACAAGTAAAACACGGACAAGTACAAGTCAAGTGGTTCACGTCAAGTGAACAATTCAAGTAAACAAGTTGTGCACAGAGATTCCGCCTGTTGGCTAGAGTGGCTGATCGGGCCAACTCCTAAGCTCAAGTGACCGTTTATCTCTACCCCTCCACGTGTATCGAGCCAGGGAATTACCCCGAACACGGAATGCTTGTTGAATATTGGACTCCCCGGATTTGGTTTTGGATGATGAGCAAACATAAATAATTCATGAACTAACAATTTATGAGCGCAGTTTTGGAGATCGTCGCCAAATTCACGAGAACAATCAAAGCGACATCTCAAGACTTCTCAAAGCACGTATTCATTGCCTAAAGCTTCGTTGAAGCTCTTGGACTGTTTTGGAAGTCATGAAGAATTGATCGAAGCTTTCGAAGACCGTTCCTTAAGGTTTTATTTATAGTCTTTTAGCTTTGATCTATAGAATGTTAAGCCTTGAGTATATCTTACGATTCTATCTTCATAACGCTCATATCGTAGCTCTAGGATCTTAGTACAAGTTCATTCTAACTTCCTCGAAGCGTCGCGCTTCGATTCGGACTTGTTTGTGCATGTTAGTTGGTACAAGAAGATGTATTGACCGACTAGATGGTGATCTAGTCGGTCAGCAACGCTTCTTCGACCGACTAGTTTACTTCCTTAATTTCTTGCACCTTACTGTTTACAGTTAGTCGGTCTACGTTGACTCACCGACCGACTAGTTTGTGAACTAGTCGGTCAGTGATGCTTCTTTGACCGACTAGTTGTGATTTACTGTACATGCTAAATCTCTCCTAAGCTACTGTTTATCGTTAGTCGGTCTAAGAACGTTTGGTGACCGACTAGTTGACAATCTAGTCGGTCAACTTTTGTTCTTGGACCGACTAAGTCAATTTGTATTCAGACTATTTCATTTTGCCTCTTAGTCGGTCTAAACTAGTCGGTCAGAATGTCTTCTTGGACCGACTAGATTTCTAGGTCTGAATTTCTATCTCTTCTCAGTTCCTCACTTAGTCGGTCCATGTTGTTTGACTGACCGACTAGTTGATGAACTAGTCGGTCAGTGGTTGTTCTTTGACCGACTAGTTACCTCAGATTTCTATCCGTTGGGAATTGACCTAACTTGTTTTTATGGGACCCTATAAATACGAACCTAGGTCATTTCTCTCTAGGTTAGAGCTGCCATTAAGAGATTCATTGAGATTAAAAGAGATAGCCATTCTCACTCATTTCCAAAGCTCTCTTCCTCACAAGAAACCCATTCTCTCACTTTCTAGATCTAGAATCCATTTTGAGAGAAGCTTGTTCTTGGTGAGCTCTTCAAGCTCTTGCTTGATTCAAGTCTCCAAATCACTCCTAGGCACCTATTGCTGGTCATTTCCTTGGTGCTAGGTCTTGGTGACTTCATCTTCCTCAAATCCTTCCTTTCACCTATTTGGTAAGAAAAACTCAAGGTATAGGATTTTATGGTAAGATTGTTTATTTCATTATAAACTCATTTATATTGCTTGTTGATTCTCTCGGTTGTGAGAGAAGGTTGTGATCCCGGGTTGTGGGATTCACTATTGCCATTGCATGTATGATTTGATCTTGTGAAGGTTTTTCACAAGATATTCATAGTGGAAATCTTGGGTTAGGGTTTCTAACCTAAGTATCCGGAGGGGATCCGGGTGGTTGGGACGTAGGATCACCGGGAACAAGTCGGGGAGACTTGGGTGGATCCGAACCCAGTAACATCTTTTGTTAGCATTGTTAATTTTGTTGTTGTCATTCAATTTAAGCTTCCACAAATTGATTTGGTAGTTGTTTGCACTATAATTAGGAATTATACTCCTTGTTATTTTTAAAGTACTATTCACCCCCCCCTCTAGTACTTGTGCAATAGCTTGTAGGGCATTACATTTGGTATCAAAGCCAGATACTTAGCTATGTCTGCCAACGACAACAAAACCGTGCGTCCACCTTCCGACTATGGCACCTTCAGGAACCATGAAGGAGCGTCTTCGGTCATGGAAGGACATTCCTCGACTAGGCCTCCATTCTTCAACGGTGTCAATTAAGGATATTGGAAATGCCGGATGGAAACGTTCCTCCGGAGCGCTTCCTTGTGGAGAATTACCATGTCGGAGTACAATGTGCCTACCGAAGAGGATTTTGACAAGTGGACTACCGCGGAGGTCGCCGCGGAGATTGCAAATGCCAAAGCTATGAATGCTTTACAATGCGCATTGGAACCCGAAGATTTTAATAAGATATGCACATGTAAGAGTGCATATCAAATTTGGAATTCGCTCCTCATTTTGCATGAAGGAACGAGTCGGGTAAGAGATTCTAAACTCGTAGTAGTCAATAGAGATTACGAATTGTTTCACATGGAACAGGGAGAAAAGATGAAGGAGTATTATGCTCGCTTCGTCGACATATTGAACGAGTTGGAAGCTCTCGGCAAAACTTACACCCAAAAGGAGAAGTGTTCGAAGCTTATCGAAGGACTTCCTTCTTCTTGGGAGAAACGTACCTTCGCCATCGAGGAAGGTAATGACATGAATAAGTATACCGTAGTTCAATTGATGGGTACTTTGATGTCATACGAGGTACGCAAAGATAGTAAGGTGAAGTTACAAGAAAAGATGAAGTCCTATTTGAACCAAGACGTGCCTAAGAAAAAGGCGATTGCATTCAAGGCGGCTTCATCCACCTCAACCGATGATGAGGACTCGGAAGAAGAAATGGACATGGAATCCATTGCACTCATGGCAAATAAGTTCAATCGCTTCTTCCGAAAGGGTAACTTCAAACAAAAATCTAAATTTACTTCTACTAACGCCTCTCCACCTTTGTGCTTTAAATGCAATAAGCCAGGACACATCAAAGCGGATTGTCCTCAAAACAAGCAAAAGGAGAAGTGGAAGGCGCCGAAGTTCGACAAGTCGAAGAAGTACAAAAAGGGGTACAAAAAGGGACTTGTCGGAGCAACATTCACCGACTCCGAGGATTCCTCAAGCGGAGAGTCGGACGATGAGAAAGTGGAGCAAGCGCACATGTGCTTCATGGCGAGAGAGGAGCATGATCAAGAATCTTCCTCCTCCGATGATAGCGACAACGAAGGCGATGAGGTAACTATGGATGATCTTAGGAATGCTAACTCTCAACTATGGTCCAAATACACTAAATTAGTAAATAGATATACTAAAGTAAAAGATGACCTAGCTAGCATTCAAACCTCGCCTAAGACTATCATCATCAACAACGACACCGTTGTTGAAGAGTTAAGAAATGAGATTGTCAATCTCAAATCTAAACTTGAACATGTTAGCATTGAAGATCCGGAAGAACATAGGATAGCGGATTTGACTTCTCAAAACTCGACTTTGAGTATTGAGAATGAGAATCTTAAATCTCGTGTTTATGTGCTCACATCGCAAGTATCAAACTTGGATACTTCTATGCGTTCTCTCAAAGAGAAATATGAGAACACATTAGGCCGAATTAATAAATTCAATAAGGGTAAGGACCATTTGGATAAAATCTTAAGTGACTTACTTCCGGCCAATCACCACATTGGTTTGGGGTATACGATGGGATGTCCATCCAAAGCGGACACTACTTTTGTTAGGCCAACTTCCGGTGACTCTACGAGTGGTAGCAAACACTCTATTGGTATTTCATCTACCAATGGTGCTTCCACCTCGTCCACACCCTCTTTCGAAAAGAAACCCACTTTGGGTGGACCTCCAAAGAAGGGGCATGCTTATATGTACACAAATACCATGCCACGTAGGAACACACGTCCTACTCCACCGGCTCACACATATGATGGTTTTTATGCAACACATTCTCGGGCACGTGCACACCATGTGAGACACCCTCACGCACGTGTTCCCACACATGCATATGTCCACCCACCTCATCATATGAATAATTCTCGTCGTGCACCATTCCATCATGTTCCTTATGCCTATCCACAACATGCATCACGTAGAAATCAACGTCGCATGCATGCACCCAATAGGATGAGGGCTCCCAAGATTTTCACTATTTGGAGCCCAAAGGACACAAGCATGGATGAAAAACAAGTGTATATGAATGCTTATTTTTCGGATGTTGTGCATAGTAGAAATTATGTGGAGAAGTCTAAGTCCAATTGGACTTGGCTTCCAAAGGTCTAACCTTTGAGGACCCAATGACCTTGGGTACCATGATATGAAATTTTCTATCTTTAGGTACTCAAGGAAAAGAAAAAGAAAAGGAGCAACAAATTTAAATTTAGCTCCAAAGGGAATTGGATACTCGATAGCGGGTGCTCCAAACACATGACGGGTTACGCTCAATTTCTCTCCGGAGTGGTTCCCATTGCAAATGGAAATCGCATCGTATTTGGAGGCAACGAGAGCGGAACCATCGTCGGTGTTGGTAAAGTGGGTAACCCGTCTAAACCCTTAATTAGTGATGTTTATCTAGTTAATGGTTTAAATCATAATCTTATTTCAATAAGCCAACTTTGTGACAAAGGTTACAAAGTTAGATTTGCGAAAGGATTATGTCATATTTCAAATGATAATAATAAATTATTATTTTCCGGCACACGCCATAAAGATATTTATATTTTGGATCTTCCCAAGTCATATGAACAATGTCTCGTTGCCAACACAAGTGAACAACACTTATGGCATCGACGCTTTGGACATGTGAACTTTGGAACACTTTATAAGCTTTCAAAATTAAATTCCATTAAAGGTTTTCCGAAGCTCGTTTTTGAAAAGAAAAGTTTTTGTGATTCTTGTCAACGTGGCAAGCTTCCTAAATCTTCATTTAAACCTAAGAAAAGCATTTCTACTAAACGGCCACTAGAGCTATTGCATCTAGATTTATTTGGGCCAACTAGAGTTGCTTCCTTAGGAAATGCAAGATATGGTCTTGTCATCGTCGATGATTATTCTAGATTTACATGGGTATTTTTCTTATGTAATAAAAATGAAGCTTTTGAAAACTTCACAATATTTGTGAAGAAAGTACAAAATCTCATCGGAACCACCATTGTCACTATTCGTAGTGATCATGGGGGTGAATTTGAGAATGAGTCTTTCTCAAATTTTTGTGATGATCTTGGAATTACTCACACGTTTTCTTTCCCTCGCGCACCTCCTCAAAATGGTGTTGTTGAGAGGAAGAATAGAACGCTTGTGGAGTGTGCTCGTACTATGCTCGAAGATAGTCAACTTGGTTATCAATTTTGGGCGGAAGCGGTACACACCGCTTGTTATGTGTTTAATAGAATACTTTTGAGGCCCGGTACCAAACAAACTTGTTATGAATTGTTGTTTGGTAGATTGCCTCAAGTTAAACATTTTCGTGTTTTCGGCGCAAAATGTTTTATTAAAAACACATATGATAATTTGGACAAGTTTGATCCGAGATCAGATGAGGGGATATTTGTTGGGTATTCCTCACGTAGCAAAGCCTACCGGATATACAACAAAAGATCCTCTACGATCGAGGAATCACTTCATGTCTCTTTTAATGAGAATTTTACTACTCCTAGAATTTCAAATGATGATGACTCTATGGATGTTTTATGTGATTCGTTTGAAAATTCTAAGTCAATTGATTCTATTGATACTAACCCGACTAATGAAGTTGTTGAGAATGTACCCAGTGATCAAGGTATTCCCAAGCGGCTTCATACCGTTCGCGACCATCCCCATGAGCAAGTCATTGGCAATATTCAAGATAGAGTCAAGACGAGATCGCAAGTCCATCACTTCGCCAATTGTGCCTTTGCCTCATCGATAGAGCCAAAGAATATAGTTGAAGCGTGCGAAGATAGTGCTTGGATCCTTGCCATGGAGGAGGAACTCATTCAATTCGAGAGGAATGAGGTCTGGGAGCTTGTTCCTTTGCCATCGAAGAACCACACCGTCATAGGGACAAAGTGGATCTTCAAGAACAAAATCGACGAAAACCAAGTCGTCGTCCGGAACAAAGCTCGGTTAGTAGCTCAAGGCTATCGACAAGAGGAAGGTATCGATTTCGAAGAATCCTTCGCTCCGGTAGCTAGATTAGAATCGATTAGACTATTATTGTCTTTTGCATGCCATAAAAATTTTAAATTATTTCAAATGGATGTTAAAAGTGCATTTTTAAACGGAGATGTCGTTGAGGAAGTTTACGTTTCTCAACCTCCGGGCTTCATAAGTGAAAAATTTCCAAATCATGTTTTTAAACTAAAGAAAGCTCTTTATGGTTTGAGACAAGCTCCTCGAGCTTGGTATGATCGCCTAAAGAATTTTCTTTTGGATTTGAATTTTAAAATGGGCGAAGCCGATTCTACACTTTTTGTTAAGCATGCGAATAATGATATTTTATTAGTTCAAATTTATGTTGATGATATCATTTTCGGTGCTACTAACTTCACTCTTTGCGAAGAGTTTTCTAATGTTATGAAGGAACAATTTGAGATGAGCCATATGGGCGAACTCAAATATTTCTTAGGTCTCCAAATTCGCCAATTGAACGATGCAATCTTCATCCACCAAACAAAATACACGGTGGAGTTGCTAAAGCGATTTGGAATGGAGAATGCCTCCGGGAAAAAGACTCCTATGAGCACTACAACGCATCTTGATAAAGATACGGGCGGAAAAGATGTAGACATTCGTCTATATCGAGGTATGATAGGTAGTTTACTTTATCTTACCGCAAGTAGGCCCGATATTATGTTTGCCGTTTGTATTTGTGCTCGTTATCAGTCTCAACCTAAGGATTCTCACTTAGTAGCGGTTAAACGTATTTTTCGCTATCTAAGTTACACTTTAGATTTTGGATTACTTTATCCGAAATCTAGCACATATGAGTTAGTCTCATATAGTGACGCTGATTATGCTGGATGCAAATCCGACAGGAAGAGTACTAGTGGCACTTGCCATTTTCTAGGAAATTCCCTTGTCTCTTGGTTTTCCAAGAAGCAAAATTCGGTATCACTTTCTACCACCGAGGCGGAATACATTGCCGCCGGTGCCGCTTGTGCCCAGGTTCTTTGGATGAGACACACACTGAAGGATTTTGGTATTCATTGTGATACTAGCCCTATCATGGTGGATAACCAAAGTGCTATCTGTCTTTCAAAGAATCCGGTGCACCATTCCCGATCAAAACACATAGATGTCCGACACCACTTTTTAGATGATCATGTTGCTAAAAAGGACATCATATTAGTGTACGTTGAAACCCAAAAGTAAATCGCCGATATTTTCACGAAACCCCTAAAGGAGGACTCCTTTGTGCGGTTGCGTCGAGAATTGGGGATTATGGGTGAATCCGAGATATAGGATTCATGTTTCATTCAATTATCTTGCATGCTATTATATTTCGCGATATTTCGTTCATGCTAGATTTATTGAATTTTTGGGGATTTTATGTGATTTGTTTGAATTTTTGCTCGAATTCTTATTTGAATATCGTATATGAGATTTCGATGTTTTATGGGGTAGTTTAGATGACTAATGAGAGGGTTAAGATGTTTCATCCAAGTGGTTTATGAAGAGAACTCATTTATCAATTTTTGGACTCTTCTAGTCGGTTTCAGTTCATCAGCCAACCGACTAGATGCTCATCTAGTCGGTCAGCTAGTGAACTCAGACCGACTAGTTCAAGCTTTAACTTTCTATTGTCTTTTACTTCTTTTAGTCGGTCATAGTACTCTTACCGACCGACTAGATTGAAAACTAGTCGGTCAGTGATTATACTGCGACCGACTAACTCTAGCCCTAGAAATTTCTGTTTGCCTCTGTTTCGACTTAGTCGGTTCAAGCTCATTGACCGACCGACTAGATCGTAATCTAGTCGGTCAGTGCTTGAACTGTGACCGACTAAGCGCTTTAGGGCAAACGTGTCTTTTCGCATTCTCGACCGACTTACATCACTTTCATCCGACTATTTTGCGTTTTAGTCGGTATTCTTCTCTCCTCCAGCTCGATAACCCCCTAAACCCGATCGCACCTCTTCGTATTCCCGTCGACTCCGGCCAACTTTCCGGCCATCTCCGTCGTCCGTCGCCGTCGACCACTCCCATAGGTATATCCCCCCCTCCTAGATCTTGTTTTCTTCCCTAGGGTGTGATCTTGATCTTGTTTTCATCTTCTAGGGTTTGAGTTAGGGTTTCGGATTTTCATTCTTAGGGCTTGTGTGTTAGGATCTAGTGTTTGTGCTTAGGGTGCTTGATCTTATCCCGTCGTGTGATTGAACTCGTTGTGCCGCGATCATGGCACGAACGAGAATCCCGATTACATCTTCTGGGGCATCCCCTATGACCGTAGAGACCGGGACCGCTTCGACCCCTCCAAAACGTAGGGCCAAGACCACTCGACCCCCCTCTTCGTCTTCAACTCTGTTGAAGAGGAAGAGGACGTCCAAGCCTAAACCTGCCGGCCAATCGTCCAAGCCTAAACCTAAACCCAAAAATTTCCGTGCTCCTACTCCTCCCGGTGCGAGTTCAGGTAGTGATTCCGAGGATAACTCCGATGAGGAATACACCCCTGAACATCCCGAGAAGGCACCCACTCCACCCCCTCCTCCACCTCCTCCTAAGACCCGTAAGGCTAAGGGTAAAGCTCCAATGCCAGTCGGAGGTGTTGATATATCGTTGTGCCGCGACGACCCACAGTGTCTAGCTGCGTACAACCGTATAGAGCACTGCCCGCTGATGTTGGAACATTACGTTCAGTTTTCTGATTTCCTTGGCCTTGCTGATCTTCTCTCCTATAGTGGCCTATTGGACTACCTTCGATTTGACGCTAAGGCGAACCCTAGACCATATCCTCGCCTGGTCAAATTATTCTATGCCAACCGTGTCCGGGGTCAGTACGGCAAGACCCACTCCATTGAGACTTCTGTTTTGGGGACTCCGATAGTCCTCACGGCAGAAATCTTGGGGGAGTTGATTGGTTGCTCGTCGTGTGGCCTCCTCCCGTCTGACATCTCTGTCGACGATATCTCCTCCTTAGATCAGCGGACCCTCGGCAAAATCTTCCAGGTTATCCCCCAGCATTCATAGGAGTCCCTTCCAAATCTTTCAAGTCAAATGCTTGGGTGCTTAATCTGATCTTGAAGTCCTGCCTTCTTCCCAAGTATGGATCTTCTTCTCTTCCATCTCAGCCGTTTTTGAAATTGATATACGCTCTTTTCATGGGTAGCGAGATTAATTGGGCTCGCATTATACTTGATAAGATGGACTCTTTCGAGTGTATACGCAAGACCACTAAATCTGCGCATATCCCATATCCATGTCTGTTGACTTTGGTTTTCCGTCGATTCGGTGTTCCCCTGCCTCCTGATGATGAGCGTCCCTTGGGTCCTCCTCTGAACACGACGGCCGTTAAGAAATCTCTTGCGGCGCTTCGTCATGTGCAGAGGTCAACCACATCTGCTTCCCAGGCCACTCCCTCAGCTGCTGCAGCCCCCACTCCTTCTGCCACATTAGATGATGTCGTATGGTTACTTCGTCGGCACGAGTCGCGTTTGGCTCGTACCGAGGAGGTCGTCTGCCGTATGGATAGCTTGATGGGCGTCCAGCTTCCTCCTCCTGTTTCTGAGGACGAGGAGATGGATGATGAGGATATTGACGATCTTGTCACTTCCTTGGCTCGTGGCGATGAGGCCACTGCTGCTGCTGCTGCTACCACATCTGCTCCTGGAGATGGCACCACTTCCGGTGCTCCAGAGACTTCTGCACCAGTAGTTCAGACTTCTGAGGCTGCTGCTGCTCCTGCTGACGAGCCTGCTCCTGTCTTGCCTGCTGCTGTACCTGTTGAGACCCCAGCCGTTGAGCCTACCGACGATGTCTCCACACCTGCCCCGACGATCCCGTCTGTTGACACGCCTCTCCTCCCTGCAGAGCCTGAGTCCACTCCGTCGACTGGACCCACGGAGACTGCAGATCCAGCCACTTCCTCGTGATCGTCTGTTTCGAGGACTCTCCACTGCTCATTGGATGATGCATCTTATTGAGAGTATTTTGGGTTAGGATGGAGTTTGAGGGTTATTTTGATGTATTTTGATTTTTCTGGATGTTGGTGTTGTATTTTGATGTACTTTGGATGATGCTGATGGTTAGATGATGTATGATGTATTTTCGTTTTTGTTGTTGATATCCATGGTATGTTATACTTGATGTACTCGATGTGATATCTTTTTTGGATGTACTCATGATGTTTTTATATATATATATATATACATCGATGTTCTCTAAGTTTTAATTCGTCGTGCACATTTACTATTCGTTCAACGCATATGAAATGTGAATTCGTCGCTCGACGCTTGGAAGCTTGGTTAAATAGATTATATTTCTATGATTATATAGAATTGTTTTCCATGCACAAATTTAACCAAGAATATTGAATATTGGAGAGTATGTTCCTTTACTCAATAAATGAATTAATATTTGGTATTTTTTGATGATTTTAATTTTCGCTTTTAGATAATGGACATTTGGGCACACCTTGATTTGATTTCATCGTTTTTCCCTTGGTGTCAATTGGGTCCATCGTCAACATCTACGACTCCCGATGTTGGATTTTAATTTCCCTAGTTGTTGTCGTTGTATGCCCCCCATTTTTGGGATAATGCCAAAGGGGGAGAGATAATGATAATAAATAGGCAAATGAAAATTTAACTCAATTTCCACGAATCTAGTTTGATATGTTAGATTCAGGGGGAGTTAAGATATATATAAGGATTTTCAAAATCCGATATTTCAAAAATCGATTCTCTTTATTTATCTTACTCGTCTGATTGATGCAATTCATATATATTCATTTTGGAATTAACGTGTCATCAATACAGGGGGAGTAAGTATTTTACATTTGAATCATTATTTTTGATTATTATTTATGTTGGTTTGTCATCACCAAAAAGGGGGAGAATGTTGAATATTGGACTCCCCGGATTTGGTTTTGGATGATGAGCAAACATAAATAATTCATGAACTAACAATTTGTGAGCGCAGTTTTGGAGATCGTCGCCAAATTCACGAGAACAAGCAAAGCGACATCTCAAGACTTCTCAAAGCACGTATTCATTGCCTAAAGCTTCGTTGAAGCTCTTGGACCGTTTTGGAAGTCATGAAGAATTGATCGAAGCTTTCGAAGACCGTTCCTTAAGGTTTTATTTATAGTCTTTTAGCTTTGATCTATAGAATGTTAAGCCTTGAGTATATCTTACGATTCTATCTTCATAACGCTCATATCGTAGCTCTAGGATCTTAGTACAAGTTCATTCTAACTTCCTCGAAGCGTCGCGCTTCGATTCGGACTTGTTTGTGCATGTTAGTTGGTACAAGAAGATGTACTGACCGACTAGATGGTGATCTAGTCGGTCAGCAACGCTTCTTGGACTGACTAGTTTGCTTCCTTAATTTCTTGCACCTTACTGTTTACAGTTAGTCGGTCTACGTTGACTCACCGACCGACTAGTTTGTGAACTAGTCGGTCAGTGATGCTTCTTTGACCGACTAGTTGTGATTTACTGTACATGCTAAATCTCTCCTAAGCTACTGTTTATCGTGAGTCGGTCTAAGAACGTTTGGTGACCGACTAGTTGACAATCTAGTCGGTCAACTTTTGTTCTTGGACCGACTAAGTCAATTTGTATTCAGACTATTTGATTTTGCCTCTTAGTCGGTCTACGTTCACTGACTGACCGACTAGTTGTGAAACTAGTCGGTCAGAATGTCTTCTTGGACCGACTAGATTTCTAGGTCTGAATTTCTATCTCTTCTCAGTTCCTCACTTAGTCGGTCCATGTTGTTTGACTGACCGACTAGTTGATGAACTAGTCGGTCAGTGGTTGTTCTTTGACCGACTAGTTGCCTCAGATTTCTATCCGTTGGGAATTGACCTAACTTGTTTTTATGGGACCCTATAAATACGAACCTAGGTCATTTCTCTCTAGGTTAGAGCTGCCATTAAGAGATTCATTGAGATTAAAAGAGATAGCCATTCTCACTCATTTCCAAAGCTCTCTTCCTCACAAGAAACTCATTCTCTCACTTTCTAGATCTAGAATCCATTTTGAGAGAAGCTTGTTCTTGGTGAGCTCTTCAAGCTCTTGCTTGATTCAAGTCTCCAAATCACTCCTAGGCACCTATTGCTGGTCATTTCCTTGGTGCTAGGTCTTGGTGACTTCATTTTCCTCAAATCATTCCTTTCACCTATTTGGTAAGAAAAACTCAAGGTATATGATTTTGTGGTAAGATTGTTTATTTCATTATAAACTCATTTATATTGCTTGTTGATTCTCTCGGTTGTGAGAGAAGGTTGTGATCCCGGGTTGTGGGATTCACTATTGCCATTGCATGTATGATTTGATCTTGTGAAGGTTTTTCACAAGATATTCATAGTGGAAATCTTGGGTTAGGGTTTCTAACCTAAGTATCCGGAGGGGATCCGGGTGGTTGGGACGTAGGATCACCGGGAACAAGTCGGGGAGACTTGGGTGGATCCGAACCCAGTAACATCTTTTGTTAGCATTGTTAATTTTGTTGTTGTCATTCAATTTAAGCTTCCGCAAATTGATTTGGTAGTTGTTTGCACTATAATTAGGAATTATACTCCTTGTTATTTTTAAAGTACTATTCACCCCCCCTCTAGTACTTGTGCAGTAGCTTGTAGGGCATTACAATGCTCGCTTCTGGAACACGAGCCAGGAAGTGTATTTAACAAGTATGGCGTAGGGTTATGCCTGCAACGCAGGTGCCTAGTCGGTAAACAAGTAGATCGGGCATTGGCTATCAACCAACTCACGTAGCCCGCTTCTGGAACACGGGCCAGGAAACACAAGTATTGTAGCGTGTGCTACGAATGCGACATACAACATGGATAGCATGGATGACAATTAATTCGCGTACCGTTAATCAAAATTAAACATGACATGATAGTTATGCAACATGAAAAATGACGGTCCTAGCTTCGTTGTCAAGCTAGTTCCTGAAATTGTGCCTAGGCGAGTATCATTTCGTCGCCTAGTCTCTTTTACGCCTACAACAAGCAAATGGCCTAAGACATGGCCCAAACCTAAGTGGCAAGTTTCACTTGCCTAGCACCGAGGATGACGATCAACGAGGCCGTCACACAAATGCTAGCTACGGAAAAGAGATCGCTGCCATGGCAAAACAACATTAGAACAACATCCATCCTAGCTTTATTAGGGTTTCACAAAAATCACAAAACGGGTTATGAGAACATCAAAGGATCGATCACTACCTTAGGAAGCGGAAGAACGATACCGAGCAAGCATGGCGACGGAAGAAACGATCCGGAGAGATAGGGTTCAGATCTAGGATTGATGAGGAAAATCTGGAGAAATGGGGTTTTGGGGATTTTTGGGGGTTGGAGATGACCTAAGGCATGGTGGTAGACCAAAGTAGAGAGGGAAACTCCAAGGGAGGAAGGAATGGCTTGGGGAAATGTTGGAGAGTGATTTGGGGAAGAAGGAGGCTCAGAAGAATGAAAGAGGGATGAAAGAAATCGTGGGTGGGGTTTAAATAGAGAGTGCTGGCGGCTGCACAGAAATTAGGGTTTCGACACTGATTAGTCGGTCAAAGAACAACCACTGACCGACTAGTTTGGTAACTAGTCGGTCGGTTGACCAACGCAGACCGACTAAGTCCAAACAGTAACTCCTGTACAAAAATAGGATTTAGATTTAGTCGGTCAAAGAACAACTACTGACCGACTAGTTTGTCATCTAGTCGGTCGATGAACGTTCTTAGACCGACTAAGAATGAATAGTACTTGGCATCAAAATGAACATAGAGTTAGTCGGTTAAAGAACGATTGCTGACCGACTAGTTTGCAACCTAGTCGGTCGACAAATGTTCTTAGACCGACTAACGAGAAACAGTAACTCCTGAATAATTGACAAAGCCCACTAGTCGGTCCATGAAGGTTTGCCGACCGACTAAATCGTCATCTAGTCGGTCGGTTCCCCTTCTTGTATCGGCTAACGTGCACCAAAAGTTCCGAAATGGAGCGCGAAGCTCCGGGATCAATTCCTAAGACTCCTAGGCTTGATCTAACAATAAGATATGAGCAATATGAAGACTGTCACGAATGACTTACTCCGAAATCAACGATCAACGGAAAAAGCTAGGAAAACGCGACGAAACGATTGAAAATGAAGCCACGGAAACGAAAACCACACACGAGGAGAAAATCCACCAAAAAATATAATATAATATAATAAATCCAGATACATGAAAACCAGTCGTTACATCCTCCCCAACTTAAGAAAAATTCCATCCTCGGAATTTCCCAACACTCACGTGTCCGGGAACAAAAGTGGGAAACGCTCTCGCATCTCATCCTCATTCTCCCAAGTAGATTCTCCTGGCGAGCCGTGTCGCCACATCACCCTCACAAGATTGACAACCTTGTTCCGAAGTGACTTCTGACGCCTGTCCAGAATCTGCACTGGCTGCTAGTCATACGTCACATCAGGGAGAACGGTAATCTCCGAAAAATCCACAGCATGAGACGGATCGCTAATGTATCGACGAATCTACGACACATGGAAAACATTGTGAACTCCATCCAAAGATGGCGGCAAGGCTAAGCGGTAGGCTACCTCGCCAACTCTCTCCAGAACGTCAAACGGTCCAATGTATCGCGGGCTCAACTTCCCTCGCTTCCCAAAGCGAATCACACCACGATTCGGGGAAATCTTCAAGAACACATGGTTGCCCGGCTGAAACTTCAAAGGACGCCGTTTCGCATCCGCCCAATGCTTAAAGCAGTCCTGAGCAATCCTCAACCTCTCCCGAATGTTTCTGACAACATCCACGGCCTCCATAATCATCTCAGGTCCCAACAACTCCCGATCACCAACGTCATCCCAACTCAATGGCGATCGACATTTCCTCCCATAAAGAGCGGCGAAAGGCGCCATGCCAATACTCGCCTGGAAGCTGTTATTGTAGGAAAACTCTACCAGATGTAGATGGTCCTCCCACGAACCCTTGAAATCCAACATGCACACCCTCAGCATGTCTTCCAAGATCTGGATCGTCTTCTCGGACTGGCCATCCTTCTGTGGATGGTACGCCGTGCTGAAACTCAGACGCGTACCCAAACTCTTCTGCAAACTCTACCAGAACTGAGATGTGAACCTCGTGTCTCTGTCCGACACGATACTCACGGGGACTCCGTGAAGTCGCACAACCTCCTCCATATATCTCCTCGCTAGCGCCTCAGTGGACTGTCTAACTCGGAAAGGAATAAAGTACGCGGATTTGGTCAATCGGTCTACGATCACCTAAATTGCGTCATTCTGCTTCGGACTACGAGGTAGTCCAGTCACGAAATCCATAGTGATGTGTTGCCACTTCTACTCCGGAATCGGAAGCGGTTGTAGCAACCCTGCCGTACGCTGATGCTCCGCCTTCACCTGTTGGCAAACCAAACACTTGGCTACACTCCGAGCCACACTCCTCTTCATACCATGCCACCAATAGTTCAGACGAAGATCCTTGTACATCTTGGTCCCACCAGGATGCACAGAATACGGCGAACTGTGTGCCTCCACCATCAACTCCTCTCTAATATCCCCAGCTGGCACACACAACCTGGCTCCAAACCTCAGTGAGCCATCCTCATGAATCAAAAAGTCAGTCCGCAGACCGGCTTCTACATGTTCCCGAATCTTCACCAGCTTCGGATCTCCAGCCTGGCCAGCCTTGACCCGATCCATGATCGTCGACTGAATCTGCATAGCCATAAACGAAGAAGCCTCCCCAGGAAGAACAATCTCAACACCAGACTCGCAAAAATCCTGCTGCAATCTCCACTGCGAAGTCAACAACATCACCGCTGGAAGCCTACTCAGCGCATCAGGAACCACATTCACCTTGCCAGGGTGATACTGCAAATCAATCTCATAATCCGCCATGAGCTCCAACCACCGACGCTGTCGCATGTTGAGCTCCTTCTGAGTAAAAAATATACTTCAAGATTTTGTGATCGGTGAAGATCTTCACTTTCTCACTTAGCAGGAAGTGCCTCCAAATCTTGAGCGCAAACACAACAGCAGCCAACTCCAAATCATGCGTCGGGTAATTCTTCTCATGAGTCTTGAGCTGACGAGACGCATAAGCCACAACATGCCCGTGCTGGTGCAACACACAACCGAGACCCTTGCCAGAAGCATCGTAAAAGATCTCAAATCCGCCGCTGCGATCAGGCACAACAAGAATGGGGGCAGTCATCAATCTCTCCCTCAGAACACCAAAGGCATTCTCACAATCACCCGACCAAACAAAAGGTACATCCTTCCGTGTCAACCTGGTCATCGGCTCAGCAATACGGGAAAAGTCCTTAATAAAGCGCCGATAGTAACCAGCAAGTCCAAGGAAACTCCGGATCTCAGACGCTGACTGCGGAACAGGCCACTCTCTGATGGCCCTAATCTTCTCGGGATCCACAGAAATACCATCTCCGGTCACTACATGCCCCAGAAAAGCAACTCTATCCAGCCAAAACTCGCACTTCGAAAACTTGGCATACAAACGATGCTTCCTCAAAATCTCCAATACCGTCCTCAAGTGCGAGGCATGCTCCTCCTCCGACTTTGAATAGATCAGAATGTCGTCAATAAAGATAACGACAAACTTATCCAAAAAGTCGTAGAAAATCAGGTTCATCAGATTCATGAAAACTGTGGGTGCGTTGGTTACACCGAAAGGCATAACCACAAACTCGTAGTGTCCATACTTCGTCCTGAATGCTGTCTTCGGAACATCATCCTTCTTCACCTTCAACTGATGGTAACCACTCCTCAAATCCAACTTTGAAAACACCCTCGAACCTCCAAGCTGATCAAAAATATCATCGATGCGAGGCAACATGTATTTATTCTTGATGGTCACCGCATTCAACTCCCGATAGTCTACGCACATGCGACGCGAACCATCCTTCTTCTTCACCAGCAGCACCGGTGCTCCCTACGGAGACACACTAGGATTGATATAACCCTTCTGCAAAAGCTCATCCAGCTACTTCCGTAATTCCTCCAACTCGGCGGGTGCCATACGATATGGCGCCTTCGAGATCGGATGCGCTCTCGGAACCAGATCAATAGAAAATTCTAAAGCTCGATCAGGTGGCAAACCAGACATCTCCTCGGGGAAGACGTCATCAAAATCCCGCACAACCGCTGGCCTCTCCAGCTCCATCTGCACAGCCACAATCTCCATCGGACTGGCCCGAAATCTGACAGGACCAAGCGAACTGCTACCTCGGCTGAACTCAAATACTGGATGTCCGGGAATCTCGAACACCACCTTCTTCCTCCGACAGTCGATCGTAGCATAGAAGCTTGCAAGCCAATCCATCCCAAGGACCGCATCATAGTTGATGATGTCGTGGACAATGAAATCAGTGTAAAGCTCATGTCCACAAACCACCAACGAGCAAGAATTGCAACCAAGATGCACTGTGACCATGCCATTCCCTGTAACGATATTCCAACTCTTGGAAAGAGGGGACGTCGACAAGGAATGCTTCTCCACGAAGCTCCGAGAAATAATGCACATCGATGCACCAGAGTCAAAGAGGACTCGTGCAGGAAACGTGCACACCAAAATCACACCTACAAACAGTCTAACAATCAAGCCCTAGTCTAGCAAAGAATCATATTCAAGCAAACAACATAGTCTAACATACAAAGCCAAATAAGAAAGGAACAGCTAGAAGAGGATTACCTGCGATAACCTCATCCATAACCCCGTTCTCCACAGCAGTCATCAGAAAAGCCTGTCGCCTCGGCGGAAAAGCCTGCTAGAAAGCCTGCCTCTGTGGAACAAGAGCTGCTCCACGTTCAGCAGGAACAGACGCCCTCTGCTGCAACGGTGGTGCTGCAACAGGTGCCTTCCAAGGCTGCTTCGACCTCGGACAATCCTTCATGGCATGGGTAGGATCCCCACAGACGACACACTGGCCCAGGAATCTCCTACACTGATCCTTGACGTGCCCGGTCCTGCCGTAGAAATGGCAAGTCTTCAGAATAGGCCCTCCTGGCCTCTTGAACTGAGCTGGCTGATTAGGCTTGAAACTAGGCCTAACCACCGCCCTGGCCTGCTCCATAAGCCTCTTCCCAGCACCAGAAACATGTCCTCTCCTCTGACTCAGGTTCAGCTCCTGCCTCCTTGCAGCGACCAGAACCTTCTGATAAGAGTCCAGATCAGAGGAAGACACAAAACTCTGGAGCTCCAAAGCAAGTCCCTGCAGGAACCTCTGAGCCCTCTCATCAGCATCCTGCACCATCTTCGGCGCGAACCGACTAAGCCTAGTGAACTCTTGGTGGTACTGGTCCACCGTCAAGCTCCCTTGCTTCAGATCAATGAAACACTGCAGCATCTCCTTCTTAGCAGCCTTCGGAAAGAACTCCTCATCAAACCTGGACTTAAAGGTTGCCCAAGCTATCGGCTCTACCAGCATCTTCTCTTCAACATCCCACCAGTTCCGAGCGTTATCCTTGAGCTGCCGCTTTGCCAAATCAACCCATCCAGCCGGGGTGATCTTGGACATCTTCAAGTTATCCTCAATGTTCCGAATCCACTCATCGACAGCCAGAGGACCCTCAGACCCATCAAAATATGCGGGACCCAGCTCCCGAAATTTCTTCGCTCCCGGCTCGGAGCGAAGGGCCTCCGGAGCCGCCCGAGGAGCTCGACCAGCCGGAGCATTCTGGACTTGCAGGAGCACGCCTTGCTGCACCTGCATCATCTGAAGCATCATCCGCATCATCTCCCCATTGGTGGGTTCCCGCTCAGGCTCCTCGTCATGAGGGGGCACACCACTACCACCACCACGGGTGATTCGCCTTCCTGCCATATAATGACACAGAAAACGAAACAATTAGACTCATAGCTTATGACTCGGACGTCAAACTTAGTTTATTGGACATTCTAATATTATTATCGCTATTCCGATAATCGCAGTTACAGAAGAGGACCTGCATGGGCCACCAACAAAACCTGTCACGCCCCGCTTCCCTAAAATGGAGGCGAGATGTGAAAAGGTCCGCACGAGAGTGGAGCTGTGAAGCCCCAAACCCGATAAGCGTCAATAAATCGTAAGCAGGTACCTGTAACCACAAACGGAACAACAATAATAACTCAAGGAGAGACAGAAACAAAATCTCAATCTCAGAAATTGTCCAACATTAAAATTAAGTTCAACATCCAGAAAAGCCACCAGGCTAAAAGAAAGAGTCTAAAGGCCCAGAACAAGGCCAAACAAAGACAAACGTAAACAGAGTATAGGTGCTGCGCACCGACAACTACAACAGTCTAAAACAAAAAGGGGAAAGCTCAACGAAGACACTAGGACTGGTCCCCAGTGTCCACGTACTCCTCGCCAAACACAGACTCGGGCACGGCGTCCGCAAACACCTCGTCCTCAACAACGGACTCAGGCTCGGGATCTAACATGTGTCACCCAAAAGAGTAAAGGGGCACATGTCAGCAAGTCTAAAAGACTTGGGCAAGGAAACTGAAGGTAAGGTAAACTAGCAACCTAGCAGTTATAGTATGATGCATGGCAAGTATAGTACGGAAGTGACAAGTAAAGGGAAGTACAAGTAGCAAGTATGTCATGGATAACAAGTAAAACACGGACAAGTACAAGTCAAGTGGTTCACGTTAAGTGAACAAGTCAAGTAAACAAGTTGTGCACAGAGATTCCGCCTGTTGGCTAGAGTGGCTGATCGGGTCAACTCCTAAGATCAAGTGACCGTTTATATCTACCCATCCACGTGTATCGAGCCAGGGAATTACCCCGAACACGGAATGCTCGCTTCTGGAACACGAGCCAGGAAGTGTATTTAACAAGTATGGTGTAGGGTTATGCCTGCAACGCAGGTGCCTAGCCGGTAAACAAGTAGATCGGGCATTGGCTATCAACCAACTCACGTAGCCCGCTTCTGGAACACGGGCCAGGAAACACAAGTATTGTAGCGTGTGCTACTAATGCGACATACAACATGGATAGCATGGATGACAATTAATTCGCGTACCGTTAATCAAAATTAAACATGAAATGATAGTTATGCAACATGAAAAATGACGGTCCTAGCTTCGTTGTCAAGCTAGTTCCTGAAATTGTGCCTAGGCGAGTATCATTTCGTCGCCTAGTCTCTTTTACGCCTACAACAAGCAAATGGCCTAAGACATGGCCCAAACCCTAAGTGGCAAGTTTCACTTGCCTAGCACCGAGGATGACGATCAACGAGGCCGTCACACAAATGCTAGCTACGGAAAAGAGATCGCTACCATGGCAAAACAACATTAGAACAACATCCATCCTAGCTTTATTAGGGTTTCACAAAAATCACAAAACGGGTTATGAGAACATCAAAGGATCGATCACTACCTTAGGAAGCAGAAGAACGATACCGAGCAAGCACAGCGACGGAAGAAACGATCCGGAGAGCTAGGGTTCAGATCTGGAATGGATGAGAAAAATCTGGAGAAATGGTGTTTTGGGGGTTTTTGGGGGTTGGAGATGACCTAGGGCATGGTGGTAGACCAAAATAGAGAGGGAAACTCCAAGGTAGGAAGGAATGGCTTGGGGAAATGTTGGAGAGTGATTTGGGGAAGAAGGAGGCTCAGAAGAATGAAAGAGGGGTGAAAGAAATCGTGGGTGGGGTTTAAATAGAGAGTGCTGGCGGCTGCCCAGAAATTAGGGTTTCGACACTGATTAGTCGGTCAAAGAACAACCACTGACCGACTAGTTTGGTAACTAGTCGGTCGGTTGACCAACACAAACCGACTAAGTCCAAACAGTAACTCCTGTACAAAAATAGGATTTAGATTTAGTCGGTCAAAGAACAACTACTGACCGACTAGTTTGTCATCTAGTCGGTCGATGAACGTTCTTAGACCGACTAAGAATGAATAGTACTTGGCATCAAAATGAACATAGAGTTAGTCGGTTAAAGAACGATTGCTGACCGACTAGTTTGCAACCTAGTCGGTCGACAAATGTTCTTAGACCGACTAACGAGAAACAGTAACTCCTGAATAATTGACAAAGCCCACTAGTCGGTCCATGAAGGTTTGCCGACCGACTAAATCGTCATCTAGTCGGTCGGTTCCCCTTCTTGTACCGGCTAACGTGCACCAAAAGTTCTGAAATGGAGCGCGAAGCTCCGGGATCGATTCCTAAGACTCCTAGGCTTGATCTAACAATAAGATATGACCGATATGAAGCCCTTCACGAATGACTTATCCGAAATCGACGATCAACGGAAGAAGCTAGGAAAACGCGACGAAACGATCGAAAATGAAGCTACGGAAACGAAAACCACACATGAGGAGAAAATCCACCAAAACATATAATATAATATAATAAATCCAGATACATGAAAACCAGTCGTTAAAACTTACTTAATAACTAACTTATTATATAATGCTAATAATAAATATAAAGTATTACTCTTACTCCCATCTTACCTCTCTGACTTCTTCTTCTTCTCTTTCATTCTTTCTCCCCCCTTTCTTTTTTTTGTGTTGCAGGGGACCGCACGGTACGGGGCGGGCAGCTAGGGGCAACGGCCAGGAGGTTGGGTGCACGGCGGCCTGGAGGTGGGCAGTGGTGCGCGAGAGGGGGCCGGCGGCCTGGGGCTAGGGCACAAGGGGGGCTGCGCACGGGAGCTAAGCAGCGGCTGCCTGAGCGATGGACGGGGCTGATCTGAAGTGGGCGGAGGAGGAAGGGGAAGAACATGAGGGGATGTTGAAATTGGGTTGAATGGTGAGTGAATTTTGGGGATTTTCGTTTCAATTTCTCTTCTTTTCTGCTTCAATTTCTGATTTAGAATTTCATTTGGTTGATTTGATTTTGGGGTTGAAAGATGGTTGTTTGTTGTTTGGTTGAAGGAGGGGGGAAATGACGACGGATTGATTGAGAGAAGCACATGGTGGGGATTTGTACTGCCTCCTTCCAACAAAGAGGAGGGTGGCTATAACGCAGGGGAAATCATACGGTGAGGGTACTGTGAGAGAGAGGATGTGTTGAAATTAAAGAGGGGGAGATGGTGGTTGCCGACATGGGAAATTAGAGGGGGCTGCCAACACTATTGGTTAGGATTAATTAGGTTAGGTTAATTAGTTTAAGGGGTAATAGTAATTAGTCTATGGCGGTAAATAAAATAAAAATAAATACTCGAACTACTGAAAAATGAGATATGGTCACACCAAAATCAACCAGGCCTAAAAATACCGGTCGTTACATCCTACCCTCTTTAGAACAATTCCTCCTTAGAATTCTCTACATGGCATGGAAAAGATAGGGGTAACGTCCTTGCATCTCATCCTCTCGCTCCCAGGTAGACTGTCTTGGAGAGTTGCGATACCATATCATCCTGACTAGATCAATAGTCATGCTCCTGAAGACTTTCTGGCGTCGATCTAGGACCTCCACTGGTTGCTGCTCGTATGTCAAGTCCAGACAAACTGTGATCTCTGAATAGTCCACGTCATGACTAGGGTTGCTCACATAGTGACGCAACTGCGAGATGTGGAACACATTGTGCACTCCCTCTAAGGCAGGGGGTAGTGCAAGCTTGTAGGCCACTTCTCCTACTTGCTCCAGAATATCGAAAGGCCCAACGAATCGAGGACTAAGCTTTCCTCTCCGACCGAAATGAATCAATCCTCGGTTGGACGAGATCTTCAGAAAAACATGATCACCTGGCTGAAACTCCAGATGTCGATGTTTTGCATCTGCCCAATGCTTGTACATGTCCTAAGCCAGCTATAGCTTCTCTCTGATGGTCCGAACCACATCCATGGTTGTGTGACTAGCTCAGGGGCAAACAACTCTCGATCTCCTACATCATCCCAACTCAAGGGGGATCGGCACTTCCTTCCATACGGTACCGTAAAATGCGCCATGCTAATGCTAGACTGGTAGCTGTTGTTGTATGCAAACTCCACCAAATAAAGATGATCTTTCCATGATCCTTTGAAGTCCAGCATACATGCCTGTAGCATGTCTTCCAGTATCTGTATAGTTCGCTCTGACTGACCATTTGTCTGTGGATGGTAAGCTGTATTAAAGCTCAAGTGGGTCCCCAAGCTCTCCTGGAGGCTTCTCTAAAAAAGAGAGGTGAACCTGGTGTTTCTGCCCGAGACAATACTTATAGGAACTCCATGCAGCTTCACAATCGCATCCATGTACTTCTTGGCCAATACTTCTTTAGACTGGCCCACTCTGAAAGGAATGAAGTGTGTTGTCTTAGTCAATCGATCTACGATTACCCAGACAGCGTCATTCTGCTGTGTACTCTTGGGTAGTCCAGTCACGAAGTCCATTGTGATGTTCTGCCACTTTCACTCCGGAATGGGCAAGGGCTGTAATAAGCCAGCGGTCCTCTGATGTTCAGCCTTCACCTGCTGACACACAATACACTTCACCACGCTCCGTGTCATGCTTCTCTTCATGCCATGCCACCATTAATGATGTCCAGATCCTAATACATCATGGTACCTCCAGGATGTATAGAGTAAGGAGAGTTGTGATCTTCCTCCAATAGCTCCTCTCTAATAGCACCAGCCGGTACACAAATCCTGTCCTCAAACCTCAAGGATCCATCTGTATGAATCTGAAACTCTGGCCTCTGGCCTGCTGTCACCAGATATTTATTCTTCTGCAGCTTCTCATCGTCCATCTATGCAATCTTGATCCTCTCCACCAACGTCGACTGGATGTGCATGGCCATCAAAGATGCAGTCATCCCTGGTAGAATCACTTCTATACCCATGTCCTGGATCTCTTGCTGTTATCTCTATTGAGTTGTAAGCACCAGCACCGCTAGTAGACGACTCAACGCATCAGGTACGACATCGACCTTCACAGGATGGTACTAAAGGTCAATATCATAATCTACCATAAGCTCGACCCATCGTCTCTGCCGCATGTTGAGCTCCTTCTGAGTGAAGAGATATTTCAGACTCTTATGATCCGAGAACACCTTCACGTTCTCTCCCAATAGGAAGTGCCTCCAAATTTTCAATGCAAAAATCACTATCGCCAACTCAAGATCATGAGTGGGATAGTTCTTCTAATAGATCTTCAACTGACTGGATGCATATGCTACAACTCGACCGTGCTGATGTAGGGATCACTCCATATTTTATACTTTTTTTCTGCATGTTTCCATGATGTTTTGATCGCCCATATTGCGTTTTTCACGATTATTCGACAATATTGCGATGCCTTTCACTATTTCTTGTTTTTGTCGTATTTCAGGAAATATGGAGCGATTTGGAGCAAAAAATGAGATCAATGAGTTTCACGCACTTTGGAGTGTCGCCCACAGCTTATTTAAGGACTTATCAGCGATGGAGGATTAGCAGAAGAAGAAGGAATTCGATAGGAGCGACGAGGAAGCAAATAGGAAAAGAAATGAGCTCAGGAGCACATCACTCGGCCGAGCAAGACTGCTCATTCGGCCGAGTGACGGATCAGACTCGCCCGAGTAGAATGGATACACCATGAAGATTTCAGACGTTCACTCGGCCAAGCAAGGATTTCCGCCCGGCCGAATGAAGAAGCCTACTCGGCCGAGCCACCCCGAGTCAGTCAGGGAATCCAGACAGAAAAGAGCTGAAGCTACTGGAAAATCTAACGAAGCTCACTCGGCCGAGCAAGATAGCTACTCGGCCGAATGAACCCCTGAAACCCCCAAAGTTACTGTTATTTTACAGGGTTTGTCACTCGGGCGAGCGACAAGGGTCACTCGGCCAAGTGACCCTCTCCGCCTGCTGCTAGGATTGCGAATTCTGGGCTGCGCAGTGGCAGTTTTGTCACGATTTTTTGGATGATTTTGGCTTGTATTTAAGCCTTGTTTTTACCCTAGTTTTAGGAGAGACTTGAATTATTTTTTAGAGAGTTCTTTTTTGGTTTTTGACGGCTACTCTTTGGAAAAATCTCAGCTGGAAATCATTGGCTACTTCATTGGTTTGTTCTTTCTTATTAAAAACTCAATTTTTATGCATTGTTTCTCTATTGCAATGAATTGTGCCATGATTATTATTGTTATTTCTGAGATTTGCATGATGATTAGTGAGTAGTTCCGTTGTTCTATGGCCTAGGGATGAACCTTATGGACCCGATCTTTTGAATTATGATGAATTCATAGATTTGTTGCTAGAATTGATTATGGTTAGGATGTGATTGTTAGATTACGAGTAGCTAGGAATTCATATCGATTGGGATTTGCAAGAGATTGGATCCCAATTGATAGGAAGGGCTAGATATTCGATTTAGATTGATAATTGAATTTCTCTAGACTTGGTTTGCAAGAGTTGGACCAAAGCTAGGATTTTTAATTATGAGTCTATAGTAATATTCGTTTGCAAAAGATTGGATGAATAGGAATTATCACAACCTAGATCGTAGCTCGAGTTTGCATGAGAGTGGGCTAGAGATGCGATTGGACAATGCTGTCGTTCTTCACGCTAGCGGCTTAGGCTAGGGTTTGCACGAGAGAAGGCCCTAACCTAGGTTTGCTATAGACCCGTAATAGCACGAGAGAGTGAGCTTGGTTTTAATTAAGTTGCGACTAGTTCACCTATAATCAAGCTTAGCAACAATGAAATTTATGATTCACAAGGATGAGAGACGGTCCGTAGTGGGGATTTCCTATCCCTAGACGCTTTATTATATTGATATTTCTCTGCTATTGAACGATTGTGACGATACACCAAATTACTCTTATTCTCTTGATAGCTAGGTAATTAAAGTGAGATACTGTCAATTGTCCTCCCTATGATCGATACCCGCTCGCCACTACACCGTGCGCTTGAGGTAAAACTACAAGTCGTTTTTCGGGTGTACATCCGGACGCGATTAAGTTTTTGGCGCCATTGCCGGGGAGGCGACGGTATTCTATTTTCTTACTTAGTTATTTCTTTTTCTTTTTTATTTTATTTTTATCCTTTTATTCCTCTATCAAGCTAACAATTCCATGGAGCTCTATTTTTTCTGTGCATGTACACGAGATCGACGGAGCATCAAGAAGATCTATTATTTGATCCAGAGATCGAGTGTATCGAAAGGAGAATTAGAGCCGAGATTAATATAGAGGACGATTGCATGAACCGACAAGAAACACCGGAGGAATTAGCGACACGCATGGCGAGGATAATATCTATCAGAGATAGGCTACGACCCAAGACTACTTCCACTACTTCATCCATTGCTATGCCGAAGTTGGCGGCGGATAAGAATTTTGAGCTCAAAACGGGACTAGTGGTCTTAATGCAACAAGACCCATTCCATGGGAACTCCCATGAGAATCCACATTACCATTTTCAGCTATTCTTGTCCAAGTGCGCCACCTTTCAGATACCCAGTGTATCGGTCGATGCAATCCGATTGCGCCTCTTCCCATTTACCCTCAGAGACAAAGCTCTATATTGGTAGCAAGCGGATGGAATCTTTACTACATGGGATGAGTTGGCAAGTGCCTTTGTTGATAAATTCTACCCACCATCCAAGACGGTAAAGATAAGGAGCACACTCATGTCCTTCAAGCAAGGACCACAGGAGACTCTATACGAGGCATGGGAGCGCTTTAAAGACCTCCAACATCAGTGCCCCCATCACAGCATCGAAGCATGGGAGCTAGTACACAGCTTTTACAATGGACTCCAACAGGGCACCAAGCAAATCATAGATGCAACCGCCAATGGAGCCATTCTATCCAAGACACCGGATGAAGCTACGGCCCTACTAGAGGAGATGGCCTCTAATAACCAACAATGGGGTGACGAGCGAGGAACTTCTACATCCTCCTTGAAGCCGACGAGCATATACGAGGCCAAGGCCGTAGCGGAACTTTCTACAAAGTTCGACTCTCTCCACAAGGTCGTGGAGAGATTGGAGAAGTTGATCACCGAGCCGCATGGAACTCCCGCCACATCTACGCCGGGAGGCAATATGAGCGATTGGCAAGACCAATCTCAAGCTATGTTCGTTGGAGGAGAGCACGGAGAGGGTGCTATAGAGCATATCCAATATGTTGCGGGGAACACCGGTTATTGGGCCAACTCGGCCACGAGGAATCATCCGGGCTTCTCGTATGCTAATAATGACGGAGCTCTAAACCCACCACCGCCGCAACAACCTCAAGCTCGGCCTCCACCTCCACAACCTCAATATCAACCGAGAGGGCCGCCACAACAAAGCTACCCGCCTAGGCAACAAGCGGGACCATATAGGCCGCCCGGTTATAATCAAGGGTGGAGAGCTCCAAACCCACCACAAGCACAACCGAGATCGGATCATGAGGCTAGGGTGGAAGAATTTATGGTGGAGCAAAATAAAATAAACGCTAGATTGATTGCACAACAAGACTCTCTCAATACCGTGGTGGGTCAACTAGTGGAGCAACTTAAGTTGCTAAATAAAAATACTCAGCAATTGCCGGCTCAACCGGAGCCTAATCCATGGAGCAATACCGGCCACATCAATGCAGTGGTGGCGGTTACTACTAGGGGCGGGAAGGACACTAATCCCGCCATGGTTCAAACCAAGGAGCCCGTGGAGGAAATATTTGATGACAAGGAGCCGACAATTGAGGAGGAGCGCCCAAAAGAGCCGCTAGAAGGTGGAAATTCTGAAACTAAGAAGCCAAATAAGGAGCGCACCTACATGCCACCGGTGCCCTTTCCGCAACGGTTGGCGAGAGCTAAGATTGAGAAGCGGCTTGCTAAATTCCTTGAGTACTTGCGAGGGGTAAGCCTCAATATACCTTTCTTGGATGCTATCGTAGAGATCCCGTCATATGCCAAGTTCTTGAAGGACTTAATTTCGGGGAAGAAAAGAAAGGAGAAAATAATGCTTGCCGAGCAAGGAACTTGGTTCACCCGGAAGGAGAAAGAGCCGACAAAATTCAAAGATCCCGGAAGCTTCCGCATCCCATGCACACTTGGAGGAGTCCCGCTACAAAAGGCTTTGGTAGACTTGGGAGCAAGTGTGAGCCTAATGCCCCTAAGCATGTTTAAGCGATTAAATACGGGGACCGACTTGAAGCCAATGGATATGAGAATACAACTTGCGGATGGTCGGGTTACTAGGCCGGTGGGGATTGCGGAGGACATACCGCTCCAAGTTCCGGGAGGAATATGCTTGCCGTGCGACTTCGTCATTATGGACATCAAAGAGGAGGGCGATACTTCACTTATACTTGGACGTCCCTTCCTAGCCACCGCCGGCGTGATAGTCGACGTGAGAGAGGGTACTTTATCTTTGAATGTCGGAAACATCGAGGTTGAGTTCCATATCCCTAAAACAATGAAGCACATGCCCTACCAAGAGGAAGTGGATTATGTGGACCTCCTTGATGAGGTAATCGATGAAGCCATACCGCACTCCATCGGCGCCCTACACGATGACGGCCTTGAAGAAGGCCAATCTTCTAGCAAGGGAGAAAAGTTGGAAGATCCTCTGGATAGCTCTTTGGGTGATGACAAAGAAGACGACGCTGATGTCGCGAGAATAAGGGAGCTATGCAAGCTCTCCACGACCAACAATTTGAAGAAAGCTCCGCCGGACGAGAGATCGGCATCACCGGTGAAGAAAAAGATTGGTACAAGCTCTAGCTTGGGGGACTTATCCCCCAACACCACCCATGATGAGGGGAAGCTGAGGAATGACCACGAATATCAACAACCAAATCCAAGTGGCCTTCCCGGCAAATTTGACGGGCGCATCTCGTATGCGCCAAATATCACGCACTAAACGAAAATCATAAGGGGTCGAGCTCAAGACCTTAAACGAGCGCTTGTCGGGAGGCAACCCGACGGTTTTATATTGATTTTAGTTGAATTCTCTTTTTTGTTTTAGATTTTTCTTAGTGTTAGAGTCTAGAGTCGATAAAAATCGTGACGACGGGCTCTATTTTTCATGACAGGAGATGGAGAACGAGAAATCATTCATATGGAGGATGACCATGGCAAGGGAGAGCACTCCAGGAACGTGCTCAGGCCTTAGGAAGAGGAAGAAACTGACGGGAGCGAGAAAAACAGAGATTAGAGCAAAAATAGAGAGCCGAGGCTGAAAATTGCAAGCCACTCGGCCGAGTGTACATGTCACTCGGCCGAATGAAGACTCTACTCGGCCGAGTAGAGTACCGATCAGGGAAGATCCTACAGACCCACTCTCTGTTATTTTTTGTAGTTTACAGTACTATTACCACTCGGCCGAATGACTATGTTACTCGGCCGAGTGAATCAGATACCCTACACGCTTCAAAAATCACTGAGTGGCCTTGCCACTCGGCCGAGTGGAACCTGTCCATTCGGCCGAATGGAAAAAGTTACTCGGCCGAGTCGTATGTTTTGGGAGATTTTGAAAAATTTTATCGCCGAGCTGTTCGGCCGAGTGAACGCGTCACTCGACCGAGTCGCTACATCCCTATATACTCAGCGGGCGCGACACGCAACCCGAAAACCCCAAATTTCCAATACTCCTTCGTAATCACCTGCTGCCGCTTCGACTCCCAGCTCCCGAATCACTCGCTCATCGTTTGAGTGACCACCGACCGGTCACCGTGCACCCCTCCACCGATCGCCGACCTCCTCCCCGCCGCCGGTCACTGCCGGCGCCGCCGCCCTACGCCACTTCGCCTCCATTACGCCCCAAATTCCTCGTTTCTCGCCCATTTCTCCTATTCGTATACCCATTGCGCCCCAAATTCAAATTAATTCCTATATATATCTATTATCCCCTATCTTCCTCATGTATATTGATTATCATTCACTGATTTGATTGTTTGTGTTTCAGGTTAGCTTGGGGGAGCTTGGGGGAGCTACATGACCCTCCAGAGCTTCGCGGAGGAGGCGATATCTTCGCACTCTACATATTTTGCATTTGTGTCGTGCTCAGGTATACTCGTTTCATTATATAGCACTTTGCATTATCATTTGGGGTGGGCACGTCTCGCGGCACATGTGCCACCACGCCTTAGGCCACCCACTCGGGAGCCCGCTTCCAAGCAGAAGAAGTCAGGTGATCCTGGCTCCTCTTCTGCTAGGGCAGACTCCCCTCCACCTAGCCCACCACCATCCACACAGCCGCCTCCTATCGCACCCATTCCACCACCTGCACAGCCTGCCCCCGCGTTCGATGCGATGGGGATTATGTTTAGAAATGACACCCAGTGCGCCAGATTTGAGCGTATCTCCCATCGCTCGATCGTACCCACTAGGTTTGTGCACCTAGCTGACCTTGAGCGCCTAGGGGTCCTAGAGGGGCTACTCCAATTGTATGAAAACGTGGGGTGGCGTGATTTCTTGTCGGTGTCGGCAGACACTTACATCCGCCTGATACTAGAGGTCCTTAGTTCTATTGACCGGACCCCTGGAGGATGCTCCTTTCGCCTGATGGATCAGGAGTGCGAGGTCACTCTTGACATGCTCCGAGTATTCTTCCAGTGGCCCACTGTCCTGGACCCAGACTGAGCTTACAACCCCATGCACATCCCACCGCCGTCATTCGACACCCATGCTTTCTGGACTCGGATCACAGGATCACCCCTTGCCTTTGATCCTAGTCGGGCCAATGCCTCTGTCGTCCTCCACTCGTGCCTCCGCATTGCACAGCGCCTTATGGCGACCACTTTTCTTACTAGGTACGAGCCCGGGACGTTGTCGACGCCAGAGCTCTACATGCTCTACGCGATGACACGTTCTAGGGTCTTTGATAGAGGAGACGTTCTGGTCCCCGCTATAGAGATTGATATCGCCAGTTGGTACATCGACCACATCATTGTTTTCGTCGGCGCTCGGACGCCCATCTGCTGCAGCAGTCTGATTACCCTCTTAGCCCTATTGTGCGGAGTTGACCTCCCAGCTGGCTTGCTGAGACCACTGGGCCCCACCTCTCTCTATATAGATGTCATGGCCCAGACGAGGATGCTGCTTCCTCATGGTCAGCGCTACTGGGTGTGGCTGCACGGTCCCCACAGTGCCGATTATATGATTCTCCCGAGCCCTGCTCGGACACATATTGGACCTGCAGACGGGGAGTGGATTCCACCGATGGATCTCCTCATCCCGGCCGCATACGTACTAGAGCCTGAGGGTGCTCAGCAGGAGCCCCTCCTTCCACCACTTGACCCCGTGATCCCTCAGCCTGCACTTGCTTCGTCTGTGCCTCCCGACACCTCTGTCCACACTTCTGTTAGTGTCGAGAGCACTTTAGCTGAGTCCACCCACACCACCACCACCACCACTGTGCCCATGTCGATAGATCCCATTTCTGCTGCTAGCCCTGAGCGTCCCCCCATCGTAGTTGAGTGTGGTGAGCCTTCTTTTGCCTCCGCAGTGGAGACCCTTTCCTCATTGTTGTTCTCGCCCCTGGGGAGTCATTTTCTGCACCCTTCATGACCTCCCCAGTCGTCGACCTCACTGTCTCCACCGCCACTGTATTCTCCGAGAGTGTCGTGACGTCTGTCTCCACGTCTGTGTCACTGACCTCTCTACCCACCTCGTCGCTTGCCACCACTGCCGTTTTTGCTGCTGCTCCTTCATCTTCGACCATTCCCATGTCTCAGCCTCCCACAGAGGCTGAGCGACACTTAGCGAGCACAGCACCACCACACCACCCCACTGTAGCACCCATCATTTACAGTAGCCGAGTGAGACAGCCCCGCTCTTCACCTGTTCTTCCTGCTCGACCCTCTGCTCCACCTCCCCCCGATACCCTAGTTCAGCACCTACGTGCTCTTGAGGTGACGGTGAGTGGACTTAGAGCAGATTTTCGGGCTCTCTCTGCTACTGTTAGTGCTATCCAGACCCGCGTCACATTGCTTCCTGGTATTCAGGCTTGCCTGAACCAGATTCTAGAGCGTCTGCCTCAGCAACCCACGCCCACCCAGCAGCCTCCACGACCACCACCTCCGCCACAGGACGGTGTTGGTGCACCCCCACCCACCTAGGCACACACTGGATGCCTTCGATATTTTTTCCGTTGTTACGCTGGATAATTTCTGAGCCTGCTGATTTTGCACCCCTCCTCCACACACGTTTTGGTCACCTTTTGTTCATATCTGTCTATATCTTTTTGGGAGTGAGGGAGTACTTTTGGGGACACCTATCTGACACCATTTTGATCTCTGGTTGCATCACTTGCATTCCCATCGTATACTTTTTATTTTCTTTCCTTTTTTATTTTTTCTTTTCATACATGCATCCTCACCTGCCCGACCCACATTTTTGCCTCTCGGTGTGCCATACTTTGCACATTGAGGACACTGTGAACTTTAGCTTGGGGGAGTGAGTTCTCATGCACTTTTTATTTTTGTCGCCTTTTATTTTCTTTTTCCCACATTTCTTCGTTTTTATACTTATTTTCACCCACTTTTTCATTTTTTTCCATGCATCACGTTTTCTTACTTTTTGAGTGTGCTGCGTTGTACAGTAGTTTTTATTCTCTTTTATCCTTATTTCTTTTATCCTTTTGCTAGAGATGAATTTTCTGTGATGATGATGACTTGGTGTTAGCTTATTTCTATATGCATATTATCTTGTCATACCATAGTTTTTATTTCAGATATCATATGCTATGTCTTGCTTTGCATTCGAGATAGTAACCCGCACTTTCATGTATGTATATGGATGAAATTTTTTTTATTAGCTGAGTCTGATGATTTTTATCGTATACTCTTCATAGAAAACACACCAAGCTTCACACATTGATTGCTTATATCTGGAGTACTGCTTTCTTTTCTTATATCACTTCTTATTGCATGAAAACTGTACGCTTCACTTTCAGGTTGATTGAATGTATGCTAGGTTGATAAACTGAATTAGTTTACTTTCTGAGATGAAACTGAGTAGATTACATTACTCTGCTGAAAGTTGTCGTGCACATTCTATAGAGTGAACCGAGTGTTACATATATTTCTTTCTCAACATATCTTGAGCATTATTTCTATACTTAAAATCATTGGTGAATCTCCCTTTAGCGATTCTTATATTGGCATTTTCCCCCGCTACAAAAATCTATGCTCCATACCCCTAAAATCAAAAAAGAAAAAAATTTATTCTTGTATATCTTTTTATCTTTTGATTTGGGATCACAGTTGTATATATGACTGCAGAAGGAAAAAAAGAAAAAAAAGAAAAGAAAAGAAAAGAAAAGATAAAAGAAGTTCATATATGATCCCATCTCATACTCTTTCTCTCTTTCTCCCCTCTTTTATTTTTATTTTTTTTGGAGCTTCAAAAATGGGGAATAAGCTTATTGATTTATCTTATGCCACCACACTTATAGATAAGCTTGGGGGAGATGATCCAATGATGTGTGAAAGAGTGACTACTTGATTGTGCATGACAACCTAAGCTAGGTAATTTTCTATACTCGGTGAGATTACTAAAAGTTTTTACGAAATCCAGGAATTGAAACTTAGCATGCATTTCATGAAGACCATATCTTTCTATTCTTATTGATTCTCATTGTGTGATATCTCTTATACTCCAAATAGAAAGCATTCAATTGAAAAGTGTGTGGTCTATGATTATGTATGCCGCTTTAGATGCTTCAGACGATGTTAATTCTAGAATGATTCCATATTTCATACTATTTTGCTATTCTTGGGTTTCTATTTTGAATGCATCCATATGATTATGATATTGAGATAAAAATCTTTGGCATGTGTTTTATATTCGCTGTATACTATATGAGTAAGCAAACCCCACGTCCTGAGAAAATGATCTAGCACCTCCCTCTTTGTTTTCCTTCCTATCTTCTATCTCTTTCGTTTTTCCATTTCTTTATTTTTTCCGCCGGGTTCGCCTATTTCTTGTCTTCCTCGAGGACGAGTAAGAGGTAAGCTTGGGGGATTTTGATCACTCCATATTTTATACCTTTTTTCTACATGTTTTCATGATGTTTTGTTCGCCCATATTGCGTTTTTTATGATTATTCGACAATATTGCGATGCCTTTCACTATATCTTGTTTTTGTTGTATTTCAGGAAATATGGAGCGATTTGGAGCAAAAATGAGATCAATGAGTTTCACGCACTTTGGATTGTCGCCCATAGCTTATTTAAGGACTTATCAGCGATGCATGATTAGCAAAAGAAGAAGGAATTCGATAGGAGCGACGAGGAAGAAAATAGGAGAAGCAATGAGCTCAGGAGCACATCACTCGGTCGAGCAAGACTGCTCATTCGGCTGAGTGACAGATCAGACTCGCACGAGTTGAACGGATACGCCACGAATATTTCAGATGTTCACTCGGCCGAGCAAGGATTTTCGCTCGGTCGAATGAAGAAGCCTACTCGGCCAAGCCACCCCCTCGAGTCTGTCAGGGAATCCAGACAGAAAAGAGCCGAAGCTACTGGAAAATCTAACGAAGCTCACTCGGCCGAGCAAGATAGCTACTCGGCCGAATGAAGAAGCCTACTCGGCCGAGCCACCCCGAGAGGCAGACCCCTGAAAACCCCAAAGTTACTGTTATTTTACAGGGTTTTTCACTCGGGCGAGTGCCAAGGGTCACTCGGCCGAGTGACCCTCTCTGCCTGCTGCTAGGATTGCGAATTCTGGGCTGCGCATGGACAGTTTTGTCACGATTTTTTGGACGATTTTGACTTGTATTTAAGCCATGTTTTACCCTAGTTTTAGGAGAGACTTGAATTATTTTTTAGAGAGTTATTTTAGGTTTTTGACGGCTACTCTTTGGAAAAATCTCAGCTGGAAATCATTGGCTACTTCATTGGTTTGTTCTTTCTTATTAAAAACTCAATTTTTATGCATTGTTTCTCTATTGCAATGAATTGTGCCATGATTATTATTGTTATTTCTGAGATTTGCATGATGATTAGTGAGTAGTTCCGTTGTTCTAGGGCCTAGGGATGAACCCTATAGACCCGACCTTTTGAATTGTGATGAATTCTTAGATTTGTTGCTAGAATTGATTATGGTTAGGTTGTGATTGTTATATTACGAGTAGCTAGGAATTTATATCGATTGGGATTTGTAAGAGATTGGATCCCAATTGATAGGACGGCCTAGATATTGATTTAGATTGATAATTGAATTTCTCTAGACTTGGTTTGCAAGAGATTGGACCAAAGCTAGGATTTTTAATTATGAGTCTATATTAATATTCGTTTACAATAGATTGGACGAATAGGAATTATCACAACCTAGATCGTAGCTCGAGTTTGCACGAGAGTAGGCTCAAGATGCGATTGGACAATGATGTCGTTCTTCACGCTAGCGGCTTAGGCTAGGGTTTGCACGAGAGTGGGCCCTAACCTAGGTTTGCTAAGACTGGCAATAGCATGAGAGCGTGAGCTTGGTTTTACATTAAGTTGCGACTAGTTCACCTATAATCAAGCTTAGAAACAATGAAATTTGTGATTCACAAGGATGAGAGACGGTCCGTAGTGGGGATTTCCTATCCCTAGACGCTTTATTATATTGATATTTCTCTGCTATTGAATGATTGTGACGATACACCAAATTACTCTTATTCTCTTGATAGCTAG